>JAMWET010002973.1:0-725379 GCA_024036415.1 Prochilodus magdalenae | reverse complement strand
AACCTGAGTCTACGTCTCGGGAGGGTTCCTGCCACGTGGAAGACAACCTGCCTCATTCCAGTTCCCAAGAAGGCACACCCGAAGGAGCTGAATGACTACAGGCCGGTTGCTTTGACATCTCACGTGATGAAGACCATGGAGCGACTGCTGCTGAACCACCTCAGATCTCAGGTCCACCATGCTGAGGCCCATTGCAGTTTGCGTACCGGGAGAAGGTGGGAGTGGAAGATGCCATCCTCTATCTTTTACACAGAGCTCACTCTCATCTGGACAAGGGGGGTGGTGCTGTGAGGGTCATGTTCTTCGATTTCTCCAGTGCCTTCAACACCATTCAGCCCCTACTACTGAGAGACAAGCTGATGAAGATGGAGGTGGACATGCACCTGGTCACCTGGATCACTGACTACCTCACCGGGAGACCACAACATGTCAGGATCAGGGACTGCTCCTCTGATACGGTGATCAGCAGCACAGGAGCACCACAGGGGACTGTTCTCTCTCCAGTCCTGTTCACCCTGTACACATCGGACTTCAAGTACAACTCGGAGTTATGCCACATGCAGAAGTTCTCTGATGACACTGCAATCGTGGGGTGTGTGCGTAATGGTCAGGAGAGGGAGTACAGAAGCCTGGTTGAGGACTTTGTGGAGTGGTGCACTACCAACCATCTGAAGCTGAACATCACCAAAACCAAGGAGATGTGTATAGACTTCAGGAGGTCCAGGCCCTCTCAGCAGCCAATCTCCATCAAGGGGTTCGATGTGGAGGTGGTCAGGTCTTACAAATACCTTGGTGTGCACCTGGACGAGAGGCTGGACTGGTCAGTAAACACTGACTCCGTCTACAAGAAAGCACAGAGCAGACTGTACTTCCTCAGGAGGCTGGGGTCCTTCAGGATCTGCCAGAAACTCCTGCTGATGTTCTACCAGTCTGTGGTGTCCAGCGTCCTCTTTTATGCTGTAGTGTGTTGGGGAGGCAGTATCAGCAGGAGGGATGCTGGACGATGCGACAGGCTGGTGAGGAAAGCTAGTTCTGTGCTGGGACTAGAGCTGGAGTCCTTAACATCACTGGCAGAGAGGAGAGCCCTTAACAAGCTGCTGAACATCATGGACAATGTTCACCATCCTCTGCACAGCACGATCATCAGGCAGAGGAGCTCATTCAGTGGCAGACTGCTGTCCCAGTCCTGCTCCACAGACAGACTCAGGAAGTCTTTTGTCCCTCAGGCAATAAGACTGTTCAACTCCTCTCAGTACAGCAAATGAAAATGTCTGGGACAGTCTTCCATTCCGGTCACTCCAATGGACACTCCCCCATCTCTGCACACACTCCCTCCTAAATGCCCTATATCTATTTATATTGAATTATTCTACCCTGTTCTGTACTTCTGTTACACATTTTGCACTGCTAAATCATTTATATTACTGCGTACTTGCACTGTCTGTATGACTGACATTAGCCATCTTCTTAATTTGCTCAGCAAATGGTATACCACTACCTCCATTTATACTTTACACTTTACACAGACACTAAGAACTCTATTTTTATACTTTCATACTTTATATTGTATCTCTGTCTCTATCTGTACAACTCTATCTTGTGCTTCTCTTGTTACTTCTGTGTAGTTTGTATATCTGCTACTGGATGCCTTGAATTTCCCTCTGGGATCAATAAAGTATCCATCTATCTCTGTCTATCTATCTTAATTCATTAATTCAAAGACAGCACTGCCTGAAGAAACACAACGATAGTGAGCACAGATCAAGCACTAAACATTTCAAACAGCCTGCAGCAAAGAGTGTGTCATCCAGAGCATAACATTTTAGATTTTGCTCCAATGTGATGATTTGAGGTTGTTGCATCATATATGAAATGCAAATGTACTTACGACTGCTTGTGGGATTTCTTTTATATGTTTCTAGAACTGTACTGGAGGTATGGAGCACCATTTGGTAAAGGATAATTAATAGCACTTTGTAAGAGAATGTGTCCATTGGTAATGAAGCACTTCAAGCTTTAAGTATGACTAATTGCTTCCTTGATCACCCCTTTACTAAAAACACTGGTACAAAATAAAACATGCCACTGTTGAGGGCGCCCCGCATGGGGGTGGTCATGGTCCAGAGTGCTTTCATTTCTGAAAGGTGGCAACCCTAGACATGACAGTTACACCAAACAGCTGGTCCAATACGAGGAAAAACAACACAGCAATCTTATAAACCTGATCTAATCACTGTAGGCCGGCACTGCCTAGGGGCATAGAGCAGTTTGGTCACTTCCATCCATTGCCTTGGTATGTTCACAAAGCCGAGCTAACTTATGGACACACAGCGCCAGTCACTCATCTAATGTGACTGTTACATTTTAAGGTGGACTGGGAATGAAAGCACCTTAATATTCACTGAATCCACTTTACGAGCTTGGTTACAGTTACCACCCAAGGCTGTATCACTAGAGACGTGGGTCACAAAGCCGAGCTAACTTAAAGATTTTAGACTGTACGCAGCTCTACAATAAATCACTTCACATCAAATCACTCTGACAGGAAGTGTTTACATCTCAAAACGTGTGTGTTAATCAGGAATTTTGACAAAAAAAATAATCCCCTTGACATGCTATTCACACAGAAGGACCTGAAATCCCATTGCTTTACTCAAAACTAGTCCCAAGTGGAGCCCCCACCTCGGTGGCATCCCACTTCCAGTGCACCCACACATTTGCCAAAAGATGGGGGTCCCTACATGACAATTCTCTTTGAGACAGGGTACCATTGCCATTCAAAAAAAAAAACAAAGTTGATTATCCCCAGGGCCCCAGGACACATGTGCACTCAAATATCGCCAAAAGATGGGGGTCCCTACTTGACAATTCTCTGAGACAGGGTAAACCATTCAACCAAACAGAGGGCATAACAACCCAGAAATCACACTGCAGGATGTTAGCACAATATATGCACAATTTTTTTTTTAAATATTTAATATATTTATTTATACATTCACACACCCTGTTTTTCAGTGGTAAGGTCCGCCTATAAAACCACCACAGAGCAGGTATTATTTGGGTAATGGATCATTTCCAGCACTGTAGTGATACTGATGCAGTGGTGGAGGCATGATAGTGTCACTTGTAAGTACGTAAAAAGGGTGCACATGATTTCCATCAGACTCTGCATATTTCAGTTTGTACTGGTGTATTTAAATGTACAGTATTTTTATTGCTGAGTGATGTAAAAAAAACGGTATGTCGCATCTAGAGGATAAAGCATATTCAGTTAATGCCATATAAACAGTGGCAGTATAAAGTCATGTGCGAATTCTCTACTAGTTGGATTTATTAAGAAACCATTCATCTATCCATGCATGATTTCACAATCAGAAAGAGTATATGGTAGTCTTGAGAAGGAAAAATCAATATACAGTGCCACCTGTCGGACACAAGTCGTAACGCCAGTTTTTCTGCTTCAATAAAGCGCTCAGCAGGGGGCGCTATGCAGTTACAGTTCAGCTCTTCATCACCTCTGTACTGTAATGAGCACTTTGTGTAGTTGTGCTGTTGAATATGAGAGAATTTAAGACATAAAATGGTTTTATCAGGTGAACAATCTGCCGCTGTATCATCACGATGATCTACAGTAAAATGTCTATATGTTCTTTATGGCGCATTATGACGTTTAGAACATCACCGTGGCAACACAATTCCGATCAGAAACCAAAACAGAAACGGCGAGAAATGTGAGATTTATATTTATCATGAAGAAACTCTGATGAGACTCGGTGTGTTAATCTGCGTTTACATCTAAACTTCTGTTTTTTCTCTCAGCAGCGAAAATGGATCACTCTAAACCCACTGGATCGTTTACACCTGGTAAGTTTACTCATTAAATCGTTTTGTGGAGTAGAAGCGAAGTAAACGCTGCTGTCGGTACGAGTTTTAAACTAGAACCTGTTGTTAAAACTGAAGATGTGTAAGTTAATTACTCTCTTTCTCTCTACAGTTGTTTTTGGTATCGGAGAGGAGTTTGAGCAGAGTTACACTGAGTGAGTATAAACACACACTGTCTGTGTGGGGTTGGGCGGGTATATAGGGCGCATCAGATCTGCACATCCGGGACACATTGACTCAACGTGTGTTTGTGCTACAAGCGTCTGGTGAGCAGCTCTGGTGTTGTTTAAAGCTGGTAATTAAACTAATTCTCTCTACTTAAACTCAGACTCTTCACTGCTTTACACGCGGCCCAATCAGAATGATCCTCAAGCTGATTACAGTACTAAATATATGGAGTCGACTCCAAGCATTTCGACTCTTAGAGTCACTGTCCAAGACTCGACTCAGAGTTCCAGACGTGCTTGATTTGTAAAATCGACTCCCCATCACTAAATGACACGCGCCAGAGACTGAGCTGAATTAGAGTCTTTGAGGTATTTATAAACTAGGTTTGAGAAACTGGCCGGAGTGAAATGTGAAGAGCAAATAAACAACTGTGAATTAAAGTCGTTTGGAATCTTAGCTTCTGTTCACTGGCTAAGTTTTCTGTCCCACCCTCAATTGTGTCAAGTTACATTCTGGTATCTGTAAAAGCCTTACCATTAAAGGTGGGACACGATTCATTAAGCAAGATGGTGAACAGGAAACCAGCCCCTTCTTTTTAAGATGAGAAATGAAACCTGTGTTCCTTATTTCATCACTGCAGCTGTTTCTATAAACAACATTTATGTGGCTGGGAGCCGTGTGTTTATATATAAGTAGTCGACTGGCCAAGGCCGTTCCCCACAGTGTGTTTTAAATGACTGTATTAAACATAACACTGTACTGCATTTCTTTTAGGGATGTTGCTCTTCCTCTGACCATGGAGGAATTCTTCATGAGGGCCACAGGTCATGGGAGGACGCTGCAGGAGACCCATCAGTTTATGCAGCAGTATTACAGCGAACTGGTACAGTATTGTAGTACAGTAATCCACACAGCATAGATCTGAGGATCAAAGCGTAACCACATTAATATCTCTCTACAGATCACCAAGAGGGCTGCCCTAACGGATGATGTCAGCAAGAAACACCAAAAGGTAAACGACAAACTCACCTTGCTGAGATTTTCTGTGGTGTTCCACTCATTCAGGTTGTACGGTAGTGCAGTGTGTGTTGTATCAGTAAATACACATCAGTGTTTAATTTAAAGCTGCAGTAAGTCGTATTAACTCAGTGTAGGAGAGTGAATGTACCAGTAGGGTTAAGTCTGTCCAGTGAAGTGTCTAATGTGGTGAGGAGTCATTAGTACTAGTTTAGATCTTATGCAACATACATTTATCTAAAATATGTTAATTTAGACTGTTAATTCTGTTATTTTCTTTTCTTACTCTTACTCCTTATTTATTATTTGTATGCTATACTGGAATAAACATTGTGACTACATAAAATAAAAACAGACTAAAATTAAATTGTTAAAGTGTTAATTGTAATGTAGTCATGATCTTGCCAATATGTAGAAGCAGTGCTGACATTACCTAGTTAACTACCTAACTTAAAAAATGCCTTGCCAACATTTTCACTGTCCACCTGCTTGGACATCTTATCCTCCTTAACAGCTGCTGCTATTGATCTTCACATTTCACCTCTGAAAATCGTAAAAGCAGTAATCATCATGCTTAATTTAGGCCATGCTGATGTTAGTTTCCTATTGGTATTTGAATAGTGTAGCAGTTGTACATTTATAAGCATAATAGGTTATTTATAGGTTATCTGAGTGGTCACAGGCATACATTTATACATGACTTCATGAATTTTACACCACTATTGAGCTTACAGTCAGGTGCATGATCCCAATGCTGGCAGTGCTTCTCAATTTGGCTAGTGAAGCAAAATATTACAGGCTGGGGAAGACTTATACATCTGAGCCTGTCGTAATAGTCTAACCTGTAATATCTCTCTCCTATAGATTAGCACTGAATTGGTTCTTAAAACTACAGAAGAAAGCACATCCTGTTCAATACAGAACACATCTTTTACTTTCCTATTAAGTGATGATCTGGTATTTAATGGGACGTTTGCCAACACTAGGCTAGTTAGTGCTAGCTTAGATAGCAGGTCATGTCTATGCATTAAACAGCTTTTATGGTGTGTTTTCATATTAGTGTTAGTTAAGCTAGCCTGTGTAGTGGTGTGTAGTGCTGTAAGCCTGTTATATTTTACGTTGAAAAAATAATATATGTATGCAATTTACATATATAGAAAAATTCTGAATGGTTATTAATAAATGTTATTAATTAAAATGACTTTTGAATGAAAACATATATAAAGATTATAAACCTGTTTATTTTACCTTCAGCACACCAACCTGAGGAGCCGCCGATGCCATCTAGAGGGTGTTTGTATTCAGCTGGGGAATGTGGTGCGCTCTCTGCAGGTAGGTTGAATGTGTGAACAGAATGTAGCCTGTAGTTTAATCAATGCTCAGCATTATTGTTACAGCATTATGTAGTGAATCTCTTTAACTGCTACTGTAATTGTCTGTTTCCCAGGAAAAACTTACCCAGCTGTACAAAAAGACCCGAAAAAACAACAGGCTGATCAAGAAAGTAGGCTTTATGATGTCATTTTAACTTCTAAATGGTCACATATCAAATTTCTAATATTTTGAATTTATATTTTTTATTCATAAAATGAACCTGGAGGCATTTAGATTAAACTCTAAATAATAAACTAAATTCTCTTCTGTTTTAAACTAAAAGAGTTTGATGTAACTCTAGAAATATTGTAGCAAAACAAACAAAAACTTACAGATTAATTCACTAACAAAAACTGTTTCTGACAGAACATGCAGAAGAAACAGCAGCTGCAGGACATGACAGAGAAAGCCCTGAACACAATAGAGGTAAATAGTGTGTAACATTCAGTGTGCAGTATCTCTGATGTAGGTGTGTGTGTGTGTGTGTGTGTGTGTGATTACAGTAACATCCTCCTTGTGTGTTTTTCTCTTTCAGAAACTGGAGTCTGAAATTGGACGATTACAGAGGAAGTGAATTTGGACCTGACAACATGAAGAATTCCTCCATTTACCTTTTAGTTCCTCATCATGTATATATTTGTATATATTGTATATTTGTATATATTGTTTGTTTATCTATCTATTTATCTATCTTTCTTTGCACTTTCAGGTTTGTTTCTTGTTGCTGCTCTGATAGGACTTTAACAGTTTATTAACAGATTATTCTCTATTTAATATCTAATTTGATTGTAAAATCGTTTCCTTTAAATATCACTGTTATGCTTGTTTTGATATCCGGTGTCGACCCCAGGAGGATGGGTTCCCCTTTTGAGTCTGGTTCCTCTCAAGGTTTCTTCCTCTTGTTCTGAGGGAGTTTTTCCTTGCCACTGTCGCCCTTGGCTTGCTCACTGGGGGCTTGGACCCGGATCTATATATTTATCCATAGCAGTCGATAGGCATAATATATTCAGGTCTATATTAGATATTTATTTAATCTAATAATATTTAAAATGAAACCTTATTAACTACTATTTCACATTGTTAAATTGTTTACTTTCCAGGCACGTCCTTCAGAGAAATGAAGTTGTATAGGATGTAAATGTGGATATATTGTTTTTATAAATGTTATTACTTTTAATTCAACCCGTGTGTTTTGTTGTGATTTCATCTTAAATCCACCATCATGCTTCATCTGTGATATGAAACCTAAAGCCGCTAGAGATCACTAATGAACTTCTTCCTCAGTAGAACATCTTCCAAAGTAAAAACAACAACATTCATTATATTAACCTTAACAAGGGGATTTGCAGAGCTAACTGTAAAATAAACTCTAAATGATCTTAGTTGACTAATGGGGGCTGGTTTAGTTGTTCTAGTGTTCTTTCTCCTGATGGGTAGACGATTTGCCACTGACAGTGTTTGATATTAAGCCTTTCCAGCCAGATGTTTACCACTTTGAATCCAAAGCTTTGCGTGGGAGAGCCAATCGGAGAAAGATCATTTACATATAAGTCTCCAGGAGTGGAATGTAATAAAGTATTTTAGTAACAGTGTTGAAACCATTCTTGTTAGCTGTGTATTTCCACATTTCATCCAGACATCCTCATTAAGTGTCACTCAGAATCAAACTGGAAGACAGTACTGGATTTGAAGCAGATGTTGCCATGCCTTGAGAAGTATTATTAATGGAGAGTGTATGTACAATAATCAAAAACATACAGACATAAATGGCGGTGCACAGTGATATGAACAGTGGACTGTGTATTTCCACATTCACAGTCATGTCCAATCCGTTCCCGGCAGAGTGAAGAGGAGTTGTACAAACGTTCTCACTGTAAACAACTTGGCAACAGCGGAGCTGTATGAGTCTGTTGCTGAAACTGCTCCACTGTCTGACCACAAGGTCATAAAGGAGGTGTGATGTATTGTCCAGGATAGCAGCGAGTTTGTTAAGTGACCTCCTTTACCACCAGCTCGAAACCAGCGCAGACCTGAGCTAGCCTTCCTGATCAGCTTGTTGAGCTATTTAGCATCCGCTCCTCTGATGCCGTCTCCCCAGCAAACTGCCGTAAAGTAGGCAGCCCCTGTAACAACAGACTGGTAGAAGATCTCCAACATCTTGCAGCACACATTAAAAGACCTGAGCCTTCTCAAAAAGTAGAGTCTGTTCATCCCCTTGTAACGAATGGAAGTATGGTGTTAGGTGGGTGCTCTCGTAGAGAGGTGGATACTTAGCTTCCATGAAGAGACACGCAGGGAACACGTCGTGAAGGGGTTTCGGGCCAGTTTAATGAACAATGAGAGCACCAAGACTTCACTCGTCACAAGTTCCCAGATAACACCAGTTGGAGAACCCAGGCTACAACCTAGTACAGTTCACCACACGCACATTCTCTCCCGCGTTTTCCTCCACACTCTCCATTATTCGCTCCGGCTCTCCACCGTGCACAAGCGCACTGCACCTGCCTTAAAGTGACCGTTACACCCTTCTTCGGGATGTGTGTGTGAAGTGTAGACCACAGGAGACTTGAGAGCTTTCTGCGATTCTGCACAGGCTCAAATGTAATGTGCAAAGACAAAATTGAAGTGACTTAACAATTTGTCAGGACTTAGTCGCAGGCCAATAGCACACACAATGTGGCGCTGTTCCTGAGGTACCATGTACGTATAATTCATATCCTGAATTCCGTAGTGAATTTGACAACATTCTCTCTGCTAATTGCTTTGCAATGGATATTTTGTAGATATACACACTGCACACAATTCCTGCAAAGCATGACTATGTCTGTTTAGAAATATATACTGCAAAGCACCAGTTGAAATTCGAATAAATGACTAAATTTAAACGCTTCTACTTGAAATCCGATAACTTAATCCACCCTACCTATAAATATGTGAAGTTGTTCTGAAAGTAATCTTGATTTTTGAAAGTGTGAAACACAAGCAATTGTTTTAATGGGTCATATCTTTAGCATTTCTTAATGTATTTGATACTCTCATCCAAGAAGGTTTTAAACATTCTTATACAGAATGCTTCTTTCAGTTTGGTTATGCTTGGGTTGTATTTACAAGTTCAAGGAAAGGTTTACTATTTAGCGCTTTCTATTTGTTTTGTTAAAAATGAAGTTCTGAGCATTGTTAAATTTAGTGGTTGTTATGTTTTACAGGCAGTGTATATCTGTGAGCTGCTCATGGCAAAGCTTAAAATGAAGTTAATTGTTCATTTGCAATTATATATTTTTGCAGTTTCTGCACAAGGTTTTAATTGTGTTTTAAAGTGTGCAGAGCATTGGATGTTAAGTCAAATGAGTTTTGATAGGCCTGCTACATTTTATTTCATTGCACTCAAGAATAAGCACATACTGTTTGAAGTGTTGCTTTTCTGTTTCATGTTTTAAAACATTTAATTGAATTCAAAAACAGATTCAGTTTATTTTTGGAAAATCGTATGACTATGTAACGTTTACATGTCGGTTTTATTTACATGATATTAAAGACTCGTGTTCATTGTCCATGTCCAATGTCAATATTGTAACCAAAGTCACAGGGAGGCTCTTATTTCGTTTCTCAAATGTATGTATAAATCCAGCGCTTGGAAGGAGTCATTTGGGAAAGTGATCTGCGATTCTGCCATGGTAATGTTGCAGAGCTCGTAAACATCAGGGTCACATGGTACCGTTGATCGAAATGTACACGCACTCTTGCACAGCTGAAGGTCTGCTTTGTCTGCCAGAGACAAGAAGTTTTCTGTGCCGTACATCAAGTACATGACATTTGGAACGTTGTCATTTTTGCATGGTCTGATAAGATGTGAATTCCATACTCTCATGGTCTCATCAAGTTCATCCTGCAATAGATATAAAAGCAAAATAATTAAGAAGAAAGAACACCTCTTGGACCTCTTGAGAGATTGATCTTTATGCAGACTAATTACATTCTATAAATGTAGTCATATTTTTTCCTTTCTTTCTGAAAACCTGTCTGAAACACTGGCCTATGAGAAGAGACTAAAGCATGTATTGACTAAAAACCTAAGGCTAAATATATGGATATTTGAATATTTGGAAGGGACATTCTAAAATTGCACAAAATTGCATAATATGCTAAATAAAATGACCTTGGATCACTATTTTCTTTTCCACATTACATATACCAAAAGAACAAAACTAATCTAGACGTAAGTACTGTTTTAAAAAATTAAGCTCTTTTTCCTTTCCATTAAAACTCTTAAACAACGTGTTTCACGTGTGTGTTTTCTTAAAATTGGTGTTAATCGTGCTTTATTCTAATATTACAAGATCATCTTTGTGGTAGTAGACGGTGCTTAACCAGTAAGATTGTTCAGATTTGGTGATTACAGATCATTGCAATGTTTATCACAAAACTCCATTCAGTGTTTTTCTATTACATGTTCTTTAGATAGTAGATAGATAGGTAGATAGCCTTCAATTTGCTAGGGCATTATATTATCTTGTTAGCAATGAGCTTTTGAACAAATGAATATGTAAATCATGATTATTACCTGGATAATTCCCATGAAACAAAATTGAAGAACATTTTTATCCAGGAAACATCCATCAAACATGCCATTGTCTTTAAGATCAGTGAACAAAGAGATAAAGAATTCCATCAATTCTCTTCTTAGGATTCCCCACCAACTCTCTATTCTTTGATTGGCCGTGCTCGCCCCATCCAAGTAGCTGTCTATAGCGTTTCCATCATCTCTGTTGCGGCAGAGAAACCTTTGAAAATCCCTGATGTGTACATTTTCTGTACCCCAATCTCCTCTAGCTATTCTAGGACACCCTCTGATTCCTTCTGCAGCTTCCATGTAGTAGCCTCCCACAATTTTTGGATTGCTGCTGGTAGTGAATGCATTCAACCAAATGATATTTCTAGAAAATCCATCAATGCACCCATTGATACAAATACCAAAGGGCTTTAGTTTGTCATAGTAATCAAAATGCCAAATGTAGTTTGGTCGTTTTGCTAAATAGTTACGGCGATGGAGTCTCCGGGCTTTTCTGAGCTGAACTCCTCTTGGATCCAGGGCCTTTAGGATTAGCCAAACGTCTTCTCTCTTCAAATGAAATCCATTTTCTTGACATTCGGCATGCAACCACCTGTAACCATGGAGCTGTCCTGAGCTGCGCAATTGTTGTTGAATAAATACAATAATGTTGTCTATGCTGCTGTAGTTCTTTCGAAAAAAAGACTCTTAGTCTTTAAAATACGTTTTAAATGTCTCTCAGTGATAATGTAACCATGACGACTGCCAATAAATGTTATGTCTTTATATTTAAGACCTAGCTGAAAGTACACTTCAATAAACTTGCCAATATCCATTCAGCTAGAGCATAACTGCAAAATGCTCACCACATAGTATCGGGTGCTCACCTGATAATATTGGGTGCTTACCACATAGTATCAGGTGCTCACTTAATAGTATTGGTGCTCACCAGATTTTTACCAAAAAACAAAACAAAAAACAAACACACCAAAAAAAGAAAAGAAAATTGCACCACGTCCCTTCAGAAGCTTCGTAACATTCTGAGTAGGAATAATAAATGAAACTTTAGTTGGAAATTGGAAAGTACCCAAATGTAAAGCAGTGGAAACATAAGGGAAAAAAGAAGCTGATAAAACCACACCCGTAGAGGATGACTTTCTCTCCCATATTCCATTAAAGCTTAAAAATGCTTCTGATATGCAGGATATGTGTGTGGGGCCTCCTGCATTAGATGTGGATGTGTTTTCTTCCAGAGTCTCCTGTTGCACGACAATTCTAGCCAAACTCCGCCAGTCATGATCATTGGGCAAGAGCTGTGCTGTCCACCTTGAGTGGTAATGCCTTCTATGACATATTCCTGGGACACACATGTTAAATGCCCACAAAACTTTGGAACTGCAATGTCCCATTTGTCTGGCAGATATGACATGCCTCATATGAAGATCACAAGAACCTCACAATTTATACAGGTGTGGGTAATCCCAAATCATCCCTTGAGGTAACGGGACCAGTCTGACTAATTTGGTAAGCCAGTGTATAAACAGAGCTCATTCAATAGGCATCTCAGAGGGTGTGTCACAGTTTGGGAGAAATTGATTAGACATGTGAATAGTGAAGCAATGGTTCTTACATGAGAAATTTTTAACATTGCTTTAGCTTTGCTAACTTTGACTCCCTTTTTTGACTCTGATTTGCGAAGATTTGCCAACCCCTAGCATCTCTGAACATATTTCTGTTGCATTCTCTGATTACTCGGTTTTGACCTCGTTTTGTTTTTGACTTCTGTCTTGTGCCTTATCCCTCTTGCTCTCTCTGCTTTCGCTGTTTCCTTATTATATCCTGACCCTATCTTCCGTCTTTTCTGACTAAGGCTCTGTTCTCCCCTATTGTTTTGGTCGCCTGATTTATTGCCACCCTGGTTTCTGACCCGTGCCTGTCTTTCTCTCTCTCTCTCTCTCTCTCTCTCTCTCTCTCTCTCTCTCTCTCTCTCTTTCTCTCTCTATCTATCTCTATCTAAGAACTATACTTTGTTTAATAAACCCCTTCAGTGTCTTGGCTCTGCTAGCATCACGCCTGATTCATTGAACCTGACAGGCTTAATATACAGACATTTATTTTCACCATGTCTTCGCTCAGTCTGCAAGCGATGTGTGAGTGGTTGTGCACAGCTAAGCCAAAAGCTCTCAAAGCTTGAAGGAAGACTCTCTGTCCTCTACCAAATAAAACTCTACAAAGATCTTCTGGACTTACAGGCAACAATACAGCAACAATACAGGCAATTACCACCAGGCTGGATAGCAGTTTCACCAAATCAACTGTTGCAACAGACCAGGCCAAAGATCCCTGGCCTCTGCTAGGGGCTAAACTAAAGCTAGCTTGTTAACTCTGGTGCAAAAGTGTTGGACATTACCATGCAGCTCTCCAGTTTACTGTATAGATATCATTCTGTGCAAAAAAATACATGGATGCAATGTAGGCCCAGGATCATCTATCTATCTATGTAAGCACAAAACACATGTCCAAGAAGCAGACAAACTTCAAAGTTTTCTAAATACCAATAATCTGTTGTATATTAGGACTTTGCCTTTACCTTTGTACTACCAGCCAAAACCTCCTGCAGACACAATAAAAGATTTTACTAGTTTTAAAAGAAGAAAGGGTTTAGAAATAATACATTTTAATTTTAGAAGCTTACCTTATAATAATAAAATGGATGAACTGAAATTTCTGAATGCATAGTCAAACCCAGATACATTTATTGTCACAGAGACCTGGTTTAGGAGCTCCATAAGTGATGCATATGTTGCTGTAAGTACTGTTACTCTGTATAAGGCTGACAGCTATTCCAAATGTCAGTTTAGCACTAGAACAATTTGATATTATTCCTAGCATCAGGTAATAAACATGACCCCCATAAAGAAGCTAAAAATGAGAGATAGATCCCTGTCCCTGGTGCCGACCACTATGTCGCTAAGGTTCCCTGCTATTTTATGGCTTTCCATTTTATGGCTTATGCATGGAAATCCATCCACATTCTCCTAATCCCCTCTACTGCCTAACGACATTCATTTTGGATAGGTGCCGCTTCAACAGTGCCAGAATGTGGCCTACTGATTTCTGCAATCGAGATACTTCGGCGTATGAATCGGCGTATGAATCTTGCATAAGACCCAGTGCTCTCTCTTTATCCTAGATAGTCAGTTGGCTATCTAAAAACTCATTTAAGTTATGCCATTTAACTGCGACTGGTGGTGGTTACATTAATGTTATCAAAGTTTTGATCTAGCACGGCTGTATTAACACTACTTGTACTGCATGTGTGGGTCCATGGCCCAAGCTTACATGTTGCATGTGGGCCCATGACCTGTGTGTGCGTATGTGTGTATAAAGAGAGATTTAACCAAACCACCTCATTTACAACAAGAGAAGAAAGAAGAGCAAGACCCAAACACAAAAAGACAAAACAACTCACTATGGTGACCACCAGATAGCAGCAGAGAGCTAATTTATATATTGGACACACTTCCATATTTTGGTCACAATCACCAAATGACTATTCAGCTCAAACATTGCTAATGTTAAAAAACAGAACCTAGTTTCTGCAAAACTGTCTATTATAGATGAACCCACTTCATACACTGTTAAATAACTGAATGAATATATAAATGCATACAATGTTGTCTATTACAGATGTGCCAGGTGGAGGCAGGATTTCAGAAAAATGTCATTGATGGGAGATTCCTGTTTTTTTTGGGAGAACGATGATATGTTACCAACTATACCTATTCATGGTAAAAGGGCTGTTGCTTTGACAGTGGACCTTCTGTCATTGCTACTAGTGGCAGTTTGAGGAAGGCTAGGGCTGAGTGTTGTTTGTTTTCATCTGTGGTCAGGGTGTTGGTAACATTTTTAAGTTTGTAGGCGCTCGTTCTGAAACCAGGCAATAACCTTGACTTTTGAACAGCATCTAAATCAGACTGATTCTGTGGCTAGTTCTGTATTCCTGGTTGGTTGGACAGCCTTTTATTTATTAAGTTTTAAAGGAGGTGCAAAGGTAGCTATCAAATGCCCTTGATTAAAATATATTGAACAATAATAACATATATTCATATTTATAATAAGAACTACACCCAGCAATGAAAGGCAAAGTCAATATGAATACAGCCTGTATGTTTTCTTTGCTTTATTGATGAGTTATAATCAGACAGCTATAATCAGATTAGTTTATTAACAAAAAGAAAGAATGGTATGTTGATGTGCAGATGGAGCCAACTGATATTCCGCAGAGGAACCAGACCAGAAATAATATTTTTGAAACAGAAATTTTTATTGGATTAGGCTACTGTCACTTATAAGGCAATTGAACAAGGATTTTAGAGTTATTTGCATTTAATTTTATGTTTTGAAAAACACTGACTTTAAACAAACATTACTGCTCAGTTTGATTACTTGATATTTTATGAAAACGCTCTGCAACTTTCTGTAATGACTTAGCTGACAAGATACAGTAAAAAAGTGGTAGTTTTTGAGAAACTACAATGAGTTGGCAGTTTAATAGCAGGATTGGATCAGCAAACTATAGGACTCTGAGGACAAACATTTTGTGGGTCCCTAACTGAACACATTTTAGGTAGTATTAGAGTTTTAAAGACAGGGCAAGTCTTACATATGACATCCATTTGACATGCATACAGCATGGTTACAGAATAAAAACAGAATAAATCTAACATTGTGTAATTATGAAGAGAGATTCTTAAGTGTGTAGGTCGAATTAAGTTGAGCTTGTCTGTCTCTTTTTGCCAAGGACTGCTGATTTCCCAAGTCATAACTTGAGGGTGTCTTATCTTCTAGACCATTAGGGAGCAGGATGTTGGGGAAATGGTGTGCCAGAGCCTTCGGGGTCACTGAGTGTGCATGACCAGAGTTCCAGGGGAGATTAGCCCGTCTTAAACAGATGTATTATTTTGTCCAAGCAAGATTGCATAAAGAAAAGCACACAGGATGTGTCCGAGCAGATGTCCAGAGCAGTGGCCACTATCTGTAAACCCCTGGTTTCTGTTCTCTAACTGACTTCCATTAAAAAGAGAGAGAAAAGATGGTGATCATGTCTTTATAAATGATCTGTCTTAAATATCAATAATCTGTCTACTTATGAATAAAAGAACGGCCAACCCGTACAATAAAATCCAACTAGAGAAATCTATATAAAACAGGAAAAAGGCCAGCATGATTAACTGAAGCATACTGCAGTGGGCTTGGATTATTTCCAGTTTTCTGTATTTTATCTTTTTTTTGCTTTGGAAATGAGCCTTTTCTTCTTGGTTAAAGTTTCTCTAAATGTCTCTCTACAGGTTGCAGGCACATATTTTGAATATCGGAAGCTTCACATTCACAGCTAAAAACTCAGTGCTAAAAGTCTTGACCGAGGTAGTTCTTATAAAGTAGTTCTATTTAACAGAATGTCTTCTCAAATCTGGGAATATCACAAAGGCATTTACACAGATTCACAATTAAATTTTATTAAAGTGCCAAAGATTTCTAAGAATTTCAGATGGTCATTGATTACCAATCTTTGTAAAAGACAGCTGACACGTTAACCCTATTATTTGCCATATTAACAAGTATTTGTTATTATCATAGACAGATTTTTATTAATCACAATATTCATAATAATTACAATATGCATTACTACACTGAGAAATTAAGCAACCTGTACAACCTGTTTCACACATTACACACACACACACACACACACACACACACACATACTACCTTACATACCTGTAAACCTTACATTAGAAAAGTGTCCCGAATATGGATTGTAATGTGCATTGTAATCCTTCAGCTGTTCACGAGTGTGATGGCATGTGGAAAGAAGTTTCTCTGTGGCCTGATGGTCAGGGTGTGATGGTTCAGTGATGATCTTCTCTGCACACTTCCTGGTTCTGGAAGTGTGCAGCTCCAACAGTGTGGGTACTTTGACTCCAGTGGTCTTCTGGAGACCCAATGATGTGCTGCAGTCTGTAAGTATCATGTTTGGTGACTGAGCTGCCCCACACTGTGATGGATGTGGTGATAAATTCTATGGTGCTGGTAAAGAACTGTACCATCAATTCCTGGGACAGGTTTAACGGCCTCAGCTGATGCAGGAAGTACATCCTCTGTTGGGCTTTCTTGATGATGAGGCTGATGTTGCAGTCCCACTTCAGGTCCTTGGTGACTGTCGTACCCAGAAACTTGCAAGATTCCAGAGCCATCAGAGTTCTGCCCAGGATAGTGAGTGATGGAAGGACTCAGGGTTGTCTCTTAAAGTCCACTGTTATTTCCACTGTTGTTGTTCTGGTTGCTCCAGATGACTACCTAAGTCACCTAAAATGGTGCCATGATGGTGAGCAGTGTACACTGTACACTCATGGTGTCACTCAGTCATTTGATACTTTTACTCTCTATCCGCCTTCATACTGTACTGTTTTACCTGAGTGTATTTTTCCCTTTTGCCATTTGATTAAATTGTAGTCCATGAAGTTATGAATTTCTCAGTTGATCTTATTTATATTACATTATATTGTTATATTACTTTTTTCATCTGTTTTCTTTATTGTTTTATTTATGCCATTAGTGTTCCATATGTATTATTTTGTTGAATTCTAAATTAAATTTGCATATCTGGCGTAATTTAATACTTTAATACTTTTTGTATTAATATTTGTATTACATGTTTACCCTTTTGTTTTTGATTTGTTTTTCTTCTTAATCAAATCTTAACTGTTATATTTTTTATCTTATTTGATTCCTAATTTCTTTGTTTTTGTATGTTAAATTTGCTGTTATTTTGTTCATATTGGTTTAATCTGAATTTGTCAGGCTTCCAACTGTTTCTCTTTGCATGGTGTCATCACCACATTCCACCAATTATGAACAGCTTCCTGTTCCTCATCCCCAGAATACTTATTATACACACCCATTTGCCATTTTGAAATCAATTTTAGAGAACAACTCACAATTTTCTGAATGTCAAGGTCACTGCATAGTCCTATTTGAAGTTATCCACACAGGAGTTAAAGAGCAGTAGTTTAGGCATATTCTACGAGTAACATATTTCTGAATCACAATATAAAATAGCTAAAGAGATATTTAAAAAAAGAACACTGATCAAAATTAGAGAACACTTCCATATACCTCCCAGTTATTGGTTTTAATCTGGCACCTGGTGCTAATTTCCTTAATTATCTGACAACCCCAATGGCTGGAAATTTTCTAGGTGAAGGGCAAAGGGATGACCCTATTAGCCATAGCAACAGAAGTTGGTAGTTCCAAATCTGTGATTTCTAGAATATTGAATCCTTATAACGCCCCCCAGGAGGACTGGTCGTATACGAAAGATGGCCTTTTATTTACTCATTGAGTTAGGTATGTCTATTGTTACAGAACACCTTAGCGTTGTTTCGATGGCTGAGCTGAAAGATTCACATCAGGCTGTGGGTAACCAGGGAAGGCTTCTTGGGCAACACAACTGTTAGACTCTCTTGCTAGCTCTGTAGGGAATCTCAGCTAGCAGCAATCACAACTAGAAAGTGCATGCTGAAGGAAATGTGGAATTGTTGTGACGGTCTAATGGTTCCCACTTCTTGCTAGGCTGTTGCTAGGCTGTGGTTGCTATGGGTATTCATTACTTCCCCTTCTGCTGCTGTGAGAATTCCATTATCTGTTAGCGAGCCTGATAAATGGATTGTTCTCTTAAACAGTGAGGGATTTCTGCTGCAGTGTTCTATTTACTTTGCTTTTTCTTTTTCTTTACTTTTCTAACTTATCTCCTAACTCCTTTAAAAAACATGTATTTCTTTTGTTATTTCACATACTGGAGAGTTTTTGATTGTGCTACTGCTGTCAGTTATTAAGCATGGGAACTATAAACTAAAATTTATTGATTATTTTAAATATGTTTTTGATCATCCCCATGAGTACTAAGGGAAAACTTTTTGTACATCTACATAAAGATCATTACTGAGTGGCAGATTATTGTCTTGAATATGCCATATGCACTGGCAAATATGCAGTTTACGTTGTCTTAACAGTGTTAAGTAATGTTGTCATATGTGTTATGACTACCCGTTGCAACTTTTAAGTAATTTCATCATGTTCCTTTAAGAAATAATGGAACATATGAAGGATTCTATAGGGTTGAGAAAACAGTTACTGGCTAAGTTGTCACAGCCCTGTCAGAAAACTCTGTCACAACTTTCTGAGGTGACAATGTTGTCAGACAGTAGGTGGTCATAATGTTGTCACCATCAAATATCTTGAGGGAAGACTTAGTGGACAAAAAACTATGTACTGAGAATAAAAAAGAGGAATTATGTAAATCAGAAAACACAATTTGTGGCATCAAGATGTCATCTAATGATTTACATGGTCTTGTTATATTCAACTCAGCTCTTAATAATACCTGTTCTACTGCATGTTTATGCAGATTTGCATGTTCATGTGATTGATTTTACGTACCTGTTAGCAATGTGTTTCGCTAAAACACTTGAACTCAATAATTAGGCAGGGTGTCCACGTACATTGGCCATATCATAAACAAAATGGTAACTCTGCTCTCCCTGCCTGTACACTTGGATCTCCTGATACTGGTGCTTGGATTTTCACTGGGTCAGATCTGTTTCATGTGCCTCTAGGAACTCTGCATTTTATAGTTCATACTCCTCCTTCTCATTCAAAGCATAACCAAAAACCTTCTTCTTATTATTAAAAAGAAGTTTTAGATCCCAGTGTGCCAACTTGTGTCCAATTTTATCCACAACGGCTCTTGTGGCTGCAGATTTTCATTGCAAATAAGCAGAAGCACATATGGTTCTTATTTAATTAACTGGTCAGTCTTCAAATTATTGATCATGTGTGCTCAGGCTTTGTTGGAATGAAAACTTGAAGCCACTACCCCAGATTAATAAAACGTTGCCTAGAGCTGCATTCCATTCCACAGGGATCATAAGTAACACTGCATTTGCAATTGAGCACGAGATGTCAGTGTAGGGAACAAAAGATACCTATGAATACCTTCATATAAACTTCTTACATTAGCACCAAACTGTAAACTGTAGGTCATTAACGCAAGCCACTATGAATTACCTAATACTGGTATACATAGATGACATTTTGGTTTTCTCTAAGACTTTCCCAGAACACTTCGAGAGGTTGGAGATTGTATTCAAGTGTCTACTGGATACTGATTTAAAGGTGAAATTGCAAAAATGTAATTTCCTTCAACCAGAAGTGCGTTTACTTCGTTATCAGGTTCTGCAAATGGTGTTGGTACTGACCCCAGCCAAGTCAGTGCTGTCAAGGACTGGGAAGTCCCTCAGACTGTCAAGGAATTACAATCATTTCTAGGGTTCTGTAGCTAGTTCTGAGGGCTTCTCTAATGTGTCGGGTCCCCTGCATGATTTAATGAATTCCTGTTTAATAATGCTGCTGCTGCTGCTGCTGCTGCTCTCTCCAGGCAGGAATTTGCAGGGGAGCCCGAACCAGGTCCTGATAAAGACTTGGATGAATGTATGGCCATCTGTAATTTGGTGGGGAAAGGAACTGTGTCAGATCCAGAGTAATCTCAGCTGGGATTGAGTGTTGTAGGATACAGTAGATATGTCCTTTTGGATCAGAACTTGAAACGAGTAATACACAGGGTTGGACGCATACATTTCCTGATTACATAGTTTGATAGATTACACAGTTGATAGAGTTTTAAAAGTCTGTTTACTTGAAGTTAGTTTAGGGTTTTTGGGAGAGGGAGAGAGAAGCCTAATCATAAAGAGAGCTTGTGTCAGAGTAAAGCTGTCATGGGGGTGCTAAAACAGTAGGGTTGCATTCAAGAGAAGGACGGACTGCTGTACAGTGTTGTAGATGACCCTCTGACCCTCTGTTGACAGTTGCTTATACCTGCTTGTTTGAGAGACCAAATGTTGGAGAGTGTGCATGATAACCTAAAATCCCCAGCCAAAGGGGATTCCAAGCCCCTGCAAAAACCTTTTCTTGAGGTAGTTGCAGTAGACTTCACGGTGTTGGGAGTACAGCCCTATTTGCCAGTAGATTCATTTTTGGCTCATAGAGACAACATAGAAAGTAGGCAAGATTGCTTGGCTATGCATCAAGAGAGACTTAGCGTCATACATGATCGAGCAAGGGAATATTCAGAGTAGGAAGCAGCTGAGAGGACTTTGTTGCAAAATGAGAGGGTGTTTTGTCCTCCGGTTGGTGTAGGGCAGGTGGTGTATCTTTGTCATTTGCCCCCTGGAAGATATAAGATGCTTGAAACCCTACTCTGTATAGGGTGGTAGACAAACAGGTACTACACATACTGTTGAACTGATGGAGTATTGACAACTCATCACATTCTGAGTGTTTATCCTGTTATCCTTTTGTTGTGTTTGACCTGTTTCTGTTTTTTTGGATTTGCCTTTTTGTCTGTTAATTTGTATTTTGATTGTTTATATTGAATGCGTTTCTGGGTTTGACCCTTGCTTGTCTTGTTTTTTTCGCTTTCAGCCTTATCCATGTACCTAATGTTATTTCTCTTGATTTTGAACTGGTTTGGACAGGATCTCTGTACTCCTCTGGATTGTCCTCTTGTAAATAAACACTACAAACCCTGTTTGTTTGCCCAGCATTACAGCATCTGCTTACATCACAGAATGTCTGTTAACGTATGTCCCAACATGTATCTTAGATCAGATACAAATATCTGCAACTATCTTCCATCCTTCCAAGGACTTCCTGCAGTTATGCTTCTGTGGACTCAATCACAAGCACATGCTGAGCACACGCTCAGTGCGCACTTTTAAGAAACATTTGAAAACATATTTCTTTAACTTGGTGTCTGATATTTATCTTATAACCTTTAGCTGTGTCTTTGGCATGATTTTAAATTAATCAGAGTTTCTTTATTTACTGTTAATGTATGTCTGTCTTCTTACCGTTTCATTTTCTAGTGCAGAATATCTATCTGCAGGCTCGCAATAGCCTGTATAAACGTAGTAAAAAATAAGTCATTCAAAGCGTTGTTTGTAAAAGAACAAAATGTTGCCCTGTATGGTATTAAAACAATTCTACCCCAGCATGCAATACATTTTACAACCCTGCACCAGCCAAAGAAAGGCCTAGCTTTTATTTTGAAATCTTTTGTTTTTTTGTACAATACCTCCTTTCAGGAAAGCTAAAATAAAAATGACAGCCCTTTACCCCTTTTGGTCATTAAGTGCTTTGGCACTTTGACATGCTTTGACATTTTTGCATCCCAGTGATAACGTTTCACTTATGCTTTCAATTTCTTTAGAATTATATATTCTTTATGCATTTGTTGCTTTGCATGCCACTTTACTATATGGATGGCAAATTACTCATACATATGCTTTAACCAGTCGTTGGACTGACTCTTAAAATAGTGGTGGAACTCATGGCATGAAAAAACTTTATAGGGTCATAATACTCATTTATTCCATGCACATGCTTTAATTAGACAACTTTGCATTGCAATTTAAAGATCCACATAACATGCTTTCAGTCTGCTCAACTTTCACCACTTTTGAAAGAAAGGCAGAATTAAACAGAATTTTCCTGGGATAACAGTGCAATATTTAACATCGTCAGTGTTTGTTAAATAGGATTCACATACTTACTTGTGTCAATTCCAATACCACCAAAGGACATTACTAAGACTAAAATAAAAACTGTAAAGTATCCTTGGGATAACAGTGCAAGCATTTAAACCCAACAGAGTTAAATTTAATTTAATGTAACTTAAATGTTTTCTTCAACAATGTAGATTGTGGCATTAACTTGTGGATACAATAAAATAAGACATAAGCAGAAAGAATAAAGTGAAAAAAAAATAAAAAATAAAAATGAAGTTGAAAAAATGTGCTTAAGTGTCAAAAGCATCAAGCAGGGTCATTTTTTATTTCGACTGAGGCATTTTACAGAAAATAATTTAGTTTTTCAAAACAAATGAGGACTTTTTAAAACTTTTTAAATAAAAGCTTTGCAAGTAAATTTATACAGTAGCCAATACCAATAGTAAAATAATTATTATTGCTTTATAAATATTGATTTAAATATTAATGAATATATTCTGACGTGTTTTTGTAAGATGTTATCAATCTGTTATCTAAACATCCCTTAATTAAAGATGTTAGATAATGTTTATTTAGTAATTTACTTTTGGAAAGGGTGCATAGCTATGAATACAACTTCCAAAATATCACATATATTTTAATGTTACTATAGGCAAAGTGGGATCCACAAAAGCAACCTTAAATCTTGCAGACACATTACTATACCTCTGAAATAACATATATTTTGATTTTATAACTTCTCAGAAAACATACTTAGGAACTATGAGCGAGAAATGTAAAGATAGATATAGGTTTTAACAATTCACAAAGTTGTCTTTCGGGGAAGGTTGATAATCCTTGCTCCTCTGTCTTCATAACTGTGGAAAGAAACTTTTATTTTAATATGCTACTCTGTTTTTCCAGCCATGTATATTGTCAAAAATAGATACATTAATGTGATGTATTGACTACTAATTGCAAAACATGATGACCAAATTTATGTAGTACATGGGTTGGGGTGTATAGCGCACTAAACTTACATTTGGCAATAAGCCCTCACTTATTGGGTGTAGAATCCTCTTGTCCTCTCTCAAACAGCATCTTCTTGCTGGAGATGTCTACATGTCTCAAGTCCTAAGTACACACAGAACATATAACCTTGGGAAAAAACTAAATCCATATGTTCTTCTGGTTGGTATATGTATGTGCAGTGTTTGCTTTAAAATAAAAGGTTTTCTGCTTGTAATTCACCCCTGCTTGGTGCAATACATATTTTTCATGTTTTGCTAAATGTATATTGTGGTTGGCATGTAAAAACCCTGTATGTCCTTTTTGCTGTATTAAAATTTTATATATTTATTTATTTTTAATTAGTAACTTACTCAACCTTCGCACTGTGTTTGAATTTTATGATTGCACCACTATAAATTGTGCAAAAATACTTTTTTCAATAACTTCCAATACAATATTACTTCTGTAAAACTAGCATTTGGAAGATATATAATGCTGGCAATGCTTGCATATAATAGTATTTTTTTCTTTTTTAGACAAAAACCTGACCTAAAATTAATTCAATTCCATATATATTTTTACCGCAAATTTGCCTGTGTTAAAGCTATGCTGTCAGATTCAGTTTTAATAATCAAGGTGTTCTTAATAAGTGTATGCATGTACTCAAAATTTGAATGGTACATCAGAAAGTGCATGCGATTCAGAACATGTGTGCATTTCACATATATAAAATATGATAGAAACTATTTGTAACCATTCAAAACCATACTATGTCACAGGTGCCAATACAAAGCAGCGTCAGAGAGGTGGTGTTAACCCATAGTGTGAAAGCCATAGTACCAGCAGGTAAGGAACTCAGCAGGCTTAAAATCATGTGACCAGTGTCCAGGACTGATTAAAGGTGCATGCTGTGATTAGCAGTCATAAGCCCCTATGCAGACCATAGCAGGATGTAAAATTAGACTGTTCACTAAAGTTTTTCCAATTTCCAGTTGTTCCATCCAATTGCCTATAACATTTAAAGTAAAAAAAATGTCTCTATGCTAAAGGTAAATGACATTAGAGTCTTATTACTATGCTGCACTTCATTTCAATAATGAAACATGGAAGGGCCTCCACTGCCATATTTGGACTAACCCTTCAATAAATACTTACAGTGGGAGTAAGTGAAGAGAGACTTTGCAGTGATTTCTTCTGGACCCATCGATTAATTCGGTCTGAAATCCCAGCAGACAGTGTGCGATAGTCCTACACAAGGCAGTGTTTTTAATCATACATTTTTATAAACAGTTTTAAATTTGACAAATAATTGACTATATTCAAATTTGCCTATATTTCTTAGAATTTAAAGCGAAACAAAACATTTGACATGTGTATTACCTGTTTGACGGGTCCAGGGTTACTTTCAGATGATGGCTGCTCCTTCTCAAACAGCTCTCTTTTTCTCGACACCTCATCCACCAAAAACAGGGTCTTGGAAACCAGGGTGGGTGATTTAATAGCCTCCCACTTCTGCAAATTAAGTTAGAGAAAAGTAACTGTATTTATTAAGTTTAAAAAAGAAACAGCATCACCTTTAACTTATTATTTTAATTAGAATGACACAGGTGTTGTGAGCATCTAAATAATGGCCTTTCCTTTGATCCAGTTTGAAAAGATACTCGGGGAAAAAATGTTTTTTCCTTTATTATTCTGGAGACAGAAGTTCTGACAGTGGTGATGTGTAAT
Source organism: Prochilodus magdalenae (assembly GCA_024036415.1). Taxonomy (NCBI): domain Eukaryota; kingdom Metazoa; phylum Chordata; class Actinopteri; order Characiformes; family Prochilodontidae; genus Prochilodus; species Prochilodus magdalenae. Next base: position 700,044 of record JAMWET010002973.1, on the reverse strand, counting down.
GTAGTGTACAGCAGACAGACTAAAACCTGGAGCATAGTGGCAACCTGGTATGCATGTGCAGAAAGTCAGCTTTGGGCAGAGGTAATGCCATTTGCTTTGGAATAGGATATATTAGGAAATTAGTTGTGTTTATTAATGTATATAGCTGTAGTTATTTTCAAGTAAATAAATATTTAAATAAATACATTTACTCTCTCAGTAGACTGACAAGATGGTGACTGCCGAGGCAGATGTCTCTGCACTTGGCCTCTGCACGATGCTCCGGTGACCTTGGCTTTTTAACTTTTATTTTAGTGTTAATAGTAATTATGTAGACGTGATACATACACACAGTATATTTTTCTTCTCTCTAGTCTCTTCTATCATCTGTAGTACTTAGTATTTATATTGTAATTCTGTAGTACTTGTAGTCCGGGAGCGAGTGCAGAGTAAGAATTTCATTGTACAGTGCAACTACTTATTTCTCTGAGCATATGAATAAACGCTTGAATCTTGAATATTTAATAATCAGTGATTGACACTGCATTTTCTATTGTGTCAATTGTTTTGTGTACCTGTGAGGCCTGGGCCAGTCTTTCCATCTTCTCCTGGATGCTGTGTGAGGACAGTCTCTGTCTGGAGCTGGAGAAGGAGTATTTTAAAACATTAAACAACCTCATATTTGTGATAATGCATAACAAGCATAAAACCATCTAAACTGATATGGTACACTGAGATAAAGAGGATCTACGAACTTTCTCTGAAATGGGGACTTCTGCTCCTCTTCTTCATTAGGTTTCTATGTGATTGAACAGTTAGACAAGATTTCTGAATTAGACAAGTTAGAAAGCAGAGTTCATTAACATTTGAAGCAGTGATAGAGGTAGGTGTAGCTGCAATAAAGCACACAGGTTGAACTTTTATTTCACTTACCTGGCCGGGTTCAAACTTCTTTGCTGTGATCCGCATACTTGCACTGTCAAAAGAACAAATAAGTTAATAGAAAAGCACACAACATATATTACTGTCCTTTGGAGGATAAACTTAGAAGCTTACAGCTGAAATGGAATCCAAGTCATTCAGTTAACTGATCACATATGATCTTTGTATTTGGGAAGAAAAGCAGAGATAAAATTTTTTTTTAAATTAAAATCACAAGATCAAATAAAAAAGGCTTTTCAAGGGAGACCTGAGATGATGTTATACCTCAGTTATACCTCAGACTTCAGTTTATGTGCTGGGTCATTTAAAAAAAAAAAAAAAAAATCAACGGAGCATCATTTACATCAGATTTAACTTGCCCTACCAATTTAAGGTATTTTGTGCAATAAAGAAAAACAACCACAACTATAAAAATATATATTTAAAAAGAAAATAATATAATATACACAACTAGAACCCAATAAAAGTATTAATTATACTATTATACTAAAATACATATAGAGAATACAATACTTTGCAATTTATGTAGTGCTTACACATTAATAATTTGTGTTAACAATACACAGGACAATAGTAAAGCACTAAAAAACATGTCATTCTAAAACATTTTGTGTGTATTACTTATGTTGTGATGTATTTACCTTCTCTGTAAAGGCATGGTTTCCTCCTCTTGCTTCTTCAACATCTGGCAGGTGAAACACAGGTTCAGGTGACAGGATAAATTTCACCCCATGTTTTGCAAGTCAAAAATTTCGCAAAGGTTGGTAAAAAGCAAGTCTAGTCACTAATGACAGATAATGGGGGATGTAGACAGCAGGGTATAACAGCAATATTTGCAAATTTAAATGGACAGAGAGTGGTACATGTAGTATGGTAGGACATAACGGTTAGACACTAGCTGCAAAGTAACTAGCAGAAAAGGAGCTACAGAAGGAGCTCCAAAGAATAATGACTGAAATATTACATATTAATAAACACTTTGACCTCATCTTTAATGTCAAACAACACAACTCAACACATAACCATGCCACATTCTGACATGTTATAGTCTGTAGCAAAGTTACCCTGAAGGACCTGGTCCTGGAGCTCTGTCGTGTGAATGCAGGTTTGTCTGTAGGTTCAAAGCTACATGCTGACCCATTTTGATGTTCCTATACGCAGAAATACACACAGCGAAGCAAAACACAAATGTCACCATTTAAAAATGGAAGTGACAATAGAGTTCAATGAATTTCAAATTCTAAGTTAACAAAATGTGAGATTGTGTGGTTAAGTATTATAAGTGAGACTGACTCAAAATAAAGTTACAACAATTAATCTGCCAAAAAACTGAATCATTTTTACAAATACAATAACCACTTGTAACTATCTACTTACAATTAAGTCACACGCTAAGAATCTGTGCGCGTACCTACACACTCTTTTACATCTTTGGAGGAGGGCCGTATTCAAGCAACTATAATGTGATCATTTATCAAATAATATTCTTAGACATCTTCTTTAACAGATTATTAGTTCCTAATACCTGAGGGGATGTAGCCATAGTGCTGGGTTCAGATGTCTTGGCAATATTCTTGTTGAAAGACATGGAGACAGAGCTGATCCAAGAAAATAAAAGTAAAAGATGTGAGGCAAAACGAATAGCTGTCTTCCAAATACCACCTCAAAAAAACATCTGTGGTCATATATATTGATACCCTAATGTATGCATACCTTACAAACGTTTGCGATGACTTGGTCGGAGTGAATGTGGTCACATCTGTATTTGTGCTCCCATTTTCTGTCTAAAAAAACATAACAATGTGGAGTAATTATACCTGATTTCAGTTTTGCAGTGAATAGTAGTTGCTTAATAAATGTTTTGGCAATGCATTTTGTTATAACCACTGCAGCTTACCAAGCTTGATAGGTGACTGCCTTGACTTAAAAAAATCAAATAAAATCACTGAATAATGCAGAATAACATATCTACACTAAATACTTGTATGGTGCTTGTTAAAGTACACACATTCTGCCATGGGATACCCAGAAACAACGACAGGTGTCTGAGAAATACAGATATGTGTATATTAGGATCTACTGTGGTTTCATAGGCAAGGTTATGTAAGGCAAACTAGGCCTGCTGAAATACCTTCTGTTAATGCTGTAGATAATTAATCACAGTCTGCAGGTGGTTACAGAATACAGACTCACAGATATCATTGTCTTTACCTTTGACCCCAGTTCACAAGATGATACCTGTTAAACAGTTAAACTGTCTGACGATGATATTTATATTGACATGACATTCATAGAGATTCAAAAAGCTCTATGTGAGTACTCAAAAGATTTAAATGTCCACAAAATACCCTAGGGGCATAATAAGTACCTTGGCTTTTTCTGTGCCATACAATTATAATCACCAATATCAAGCACTTATCTAGCACTTGTACTGATCAACATTTCTTACTAATTTCTTTTCAAACTTGCCAAATGTAACTGCCAGCACCAGTAATTAATGTTTTTACCTATTTGAGATTTCCGTGTACTTTGACCAAGTGTCAAAGAATAACGATCTGTTTGTTCAGAAGCCTTGAAATGAAAGGTTACTCGGTCAAATGATAAGCTATTAAATTATCAGAATAAACAGAAGAGCACCTGCTTGTCTGTTTGTGAGACTGGGCTGTGGCTGAGGCCTGTTGGGGAGGAGCCAAGGCCCTCCAAGCAGGACTTTGTGTTTGTGTTCCCGTCATCATTTTCTGTGTCTCCCAGAACCTCCTTCTGCACTTCTTCTGCACCATCTTCCTCTCCCCTGTCCTCACCTGCACCATTCTCCTCTCGGTTTTGCTTACTTAGTGTCTCTACATGTCTTCTCCTCCTGTGTTCATCTCGCATGCGGAGCATCTCCACAAAGTCCATCTGCAGCTGCTCCAGGCCCCCTCCTCCAGAGTCTTCATCTTGAGGAGCTGGACTTTCACTTAAGATGCACAATTAGTCGAAATTATCCGATATGTGCACATACAAAATATTTATATGGAAATAAAATGTGTTCATGTAAAATGATCAGTGTTGAATGTTGTGTTGAATACTCTCTGAGGCTTTTAAATAAGGAAAAAAATTATTTTCACCATCTTTTCTAGTAAGCATGTAACATACGTAGCCCCTGGGATTATTAATTATTATAATTAACCAGAATAGTTCTTAATTTAATAATTAACATATGAATGCTAACAGCCTAAGAATTGTGGTCTTTATGACACTCTTTATGGTCTATCTAAAACAGTATTGCTATAGTTGACCTAAGCTCTTTATGCAAACATCCTTTGGCTGATTTGCAAATTCAAACAACATTTACATGAGGATCTAGAACTGTATGCATAACACTTAGCAACACTTAAAATAATAGTCCATTGATACAAGCAGCCCCTGTTTTTGGCTTCTTCTCACCTTGTGTTCTGCAGCCCAGTGTCATCACTGGAAATGTCCACATCGCTGCTGGGGCCTTTTATTTTTCTCCTCCGCTCTCTTTCAGCTTCCTCTTCATCTTCCATTGTCCACAGCTGGGCCAGCCTAAACATACATAATAACGCTACATAAGGCTAAAACAACAACATGCCATACACAAACACAAACACAGGAATAATAATATAGACCTCTTGTCCTTGACCTACAGACTTATTCTAAAATGTATTAATCAGCAGTTAAGTATGTAAGTATGTTATGCATCTGTGCCAGTTAATAACTAAAGTGGGCCTCTGTAGCACAAGGGGTTAAAGTAAGTTTGAGCAGTATAAATAGAGCTATTGGAAATGTAAGGCCTATTTGACCTAGTCATCTGTTTACTATATGAATTAATTGCACCAGCTTTCCAAATGACTACTGCATTTATGGATATTTGAATCCTTCATCATAATAAGTTGCCTAGGTCACAACTGTTTCAGTAAAAGGTGCAGTATTCTAAGTTTTATTGTATGCAGTGTATTATTATTATTATTATTATATGTGTACTAATAAATACTAGGAGAATCAAAGCGTACTATGCTTATTTTTATATATTATTAGCATGTCACACATTTTAATTCTATATGTTATTAGCAATGTAAGACGTTTGAGTTAATATGAATCTGCTTATTCGTCTGTTGGTTGCACTTGGCTAACTGTTGTAAAACTGGATTTCAAGCTATAAGAACACGTCATGGACACTAAACCTTTGGTTGCTGTAGGTATGTGTGACCAAAGCTCAGACTGTGGCAGTTTTGGCAGTATGATGTGTCAAACATTTGCTTAGATAAAATTCGGATGAGCATATTTTTTTTCTGTTCGACGTTTTTTCACCTTACTGCCTTCGGCTGGAGCGGACTGCAAAAACGACAACAGATAAACAACCTAAATAAAAACGTTAGGAACCGGTTAAACAACTTACGTGGACAGAGCTGACCAGTTTTGCCGACTAATGGACATCCCCGAGCAACAGTTTCTTCTACAATGCTAGCTGGAAGAAAACGTGCACGTATTCCCTCTCGATACGTCCTCAGCAGCTCCCACAGGGCACTGTACTCTCCTCTACCTGTAGTCTTCCCCTCACTTGGAGGAGGAGGTCACCTGACTGTAGAGGTGTAGCTGAAAGTCACAATTGCGCGCAATGCACTGCCGCTTTGTGTAGGCAAAACCCGAAGTGTTCCCTCACAGGTGCATGCGATGGTGTTAGGCTGTCCCGTTAGTGCATAAAATAATCTAATAAATTTTTTTATATGAAATTGTTACAGAACCACAGGCGATTAAAAGCAATCATACACGTATTACTTATTAAACGCATTAATTAAACATTTTACCAAGTACAAGCAGGCGAGGAGGGTCGCGTTATTAATGCAGTTCAGTATTTGATACCATTTTTTTGTGAATTTGAGCTTCACCAGGATTTCCTTAACCTATTCACCATTTAGTGCCACACCTGTAAAATGAGGCAGGCTTTGTACTTTGACCAGGGTGCAGTGAAACGAAGTAGCCTGCCCTACAAAGTTATCCTGTTTAACAATACAACCACACAGAATACCACACTTGAAAACTGCTTATATTTATCCGAAGCCAAGTACAGCAGTGCTCCCAAACGTTCTCATGATTATCCTATCATGACAGTTTGTTTTTGTTTTAACGAGAACCTTGTAGCTTTGTTGTTTTGATGGGTGGTAGGCTATTATCTTTTGTGGTTATCTGTGGGCATATGGAAATAACCACACAAATGAGGCTGTGAATATTGGTACTGGTAGTATTGGTATACAAGTGTTCTTCTTTAGATGCTGGTGTTGCTTTGTTGTGTCTATTGTCATCTTTGGCATTTCCTTTTTAGAATTTCAGTTTAGTTGGGTTTAAGGTTCACGATATGCTTGCATATAGTAATACAAATATGTGGCCAGCCTAGCTCAGATAAAAGAGTGGCTATGACTTCTCTATAAGTGCTGTGTAAAATACAGTAGTTGATACTGAGGACACACGCCTATTTGATTTGCATTGAAGCTGCACACCACACCCAATATCAACAAAGCAAAGACAAAGATATACAAAATGCAAATAAGACGTCATGCTTCCCCGACCATCATACAGTCATAATTTAATTTATTTGCAACTAATCAGATAGAGAGAAAAAAAAGAGGGAATGTAAATGTTTGAGCAGTTTACTTAACTGCAATGCAAAACAGGGTCATACAATAGTCTTATTCAATGTTGTAAGTCTTTATTTGAAAGCTGTGAAACATTTTACAGCCCATGGAAATGATCAAGCATGAGTATTCGTTTTGTATAAGCATATTGACTTTTCAAAGGCATAACACCTAACACCATAACACCTTGTAATGTCCCTTACAAAAAAGCAATAAGTGACCTAAAAACAATTCATGATGCGACAGTGTGGTAGTTTCTCCAGGGATTATATTGTAACACATGTCCCAGTATATTCAGTCTAATCATGCCAGTGTAAGGTGCATTCACTTAAAATTAAAACAGCACCAGAGCTTTTCATATGAACACACCATGCAATAGGACTATGGATTTACTTTTGTCAGCTGCATTTAAATATATCATACTGCTGTGCTACTCATACTCCATGCATTGCTACTGATGATGTACTAGCTTGTTAGAATGTCAACTAAATACAACAGGAACAGCACTGGATGATGTAAATGTCTAGAAATGCAGCTCATTTGGAACATAGCTTAACTTTTGAAATGCAGCTTTTAAGTCATATCTAATGTGCCACAGCAAACAGACTGATATAAAAGGTTAACTGCTTTTGAACCTAACTATAACTTCATCATTAAAATTAATTATTAACAGTAACATTAATCACTTGTGTGTTGACGGTTTATATGGCTAATTTCTTTAACTTTTTTCAGATACAGGACTTTGTTAGAAAAGAACCAATTTTGCTAACTAAGCGCTAAAAACTAACAGTGAATAAGTGAATTAGTCATAAGGCAGGTTCATAAAAACCATTCAACACAGCCACAAAAAACCTAGAAAAAATACTATATATGTAATATCTGTAACACACTATTAATAAAGTACTCATCAGTTGCAATACTACAGTAACATATAACTACTGCTGCCAGTTAAAAATATGTGCATATGGGATAGCCTGTTACTGTTAAATCTGAAAGCTGTAACAATAGTAACTGATCGTAAAAATATGACATTGGTTTTTGACACTTTTTTACAGCAGCCATTATGCCATAAAATCTTTCATAACATAAAGACCAGCTAGAGTAGCAAAACTTTCCATGTGACATAAGCCATCGTGACATCCCAAATTACAGGGTCTGTCATGACTATCACTAGTATGTCAATGTTATGTAGCAAAGTTCAAATAGTGTTACTGTATTTCCTACATATACAGTATGTACATAACTCTTTACTTGCCATTATTGATAATCAATATTCCTGATGTGATGTCACCATCTTAGGAAGGCCTGCTTGATTTGATTTGTGTGTCAAATGTGCTAAGTTCAGCAGAGCTCTGTGCAGAAGGAACCCAAATCTGATATAAAGTATAAATACAGCAAGGTAATACAATAAGAGTGTTTTTGTGCAAGAAGACATGTGGCAAACAGCATGATCAGTATAACTTACAGCAGTACATGCATGTGCAGTATGCAGTTGTTTGTAGGTCTACAGTTGGAATGTTAGTACAGGGAGAGTGTTTTACACAGTAAAACTGATAGCTAGAGAATCTCTACTGTAACCAAAATTTGCTTTATATGCTGAAAATTGTGTAATTAGTATAACTTAAGAATATAATTAGTGACTTAGACTAAAGAAACATAGATCTTGCCCTTTGTCATGTCTTTACATAAGCATTATAACTTTAAACAAAAGCTGATAATAACGGACCGCAAAGCATCTTACAAACAGAAAACATCAGCATGTTGGTCTTGTGTCTCTCTAGACAAGAAGAAATGGAATGGAACACTGTATCTTCGGAACAGCAGTCATGCATTTCTACTGAGCATGAGCAAGGGCTCCAGCTCCTTGGCCAAACCCAAAGCCTTTTGGGCCGAAGTTTTTAGCATAGCAACCTGCATAGAACACAAAATTGATAAAATTAATGAATTAATATTTATGTATAAACAGACCTGTAGAGGCTGATAATTCCTTAATACACTGCAAAAGCAAATCATCGGTTCACCATACAAAACATGAAAAGCAAAATTTCATAAAAATAAAATTAACTGGTTTTATTATACAAAGCTGTACAACATTGAGATGACTTTTTTAGTTCCTTCATTACATTAGGAATGTCACATGACCGGCATTTACATAGGTTTTTATTCATTAAATATTAGTACATTTGTGTAAGAAAAAACAAATAATGTCAACCAAAATACTGACAAAAATAGGAAAAGCTTGACAAATCAGAGCAGGTGCTTCACTGTCACTGTAGTGCTGAGAATGATCGACAAAACAATAATATACCCAATACCTGTTCAGTAACACCTGCTCAGTGGTGGCCCATTAGAAATGATCAGGGTGGCTATAATCTGTAACTGTAAAACTATAATGTGCATCTATATGGTAAATGAATAATACACTTGGAGGTAAGTATGTCTAGGTATCCATGAGGTAACTAACAGTGGCCAGTGGTGTATGTTTTTTCTTTTTTTCCTGACTCCTAGTTTCAAACATAACAGCATTTGACTGAAAACTGAATAAACAGAGAGGCGTGTGTCTAAGACCTGGGATTAGGCCTTTCCTAGATGCTGCTTTTGTATCACAGCAGTTACATGTTTACTTTAGATTATTTAATCCCCATCCCTATATACGTACACATGAATACAAATATATGATATATGTACTGTGCATCTTACATACATAAAATTGACACAAACATTCTTTTAAAGGGGGGCATAATGGTTAAAACCTAGTTTGAGTTTCAGTTGTGATTCATTTTACCTTTGCAGAAAATCTCTCCATCTTTGTCAGCCAGAGTGGTGGATTCCAGACCCTTCCCACATTTGGCACAACGAAAGCAGGCCTTGTGCCATGACTGGAGAAGGTATTAGAGAAAACAAAGCACCAAAAAAACAACAGATTTATAATAATCCATTAGTATGTCTACAATTTGTAAACGTTTTTCTTATATATATTTTTATGTTACAACCCCAAAAAAAATCGGTTTGTTATATTAAATTCAAATATAAACTGAAAACTGATGATTGTTTACTTGTGTTACTTTGAAATCAATACAACTGTAGATTACAACACATTTCAAAAAAGTTGGAACAGTAAAACATTTACCACTTCGTAATATTCCTTTTCACAGTACTTAAAAGATGCTGAGGAACTGAAGACACCAAGTGATGAGTTCTTTAAGGTGTAATTTTTTCCCATTCTTTTTGCAAACCAGTTTTACAGTGCGTAACACAACAAGCTGTTCATTGTCACCTTTTGCATTTTAAATGAAATGAATCAAATTACTCCAGATTCCTTTATTTATTTTATTATATTTTGCAAAGTGGATGGTGGAATGTCCCTCCTTATTTTTCTTTAAAGATTATTTTTTCTTTTTTTCACATTTGTTGCCAAACTGGCGATCCTAAAAGACTAGGCAATTACTGGATGCTCTTTTGTACTAAATCATGATTACAATTCCCTATTGCATCACCTGTTTTCATTTATCACCAACATTTAATTCATTAACCCCATTACTAGCCCTAAACTGCCTTTGTCTCAACTTTTTTTGGAGTGTGTTGCAGACCTGAGTGGCAGGATTGATGCATATTTACAAATGAAATTAAGTCGACCAGACAAAATCTAAAATATTATATGTAAACATCTAAAATAATAATAGAAATTTTGCGATGTAGGAAAGTATCAGTACTTGGTTGTTAGTAGTTGTTTCACACTTACACTTCCTGCTCCTATGACCTTCTCAGCTGCATACACAGCTTTCTTACACCGTGGGCATATCTCAGAGCCACCAAACCTCTGAGCAAACTTGGAAGTGTTTGGATTGTTAGTGGGCTGATGTGGTTGAGCCCTTTGAAGAGAAAAATAGAAATGTTTTGTTGTAATGAAAATATATATTTTCATTAAAAATATAATTCTTTAAATAAATGGTCATAATCAAAAGCTCACCCTTCATGTTTGATTCCTAGTGCTTCTCCTCTGTCCATACTCAGTGTTCCAGCTCCACCACCATACCCATAGCCTTTAGGCCCATATTTCTTGGCATAGCAGGCCTTGCAGTACACCTCATTCTCATGGACGGCCACTGTTGTGCTGTCGAGGTTTTTACGGCACACCACTGAAAGCACAGGGGAGATAAGTTCTGGTTACATACGATTAATCAACACATCTGGGCCATTTAAAGAGCTTTTCTCTACTCTGGACCTTAATCCTTAAACAAATCATGTTTACAGTTTATGTTCCCTATTCGCCACATTTCCCATGACATGTTTAGAAACCCAGGTTCATGCACAATACTGTGCTTTCATGAGCCCATATTATCAACACTAATAAAAAGATAAAGAACTCTGAGCTTAATCTGTTATACCTGATAACAGCACAAATGGTGATGATGCACAGCTAGTTCATTAGGTTATGTGATACTGTATTGTCAACAGCTAAGGATATTTCTCCACCAACTTTCTAAAGCAACTGAGTGAAAGGAAAAATTAGTTATGTGAATGATACTTACTTCAACCTTAATTTGCTACATAATAAAGTCTAGTGTTACATACAGTCTCAAAAGCAAGGCATTCTGTCAACCATCCAGTGGCTTCTCTATATAGACCAAGGATTTCAGATCTTCTCCACAAAGAGAAAGTAGCTGGTATAGCTGCAGCTTTACATTCCAACACATCAGGAAAAGGCATCAGTTCTTTGACTGAGAGCGGTTAATTAAACATTTGGAATCAGGTGTGCTTGTGCCTGATTGGTACAAAAACGTGCAGTCACGCTGCCCCTTTGGAAATAAGACTGGACACTCCTGGTGTAAAATTTCAGTGGGTTACTTTAGTCATAGTCAAAATTATTTTTTTTATAATTGTTTAGAAAACAAATGATATTAATATTTAATAGTTAACTAGTAATCTTGAAAATCCCTCACAAACAGATTTTGTGATCCTGGTATATGGTATTAATGCTTGAATTCTAAGAAGATAATTAGAAAATAAACAAAGTATATTAGGAATATATTTTCTGTACAATAGTCATAGATACTATTTAGATTAATGGTCTGTCTGGAGAAATTATGTTTTGGTAGCTAACTTATTACAGAATGTGTGCAAATAGGTGTGGATTGGAGTTCAACAAACCAAATACTATCTAACTTTATATAATAGGAAAAATGAATTACAAAAATATGGCTTTCAAAACTCAAAAATGTTCATGTATATGCAATGCTTTTTACATCTGTAAGTTTATATTTTTTCAGTTTACAACATCTTCATATATCTATTTACTATAAAAGGCATTCATGTTAGATTTTTAATGCGTGGAATGTGTTTTTGTGTGTCAAGCCTCCACTGTACTAAATAAGCTATGGCCCTGGCCACACACAAGAGGCTAATAAGGTGAGGGCGTGAGCAGAGAGTTGTCAATTGTAGCACCACCTAGTATAGTAGTTCCTCTTCCAGACACTTTAAAAAATAATGCACATGATAATCTATTACAATGTGTTCTTACAGATACGACCAGGCAATCTTTAACACAAACATTTTGTTCCTGTGAAATACACATCAAGGCCTAACTCAGATAAAACTAGTAGGATAAAGTGAACTCACTGCACAGAAAGCAGGACTTGTGGAAACTCTGCCCATCACACTGCACTTCCTCAGCAAAGTAGACTGTCTTTTGACAGCAGCCACATTTGTTTCCACCCCCGAGTGGCATCCTGAAATAGTCAGGAATACATCACAGAATATGAATATATACAGTATCGTCCAGATGCGCTTGTACCTTAGATACCTATACACAGTATATAAAGAATGTAATCATGTGCAAATCATAAATTGCTGATACCGAAAAATGTAATCGTTTTTTGTAACATACATGACCATTTTAAATTTGATGTCAAACCTTGTGGGACATCTCAATTGAAAAGGTTAATTGGCGACAGGTCAGAAACATGACTGGGTAAAAAAAGGGTTTTTCAGTACTACAGATGGAGAGGGACTCACCACTTAGTGACAGACTGCATGGGTTTCTCAATATTAAATAGTAAAAACTCATCATCGGCATCATATTAACAGCAGGCATAATGAAAATTACTGCATGAATTAATAAACACTTCCAAAAAAACACTGGAGGAAGGTAGGTAAAGCAGGATGGGGTTAAGGCAAACACTGGCTGAAAATCACACATCAAAGCATCAGGAGCAAACTGCTCCTAACTTTGTAGACCACAGTATAGAAATATGTACACATGCACTTGTGACTGGCATGTGTCCTTTTCTGAATTTATACAAACACCTTTCATAGTAAATTTGTTTTGCCAAGTTTATGCTTATGAAAAGAGATTTAAAGATGCAATAAAGTAAAGAAAATCTCATTTGTGAACCTGTGTTTAAAGCGCAATAAACTTAAACTTGTAACTAAGTTGCAAATGACTCTTAAACCAAAAACTGCTCATTTGCAAAATATTTATAGTTCTACCTAATTGAAATTGTTTGCCTTCAGTGTTTTGTGCTTTATTTAAATAGACATCAGCATCAGACTAATTAATGACATTCTACTACAAGACAGGAGGACTGGGAGAGTCTCTTCACCTAAAATAAGTTGATTAAGAGTCTTGTTCCAGAAATAATAATAATGTGACATTAGAGTCATAATAAATCATGCTACTTTTACTTTCCATACTTGAATACATTTGAAGGGAAATATTTTAGAACTTTTCCTCAAGTGACGTTATAAAGGGAGGACTTATTTTAGCTTGGGGATTAGCTCAGGGCACATGGTTTGTGTACTTCGCCTACCACTGATATAATATTTAATAAACTATGGAGTGTAAATGATTTGGATTGTATCATTGCATTTTGTTTTTATTTAAAATAAAACACAGCATTCCAAATTTCTGGACATGGGGTTTTGGTTTAGAATATATGGAATAAACATCCATACTGTAAAAACTAACTTCTTCTTTCTGAAAAAATAAAGTATATTACAATATCTTGTAAGCTAGATCACTATTACTTAGTGTAACAAGTTGCGCTGGTGCTAGAATAAATAGCTGGAAGTTGAATAATAGCTAAAGGTGTTAGAATTTGTACATCAAACTAGTTGGAAAACAGCTGAAGGTATCAGCCTACGGTGTTAGTGCAGTAGGGCAATGTGGTCTGATGTGGAGTATCATATTCAACCTACCCCTGAAAAAAAAAATGCAGTTTCTGGTCATTAAACCTGTGTCCCTTGAATAAAAGAGGAAGTTCTTGAGTTAGGGAAAATTCCTGATGATCTATTTATGCTTTGTAACGACAGCCCTTGCAACGCCATGTCATACCCAAATGTTAATGTAATGGAGTAATATAATTATAAGCTCTTGTAATTGGTCAGCTAATGGGTTCATATAATGGCTAAAGAAACTAACTTTTAATAAAACAGTTTGCTGTCTCAAAAGTGGTTTATGTAGTTATATGTGCAAGTGCAAACATAGTCTGAATTGACTTCAATTGCTTAAAAAAAGATGACGCAATCTGCTTCTTCATTTCCAGTTTCCACGTCTCAACCAACTTGATGCACTATAGCTGGTGGCTGTAAGTCCCATGCAACAAAATTAGAAAGCATGAAAATAATTAAATCACTTATAAAAAAAAAAAAAAAAAACACTGACCACTGTGTGGGGTGTGGCTAAAAAAGAGCATGATTAACAGCTCCCTGTCAACCACTCATTGCTCTGCAACACATACAAAACTAAAATCATTATTCAGGTTTTACTACATGTTAACCGGATAAAAAAACACAGATGCACAGATGCGCAGGCAAATGACGAGAAATGAACTAACAAAAATGGATGGATGAAGCAATGGACAAAGGAATAAACAGAAAGCTGGATGGATAAATGTTGAAAGAAATGTATGAGGTGACATATGTACTACATGTATAAAGCACACACGAATGGACAGGCGACAGGAAGATGCAGACAGGTTTATCTTGCTAGCATTTGATTATGCTTGGGTTAGCTTTAGTTGCTATGTTTCTCTGACTCTAAAACTGTTTTAGGTGGGTGGAGTATCAGGTAGGAAGAAACATCAGCATAATGATTTCTTAGGAAATGCTTTCAGAAGTGTTACCCAACATTAGGACCACCCAGTTCATATCACCACGTGTAAAAATGGCTAAAAAACGTGACATACAGCATTTATGACTTTGGAAGGAATTCATAAGACATATTTTGTAGATGTATATCATGGCCCAAATAAACAATATTAACGTAATTAGGAAGAAAACATATTTGGACTCCCTGGACTAGTTAGTGGATACCATAGCAGCTAAATGAGTGAATCTCAGGGTTTTTTCCATAAAAGGGCATGACTGCATAGTTCATCTTTGGTCAGACTAAACAATGACTCTTGCTTCTGGAATTCCACCAGCTGAGCTATTAAGCAGCAAATAGTGTGTTTACGTAGTCACCCAGATAATCCATTTTTCAAATCCAAACAAAAACTGTAAATTAACATGAGTTATTTCATGCCCCATTAAAATGGTGTCAAGTATATATTTTAAAAAGGTCTGTTTTACCATACTTAGAGCAGCGAGAGGGACAAGAACTACATTACATCATCAGTGTCAAATATTTAACTATTGATAAACATGTCTGTCATTCTGAGCCGGAACAATTATTTGTTAATTAAACACCCCATGTCTAAAACAGCTATTAAGAAAAATAGGACTATTTTAGAATTACAAACGATTTAAAAACACTTTAAAACAAACAAACAACAAAAAAAAAACATTGACACTCCCCTGTACATTAATTGTAATGTACGCCTACTTATACATTCCAGATAATTTTGATCAGATTTAGATTTTTTCTGGAAAATTTGTAAATCTACAATGATCACTGCTTTGGACACAAATACTGTGTGGCTCCCTGTATGCGTTATGAACCCTTTTAGTAAAACTCCCACCTGAAGCATGACCCCAAATTAATGTAGTGTACATGTGCAGGCGGACAGGACCAAACAGGCCTCAAAGGCTGACAAGCACCTTTAAGCAAAGTCCCTGCGTCTGGCGTTAACTTATGTCTTTAAAATCTTTATAAATAAAAAAAAAAATACAAAAAAAAAAAGAAAGGTAAATGTAGAACATGCATTTGGTTGTAGAAGTAGTAAATGGTTGAATAACGAGTTGAGAAAAGAGTGAATGGTTTTAGATAATGGAGTAGAAAGAAAAATAACATTACCTGGAGTGAGTCAGTTGGCAGAGGCTGAAAGTTAGTGTAGTTGGTTTTATAATCCAGATGAGCAGATAACAACTGTAACCTAGAGCCCTCCAAGTTTCTGTAAAACTGGTGGAAAACGCGTGAGCTGTGTGAGCTTCCTACTCAGGGACTAGGGGTGGGGCAAAAAAAAAAAAAAAAAGAGAGCAGAGAACAGAGAGCGAGAGAAGGAAGTGAGTCAAAAGTGTTGAGACATTAAAGAAACACTGCCACCTCATACCCTGTGTATAGGTGATTCTGCCCCCTCTGCTGGCTAAGCACAGAACTGCAACCAAAATGGTAAGCAAGCAATAACCAAGCCCATAAAAGGAAGTAAGGCAAACAGGCAATAACTTGGTATGTGAGTCATAAGCATAGACACACGCCTTAACGCACACATTTCCGTAGATATCAGAATGCAATTGTTGTTTCAATTTCCCATGCAGACACATTTTCATTTTTGAAGCGAAGGACCTTTGGGACCAGGCTTGTAACTTACTGATGTACTCGCTTTTAACCAAACTAACCACAAGGAGGAGCTACTGTACCGGTTATATGAAGATGAATTACAGAACTTTGTTCAGTACCCAACTCACTATTAGAAGCTCAGACTATATTTATATATATTCTAAGCCAAAGAGAAAACAGTTCATTCTATTTATAAATGGGACTTGCAAATTGATATATATGGAATGAACATTTACATATATGGAATGAACTTTGATTATAACTAAGTTCATAGTTACTGAAAATAAGTATTACTTTAATTTGCCACTAGGCACAGCATGGCAGAAAGAGTTTGGGAGCTGGTTGCATCAATTCTCAACAACACAACAACTGACACAGTCGTCATTACGACATGTAGAGGATGAAGTTCACCCAAATGCATGTAATGTTATTCGAATCAACCAAAGCAGACACCTCAAATTATACAACTGGGCAGCCAATGGAGGTGGACACAACATGCCATTCATGTGCAGGCTAAAATCACTGTTGGTTTGAATAATGTCAGACTTAAGCAGACTAGAAAACACAGACTGAAGACCCATCTTTTTGTAAAGCATTTGAGTGAATAATCACTAATAGATGTATATATTGTAATGCTTTGGCGCATCTATAGAAATGAACCTTTCCTCTCTCTAGGTATGAGTGCTAGGTTGCGATTGCTAGTTAGTGCACTTTTGCTGTGTTTAACTCTGTATTCTTCTTTGTTGGTATCAGCACTGGCCCTTGTTCAAGCAACATCTTTACAGAGCTCAAGACGAGTTTTAGACTCTGAACTTCTTGTACTAGCTAGGAAACATTCTCAGATGAAACGTTAAGCACGGTTGTAAGTCACTCAGGATAAGAGTGTCTGCTAAATGCCTTAAATGTAAAGGTAAGGTTACATGCATTTGGGTTTGGCCCTCTGACTTGTGCCCCTCTACTGAAAAGTGATAGAACTTCATCCTCTACATTGCCAAATGACGCCTGTGCGTTAGGAACACTGTTATTCTAAAACTTGTCATTGAGAATTGATAAAAAAAACCCTAAATTTTGTATTGCCACATGGTGTGCAGTGGCCAATTAAAGTAGTATTTATTTCCAGTAACTATTATTTACTATTTATTATTAACTATAACTGAGCCTTTCTGAAAGTTCATTGTATCTTCCTGTTAATCTTGTTAAGCCTACTCTCCAAAGAATGTTCATCTGGTTAAAAAAGAACTTTAAAATGTAAAATGTCACGTTGTCAGAGCTTAAAAATGGCAAATATTTAAATAGTGTCATACATGTACAACCGTTTAATCAAATATGAAAAGAAAAGTCATTGTGTCCCAGTACCGGAGCTGGTAATGAGCCAAATCTGGCACTTGCAGCACACTTCATGCTCAAGTTTAGTTGTAGCCTTCCAACCTTGGGCTGTGTCACCATCTGAGTACTTGCCAGACTTTGCCCAGAAATTTCGGTCCATTCTGTGGGCATATATCATGGCCCACTGTGCCGACTGTGCCAGTATCAGGCCAAGTGTTTTTTAATTGGGGCTGCATGTGGTGATAACATTTTTGCTGTGAATGTGCACTAGAACTCTTTCAGGTGAATAGTGAGCTGGTGACCATTCAGTAAGACTTTTCAGCTTTTTAAAATATTTGTTCTTTGCTGTTTAATCCCATTATGTCTCATATTTGGGCTCTTTATAAAGAATTCTCTCCCTACTTTTGAATCCTGTCTCCTTTTACCTTCGAAGCTGTCTTAAATCTATGGTTATGCATATTACATATGTGTTCTACTCCAAATGACCAGAATGAAAGAAAAAAATTCACTGGGAGAATAAAATGATTTTTAATATTTGAATACATTTTTACAAGAGAAGTGGAGGAAGACAGGTTGCCAGGTTGCAGATTGTTTGCCTACTATAATATGACAATTTTTAATGTTTGTCCATTTGAATAATTGATCAGATCCAGTTTGAGGTGTTCCCCATGATCAAAAGATCATCAGGCCAATTGCTAACACCATTGCAAGACCAAAGTTAAACCCTCTCTTCTATATTTTAGATTTTATCCATTTTTTTAGCCCTGACTAAGTTTGTCACTCCAACTAGTGCAACCCTGTTACTCAAATGATAAGAAAAAGACAAATGAGTTTTAAATATTGCTTTTTCATTCATATAACATTACAGTTAATGAAAGGTGACTACTGAGCAATGAACAGCATTGTGATGTCTTTGCACTAGAGTAAAAGCAGATTACTGTCCCCTAGCATTTGTTGCTGAGCTCTAAAAGTTCAGGGTCAGTTCAGAAAGATTATTTGATCTGAGCATGTGTAGCAAATGTAGTTCTTCTGTTTTGTTGCTGAGCGATCGCAGATTGGAGAGGATTAAAAATGGTAAAGGTACAGCATACAAAACCCACGGTGTAGTCGTACAAGTGTGTATGCTCCTCGCCAGGCCAAGCAGCACTGTGCAACCATTATATCTGATTTGTGGTATTGCTGATAAAATTAGGTTCACAGAATTTTTTTAACATCTTAATTCATTTTTACAGACAGAAAAAAACAGGAAGGAGACATGGAGGAAAGACATTGAATTGCAAGACAAATAAGTTTTAAAAGTTTTTCATTTCTATAATTAATGTGTTCTTGGGTTTGCCAGTAACATTACATTTCACATCTATCATTTATTCCTGAGAAAAAGCAAAAATAAGCTTTATTATATTTGTAAGCATGTTACCTGTATTTAGAATAACAGGGTTGCATATCCTTCAGTTCACTTAGAAGGCATAATTGATCATCTGTTGTATAATTAAACGTGAATGTATAATTTAGTATAATCTACAGGTTTTAAATGTATTATCTTGTTTTCCAGAATATTAATTGCCATGTTATTATTTTATGTTCATCCAAAGGCCTACACGTAAGCATGCTAAAGTTGCAGCAACAACCTGGATGGAATTATTTAAAATATATTTATTATTTGAAAATGATTTCAACTGTGTTTAAATGTGTTCAGATCATTTTCATTAGGTTCACAGACAAAAGATCATCAGGCCAATTGCTAACACCATTGCAAGACCAAAGTTAAACCCTCTCTTTTATCTTTTAGATTTTATAATTTTTTTTAGCCCTGACTAAGTTTGTCACTCTAACTAGTGCAACCCTGTTACTCAAATGATAAGAAAAAGACAAATGAGTTTTAAATATTGCTTTTTCATTCATATAACTAATGTGTTTGAGTTTGGCAGTAACATTATATTCCACAGCTATCCCTTATTGTTGAGAGAAGGCTAAAAGAAGCATTCATTTGTAAGCATGTTACCTGCAACCCGGTTACTGTGTTTAGAATAACAGGTCTGCATATCCTTCAGTTTACTCATTTATCTATAGCATAATGAAATGTAATAAAAGGTATAGTTTTTTCTAATCTATAGGTTTTGAATGTATTATCTAATTTTCCAGAATTTTATTTGCCATGTAATTTGTTTATGTTCACCATATAGCCCGTTTGTAAGCATGTTAATATTGCAACAACTACCTGGACGGAATTATTTACTATATATACATTTTCATTAGGAAAAAGACTTTTTAAACATTTAATTTTATTTATATAGAGAAAAAAACAAGAAGTGGAGGAAAGATATGAAATGGCAGGTTAATGCCGGAGTGCAGGTTGTTGGTCCATAATAATATTAGTTGTTAAAAAATGTAATTGTAACTTAATCCAAAGGATAACTGTATTAAAATACTGTAATGCCCTATTTAAAAAAGTGTAGAGCAGCTTATATTGTGCCTCAAAGTAACACCTTACACGAGTTCCTTACGAGCAGTAAAACGTATGTAAAGTCCATTAACAATGGTTTTGAATAGAGTTCTTTAGAATAACTCTAAATGTGCTTTATTAGTGTCTAGTAAGAGGTTGTGTTCCTCATATGGCTTCACATTAGTGTGCTGTGCTTTAGCTGTGCTGATCAGATTTGCGATGCAACCCCCTTAACTCTTTACAGTTTCAGCTGTTACACACACGTGCCCTACCAGTTCAAACAGACATGAATACTGAGGGAAGCTGATTGCCTCAGTTACAAATCATTTACACAGATCAACACTTATTAACGTATTGCACACCATACCAGTGCTGCGGTTATTACCACAGTGGTCTGCAGATGGCAGTTGATAGAAGAGGTGCCAGCGTCATGAAGGATCTGGGAGCAAACCATGGAGAGGGAGAACTGATGCTTTGTCTGACATGCACAGTTAACCCACAGCCACAATTGCAGACATTCAGCGAACAGTGATGCCCTCTCTGCGTAGTTGATGAGGAGTGATGCCCTCCATCCTGTAAGTGCCAACATGGCATAGGACTACATGCACACAGACCATTAAGACAACTACTCTTAACACCACGGCAATGTTGCTAAAGACTCCACACTCCAGACTTTCATGGAGCGATTTAAAAAATGGCTGAGGTCATCTTAAAAAATGGGTCCCAGCGGCAAAAAGAATTGAATGGGATTAATTATTGCAGGACAACATCAGGAACCACTGTTAATACAACAAGAATTTGTTCCAGTATGAAGTAAACATGTCGGCCTGAAGCCATTCTGAAAAACACAACTGTATGTATAGCTCAATAATGATACATTTGTTTTATCTATGTTAATCTTAGCATCACAATCCAACACTTCAATTCTTGGGGCAACTATTTTTTATCGATATTTATTTAATCAGCTTTTTCGTTACTGTTCAGTTACTGTTATACATTTTCTATTCATTATTTTATTAAATAGGGTTTTGTTATTTTATTCATAACTGCTTTCCTTTTATTTATTTTTTTTTAGCATTTTTTGTATCCCAAACTTCTATATTGTCTTTGTGACATTGAAAATAGTGATACAATATTTTTTGTACAAAAATATGTACAATATTAAATGTAAGTTGATCAATCTTTTATCAGTCGATCAATCAATCAATCAAACAACCAATCACCAAACATTTATACTAAATGTTATGTACATGATTAATTTGGTTCTGGTACGGTGACTGGGCTGGTAAACTGGCATAAGATGAGACAGAATAAAAAACAAACACATAAATAAACAGTTCACTGTGCTTTTAGGTACAATATGTTTGTACTACATACAAACCTGATAGTTAACATCACCAGTCTTTCCACAGTCAAAAAGAAATGTCAAGTGATGTTAATCATGTTAGCCAGTTAACCCTGACACCTGTCGAATAGCAGTCAATGGCAGAAGTCAACATAAACAGGTGGATATATCAAATTCTTTTATGTTTTAAATTAAAATTATAATTTTCAAATATACATTTAACACTGACATACCAAATGACACAGGTTAGCAGTATGTACAGTATCTTACAAAAGTGAGTACACCCCTCAACTTTTATATCTTTTTAAACCACAGGCAACGAAAACGAGTACACCTCTAAGTGAAAATGGTCAAATCGTACCCTGGATGATGCTATAGATGTTGTAGGAGCACCAACAGTTGCAGCAGACACACTAGCACCTTCTTTAAAAATGTTCCCTTGCTTGTCTTTTCTCTACTAATTGCACTGATGGATGAACAGTTTGCGTATCCCTTAGCATGTTGTTTACAAAGCCTGCTTGATATGAAATTTGGTGTAGTCTGACCATGCAAAGCGCAAAGTTCTCCCACTCCCTCTTGTCTCCTGAGAAAACTTTGCAGGGGACTCTCCCTCCCCTCTCTAGTGTGCTTACTTTGCAGTCACTGTGTGTGTCTGTAATCCGTCCCCTTTCCCCTCACCTCATGCTCAGTGTAGACACACAGACGACACCACACATCTAGACCCAACAGGTTCGGCCTAAAAGCTGACTTCTGTCACTGTAAAGAGATGGTTCTTAAAGCCGGATCATTCGTGACCAACCTGTCACTACACCAGAGTGCTGTTAACACCATGACACTGGGCACAATGCCTCACCTGGGGCTTCTGGTAGGTTGCTAACTGGACCTTGAAGGACAGGAAATGTGGCATTATCTGATGTGTCAAGCATAGGACGCAGGACTAGTAGACCTCAGCTCAACAATAAAAACTATAGTAGCACCTATTTCCACTTTATTTCTTCTACTTTTACGCAGACTGTCATTGTACCTAACTGTCATTGCAATTATTTTCATCACAGTGTAATCAGCTGTTGTCTCGTGGATTAAACAAAACCCTGGAATTACAAGCCTAAACTTTTGTAGTTGCAATATAGTCACTGACAGTGCATGCACAGTTTAGCCAATATGCAAACGCTGCTTCAGAAGGTGGAAAAATTTTAACAAGAAACTGCCAAATAAAGAGCAGACTTTAGCTTTGCTCTGGACAAATACCAAGAGGACACTGGCACACTATATATATATATATATATATATATATATACAGTAGTATGCAATGTGTGCAAATGAAAATACTGAGGAATTCTAGAACAGCAGCTAAATAGTGTTCCTAGTATATGTATATATGTATAATATGCATTATGTACATTATGCAGTATAAAATAATACATTCCTATAATATTGGGATACTTTGAAATTCTGCAATGAAGCAGTATATTGTCTGTAATGTTCTTTCAGCTATCTATGGACAGAGAGGTAAAGGGAATGTGCTGGGTGGTCCTGGGACTGCATTACAGGTCAGATGCATAAGGTGTTATGGTGGTTGGGGGAGGGTCATTAGGTACAAGATGTTCAGATCCCAGATTGCCTGGCTTGGCAAACACAAATCCATGTTTAAATCTTCACCAAGTCAGAAAAATGGTGGCCAAATTTAAGTGACTACCACATCATCTTGATTTCTTGACATTTTGTTTTTACTGCTTATACACACAAGCGTCCCACATTTCTTCCTCACTTTTCATGTAAACTAATTTTTATTAACAAATGCATTTGAACTACCCAAACTACAGAACGCTGGCAGAACACTTTAGTCTTGGTTTACTGTATTAAGTGCGGTTGTAAGTTTTGTTATTATAACACGCTCCATATTGCTAAATGATTAACTTAATGAAAAATGGACCTTTAACTCTAAACAATAATAATCTAAGTGATGTGCAGTATGCACATAGTTATTTCTTATCACATTGAAACACAAGCACAAGCCTTTTTAAGGAGTGGAGAAAAGACAGTGTACATTTTATCTCCACAGTTAAAAATAAATGTGGTGAGGGTAAAGGACTCTGATTGTGCACAACACCCCTGCTCTCTTTCTGTCCCTCCCCTTTGGCTCTCTCAACTGTGGCTAAAACTGTATAAATACTCAAGGAGAACATTCTGGCATTATTCACAGAAAACATCAGGACATCTACTTTCTTTGCAAGTAAGTTGTGTTCTTGTCATTCTTTACAACAGATGCTATCACTACTGATGTATCTATTAAAATATATATACAAGAAAATAATTACCCATTATTTAGGACCAACTAAAGATGTCAGACAATGAAGAAGCGGAGCAGTATGAGTAAGTGTGTCCTGTATCTTTTATGTTAACATATATATTTTTTAATTGGTTTCAAAGCATTTGATATGTGCCGGAGAATAGCATACTAATTTATCTTAACAAACCAACAAGATCATTTGGTGATAGCTCATCTAGGTCGACAGGCACAAATTAGTTTGAGAGTTATTTAAAATATATTAACAATAATAATACAATCAGAGCAGTTAAAGTCAATACCAAATACAAATTACAAGGCCACAAGTTGATGGAACTTAAATACTCCACAGCCTTGTTTAACATTTTACAGTACAATTTGCATTATGGGCTAAAAATAATTCACTCATTCCAGTAATACAGTTTCTAGTAATTTTTTTTTTCTATGAAGTTAAAGCAGGTGGTTATAAATCTTTCTGTGAAAGTAAACTAGTTGGCTTCTAATGCAAAAGATGAAGTCATTTTAGCTGATACTTTACTGAGTTTACATAGAGAAGTGTCACCATTGGTAACCATTAGTCATTTGAGCTGGAACATAAAAGTGGTACATTATCCCAAATAACTGCTAATTTCCTCTAAGAACACTCCAAACTTTTGCTGCTGTAATAAATATGGTTATAAATCACACAGTACAATGGTCATATTTTGTCGCTGCATTAAAAAGAGTTACTAACTTAATTCTGTATAACCTATTCAGTGTCAACACATGCGAAGATCACATGCTGTATTTTGTCAGTAATTTGAAAAAACGACAGTAACTTATATTTTGTTTATTCCCCAGGGAGCAAACAGGTGGGTCTTACATTTCTTTTTCTATTTCTGTAGAAATTAGGGGCTTAAATAATACTGCCCTTTAAAGATGTTTCTTTTATGTTGGCAAAACAAAGTAAAGGCATGCACAAGGTTGGTATGAATCCAATTGTTTTGTTGCAGGTTTTTTCTTTTCTCAAATATTTACATGTACACATTCTGCAATTTCGTTATCTTATTCGTAATCTAAACATAATCTAATAATACACAACAGGCCCCGAAGCTGTAAAACAACCCCAAGCAATGACACATGTTAGTGTAACATTTATTTTTTATTTAGTAACAACTAGAAAATTGCCATTTAATTAATGATTAAATACAATTTGCTACTGTACAATTACCATATCGTTCCCATCTGTAAGGTAAAGTGCTACCAAAATGTTCCCAGAAACATTGGAAAATATGCAGGTGGCAAAATGTAGATAGGCCACACCATTTTTCACAGTGTTTTTTTTAGTGGACATAAAAACAAAGCATATGTAGAGTCTTCTTCAGATTTTATTCTCCTAAACCTGGATTCTTTCACACCTCTTTCAGGAATGCTAATTCTGTTCTTGGAGGGTTCTTAACTTGGAGAGTAACAATGGTCCAGAATTTTCTATTTGTAGACAGTTTATCTAACCATAGACTGACAACAACTGGCTGCTTAGCAACGCTTCTATAGCCTTTTCCTGCTTCATGTGTCACTATAACACACCTATAATTGTGACTTTGATAACAGTCAGACCACATTTGATTATTAATTAATACAGAAATTCAGCTCATTCCAAAGGCTCTACTTTTTCTTGCAACTGTATGAACTTGATAAACCATTGGAATTCCGTACTACCTTGACTGCTATGTCCCTACTTTGGTATATCTCATACAAATGACATGACTTTGAGCATTAGCATGATACACCTTGGGTTTATTAATTATAGTTATATATTTACAGTCAGTTCCATAAATATGTGGATGTTGACAAAGCTATTGTTAATTTAGCTGTCTGGAGTTTAAATTAAATAATGAATATAAATATAAAAAGAAAGTGCAGACTTTCAATTTTATGAGGGCATTTACATTCAAAGCAGGTGAATGGTGTATAAAATGATTGCAATTCCTGTTTGAGGGCTTAAATATAATTGAATTTAATTTGAACTATAATTGTAAATTGAATTGTCTTTTAATTGTCAATGTTTGTAATTGTCAATTGTTGTTAAATTGTCAATGACTGTCTTGTGAATGTGGAGGGAAGAAAGAAAAGAAATAACAGAGAAAAGAAAAAGCCTTAAAAAGGGTATTGAAGCCTTAAACAGGGCAAGAGATAAAGTATACACCCCTACCCCCACCTGCCCTTATATGTCATATTAATGTGTTGACAGTATTATACAAAATTATATTAAACTGAAAGTGATAGTGATTTACAAAACTGCAATTAAGTTCATGAGAAAAAAAACTTCAAATATTGGTTTTCAATTTAATTTAGATTTAAGATAAATTACTGGTCATAAACTTTTTGTTTCGATTTAACATATCATGCATATACCAATACCAATTAACACACTGTCACGTTTCTGGGTTTTCCTGAATTAACTTCCCAGAGGGCATCACACACGATGACGTCACACTCACATGTCCCCAAAACAATCTAATAATTTAATTTTAATATGATAGTTTAATAAGCTTTGCATGACTAATGAAAATCTCTTTAGTAGCATCCAACAAATTAAAGTAACACATGACTTTTGACCTGGTAATAATGACTGACATGACCTTTGAACTTTTTATATTGTATGAATGTAAAATGAATGAATGAAAGTTTTGAAGCAGAGCTGTTGACAAAAAATCACTGTCACTGTTCAATTTCTCTGGCAAACTGAATGATTTCCAGGACACTGAGACCAGCAGCAAAAAAGCTCTTTTGGAATAATTATTTTGGAGAAAAATACGTCACAATATCAGCACATAAAATTATTAAAGTCAACCAAGTCCCAAATGTTACCTCTAATTTATTTAGCACAAGCCATTTGGGATTATTAGAATGACATTTGCAGAACTAAGCCAGTTAACACCTTTACATTTTAATAGATCAATTAATTAGCCCTAATTTATTTAGCACACGCCATATTAAATATGAGACACTGGAGGAATTTCCTAATTACAAAAACTAAATGTTACCAGCACTGCAGGAACAGATTAAATGCTTAGAATAAAGTGTCAGATTTGACTAACTGAAACCTGCTTGATTGCACAATACGATTTTTTATAAACTTGTTATTATTAGAATGACATTTGCAGAACTAAACCAGTTTACACCTTTACATTTCAATAGACGAGCAGGATGCAATAGAAAACGTGGCAGAGGATGTGCAAGAGGAAAAATCAGAAGATGAAGGTAGATGTCCTGACAACACTGCATGTTCATAGCTCAACAGCTGCAGCCCTTGTGTTACTTCTGTTAGCAATAGTTCACAGGCCTGCTTCTGAGTAGCCCCTGTGCTGCACATTAGATGCTTTTCCTGCTCCAGCACAACTGGATCCAAGCTTCTTGAGTTGAAAGGAATGTGTAAGGACATGGAAACAGGAAAGGAGTACTCCAGAATCAGGGCTAGGGGGCTGTGACTTAGAATATACACACGCTCCAGATATGAACACACATGTAGAGATTCTGTTACTGTTTATATGCACTAAAGTCACAAACTGAAGTTTCTTTTAGCACTTTCTTTCTGTATACAGAATGTTTACGTAACCCAGACCTAATTTTTAATTATCAGAGGCTCAAGAAGTGGAGGACACTTCTTTCTCTCTGGAGAAAGAAGAAGTTGGAGAGGAATTGAACATTCAGGAGCAGGGTAAGATATACCAGAAACATTATCCGAACAAAAGACAGTGTAGCCCAAAACTAGCACAGATCAGTGTTACCACTACCCACTAAGCTTATTTTATTATCTGTTGTTTATTCAGCATGTTTATGTAAATAAGTACAAACCACCTCTGCCTGTGTCATTGTCATTTAACACTTAGTATAATTTACAGACATGACCCATATAAGTTTGACAAAGGAAAGAGGAAACTTTAAACTAACATTTTAATTTTTGTAACCAACTTTAAAATTCCAATCAATGTCAGTATAAGCTGTAAATATACGTGGGTGTCCAACTTCCTGTCTTTGTGACCTTATTTAAGCCTTTACTCTCTATTTTTGTCAATTCTTTAACACTGCCTTTCAGAAGAAATAGAGGAAGCTGAAGATGGAGGAGGTAATGCCACTGTTTTAACTATTTACTTGGTGAAGGATGTTTTCATATTTTCTGTTCACCTTTTTTGTCAAATATATAAATATACATATTTTCTTACAAACACCCATATTGGTCTTTCTGCTTATTTCAAAAGCGTTGTAAAATGTTTAATTTAAAATTTCATTAGCTAACATATTTCCAGCAACATGAAATTTCACCTTATTTTATACACTGGCAGACTAAAAATAAATGAGCTAGTAGTTCATTTCACTTATGGGACCATTATAGAATAATGCACGAAATTGTATTTGTTCATTAACATACTTTTACAGTAATAACTCTTATCTACAACTCAAATACATTCATATACTTTTGTTTTTCCTTTCTCTTGCATTGGAAGAAGAGACCAAACCAAAATTGAAGTGAGTCCACATTAACAATTCACATTATTGATTGCAAACATTATTAATTTAGTTTTTATTAATGTTAATAATTGTAACGTACTAATACCGGTTGGGTGTTATTTTTCAGGCCTT
This sequence comes from Prochilodus magdalenae, assembly GCA_024036415.1. Classification (NCBI taxonomy): domain Eukaryota; kingdom Metazoa; phylum Chordata; class Actinopteri; order Characiformes; family Prochilodontidae; genus Prochilodus; species Prochilodus magdalenae. The sequence continues at coordinate 671,745 of JAMWET010002973.1, read as the reverse complement.
TTATGCTGCCAAACTTGATCCCGCCAAGGATTCCAGATGGGGAGAGGGTTGATTTTGATGTAAGTGTTACAAATAATGTGGATTTAGAGAAGCTGGAATGCACATTCTAACCGGAATATAACATGAATGCCATTCAGGTGTAATTTTTACTGCTTGGCTAGACTGCTAAGGATTTTTTTCATTAGGAGCATCCTCACTGAGCTTGCATTTATTTACTCAGTGACATTTTCTAGTGGACATGATAAAAGAGTATTTTCACAATATATTGTTTATCATGTTTCATTGGTGTCATACAGACATCAACAAATCCTACACACTCTCTCTTTGTCCTTGATCAGGATATTCACCGCAAGCGTATGGAGAAGGATCTAAATGAGCTGCAAGCTCTAATTGAGGCCCACTTTGAAAGTCGCAAGAAGGAGGAAGAAGAGCTCATTAGTCTTAAAGACCGAATTGTAAGTCAAGCAATCTATACCATTCACCAGGGAAAAGAGATAACGAAGGCACTTCCTTCAGTCCAATTATACATTTGTATCTCAATGATGCAAACACAAGATGCATATTTCAAAATTAATAAACTAGGGTGACATACCCACTTTTCCCACAAGCTAAAACAGTTTCCTGGGATTTTAATGGAATGTCTGTGCCCCATAGCAGCCTGTCCTAACAGCCCTGCTCTAAAGGGCCAGTTTTAACACTTTTTGTAGGCCTCAGCAACTAGTTACCCATTCTGGTAATGTGGCTTTCATATGTGAAAGCAGGAAAGTCATGTGTTATTTTGCCCTTTAAGCTATTGCTGTCAAATCACAGATCCCAATTCTTTGGTGCTGTTCTTTGAATGATATGTCAAGTTGGTTCGGATTCGATTCACATTAATCTTTCAGTTGAAAATTTTGTTGCCAGTGCTGTGTTGTACTGACACAAAAAGCTGAACAGGTAGCCTGAGACACAGTTACACCATTTAAGCTGGAATGATAACATTTGAACAAGAACCTGGCACCTACCTCTACCTTTGTGTCAGACATCTGACCGGTTTGCTAAATCCCACTTTTTCCTGACCTAGACAGCCAAAAAAAACTGACTGGGTTGTTTGTGGATTGATGGGCACTCTAGATACCCAAATGCATGGGGACAATAGAGTCTCTAAATACCGACTTATACCCATACATTTGTTATTATTGAAGGGGTTATCAATGTGGCTTTTTGTAATAATGTAGGAGAAACGGCGTTCAGAGCGAGCCGAGCAGCATAGGATCCGCAGCGAGCGTGAGAGGGAACGACAGAAACGTCTGGAAGTAAATCTGCAGATATAGATACACTACATTTTCTCTTTTTTAAAATTTCAAACTACATTAATTTACACTAAATCAATTCCTTCTTTAGGAGGAGAGAACTCGCAAAGAGGAAGAGGAGGCAAAGAAGAGGGCAGAAGACGATGCCAAGAAGAAGAAAACCCTTACTAGTCTGCATTTTGGGGGCTACATGCAAAAAGTAAGAGCTATGCCACAGCCATAAAAGCATCAGATCTTTGTACATTCCAATCACTAATAACAGTATAATCTTGTGGCAGATATTATGTTGCTTTGCATTTGCTGTGTTTTATGCTGTGTGTAATGAAATTCTTTGATTAAAGATTGAAAGACAAAGTGGAAAGAAACAGACAGGGAGGGAGAAGAAAAAGAAAGTTCTCAATGAACGTCGCAAACCTCTAAACATAGAAAATAGTAGTGAGTCTGCTCTTAGGTAAGAATCCTATATGGGGAGAAACATATATATATATATATAGTCATATGTATATATGAAGCAGCCTGAATACTGTGATGTAATGTTTCTATTTTTTTCTCTCTTTTAATGCTGGCAGAGAGAAAGCTAAGGAACTTTGGAACTGGATGTATCAACTGGAAGCAGAAAAATTTGAGTTACAGTACCATTGGGCTAAACAAAAGTATGAGGTGAGTGCTATAAACATCAGCTGTACTATGACGTGAAAATGCAACATACTGCATTACTCATATATAGTGTGTATTATTCTAACAAGACAACAACATTGTAAGAATGCAGTCAAACTAAACCAAGCCCAAAGTAATTCCTTTAAAAACCTGCTCCTCTTCAGTTCATGATTTTTTTTATTCAGAATGTAATTGATAACCCAAGTAAAACAACTTCCAAGCTATGAAAAAAGTATCTTCAAACATAGCAGCCAGATCTATACACTCTGACTGACCAGAAAAGCAGAAATGTTAACCAATAACTAAATCTGTTGCCCACTGTCTTAGTAGAAATACTATGCATTTAATCTATTCATTTTCTATCCTCCTATTATCCTGTGGGTTGAATAATTTGTGTGATGTGAAGATTTGTAAATGCATTGGATTTTGTGATGTCACAAAACAACTGAAATTGGCCCATTTTTACAGCTCATTTAAGGAATGATACAGAGTGTAAATTATATGGTAGGCAATTCAGTTATTTCATGCAGGATAATTCTAACACCCTATTTTAATGCATGCAGAACTGTCAATATTAGATGGTTTATTAACACAGGTAGATGAGCTAACTAGCTTGCTAACATGGTTTGCTCTAAGAACTTACTCGAGGGAAGCATCATTTATACAATAATTAAAGTTGGCAGGTCTTTCTGTTGAAAGGTACGTGATTGCCACAAACCAGCAACAGCAGCCACATAATGTGTACAAAGGGGCCTAAAACTTGAGTAATGTTCTGACCCAGGGAGGTTGAGCTCAGCAGTGTCATCTTGTAGTGTCTCTAATGTTTTTTGTTGAAAAACATGTTGATTTGCTGCTTTGTTTTTTATTGTGGTTGTGTCATTTGCATCTGCATACAAAACAAAACATGCTTTCATCAGCAAGAAACAATTCAAAAATCATTCTGAAAAAAACAATATTATAAATGAATTAATAATAATATATTTAAATATTTCTTTTTTCAGATAAAAGTACTGAGGAACAGAGTCAGTGATCACCAGAAAACGTAAGTTTCAGTTACTAAAATTTTGAACTTAATTACAAAATGTAAAAATGATAAAGTCTGGAACAGATGCTATTTTGTTATTTTTTTAAAACATGTTACACCTCTATTATATTATATTATATTTTTTGACTACTGAAATGCATGTTGTAGTTTTATTAGCGTTTTCTAATACCAAACTAATAAGTAAACTATAAGTAAACTAGTCTTCCCTAGTTAAGCTACACAAGATATTGTATCCTAAACTGTTCTAAAAATGACTGATCGCTGTGTTTGCAAGCCTCTATAAAACATTGGAAACATTCACATGATCAGTGTTTCTTTACTGTTAAGACCAGAGTCGCTGCTTTTCCATCGATAAGCTGCACTGATAATGACGCACCATGCTGAGATGTTTCCTAAATTCAGTGTAATTATCTTTTGCTGGCAGTTTTTGTATTATTGGTTTGGAGCTCAGGTCAAGAAGTACAGGGACCTCTAGTTTACTAAAATGATCCACCATATTGTTCAATTTCACTGCAATTGAATTAATCTCAACAGATACCACTAGAAAGGGCCTATGCAGAGTATTGATTGTAATTGCAAACACCAATCTGTCAGGACAAAAGACTCTAGAGTGATGAGCGGAGAGTTAAAGGGTTCCAGTGGTTTATTAACACGAGATGAATAATCTACACAAGCAACAATTTAGGACAACGTCAGAGTGGAATATCTAAGTCAGAGTCTAGGACAGGCACAGGTCGGAAACCAGGGGAGGCTAGAATCAGAGATGATGATCGGGAGCACGCGGGAGTGATGTCCGCAAGTGTAGCCCTCTGGGAATTGGAGTCCGGGAGAGCGGAGCAGACAGGGAAACCCGGAAACATGACACAATCTCATTGCAGCTTTTGTCGAGTCTATGAAATAGTTTTGTTCAAACATGTAATGTAGTCTATACATTCAGTTCAATAAACTAAATTTTTAATTGAAAAGCAGATACAAAAGTTTGTTGCTGTTATTTAGCAGTTTTTTGAAGTTTGATCATAAATGTGTTATGTCACAGTTGTGTGAAATATAAAATAATATTAACTGACGAATTAAATTAATCTTTTACAAATCACATAATGAAAATCTACCTCCCGTCCCTGTCATACCCCATTAACATTCCATCCTGCTGAAACGTTCTGCTTTTCCTTTGCCCTGATAAAAATGTTTTGGATTTGCCACTGCATGGGGGCATTATTCAGAAGGGCCTCCAGGTTTAAGTATGGAGTCAGGTGGTCTCAAGACAATACCATGTGGTGCAGGGTTCTGGTGCACACTTTATGAACCACGTTTGGCGGCCTTTTCACTGTGAGGCAAGGTCCCATCCATTGGTCCTGCTTGAGAAAGCAGCCTTTCGGCATTACAGAAAGTTTGCTAGCCAAAATTCCTCTGGTCGTAGTTATGAACCCTGTACATAAATATTGGGGAACAATCATTTCCCAGTAGATTTCTTTAGCATAACAAGCCTTAAACATATTTGATTTTGCAACAATCCATGCAACAATCGCCAAAAACGTACTCAAAATCTGACAAGAAGAAGAATCTTTTGGTAGTTTTTGCCAAAGTATGGTGGCATGCTAACAAATCAGTCATAACCCAGGCCTGTTAGCTTTTAGTGCTACTAGTAGTGGTATGCATTATAAAATTGTTAATGCAAGTGGAAAATCAATCATTCAAATCAATCAAGTCATTTTTCATATATTGGGAAATAAAATATAGAATTCAAAAGGTGACAGAGGGGACCATAACCATGTACCCTTAATTATAAAGGTTTTTTAATAATAAGCAGTGTATAATAATGCACTGAAAAAATGTTTAGCTTGGGCACAGATTTAAATTTTGTCTTTATTTGTCATTATTTGGGTTGAATTTCTGATTTTTATTGTTTTTTTTTTCCTTTTTTTTTGCTTGATATGTTAAGCAGAAACATCATATTTTTACTTTGTAGTAAACAAATTTACAGTGCATTTTTTCTTTTGTAGGTCGAAGAGAACCAAAAGAGGCCTTAGAAAGTGAATGCCCAGAAAAAAAAATATATTATGTAACCATATAATCACACACAACTGTTGAAGAACATCATTACACTGTGTTGGTTTAATCACAAGGAGATCCGTTTATTTATGTGGGATTTTTTGTTTTCTTTTTGTTTTCTATTTATCTGTCACATGTTCTATTTTCTATCAACAGCTGTCACTCCCTGCCTAGTATTGCCCCTGTTTGTATCCGTTTTTTTCTGTGCCATGTGGTCATGTTGGTTTTGGTTTATACAGCCAAGCTGAAAAGTCTGCACTTTGCTCATTCCTCTCGGCATTTATGTGAGTTTTGTCAGGTTGGATGGGGAGCCTCAGTACACAGCCATTTCCAGCTCTTTCCACAGAAGTTCAACTGGGTTCAGGTCTGGGCTCTTAAGCCATTGGAAAAAGAAAGGACCTTGTGTATTTATACTCCTAGTTTTCCCTTTTTCTTTTCACTTGGTTTTTTTTTGTTCCTGCGGTTGGGTCGTGTTCTCCCTACTGGGGGTTCCCTTTTTGGTCTTCCTTGGGGGTGGGGGGGGGAGGTTGGCGGGGGGGGAGGTGCTGTTACTTTGTATGTTTTAGATATTCCTAGTTTTATCTTAGATTAAACTAGGAATATCCTAGATTCCTAGAAGTCTTTTGTTTCTAAACATGGTTAGTACCCATGTTTTTTAAGCTCTTTCTTTATTTAATTACATTTGTTCCTGGTTGTTTTGATTAATATTAAATCTGTCCAAAATGGCACTTGCATCCTGCCTCCTAGTCACTCTCCATGTTACAGCAATGCCAGAAATGTTAAATGTAAAATGATAACAGTGAACATGAAAATGTGTAAAATCTTAGAATATCGTAATTATTGTAGCTTTTATGATTTATGATCATTTAAAAAATAAATTCTGCATGATAATTTGTCAAAAAATATGTTTTTATATTTTAACAACTTATCTTCAGCACTGTGGTCAGCTGATGAACAGTTTGTTGCCATATGTAAGAATATTTAAGCTGCATCATTTTCAACATCAGCACAGTAAATCATTTCAGCAGCATATCTCTGCAGATTGCTGCATAAGCTTGTGTGAGTTCTTTAACTGGATTCATGGCTTTCTGACATTTCATTTTGACTCCACTCTTCTTGTGCAGCTGAATTGTCAGACATTTTGAATGTGACATTTTTGATTTCCAGCTTTAGCTTGTTAACCCTTCAGCCTTTTCTGAATGAACCTGTTTTGCCAATGCAAAAAGCTTTTTATTATATAATATATTTTATATTTATTATATTATATAACCACATATCTTTACAATGACAATGATTTTTAGCAGCAAGCAAAACATTGCAAGTCATCTTTAACAGCACTGTTAGACATACTGTGATAAAGCGTGTCCATCGACCGGACAGTATGTCGTAGCAGGGGGCGCCCTTTATGGGTAATGTCGGGCAAGTAGTCTTGAGGCCTGGAAAAAGTGCAGTTTGCACAAGATTTTCAGACATTCAGAAACAATTAAATTAAACAATTAAAACAATATTCTCTACTAGCTAGAGGTGTTCAGATCTGACGACTGCAAAGTCATACGGCTCACGGTCTGATCTCTGTCCTGACAAGAACCCTCTCTCTCCCTCAGTAACCCCCACCCCAATAACACCACATATAAGCAGGTTGCCCCTCCCCTGGGCTAAACCATTAGTGGCTTGAGGTGATACTGGAGTTTACAACTTTAGTCTGGTTTGTCCCACCTGCTCTGTTCTCTCCTCCTCTTCTACAGAGGTTGGACACACCCAGGTAGGTGAAGCTAAGGTGAACCCTTCAGTCACCTTTTGACCATCTATGCAGTTAATCAGTTTACAGGTAAGTATACATGATCTCTACTTATTCTGTTATGTGTACCGAACCTTAAGAAGTGCAGAAAATCAAGAAGGAGAACTTTGCCATCTACATGAACAATGTGCTGTAGCAGGTACACCCTGACACCAACATCGGGTCCAAGGAGATCGGAATCTTGAACTTGTTTGTGAACAGCAACTTTAATCACGTCACTGCTGTGTGCTCCTGGTTAGCTCATTATAACAAGGCCCCACCATCACCTCCAGGGACATCCAGACTACTATGCGTCTGCTTGAACTGGTTAAGCACACTTTATGACCATCTCCAAAAGTGTTGCTGACTTCATCAAGCCCATTGGCTTGTTCCCTATACATTTTCTTTGTCTGCTCATCAGTAACTACTCCATGGTCTGTGTGCGTACATAGTACAAGTATGTAACACATACTTTGTTTATTTAATGTCCTTGGCCTTAGTCAATATTGCTTCTGGTTTCACTAAGCGATTGTAATTAATAATTAATAGAATTAAAACAGATTTATCTAAGAAAAATATATATTGAAAATACAGTACATAGACTATATTGTGTTATGTAATTCTTAATATATTGCAATATATTAAAAAATACATAATGAATCGTCACTTGTCAAAACCACCCCTTCAAGACTGGCGCACAAAAAAAGGTAACAGGTAAAAGGTAAAAGCTAACAGCGTGAGCATGATATTATGAAATATAAACACTTTTTTTTTTACTCACAAATTTGTTGGTCCCTTGTGTATGTTATTACTACAGCTTTGAATTTAAAGCAGGTGATGCATTGTATATTGTAGTTTTGATTGATTGATTGGTTGACTTTGACTGTGGAAGTGGAACAATTAAACAAGGGCATCCCACGAGCATTTAAGAATTCTAGCCCTGAGGCACCAGTGCTTGGACAATTATATGCCATGATAATATCATACTGGTCATATGGTTTCTGTCCATGATTTTTAACTTGCACTTAACATCCAGCAGTGTTGGTCCCTCAGAAGACAACAGAGTTAGTTATGTGAGTAACAGGACTATGTTCTGGGATGGGCCAGCATTCTTAAAGTGCTCTTGATGATACAGGCAATGTTTTTTTTTTTTTAGTTTCTTTTAGTTTAGTTTTTATCTGTAATACTAAAGATGTGAAGGAAGAATGTCTGAGCATTTTATCAATGTTAGTGTAGCCCTCTTTTACCAGAGAGAGTGTAGTTTTTAATTTAACCTGAGCTCGTGAGTATGGTTCTCACCAGTTAAGTTATCTGTATTACCCCCATAACTTAACCACCCGTATCTAACTTGTTAGTGTGCCACGCATACAATATATCCAAGGAGTGCAGTCAGACACAGAATACAGAAAACAGCATCCTGTATTATGAAAATTGAAGGTCGGCTTTAAAACCAAAATAAGACAAAGCTCCAATTTTAATTAAATATAAAAATACACCTCAAATAATCAAACTTAAAGGACTTCTTGAAAATACAGCTCAAAAATACCTTCAATACTCTCTCAATTACATTCAGTGTTAGAACAAGGAAATGTCAATCCGCAGCTCAGTAACATATACTGTCTTTTTTAAACTGTGAGAACACTTAAACTTGTCTGTACAGTAAGGTTGAGGACCGGTCACTCATTCAAATATTAATAATACCCCTTTTTTTCCAAAAGCCGGCAAAACCAAACAAACAAAATAACAAAGGTTGCAGGCCTGTTTAGTCCCGTTGCAAGACGCAACGAAATCCGTTTTTAGTGGCAATTCGTACTCCCAAGTCAGGTTTGTCCAGCTCCAGCTTACCCGCAAAGTCCTCATGCGCACTCACGAACAATCCACAGCTCCTCTGGTTTTCCCTCTGGATATTGACTGAAGAGTTGAATGCTGGCCAAACTGAAGAACCTCAAACGCCTGCAGTGGCTAGAGGCACTAGCAAGTAGCATACACATCCTTTGCAGGCTGCTCCAACACCGCAAACAGGTAGTCCACGGGCCAAGAAACTCCCTTCTTAACAGGAAAAAAATGGCAATGCCAAAAAAAAAAAAAAAACTGACGGCCCGACCAGGGACACCGGCTGCTGCAACAGATAGCCAGCTGCACCAAAATGCTAATGGCGCTGCTACCCACCTACGCACAGCAAAAAAACCCCAAAAAAGTCCTCACGGACAGGCTGCAACGCATATGGGTGATTCCAAAACCCACATAAAACCTGACAGGCCACAGCAAAATGATTTCACCCTGGGCTACATTAGTATTAACAGCTTTAATACTGAGAGTATTAGTTCCAATGTAATTAAACCCATTTTACAAAACTAAACTGCAGGTTGACTGTAATATTCACAAAAAAACAGATCTTCTTCTACAATAATGCTATGAAAATATTCAGACAGTCATACGTCTCTGCTGTAATTAATATTTCTTGATCCTGTTCCTACTTTATTTCTTGATATGGTGTCTGACTATGTTCAGAATGATGTGTTAACCATCGCAGTTCTTTGTCTACAGGTGTTTTTCCAGACGCTTTTGAGATTGCCTTGGTGAAGCCTTAAGAAGAGTAACATAAATCCAAGTGTACTAAATCATTTTAGAAGAATTTCTTAAGTAAAGTTGTTTTCCAACCATTAAATGCTTAGACATATTGATTATTGGTACTAAAACTCTTTGAACAATGCTTTACGAGAGACTCAGTTCTTTAGCTACTAAAACCTGATGTACAAAACCTAGACATGATCTTAGACTCTCAGCACTGGTTTATCCTACATGTCAAAGCAGTCACTAAATGAGCTTTTTTTAGAAGCCATTGTAGAAATTCTTTAACTGCTATCACTTCAGTTTTGTTCCTCAAATAATTTCTACATTTCATATTTGAAAACAAATATTTACTGTTGAGTTAATTGTTTTCAGATGTATTTAGATGTGTAAATACAATATGGGTACATACATTTGTGTACCTACACCAGCTACACCAGCTACTTCATGAAGTCTCTTTGTACATTTTATCAACTCCTTTGTAGTTTGACAATTAAAGACTTTACTACAACTCCAAGTACATTGTGAATGACCTTGACAGTGTAGGCAAGCTTTGAACAAAAATAAAAGGGACTAAAACAGTAAATATAGATTTATAATAATTAAAAGTTAACATATGACCATGACCTTATAAAGTGTTACGAAGAAATCGAAACTAGAAAATGGAAAAAAATACATCAGGGCTACCACTTAAACGCCACGTAACTAGGTTACAAAATGTCAGCTAAAACAGTTGCATGCTGAGAGGAGGTGGTTGGAGATTAAAGTTTTGAAATGGATCAGCAACACCAGGGAGTGAAGTTTTAGTCATTCTTGTAATAAATAAATTCCAACTTGCTGGTGAACTGCAGCAAAAAGCAAATTACCCCAGTTCAGCAGAAGTTCTGCAGCTAAAAGCAGATAGTCACAGTTAAGTAAAAGCTGGTGTTTGAGTCACTGGAATTAGTTAGTGATTATTTTTATTTACAGAGAGCACAGATGCGATATAGGATGGCAATGTCCCAAGTAGATATTGGGATTTTCACAGTGGACACAGTATCTAAACTACTTGATCTAAGCATACCACTCTTGTCACTTTTATGTCTTCTAAATGATGACTCAGATTTTTAATAAAGCGAAATATGTTTGTGGATGTCTTTGGATTCCCCTCAACTGTCAGTTATGAACTTCTGGATTTCTAGGTTTTAGAATGGAATTAGAATGGAATATGTAACACCCAAAATTAACAAAGCAAAACTTTCAACAATCAGTAACTAGGAGAATTTATATAGATCTATGAAGGATTTTTTAGCTATGGAATTTGATTATTGTCTGTGTCCACTACTGTATGTATTCATCTGCTACCCCCACTCACTCCCAGTGAGTGTAGAAGAGTGGTGTACCTACAGTGAGCAAAATAAGTATTTGAACACACTGCGACTTGGCAAGTTCTCCCACTTAGAAATTCTGGAGGGTTCTAAAATTTTAGGTGCATGTCCACTTTGAGAGACATAATCTAAAAAAATATTCGGAAATCACAATGTATGATTTTTTAATAATTTATTTGTGTGTTACTGCTGCAAATAAGTATTAGCAGCACCTGTGAATATCAATGTTAATATTTGGTACAGTAGCCTTTGTTTGCAATTACAGAGGTCCCGTAGTTTTTCACCAGGTTTGCACACACTGCAGCAGGGATTTTGGCCCATTCCTCCACACAGATCTCCTCCAGATCAGCCAGGTTTCTGGGCTGTCACTGAAAAACACAGAGTTTGAGCTCCCTCCAAAGATTTTCTATAGGGATTAGGTCTGGAGACTGGCTAGGCCACTCCAGAACCTTGATATGCTTCTTACAGAGCTACTCCTTGGTTATCCTGGCTGTGTGCTTTGGGTCATTGTCATGTTGGAAGACCCAGCCACGACCCATCTTCAATGCTCTTACTGAGGGAAGGAGGTTGTTCCCCAAAATCTCGCAATACATGGCCCCGGTCATCCTCTCCTTAACACAGTGCAGTCGTCCTGTCCCATGTGCAGAAAAACACCCCCAAAGCATGATGCTTCCACCCCCATGCTTCACAGTAGGGATGGTGTTTTTGGGATGGTACTCATCATTCTTTGTCCTCCAAACACGGCGAGTGGAATTGGGACCAAAAAGTTCTATTTTGGTCTCATCTGACCACAGAACTTTCTCCCATGACTCCTCTGGATCATCCAAATGGCCATGAGCAAACTTAAGACGGGCCTGGACGTGTGCTGATTTAGGCAAGGGAACCTTCCGTGCCATGCATGACATTAAACTATGACGTCTTAGTGTATTACCCACAGTAACCTTGGAAACAGTGGTGCCAGCTCTCTTCAGGTCATTGACCAGCTCCTCCCGTGTAGTTCTGGTATGATTCCTCACCTTTCTTAGGATCACTGATACGCCACGAGGTGAGATCTTGCGTGGAGCCCCAGTCTGAGGGAGATTGACAGTCATGTTTAGCTTCTTCCATTTTCTAATAATTGCTGCAACAGTTGATCTTTTCTCACCAAGCTGCTTGGCAATTGCCCCGTATCCCTTTCCAGCCTTGTGGAGGTCAACAATTTTGTCTCTGGTGTCTTTGGACAGCTCTTTGGTCTTGGCCATGTTAGTAGTTGGAGTCTTACTGATTGTGTGGGGTGGACAGGTGTCTTTATGCAGCTAACAACCTCAAACAGGTGTTTCTAATTTAGAATAATAAGTGGAGTGGAGGTGGAGTTTAAGAGGTGGACTAAGAGGTCTTTGAGGGCCAGAATTTTTGCAGATTGGCAGGTACTCAAATACTTATTTACAGCAGTAACACACAAATAAATTATTAAAAAAATAATACATTGTCCTCCATTCTCTATGGTTGAGATGACTTATAGTTAAATGGTTAGCTATCAGCTAATTTAGCTGATATATATATATAAATAGCTGATTTATCATTTGATTCTTTTTCATGTGGTCTTGATAAAATTGTGTCCTTTTCTTTATTCATACAGAAGGGTATAGATGCCTACAACACATCACAATGTACTATACACTTTTATAATAATATTTACTATTGCAATACTAATTTCAAATATGATACAGTGTGTAAAGGAGCCTGTAATAAATTCTACAGTTTTGCTTTCAGCACAATTAGAATTAATGTGTGTCTGTGTTTTCAAGTTTCATTTTTTGTGTAATCTAGCAAAAGTTAATAATTTTGTTTAGAATAATGAAAGCTTATCTTGATCTCTTATCTTATCGTGGTGTGTTTGCAATGCACAGTAAACCACATTACAATATCTAATCATGTGATTAATGTTGTTCTTATTGGTTAAGTACTATGCACCTTAAATCATGTTAACGTGTTCATGTGAATTTTACTACAGTATTTACAGTATCTACTCTTTATTTATTTGTTTTTTATCATGCCACCAAAAAAGGCCTCTCATATTTATATTTTAAATGCTCATTGCTGTCTGTGTTTTATTTAAAGACATATTACCCTGTGTTTTTTTTGTTCATACTACTCACGCCGCATACAGAGTCAACAATACAAAACATAGCTATTGCAGAAAAATCTCACATGTTAAATTAACAGTATTTGAACATTTCAGTATTTCAAGAGAATAAGCACAGGACATGTTCACAGCTTTCTGCTATCTAAAGAAATAAAACACATTGTTTATTTTACTTTTTATTTCTTTTAGTTGTTGTAATGTACACTATAAGTGTTTGCTCAGTAGGTGGAGCAAAGCACTCACTGCTGGCCCTTAAAGTCCTGCTAGGAGCACAGCAATTAGCTTGCAAGATACTGAATGCTGTTTGGTATTGGCTTGTTACTAAAGCATTTGCATTAATTAGGGAACTAATAAGGAAACGAATGGCTGGATTCAGAGAATTGAAGGGTTTTATGGTTGACACTTAGCTCTACTTTCACTGGTCTTAGTTAGGCTTTAATGTTCAGGAGCTTGGTTAGGTATAACCAGGTAAGGTTAGGTTTTGGTAATTAACAATAAATGCATGCCTTTCTAATAACTTGTATGGATGAAATGGTTCTAAAGATTTTTTTTTTATTACCTACATCCTGAATTTTTAAAAGTTGTCTTATTTGTCTTATTGATGAATGCTTATATGGTTATTGAATAGCCATTTTCAGTACTTTTCTTGACTTTTACATTGGTAGTGGATGATGAAGTGTTTGGCATATGTGTCAACTCACATTAAAATCAAGATGGATAACATGTAAAACTTCTACATAGTTAAATGAAAGTAATGCTTAGACAGTTATGAATCTTTATTTGAATTAATGTTCTTTTCCACCACAAAAGCAGACTTTAGACATTTAAGTCTTTACAAGTGCTTCCTGATGCTACTGCTCCTCATGACTATGGAATGTTCACTTCAGCTACAGATACACACTTTTAAGACACATAATCTTTAACCACTGAGGCACCCAAAGATATAAAGCACTATGTACTTGATTTAATTCCTATCCTCATCCCCACCCATATCCCCAAACATCCCTTATCTTTAGTGAGGCCATATGTTACCTCTCTCCACACTTAATCCATTTTATCTGCCTCACATTTCACCCCACCTACATTAGCTGTTTCTCTTCTCACCGCACCTACATCTTTTGTCTCTCCTCACAACCCACATTCGTCAGATGTTTCACCTTACACCCCTATTACGTCTGGTGTCTCTTTTCTTGACCCTTGTTCAGCTGGTGCCTCTCCTCTCACACCTCTTACGTCAGGTGGCTCTCCTCTCACACCTCCTACATCAGGTGCCTCTCTTTTTACAGCACCCACGTTAGGTATCTCTCCTCTCACCCCACCTACATCTCTCACACCTCCTCAGGTGCGTCTCCTCTCACCCCACCTACATCTCTCACACCTCCTCAGGTGCGTCTCCTCTCACACCACCTACAAGAAATAGTTAAAAGGAGAGTAAACCAGTTTTTTTTTATGTTGTTTTATACAGTCACCCGATATACTAGATCAAACTACTTTCTTAAAACAAGAACAAAACTTATAAATTGTCTAGAATAAGACAAGACGGCTTTAAATGTGGTTAAATCTATTAAAATTAAGCTCTGTGGCCATGTGATGCCCATGTTATTATTAATGGCCTCGTTACAGTATTTCCTGTGTGTGTTTGTCTGTGAATGTGTAGGGAAAAGTCTAAGTTAGTTTGTTGGCTGTCTTGTTCGACATAGTAACCTATGTAATAAAATGCACTTTTAAATAATACATCAACACATGTTATTTAATATATGTATATGCATTTTAAGCATTTTTACTGCCATCATGGCTAGATTGGAAATAATCAAAATAATGTTGAATTGGAGTATGCATACTTAAGTTGTGAAAAGTATCAAGTCTGTTGACTTTTTTATAGTGTTTCACTGAGGAAGGAAGCGGAATTATTTTTGTACTCGAGTACTTATGTACTTATATTTATCTTGAGTACTGTCAGCTAAAGATAAGAGGAAGTACAGAGTGGTCTTTTTATATATAAATATATAAATGCATGACGCATGGTATGTGCAAGACAAACTGCACTGAAGCATGCAAATCCTTTCCATTTGCCCATGTCAGCAATGGAAAATGAAGTGGGGCTCGTTAGTTGCGTTTGTTTAACAGTACTTAGACACATTATATGATTTAGTGATTTTTTATTTTACTTTCCTTTAGTTTATTTATTTATTTATTTATATTTGTGTTTTTGTTTGTTTGGTTTGGATGTTTATTATGTCGTCGAGGCGATGCTCCAGTTAGGCGGGGGTAATATAGTTGGCTCCCAATGTATGGTAATTACGGTAGCTATGCTACTGCGTTATGTACGGTAATTTGCCGACTTGGGAGGAAGTAAACATATGGTGGCGTGCAGGAACATAATAGCGTGTGTGTGTGTGCTCGGTTGTCTCGGGTCTGCCCTGGGTACCCCCAATTTGGAGGTTGACTGTGCTTCGAACCGGAGTTTGACTACTATTGAGGAAAGCTGTGAGCGCACCGTAAAGACGCTGTGTTGAACAGTGTGGTGCACGCGTGAAAAGCAACTGTATGAATTTTTTCCTCATGGTTTATGCCTATGTCATTGTTTTATGTGGTTGAATAACATTGCTGGTAATATGCTGTATATAATTGGAT
Organism: Prochilodus magdalenae; assembly: GCA_024036415.1. Lineage (NCBI taxonomy): Eukaryota > Metazoa > Chordata > Actinopteri > Characiformes > Prochilodontidae > Prochilodus > Prochilodus magdalenae. The sequence continues at coordinate 656,228 of JAMWET010002973.1, read as the reverse complement.
GTTTTTAGCAAGATTTGCCTGACTTTAGGGCCCTGTTAGTGCTGATATTTTTTTAATTTCGTATTGTGATGCAATAAACTGGTCAATTAATTCAATTGTGTGTGAGTTTATTTGCCTCTTAAATTATCAGGTCTAGTAAGTGTTGCACATAAATATTTATTTTTCCCCCTCATCTCTTCTTTTGTGCTTTTTTTGTCTTCTTGGTACTTAGTCTTTTTTACTGTATTGTAAATATAAATTGTAAATACTTGTAGTCAGGCATGTGCCGAGTAAGAATTTCAGTGAACAGTGCTACTGTTTGTTTCTGTGCATATGACAACGCTTGAATGTTGAATCTAAAACAGGAGTCTGACCCGTGTGTCATAGATTTTCCATTGCATGATGCAATTTCTATAGATTTTTAACACTTTTATTCTGTGAATGTCCAGCTCCATCACATTATTGTCTTGATGTTCTATTTGATTGCATGCACCCAACAGTGGCATTCAAGCAATGACTGATTGGTATTTACAGGCCTAAAGTGGGCTGAGAAAACATTCATCACACCCTTGTATCCCCTCCACCAGGCTGGACTGCTCACGCACACAGTGTAGGTTGCTAATGCGTTTGGTGGCGGATTCTGACCCTGCTTTCTGTGTGCATCAGTAGAAATCCAGATCCTCAAGACAGGCCCTGTGTTTTTCAGCATTCAGCTATACAGTTTTGATGAGGCTGTGTCCACTGCAGCCTCAGCTTTCTGTTTTTAGTTGACAGAAGTATAACCCAATGTAATCTTTTGCTGTTGTATACTCTGACTGAACTAGCTGTGCATTCAAAACACAGTTCTGCATTTTAATGCACAATATCTGTTTATCTGATTTTGTGTACCACAGTTCTACACAGTGGTTATGTAAGTTACTGTAGCTGTCATCTTAAACCAGCCTGACAATTCTCCTTTGGCCCTTCTCATCAACAAAGTGTTCCTGTCCACAGATGTAAACAGGCTTTAGCCAAATGACGATCAAGACAAGATTGGCTGATTAGATAACTGTATGAAGGAAATGCTGTGTCCCTAAAAAGTGTCCCCTACAGACAATACAGTTCTGCATTTTACTGCGCAATATCTGTTTATTAGAATTTTAAATATTGGGAAGAAAGTCATAAAATGTGGCTTTTTTGGAATATGTTTAGAGTTTTAGCAAATAAATAGAATTTATTTAATAAAAAGTACACCAGTTACATGCAAACAGCCTTTTGGTATACACTTTGAAGTAAAAGCCTCTGCAAAAGACAGGCTCAAAGATGTGATGCAGGACTGTTGTGAGATCTACCTATTATATGGTGATATGTCTCGTGCCCAGTGACCAGGCTGCCAAAAGACTTTATAATTCATCTGATCAAATACTATTTCTATAACAGACATAAGATAAGATCCCATTATTGTCACTGCAGAGTGTACAATGAAATTGAGCAGCACTCCAACGGCACTTTACACACAAAATAATTAAACATATGGCTAAAATATATACAGTGCAGAATTGAAGGAGACAGAGACAAAAATAATATACATGTATATACACATTGCCTTAAAAATATTTAAATATAATAAATGACTATAAAAACTGGATTGGGACTAAACAGCTGTGTAGCCTTAAGAAAATCACTTGTCAGGCTAACCACCAAGAAGGCTAGGGAGCCTAAAGATTGGACTCTGGAGCAATGGAAGAAGGTCATGTGATCTGATCCAGGGTTACCCTGCTCCAGAGTGATTGGTGCATTAGGTTAAGAGGAGAGGCGGCTGAAGTGCCTAGTATCTACCGTACAAGCCTGTGGGGGCAGTGCTATGATTCGAGGTTGATGCAGTTGGTCAAGTCTAGGTTCAGCAACATTATGTGCCCAAAGAATGAGGTCAGCTGACAACTGCATATATTGAATGACCTTAATCTAAATCGGTGAGGCCAATCATTCTCTGAGTAGAGTTTTTGAGCCATTTTGTGTCATTTGTGATTTCACACACAGAGGAATTTGTATTCCACATTTAATCCATCCATGAAGTAAAACACCCACATACATACACTCTAGGGTGCAGTGAGCACACTTGCCCAGAGCAGTGGGAAGCCCTATCAATGGCGCCCAGGGAGCAGTTGGGGATTAGGTGCCTTGCTTAAGGCCGCCGCAGTTATTATTGTCAGTTCAGGGAATAAAACTGGCGACCCTCCGGTCACAGGGCTGGTTCCCTAATCTTCCTAATCTCTCCCTAATCAGCCCACGTTATTGCATCAATGGGTTTTTTCTTCCCTGATGATACGGGCATATTCCAAGATGATAATGCCAGGATTCATCGGGCTCAATTAAGAAAAGAGTGCTTCAGGGAGCATGAGACATCATTGTCATACATGGATTGACCACCATAGAGTCCAGACCGGAACCCCATTTAAGAATCTTTAGGATGTGTTGGAGAAGAGTTTGCGCAGTGGTTTAATAATGCACCTCCGGACAGAAGTAAAACATGTTGTGACAGTGCAGACGCTTGTGGAAATGATGCCACGGCAAAAATGCGTGCTGTGATCAAGGCTAAAGGTGGTCCAACGAAATATTAGAGTGTGCAACCCTTTTTTGGCCAGGCAGTGTAGGCATATATATATATATATATATATATATATATATATATATATATATATATATATATATATATATATATATACATGAAAGTGTTCATTTCACTTCATGTTCACTTTTAGTGCATATCTGGACTCAGAATCTAAATTGAGGATGTGGTCAGAAAATGCAGTATAAATACTAAGTACCAAGCTATTTGTTAACAGCTCAGTTAATGTTTGACGAATGCTGGGCCTCTAACTGCTATGTGCATAACGCAAAACACCCATGGACAACTTAATATCTCAGCCACAAGCAAGATATTATGAGAATATTTTGAGTTAAATAGACACCCTCCAGAAATTCCATGCTGGTGATACCCTAAAAACCAAGAAAACCATAAGGAATAGGAATTTAAATGATAACAATGTCAAATTGAATGGTATTGTTCATTTTTGGAATCACAGAAGTATTACTAAAGGCAAATTATGAAGAGTAGATCAGTAAAGCTGTCAACATAAAGTAACAGCTAATATATTGTACAACTATAAACTATACTGTGGTGGAAATTCTACGGGACCAGCCAGAGAGTAAGATAAAAACAAGGGATGTTTATTAAGAAATTGTAAACACACACACAAGAGCTTTGTAAGACAACTATAAGTTGTCTGTCTTTGGCGGCTTGGACAATCCATCAATCATAATGATGCTTAATGATGTCTGTGACATTGTCATGACAGTCCGGAAGAAAGAAATAACAGTATTGGTTCAACACCTTACACACACCACACTTCCCTGTGGTGGTTGGCGTAGGTTAGCAGATAAGACCACTATCCACCAGGGAGCCACCACCACATGTGGGAGACTGGGGTTTGAATCCTGGTCTGGGAAATCTATGATCACTACCCAGTCTCCAGATTGTGCAGTGGCCTTCAGCAGGGTGTCTTTTTTAATCTGTGAGTGAATTAGAGACAGATTAGACAAGAGATTCTGACAATAGATTAGCATTAATTCATCTTTTAGGGTGTGATACAGCTGCGTCATCTGCTCGGGTCCCATACCTGTATTCGGTGGTCTCCCGCACAGAATGGATTAATTCTGTGATTCTCATATGTTTTATAACTAAAGGCAATGCCAATGTCCATGGCAGACCTGGTTCTACACAAACCTTGCTCAGTTTGTTTTTGATTGTGGAATTTTCCCTCTCTACAGGTCTGGCTCTGGCCAGGTGATACGCCAATGCTGGCGCATGTCTATCCCTAGGTAAGCAATTAATCGCTACACTAACAATGTAAATGGGTGTGCCATTGTCACTTGAGCTTCTCTTTGGGAAATTATTACCTTCAGGACTGCATTGGCCACTGCTTCGGAGTTCTGGTTTGCTGTGGCAAAAATGACAATTAATTTTGAAAACATGCATACAGTTACCAAGCAGTATAATTTACTTTCACTGGGAGTTAATTCAATGAAGTCCGTTTGCAGGTGTTCAAATGGCTCTGAAACAGGGGAGTGTGCGGCCTGCTGCACTTTGAGGCCTCTGCCTACATTGCGGGTGGCACATATTATGCACCTATTACAAAAACTTTGCGAGTAATTTAAGAACCACTTCATGACAATATTTCCTTATTTGGTCCATTATCCCTCCTGTATCTACATGATCTTTACCATGTGTAATTTTTGCAAAATGAATGTTTTGGTAAACATGGTTTGCTTTCAGTACCACACCATACATGCATCCAGTTGTCCTCCATGTGGCCTTTTCTTCGCTGAATTTCAGCCAGCGTCATGGGGTGAGTGTGTGCGAGTGGTTTATTTACGGCACATACCACAGCACTGCTGACTGCCGTTGCTTTGGCAGTTGAATAGCACCTAAGAACCTAATTCTGCGAGCTTGTGGTTAAGAATGAGTGAGCCTGAGCTAGCATATCTATTGTCTGTCCAAATGTTTCACCCTTGACATACTTACATGCTTCATTCACGCTCACATGCTGCTTGAGCAGAGAGGTTGCTTGTCATGATCTGTAAGCACAGCGTACCTCATTAATTTTTTTACCATGCCAGAATTTCTGGATGCTTAGAGATAGTTAGTGAATGCAACACAATTATGTGATACCCCTTTATCCTCAGGTAGGGAGGCGTGAGGCAGAGTTTAAAGCAAAACAAAGCTTAACAGTGATTTTAGGCATGCCAATCAGGAAGGTGTACTTCAACCAGCACTGTAAAAAAAAACTGTGAGAAAGCGCTGTGAGAAACCAAACTCTCTTTCAATGCCTGGTTTCTTTACAGGAAAAATTGGGGTCCATGCCCGTGAATTTGGACATGGAACTATGACCCCTGCTGCTAATAGTGACTGAAATGCTTGGGTGATGCCATCAATAGCCTCCTGTTTCAGAGGGATACAGACACCAAAACTGGAAATGACCATGGTACCCTGAGTAGTCCCTGATGGTTCCACTGTGGTTTATCTCTTAATGGCACTGAGGCTGCACAATAAGTCATCTTAGCATAAGGTTAAGAAAAATAGTTTCGCAGGCACATATGGGTTTCTCATAGTCAGCATCATGGCCTTCATTCACATATGCTGTGCAGGGGAGGTCAGGTGCAGGAATGTAGGTGATCTCTTCCCCACCAGCTCCTTTCTTACACTCCTCAATTAGATCCTCATTCAGCTTTGTGATAGAGTCACTCGTAGGCATACAATGGGGTGACTGCTTCAAATTTCAGGCGTAATACTTCACTTTCTGTAACAGTAAGGGCCTGTGATGCTGAATGCTTAAAATGTCTGTGTTCTTCATTTTCACAATTCAGTGGTTCTGAAAAATGTTCTGTGTTGGAGTGATCTGTCACTCCCATACTGCACACAATTTATCTGATAATTTAACATGTGGCATTTCACTAGTTTTAAGCACTGAGTGTGTGGGGCCCGCTCACTTTCCTTCCCTCAACCATCAGAGGCATGCATGGTAATTTGGTGAAAGGAAAATACGTGTATTGCAAATAATGATCAGTGAATGCATTTCTACATTACCACTCCTGTTCTCAGTAGGTCGACCCCTTCTGGCTCCAGCCATCAATTCGCTTTTTGGTCCTGTCTCTTTAGTTTTGGACAGTTAACAAAATGTCCCTCTTTTCTGAAGATGAAACTTAAACTTGTCTGACGAGTGGTCGTCATTGCCTGCCTCTTCGGCCCTTCTCCTGCGCTTGCCTGTCATGGTGTTGTGCCTGACCTTGAATGTGCTGATACATGGTGAGCAGTGCCGCGTCCTTGTGCTGTTTCTCAACATGGACTGCATGGACTGCATATGTTCTGAACTTGGTCCCTCTCATGGGGGATGGTAGATGCTCCGTGGCCTCTTTCAGGTCCTCCAGCGTCCATGGATGATAAACCAGGATCGTTCCATGTGGGCCTCAATCATAGGCGCTTGTGTGGCTTGGCCATTGGTCCCCGGTTCTTCCTCATGAGAGTCATTTTTTGTTTGCTTGAGACCTGGTTTTGGCCAGGGTTGCATCAGATGGATGTCTTGATGTATTGATACATATGACCTTTTGATTTGGGACTTAAGAGGTCACTTCTTCTTCAGATTGTTGGGGGCTGTTGTTCTGGAACGTATGGGTTCCAGAACAATGAATCTGTTTCCGTCTGGAAGATTGACTTTGTTCCAAGGTTCAGTCTAGTGTTATGGATCCTGAGCCGAGCATTGCGACTGTAGGGTGAACTCCAGATCCAGGTTGACCTGTAACTTCACACAATGAGAGGAGGTTAATAATTTCTTCTTTTTATTTCTCGAACCCACAGTTTCCTTTCTTTCTTTTGCTTCTTCTGAGCATTTACTAAATGCCTCCAGGTTGCTCTGAACTTCCATTTACTTCTTAACTCTTTGTGTCTTAATCTTTCCTGTAATTTACTTACATTTCTTTGCACTTCAACTGCCATTTACAGGAAAACCTTATTTTACCTATGTTTCCATTTGACCCAATACATCCTCTCTCCTCATCCTTTTTCTGGCTTATTTGTCTCTTTACTTTTTTGGCTCATTCCCTGTTGTTACTCTCTGACCTTTCCACCAGTCGCCAAGCAACAAACCTTTAACAAAGGCCATGCGTTACTCCTGCATGGTTCTAGAAGTTTTGTTCCAGAAACTGAAGAATTCACTTATATCATCATATAAGTCAACGGTTCCTACCACCTCTATCTCAGTTCCTCTGAACTAAATTAGTGTTGAAAAGGTCCGGCCCACAGTATTAACAGTAATATTTGGGGACTTTACTTTAGTAAGTTGGATGGTTACGGTCTGGAACTCCCCCTGAGAAAAGCCTCTCTGAGGTGCTATGAAGCAGGTGATCAAGATCTGCACACACACACACAAATTATTTGGCCTTTAGACAGTCGCTTACGCTCTCGCATAACACATCCTCAAACAACTGAGAGCTGTAACTTGAACAGTATATAATAACACCTAGTAAAAACTTATGCACATATATGTGAATTCTTTTACAATACACACACAATAAAGTAATCAAGTGTTGACTCAACAGTTTTAAAAATATAAAACCAGAACAAATTGGCAAGAAATTGTATAAAATTATTACAATATTCCTATACTATAAATCATTACTAGAAATCTGGTAGAAGTACAAATATAAGAGGTGTTTAGAATAATAAACAGAGCAATACAACATCCCTTAATGACACCCATTGTAAAATACCAGAAAGTAAGTAATGAAATTAAAATCCTCAAGGCAAACCACAATGAATAACATGAATCCCTTATACTTATTAAACAATCATATGTTTTGATTTTTTTATTTTTGAACATTCTTTATGTTAAGGATGTTTTTTGTTAACTTTTGAGAAACATGTAATTTAACCCAGAGAATTCCTACTCTGTCATATTACTGACAGAACACACAAAAGATACCACCTCCACTCCCTAGAAACACCTTAGCCACCACCTGAAATAACTCAGCAAACACATAGTAATATCATAGCAAGCCACTTTGCAACACAATTGCAACTACATGGATAAATATAAGAATTGAATATATGAATAAATTTGCAAAAGCCTTATCATCCACTTAAAAAGCCACATCAAAGGTCTAGCTAAATTTTAGCAACTGCTTTTGGTAATAACAAGAACTTAGCACTTAAAATACAGCAACACCAATCTATCAAAACCCTAGCAACTTTCCAATCACCCGGCATTCCCGTTGGCACCAACAGAAATATCATAGCAACACCATAGCAACTACGTGGAACATCATTACATTACATAACATTTAAGCGATACAATGCTAATGCTTAGCAACATTATAAAGCAACACCTTAAACCCAGATAATACAGAACCCATTTAAAACACCATAAAATAATAATAACAACAAAATCCAAAACTTTTAGTAGCATGAAATCACCGTCTTCAACTAATAATAAAGTTATTAACGTCTGTGTACAATTGTCACAAAATTGTGTTTTTGGCTGAATTTGACAAAAAAGAAAAAAAGATCCAAGATAATTGCCAGTTCAATCAAAACAGGAGTCCTCCTCTTATAAACTTTTATCATTACTGCTGTCACATGGCTGCTTTGGCTTTAGCTTCCTCCAAATTTAATTGCTGATTTAAGATGTTTCGGTCACCGTATTAAACGTTTTGGATTTCTAGCTTCAGTGGTTTGAGGTTCTAACCCAGCAGTCCTGGTTAATGCATCCTTGCCAATGGGCATGGATAACAGTAAGGACAAATACATACATATATATTCTGACTGTTGTTATTTATATACATTAAAGATTAAATGGATTTAAATGTTTCATGTGCATAATTACAATTTTTTACTCAAATTACATGGTTTGGTAATTTAGTAATTTTTTTAATTATTTGTGAAAGATTAATAAGATATGCATGTAAAAAACTGTATGTATAATAAAATACAATTTGCCAACATGTATGATTCTTTAACTGCAACCCAGTTTCCTTAATCAATATTATTAGTAGCCTTTTCTTACATTATGCTTTTCCCATTTTATAAGTAGTGTAGAATTTCACATGTAACTGTAGTTATTGGAACTGTGTTAACTGAATCACGATTTAGAACATGCTCACCTGAATTGTGTTTAAGCTCATGGATTTAAATTGGCTGTCTCCCTGTTTGTATCTATTGTATTCTTTATTCCCATTCACAGCTTTTTAGCAGTAGGATTGTTAAAGATGGGTATACTTATTAACCCTAGGATATATAAAATGTATAAGATTTTAGATCACCTCATATTATATTCTTTTGATATTTTCACATAAAAAGCTTGTTTTATTTTAATGATTCAACCATGCTTTTTAATTCTCAAATGTATAAGGATATCTAAGACGTTTTAAGCCGTTTTATGGAAGAATGAGCAGACTAATGCATATTTATGAGGAACTGTAGGTTCTGTAGAGGTCTGTAGGTAAACTTGGCCACACACTGGGAACTATGCCTTTTTTGAATGCTCTTTGAGTTCTCTCCCGGAGGCTCACTCGAGACCCTCATGGGCTCACTCTGATCTCAGAAAAGCTAAAGAGTACAAACTCTCACACAACGCTCCTGTGCTCTAGTACTTCGCGAGAGTCCTGACGAGAAGATGACCAGTGGAAGATGGGCCATCCTAGAAGCAGACTCAGCCAGAAGCAGTGCAAGAGCCCTTCCAGAGCTGCGGACCAGGTAAGCCAGCACCAACTGTTAGACACCAGAACACGTGACCAGAGAAGGTCCAACTCGAAGCCAGGGAAGGGTCCACTTCATGGGGAATTTTATTGGGTTTTTATGGGGTATTTTAAAAAGGACCACCTCCTCCAAAATCCTCTTTTAATGATGTTTCAATCATTAACAGCTGATGATACCTTTTTCTAATTTCAGGCATTCTGAGCAGCAATAAATGTGGGGATGTCCTAACCTTGTCCTCACAAGAAAACTTCATGTCTTTTATTTACATTTTACATTTTTCTAAAGACAGTTTAATGTGGTTAGTTATGTTGCCTCTGTCTCTCAGTATTGTTTATATGCAGATCAAATCTCCAGATCTTTACATATGTATAAAAAACAAGCTTTTATTTGGTATATATAATTTTTTCACTTGGCTCTGGCTTTTGTGCACTGTAATAGAAAAACAATGAAGCTGTGTCATATGAGAAATCGCTTCAACAGATGAGCTAATAGGCCAAGAGGAAATGAAACAGTGTTTGTTAATGTTAAAAATAAGTTCAACTCTTTATGATCTTTTAACATATTTAAATGTGTAAACTGCAGTTAGAGAGTCAAAACTCCATATGACTTAACTTGAGACTTGCTTGACATATAAAAGGACTTGACTGGCTTGCTTGAATGTTTCCACATTAACTTGAGACTTGCTCGAGACTTTAAGGTTAAGACTTGAGACTAAAGCCAAGGCAGACTACAAGACGAGGGTAGATGACCACCTGGAAAGTAAAAACAACAGGTAGGCCTGGCAGGCAGCACAGCACCTTACCACCTTTAGGAGTGGCCCTTGGGGCTGCTGATCCTCTTCTTTGCCCAAAGACACTAATGAGTGATAGAGGCGGTGGGACAGAGAGGATGACTTTAGCGGATAGCTTCCTTTTAGTGATGTTTATTTACACAAAGTGGGAGAGAATACATACAAACAAATAACTATGTACAGAAAACAAAGGGCGTTTTGAAAAGATACTTCCTCACTCTGGGCAGTGTAGGTGAGTATAAGACCTAGACCACAAATTCATAGGACCCTGTCTCGTTAGCTCTACTCTGTGGCGTTCTCTTAGAATGAGAAGGGTACATCAAAGCTAAGACCCCATACTGCTCCTTGGCCTCACTCTTATAAGCCAAGCCCCACCCCTCTACACCTGTAAGTACATCTATCTTATAAAAACAAATGATCATTAAAGTCCTGGTTTGCATTACACTAGTAACTTTACGGTGTGCACATTTCTCATGTTTGCTAGCACAGTTACCGGTCTGACCTCAACCTAAGCTAGCTGTGGGCCCTTCAGCATGCTCAAGAGTGAACACACTAGTTCACCAACACCAACAGGTAAGTTTAACATGTAGCGATTATTGTACACCTACATGAATGGTAATGGGCAATGTAATTGATTTCATCACACACACCCAGTGGCCCACAGCAACCTTACTAGGATCTTTAACATGGTTCCTATCTCAAATGGTTATTCATTCCTTTCCAAAATCATCATCCATTGTCCCGCAAAAAAGATCCTCCCTTAACAGCCTCAATGACCAGTTGCACTGACCCCGGTAGTGATAAAGTGTTTTGAAAAACTGATATAGACTGTCCTATAATTCCTACCTCCTATCATTTTATATACATGCAGTAGCCACTGTTTTTCTTACAGCGCTGGTCCACCTGGAGCAGTGGGGGTGCTATGCCCGGCTCCTCTTTGTGGATTATAGATCAGAGTTACCATCATCCCTAATAGACTGATGTGTAAACTGTTGGTTTATACTGTGGTTGATTTTTATAAACATTAAATTACTACTATGACACATCTGCATGACGTACAGATATAAAATTGCTCGTAGTATACAGAGACCGATCTGATGAATATACTTCAACCTTTAACTTGGAAAAATATTCCATGGTTGATTTTTAATTTATATGTATGTGTAATAAATTACTACTGTGAGACATCCACATGACATACAGATCTAATATTGCTTGTAGTATAAAGAAATTCATCTGACAAACATACTACAATCTTTAGTTTGGTAAGAATTCTCTACTCTCTACTCCCGCTTTGAGACCTCTGCTCAGGCCCAGACCTCCAACACTGCCTTGCTGCCCACCACAGAGGAGGAGCCACCACTCATACTGTCTAGAGATGAGGTGGGTAGAGCACTGATGAAGGTTTCAACCCAGAAAGCAACAGCCTAAGATGACATCCGAGGGTGGATACTGAAAGCTTGTGCCAGCCAACCAGTCTCCACCTTCACTGACTGATCTTCAACCTTTCCCTGGCACAATCTACTGTTCCTGTCTGCTTTAAAGCCTCAACCATCATCCCAATCCCAAAGAAATCCGTCATCACATGCACGAACGTCCCATCGCTCTTGCACCCATAGTGATGAAGTACTTCGAGAGGCTAATACTGTCTCATATAAAGAGGAGCCTTCCCAGCACCTCAGACCCACATCAGTTCGCCTACCGAGCCAACAGATCTACTGATGATGCGGTCTCCCTGGCAATCCACACTGCACTCGTGGACAGCACTAACTCATATGTGAGGATGCTGTTTATCGACTTCAGCTCCACCTTCAACACAATCATTCCTTCCAGACTTGTCCACAAGCAAAACATACCGGGAATAAGCAACACATTGTGCAAACCTCTGAACATCGGCAAGTTGGTGGAAAGAGTGAGCAGCTTCAAGTTTCTTGGTGTCCACTTAACCAAGGACCTTACTTAACACATCACACATTGTCAGCTCCTCTGGAACTTCTATTCCCTCCACCGTGGAGAGCATCCTTACAAGCTGCATTACTGTGTGGTATGGTAGTGCCACCTCTGCTAAGCGCAAGGCCCTGCAGAGGGTGGTAAAGACTCCACGTCACATCACAGCAACTGAACATCTGAGCCAGAACCACCAGGTTCAGGAACAGCTTTTACCCTAGAGCTGTCAAACTGGTCACACTGGCAGCACCTACCATGACTACACCACTAAAGACTGTTAACTGATTTCTAGCCCGGATCACCCCAGCACACATTGTGTTCCACCACCTCACAAGACACTTTGCACTGCAATTTAACTTTAACCTGTATACTTGAACATCTCAGCTGTGTATTTATTATCTATATTTATTTATTTACTGAACATCTGTACTAGGTATATTTATTTATCTACTGAACATTTGTACTAAGCAACCTAGCTGTTACCTGAACATTAAGCTGCTTCTACTACCTGCACTGTACACTTTATATATCTATACTGTTTACAACCACATACTTAACTGATACTGCTCTACACTTTGCACATATCCTACCGTACTGTTTACGTACATTGTTTTTGTCTATTTGTCTTTGCACTACACTATTTAATTATATACACTTATATATATTATACTGCACTGGAGAAGGAGCCTGACTGTGTTTCGTTATACTGTGCAACCCTGTATTAGTATAATGACAATAAAGTTGAATTGTATTGAATTCTTTGTATAAATAAGGTCCTGTCTGAGTTATATTATTGTAAATTATGGATTAGGCAAAAGTGTACCTTATTTTGCACTAATGCTTCAAAATATTTTGACATTAATATTTTATAGTAACATTTTGCTTTTCTTGTGTTTGTTCTATTTTATTTTCAGTTCTAGCAAAAAAATGAAATAAAATAATTAATAATAATAACAATAATAATAATAACAACTTAACATGTTCTTCCATTACACTTTCAAAACTGCATTAAAATGTTGGTATCTCAAATGATTTATTAGGTAGCAACTGGTCACTGTATACTACAAGCAATAAAACATTTGTGTGCCATACGGACGTCTTCTAGCATTTATAAAATAAAAATCAACTAAAAATCAACCACGGTATATCATATCAAACTAAAAGTTGTAGTATGTTCGCCAGATGGTTCTCTGTATACTACAAGTAATATTAGATCTGTTTGGTATATAGATGTCTTATAATAGTAATTAAATAATTTAAAAAATGAACTTCAATCCAACTATTGTCACACCTTGCAGTACTCCCTCCTTCATTTCATTGACTGGTTCAGTCGACTCTCTGAACTTCATTCCCCAGGATCCTACAGGAGATCACATGCCTACTACATGTTCTATCTCAACTAGTCACTAATACTATTAGTATTGATAACACCTGTTGGTAACTTAGTTTGTTTGTATATGTACTCCACTCTCCCACTGACCCATTGCAAAATAATGCCTCTGTGTATGTCGTGTTTTAAGCACTCTTTTCCAGTCGCTGTCTCTGTGTATTTATCTGCTTAGTTTTTGGACTTTCCCTTTGGTTTTGTTTGCTAGTTTGGATTTCCTGTTTTTGGCTTTTGCCCTGTTTTTTTTTTCTTTCCCCATGTTTTGAGGATTGCCTTACTTACCACCCAGTGTAGGATTAAAGCTACCACTTATATTTTTATTAGCAAGAATCTAAGCCTTTCAATTAGACCTGTACATCATATGGATGTCTCATAACAGTGATTTGATTCTTTTGGAAATTAACTAAAAATTAACTATGACATATCTTGCTAAATTATAGGTTGTAGTATGTTCGTCAGTTGGATTTCTTTATACTACTAATAGTAAGTAATATTAGGTCTGTATGTCATATGGATGTCTCAATTGAAGTAGCAATTTCTTAAATATAAAAATATTAAAAATCAACCATGCTCTATTTTACCAAGCTAAATGTTGTCGTATGTTTGTCAGACGGCCCTCTGTATACTACACATGATTTTACATCTGTTTGTCAAATTAATGTCTTATAGTAGTAATTAAATACTTTTCAAAATGAACTAACACAATCCACATTATTTCTTACCAAACTAAATGTTGTAGTGTATTCATCAGATGGATGTCTGTACACTACAAGTTAATTTAGATCTGTATGTCATATGAATGTCTTCATTTAATGCTTATTACTTAAAATAAGTAAAAAAATTAAATAAAAAAAACCCTGTCAACCATGGTATACTTTACCAAACTAAAGGTTGTAGTTTGATTGTCAGATGGGTCACCTAGATCTGAATATCATGTGGATGTCCCACAGTATTAATTCCGTCCTTTTAAAAATGACATCAACAAATCAACAATTGTGCATCTTACCAAACTAAAGGTTGTTAGGTTGTTTGTAAGATGTGTTTTAATAAATTACAAATTATTTTATTTTGCAGTAGTGTTGTCTCAGTAAAGTTATGGGAGGTTTTGGTAGGTGTATATAATGTATGTTTGCATTTCTTTATACAGCTTTGCATAAGGAGCAGATTTTCACATTATCTGTATATTTTAGTACGTTTCAAGTCTTTATAGATACCATCAACCGGCTCCTCATGTCTCTGAAACTTGTATGTTTTGAAACTTTAGAGACCCCTTTAGAGGTCCCTTGCTGTCTTCAGCGTCTGCTGCAGCGACTCTGGCTTTTCATCAAACGGACTCAGCAACAGAGAAGATTGGGGATTTTGAAGAAATATAATGACCGTAGTTTACCAAAACTTAGAAGATGCAGTTTCAGAGATTTTAGGAGGAAGTGAACCAAACAGTGTCCTGAAATGATCAGCATGTGCACTTCCTAATCAGTAAAGATATGTGAAATAATGTGTCATGAACAGCAAATAAATAGCTTCATTTTCTCCTACCTCTCAAAAATAAAGCTTCTGATAGTATTTCATGGTACTTGCATGGTTTTTATTTTCTCTTATTATTATATTAATAATATTTTTGAGCTCCAGTTTATTATTATTATTATTATTATTATTATTATTATTATCTTTGTCATCTTTTACGTCCAAAAGTGGACACGGAGCATTTTGGAAATTAAACTTCTTTTAGTAGCAAGATATACATTCAACTCCTTAGGCAGGATGAAAGTGCTAACTATGGAAAGTGACTTGGCAGTGCTCCATGGAAAAGAGGAAGTATAACTAAGGAACGAGGTTTTGTGCTTTACTAATATTTGTACACTACAAGAATCCCACCACCTACGATCAAACTCGAAAGAGGCCAGCAAAGACATGATGTACAGCACTGCAAAACAATCTATGAAATTACTTCTTAGAACAGTGACAACAAAATATTTATGTGCCCAATTAGCCATTTTCCATCCCCAGTGTCATGTGTCTCGTTAGTGTCACAAGGTCTCAGATGTGAAAGGGGATCAGGTGTGTTGAATTTGGTGTTATCGCTCTCACACTCTCTCATACTGGTCACTGGAAGTTCAACATGGCACCTCATCGCAAAGAACTCTCTGAGGATCTGAAAATAAGAAGTGCTGCTCTACATAAAGATGGCCTAGGCTATAAGAAGATTGCTAACACCCTGAAACTGAGCTGCAGCACGGTGGCCAATATCATACAGCGCTTTAACAAGACAGGTTCCACTCAGAACAGGCCTCGCCATGGTCCACAGAAGTTGAGTGTACGCGCTCAGCATCATATTCAGAGTTTTTTTTTTTATACAGATGTAGGAGTGCTGCCAGCATTGCTACAGCGGTTAAAGGGGTGGGGTGGTCAAACTGTCAGTGCTTTTCATTGTTTGTGGATGTATGAGTGCTACCGGCTGTGGGGGCTACAGTTCATTAAGGGGAACCATGAATGCCAATATGTACTGTGACATACTGAAGCATGATCCTCTGGGCCGCACTTCATTATTCCAACATGATAATGACCCCAAACACACCTCCAAGATGACCACTGCCTTTCTACAGAAACTGAGGGGAAAAGGTGCTGGACTAGTCAAGTCTCCTGACTTAAACCCTATCGAGCATCTGTGGAGCATCCCTAAACGGAGAAGTACAAAGACTCTAACATCCTTCAAGGATTCCAGTGGCAACCTGTGAAGCTCTTGTGAATGTCATGCCCAGGAGAGTTAGGGCAGTTCTGGAAATTAACAGTGACCACACAAAAAATTGACACTTACATATTATATATAATATTGGCACAATTTGGCCATTTTCACTTAGGGGTGTATTCACTTTTGCTACAAGTGGTTTAGACATTAATGGCTGTGTGTTGAGTTATTTTGAGGGCACAGCAAATTTACACTGTTTTACAACATTGTATTAAACATTGTATTAAAGTGTAATAAACTTCAGTGTTGTCCCGTAAAAAGATATTACAACATATTTTTAAAAATGTGAGGTGTGTACTCACAGTTGAGTTACTGTAAGGGGATGAGAACTTGTCAATAAAAGACATGCTAGGCTATTTCTTTAAAAATATATAGAGTTGGCAACCTTGATAAAATATGTGTGAATAAAATGACTACATATTTAGTTTTAAACAACAGCATTTGTTTTGTACAACTGTCCAATTGGTTTTTGTTTCATACTTACTTTTAAGCATTTTTGTCTTGCTGGTCGTCTGTTTGCAGGATGTTGGCTTGCCACAAAATTTGACAGACCTAAAGTATGGACTGTGGCTTAGACATTGTTGCTTAGAGACAGGCAAGAAAAAATAACACATGTGGGCTGAAGCAACAGGCTGTGGTAATATCCGTTTTAAACAGTAATGCTGGCAAATCTGCTGTCACAGGAACTGTGACATGTGTTACACCCTGAGCCTGTATAGCTTCTTTGTTCAAAGCACTTATTATCCATTATTTAGAGTGAACAATCTAATATATAATACACACAAAAACAGGATTGTTGTACAATTCAAAAGGCTACTGCTAATGATAAATGAATAAACATAAGGCTCAAGGATAAAGTTGGTCTGGCAAAACCATTATTAAATTATTGAACTGCTTGTTATAGAACCTGCAGTAGTAACAAAACAGTTGGTCAGTGCTGTTGGTATGGCAGCAATCAAATGATTGTGGTTTTTGTTTGAAGTGCTTTTCACTTTTGTTCATTTTTAAGTTGTAACAGAAGTTGTAGTTGTAACGGGAGGTAATGAACTCTGCAAAGCTGTGCCGTGTGTCCAGTGTAACGACTAGGTAAGGATGTAAATATATTTATACACCTTCCACGGCTCATAGCTGACTCTTTTTCTTTTGTGTGAACAGGAGGCGTTTTGAAGTATGCTTTCATTTCCTGTATAGTCTTGATAAAAAAGTTGCATGCACTGACAGGAAACCCACTCCCTTTTTACCAGACTAACAAGACACATGGCTTTTAAGCTCTCTATTTAGCTTAAACCAGTCATCAATTGCCAGGCAGAATGACATCTGTCAAATTCTTCTTTATGTCAGGTGAGAATGCACTTTGGTTGGTTGCAACTAAGAACTATTTTCATAGCGTCTGTAACAATTTCTGCAAAAATGTGAGCGTTTTTCAGTTTTCATTTTTACAATGGTTAACCTTTGGGCATTTAATTTGCAAACTGTACTGACTATTTTCAGTTCACCTTACATGATAAAATGTTTCTTATTCTGTTTAAATAAACAGCAATGGTCAGTGTGGTGCTAATCCTATCTAAAGAAGACGCCACTGAGGGTGAGACGTTTCCTTAACACCTAAAGTTTTTAAATTACTGTGAGTTTAAGTAGAAAGGAAAGTTCTTTTCACCAAAAGCAAAATTATAATAGCTATTTTGTTGGTGTTGAAACAAAACCTTTGATTTTTTTCAAGCCATTCTTTAACCTGTAACCAGGGGGGTCACACTGAGATTAATATTTAGCTAATTCTGGACAGGCCATTTATCTTTACATGTTCACACGATGTGACACCTCATATGTATGTTGTTAAATGAATGGTTTGTTTTCATAGATGATGTGTTGCAGGATGATGTAGGGGAAATAAATTTAAAGCCCTGAGTTATTTGTTATGGTCAGAGCATTGTGCTCAAGGCTTGTGAGATGCTAAAGGTCAGCGTTCATGACTGCTTGCTTACAAAGGGACGAATATTATATGAATATTATATGAAAAGAAACGAATCACGATAGATTTTTGCCCATATGTATTTAGCCATGCCAGTTTAGTGCTTTGCAAGATGTATTAAATTATTAAATATTTAAATAATAATTTAAAATGTGATCAATATTTTTTTCCAGTGACAACATCATCTATGGTAAAGGAGACTAAAGGTACTGTGCACATATTGGCTCTTGATTTCTATTTCTTTCTTTTTTGGCATGCACATTTGACCTTTAAGAAATAGAAACAGAGCAGAGGGTTCCTCATTCCCCTATAATTATTTCATTTTCTGGTGGGGTTGGAGGGCGGGTGTGTGGGAGGTGGGGATTGTATTTTTTAATAAAAATATGTTAGAAGTTACCAACATGAATAACGTGTGACTTTTTATTCCGCCTCCACTAGTTTACATTTCCAAGCCCAGCATAACTGTCCTGCACAAGGGTGAGGGAGTCTTGTACAAGGGTGAGGAAATAAAACTACAGTGTGAAGTTCCAGAAAAGTTGGCAGATTTACAATATGTTTGGTATAAAGACTCTGCTTCACTTGGGATCAGTAAATCTACCTACACCATCAGCAGTGCCACTGATTCTCACAGTGGAGAGTACTCATGCACAGCAGAAAAAGGATCCACCACATCTGAAAAAAGTGTCCCTCAAGTTTTAACTGTTAAAGGTAGGTAATTTCTTTATATATTTTCCATTTAAAACCTGTTCAGAAAACAAATTAAAATTGTAGTGAACGGAACTAAGCATGTAAAGTGAAAGTCTACAGTAAATATTTTCAAATGTAAAACTGCAAATATTTTTGCTATTAGCGAATGTTCTTTTTGCACAACATTGCAGTAAATTCATTTGATTCACATGAATAAATGTATGAGTACCTTTTTTGCCTGTACCATAATTCAGTATAAGAATATGTCACATATAGTTGTAGCAGTAGACTATATGTAATCTAGAGTATATAATGTGATTTATAGACATGCACTAATTGTCAAAAAAAAAAAAAAAGTTGTACAAAAAGTTGCATCCGGAATTAATCACCCGACAGGAATAAAATTTGGTGGGTAGGTTTAACATTGTGAGACATGATTTGTTTCACACTCGATCGTGCATGTGACAAGCAAGGACAGGCCTTATCAATGTACCAGACTGACTCAACACCCACGATTGCAGACATTTAGCGAGCAGTGATGCCCTCCATGAGTCATTCTGTTAGTAACAGCTCCATTAGCAAGACTACCATGTTTAAAGGGCAGATCGTTACAGCGACTGCCCTTAACACCTTTTCATTGTTGTCGAAGATTGCAATGGTGACAAGTCCTGCTTTTGTGTGTGGATGCACTGTACTCACTCCAACAGTGTCAGTTTATTGTCATCACACATCCAGATTCCCGGTGTCACTCCACCTCCTCTCTTACCACAAAATCTGCTGGAACTGCATGGGAATTTTTAAGCATGTTAGGAATCTCTACAACTCCATGATGAGACGTTTGGCATTTGGTGTTAGCAAACATGGTAGCCTGACTCCATACTGACACAAATTCTGTATGTGTAGCTCAACAAATATGGCCCATATCAGCCAACATTTTTCATATTGTATTTCCCCGGTAGTTTATCTGCCTTATAAATAGCATTGCAAGCCAACACTTTCGTCTGCTGAGTTCAACAGTTTTTGACCACGAGTGTATATTTAAGGGGATTCAGGGAAATAAATTGTCCCCCTTTAATAATATGGCCTTAACTTATTTTTATTTCTTTTTACAAAATATCTTTTTTTACCAAAAGATCCCTCAGACATGTACTGTATTTTTTTTTACTGTAATACGTTTACACTTTTAGGCTTTAAGCAAATTTAACGGATATCTATACTTTCTAGGTTGCACCCATACACTATAAAATGGAGGCTCCATTCCTGATCTGTTCCCTTTCAAGACTGTCAGTGTGATCCTTTTTTATATAAAAATGTAATGTACATGTAAATGTAATATATTTGTATACACTTTGTATTTATCTTTTTTGGCCCACTTCATCATTTCTAGAATGTCATAATATTAATTTAATGCACAGTAGAGCTGCATATAACAAATTTATGGTAAATTAACATCATAATCTACTTTTAATGATCAGTATCAGTTGACCCCTGACCAGTTGACCAGTTTAGATACGGCGCATATATGACGCCTGCTGCACAATTTAAAGTGGAATGAGAAAACTGACAAATACAAAGCTGACTTCAGTTTTGTTGGATTTGGAGGAGCAGAGTATTGTTTATTGTGCAATTCATCTGTAGATAGAGATGAAGAAATAGCCACACTGTAAACACTCTAAACATTTAAACAAGAAACGGGCGAAAAGGACGTTATTCTTGACTGCGGACAAAGGTTTGTGACCTAATTTGGCCTACTTTGACTACATGGTACTCTATAAAAATATGGATTTTGAACATTTTGGTTTCATCATGAAACTTAAATGGTGTGTTTATAGATGCTTTGTAATAATCAGTGAAATTTTAGAAAGTATTAGTAAGTTTTAGCCTAAAATGTCATTAGCAAAGTCATTAGTTATTACTAGTAAAAACACTATTTTGACTCGTAAAAATACAAATTATATATATACACTTTATTTTTAACTATTTTCCATGGTGAGATTGCTGAATTAATTTGTCAATCAAACAATGCATGAATTAATTAATCAATCAATTAATTTGCATTTAAATTCTGCGTATATTGAGGGACACCCTTGTCTACAGTGTAGCTGTTCAGAAAAGAGGAATTGAAAAATTGTATACATATCAAAAGCAAAAATAATAATAGTCAAAACCAAATAAAAAAACAAAACAAGTAAACTGTTATTAAACTGTTACTAAAAATGCTAACAATGATAAAATAACATAACTGATAGTTGTTAAAAAAAGAAACGTTAAAAGTAAATAAATAATCAAATAAGCTAATTAAAAAAGAATGTAAAATGATAACTCAACAATAAATACAAAGTGAAGATAATAAGAAGTAAAAATAAAGATTAATTATTAAACATTAGGTACATTAAGCATTTCAGTAATTATATCATGACGGCATGATAAATCACTGAAATGCTTAATATAAATAATGTTTAATAATTAATCATATGCTTAAAAGTTAAAAAGACATGAATGTGTCTCCAGATGCACAGTCATAGATGACCAGCAACCTTTTAATACAGTATATAGTGCTGGGTGTTGTAGGGGTCACCAGTAATGAATCAGTATGTCACACCACCGTAATCCAAAGCAGATGATAGCATTGCTTCAGCTTTGCATTGCATCTTTTTCCGAGCGTGGCAAATAAAAAACATTTTATTTCTGTACAAGAAGCCTCACTGTACATGTAAGCTTCATAACATTGAATTTAAAGGTGCATTTATTGTCTAGCCATATGCTAAGGTATTTAACTCTTTAACTCTTTCAATGTCTTATCCCTTCAAGGCTCTGATTTTAAAAGTGTTAAAATCCATTTTAGTTTTCTCAACATTTACGACTAGTTTATGATTGAGACTGGGGTTCGAACCCGTTGTGGGTGACTAAGCTGTGCCACACCAATAAGATTCCTTGGGCAAGACTCCTAACACAACACTGGCCTACCTGTAATATGATTAACCTTGTAAGTCACTCAGGATAAGAGCGTCAGCTAAATGCCGTAAATCTAAATGTAATAAAAGAACACTGTAGCTTTTCCACTACAGCACCAATATTGTCAGCCCAACAGCACAGGATGGTGTCATAAGCATGTAAATGTACTTTGGAGTTGACAGTGAAGGTGACAATACCATATTAAATAATACTGGTCCAAGAAATGAATCTTGACAGGCCCTCTTTGTTACTTGTGGTAGATCTGATTAATTTGCACTAGGGCCATACATTACTGTCTATCTATTAGGTAGTTTCTAAACCAGTTTGTATTACTGTGATTAAAACCGATATTTTGAAGTTGTTTTAAAAGTAAAAAAACGATCTAAATTTACATAGAGAAATGTTTGAAACTGAATATTTAATAAGGATTGTAAAACGCTGGCGAAGCATGACAATTCTAAAATGGGCCTATAGTTATTAGGATGCGAGAAACCTTGTATGTGTAGTGAAGTAGCATGCACTGCTTATTAGATACAGGGAATTCTGGAAAAGAAAATGAGGCATGTATGTATGTAATATATAAATTCCAGATAAAATAATATATTTCATTTCATATTAATATATATGCATTTCAGCCCAGCCATCGCTCGCCGGTCTTTCTGTAGGTCACTTGACGGCATCTTACGGTGGTGAAGTGACATTCGAATGAGGTGGCACTCATCACGGTCAGTGGAGAGGGGCTTTGGCCCTCTGCCAGTCTGTAGCTGGGTTGTCCTGTGTGTTTGTTGCTTGATCTTGTTCTAATGAACCAGACGCTGACCAGTAAAGCTAGAACCGAACCTTCTGTTCTCACTAATAACCTGCTGTACATGTGGAGATGCTGATTTAAGAAGAAACTGGTGTGGTCTCTTCTTTATTTATGTCTGTATGGTCTAAAATACTTGAGCTCTCAAACCTAAGTTAAAAAGGGTCTAGATTGTTCGCTCCTCTCTTCGTAGTGTTGATTGCAGCTTTGGCTACTATGCAAGGTTAGAAAAGAGGAATTGTAAAAAAGATCAGGGTGTATCTTTTTCAGTACCAGCTGTAAAGCCAAACTTTATAGAGCTACCTTACCGAGCTGTGAGCTAAAAAGCGAAACTTAACTGATTCCCCTTTCTGCTTAAACAACACCAGCAGCAGTTCTGTGGAGTTACAGCAGAACCGCTGACTGTAGGTCAGTGCAGTCAGGGAGCAGGAGGTTAATGTGCAGCCTGTAGAGTGTAGTAGTTACTGTATTCTCGCTCCCTGCTCTTCTCAAAACCCTATTGAACCCTAGCGTTAACTTAACGTTAGCTAATCTTTGACTAGCCAAACTACACAGTCGCGTACCTTTCTGTGTGGGGTCTGTAGTGATGGATGAAGTTGGTTGTGGTAGCCATGTGACTGGTGTTTGACCTACAGACCTTCCGTATCGCTGTTCTCTCTTTACTTTCATTCACAATATAATCCCCTCATCTAAACCTCACTGTTCCTAGCACAGCTGGTTTCACTATACCAGCCACTTTGTACGTTGATATCTGCTGAACATCTGAAATTTAGACCTCCTCCAAAATCTTTTCTAATGATGTTCATTTGCAGTCAATGTTGTTGCCATGTTGTTGTAATAAATATTGGGATGTCCTATTTTTTCCACACAAGAAAATTGTACTTTATTGAATTAAATTTTACTAGTTTTTATTTTCACATTTATTTAATTTAATATTTCATTATACTCTGTTATCTCCATCTCTCAGTATTGTCCAAAAGAAGATAAAATGTCAATATGTTTGTCATGCTTCCGAATTCCAACTCCCAGAACCCACCACCTGATGATGACATAGTCACATATCTGTCATCGCCCAATCGCGCCCCATTTCCTCCTTCGTCATTGCCTGAGTATTGATTGTTCACATCTGCATCTCATTTAGTCTGTTTGAATATGAGCTCCTGGTTCACATGCACCCTTTGTGAAGTATTGCCACCTAGTGACGTTACTGAGCATTTCACCTTGCTATGTCTGACTGTTATGATTCTGACCTTGCTTGTTTATTATTTAGTCCTTCGTCTTTGCCCTTTAGTGTTTGTTTGCCTTTCTTATTGTCTTATTTTTGTCCTGAATGTTGCTTGTTCTTTTTGGTATCATGATTCTGCCTGCTCCCTCTGGTATGTTTCCTTGGCTTCTCTTGTTTAGCTGTACTGCTAAATTGTTAATAAACCCTTGCTTTACTTTTAGCTTAGTGTGTGTCAATTCCAGTTTGTTATTTCTGACAATGTTTAAAAATATGTTGAAAATGACAGGTTTTTTTTGGGGTGTCCTTATTTTTTTTCCTGCGATTATTAGCCTGTGGCTTTTTGTGCACAACAAGAAAAAAATGATGTAGTGTCATATGAGAAGCACCTTTGGCTGAAGTGGTTAAAGCCCAAGAGGAAATGAAACAGTATTGAGAAATGCTGAAAATAAAATTTCGCTCTTCTTGACCGCCTTTTAAACCAATTAGAGCATCATAATTACTTATGACTTGACTTGAGACTTGCTTGACTTACAGCAAAAACGTGACTTGAATTGTTTAAATCTTCCCACAGTAACTTGGGACTTGGTGTCAGACCTTTTGTGAAACTTTGAAATTTACATCATATAACCATTCCCAAAAATGACTATGAACAAGCTAATTAAGTTCTGAGACTTTGGAAAGAGCTTGAATCTTCTGGTTTGCACAAACTTTGCATGTCACTCCTAGAAGAGGCTAGTGTGCACGGTGTGGCTCCTAAAGACGAAACTATTGTCAGTAAAACAAAATAGTGTAGTACAATCGAATCACCCTTAACCAGAGCATTTCAATAGGTTCCACTTTGGGTGCCTCAGGGACTAGCAGAACACCTGACATGAATCGGAAATGTGCTCATGTGGGGGAAGCATTATTTTGGCTTTTCCAACGATGACAATGAGGTGCCACTTATTTGCCCCACTCTGAACAATATAATCTTCTTTGGCAAGTGAGAGATGATGGACGAGTAATGAAAAAGGAGAAACAAATAAACACAGTGCCCTCAAAGCACAGCAAGCATGTGGTCTCCCATACTTATACAATACATGCATAGCTATGTTTATCAGCTGTGCATCTCTTCCAATGATGAATACTCTGTGATTGCCTTTGACTTCATTTTTTGTTTTTCAAAATAGTATCATGCACTGTAAAAAGTGCTTTGTTGGTTTAGCCTAAAAATGACTTATTGTGGTAACAAGCCATTGAGTTTTTTTTTTCAATCTAAAAATAGTAGTTAGAGCAATTCTTTCAGTCAAATATATATATAAAACATCTCAATTTAGATTAAAGAAAACTGTGTCGTGCCTGCACTCCAGTCACATGTCATCATTTCTTTGAAAATTGTGACCACTGACCAAACAAGTCTTTTCAGTTGAACTCTTATTTGACTGGAATGAAAATCTGCAGCCACATTGGTATATATGAACAAAATTGAACACCTGTGTTTAAGTACTCAAACATAGCTTCAAAAAATGACAATATTAGGTCATATTGTATTTTATATCAGTGCACTCTAAAATGCAAGTAACATTATATTAACCATTACACATTACATAAGCACATTACCACTCATAACATTACATGGTCATTGGGGTCACATTCTAAACTGTTACACCATTAAAGATAACACCAATAACAATTTAGCATTAAACTTTATTTTCATAAGGTTAATTATCCAGTCTTTCAGATTATATTTTAGCCGTCTTCAATAAATATAAAGTGATATGAATAAATTATTTATTTGAATGAATTTTTTTGAATAACACTAATGACACCTCCAATGACCTCACTTGAAAAACAGAAATTACGCAAAAGTTGTAAACTTAAAATGCATTTTCCCAGTTTCTTGAAATGTCTTTTTCATAAATTAACAAGACAAACTTTCATTCTTTACCAACCAATGAAGTGATACCAATATATGGGTTGTGTATTTGATATTTAAACCGTAATGTCACGCCTGCTGGCTCTCTTCTCACCCCGATCTCCCGGACTCCATTTCCCAAAACCCACCACCCGATGATGTCCCTATCACATGTCTGCCATCTCTCAATCCTGTTCATTTTCTAGATCGGATTCTCCTGGGTATTAATCACACACCTGTTGTTAATCTAGTCTGTTTGTATAAATACTCCTCTCTCACACTGCTCATGGCGAAGTATTGCTATTCTGTGCGTTCTGAGCGGGTCTCTCTGTGTTTACTCTTGTTTTGAATTTATTTTGATTTGCTGATTCACTCTTTTATCTTTACCTTTTTGGTACTTTTGCTGGTCTGACAGCTTGCCTGGTTTCGTCGCTCGCCTGTTGATCCTCTCTGACTCTGCCTTGCTCTTGTTGCTGCTGTGTTTGATTACAAATCAGTTAAATAAAAATTGCATTGATTATAGCTCAGCACTCATCACAATCTATTTGTTCATCAACATTATGTTGAAGCTGAAAAGTCTGAGAACATGTTTGTCATTAATTTTTTTTGACCATTGTTATATTTCACTTTATTAAACAAAGCATTATGTGTTTTTCTCCTAGATCCCCCTAAACCAGAGGTAATTCTGACTTCTGGGTGGAGCAAGACCTTCCCTGGTGAAAAAGTGATCTTGACATGTACAATTCCAGACGGATCCACAGGCTGGATTTACTCTTGGTCTAAAGATTCACAGAGTATTCCTGGTGAATCTGGAAAAACTCTCACCATCTCCCCCATTAAACAAAGTGACCATGGAACTTATACCTGTCAAACAGAGCTTACAAACAGACCAAGGTCAATCGCAACAAGTGCAGGATATTCATTGACTGTTTCTGGTGAGCCTTTTTAAATATGAATCTAAACATGAAAACAAATCTCACAGAAATGTTTGATCAGAAGACTTGTATATTTAATAGCTGCAGCTACATGTGTGTGATGTAGTTACACATGTCTCTTTTAAACAGAAGCAGAACTCCACTAAAGAAGTTTTTCATGAGTTATTCCTGTAGTGAAGATGTTAATCCCACCACACTCAGACCAGCTTTACCTTTTACAGTAACTTTTGCATATTTGTCAGACACTCTTATCCAGTGTGAGTTTACAGTGAGTTCTAAGCCACATGCTCTTATATTGTACAGCATGGTGTGCTTATCTGCACTGAACTGCAGTCTCTGGTACATCACAAAGCATTGCCACAAGGGGGCAGTCCAGTCGCTTTCCTTGTGCAACAAAAACACCACTGACTTTTACTAGCAAACATAGCAGTTTCATTCCAGTGCCTGAAGTTTGAAGCGTCTAAAGTTTGCTTCTTTATTTTTGTACTGGAGGTAACTTAGAAAATATAAAAGACAAATTTACCCCAGCAGTTATCACTGTGTAAAAGTAACGAAGCAGTTTTAGGGTGCTGCATGTTTTCATTCCCTCAAAGCAGAAGCACATGTCATCATTTGTTTAAAGACTGAGACCACTGACCAAACAAGTCTTCTCAGTTGCACTCCTGCTTGACTGGAATGAAAACCTGCAGGCACATTGGCACTCGCGGACAAAATTTAGATTGAACACCTGTATTTAAGAGCTTTTTTCAAACATAGCTTCAAAAATTGACAATATTAATTCAAGCTGCATTTTATACCAGTGGACTCTAAAATGTCAGTAACATTATATTAACCATTACACATTACATAAGCACATTACCACTCATAACATTAGAATGTCATCGGTGTCACAATCTAACCAGTAACACCATTAAGGCTAAAACCAATGACCATTTAGCATTAAACATTGTTTTCATGAGGGAACTTATCCACAGTCATTCAGACTATATCTCAGCAGTCATCAATAAATATCAACAAGTGATATGAATAAATCATTTATGTGAATAACATTTTTTGAGTAACACCAATGACACCTCTAAGGACCTCAGTTGAAAAACAGAAATTAGGGATCAGTTAGAACCTTAAAAATGCATTTCACCAGTTGTATGAAATGTCTTTTTAATTAATTATTTAGACCTTTTTCTAGTTAAAAATGTTTGTAAATGCTGCGTTTAGTAAATGCTTTTTTTTATCCTTAAAGCGTTACATGTAAATTAGTGAGAAATGTACTTTCAATATTTACGTAAGTGAAATGCTACACATAGTCAGTGTGACATATGTTTATAGGCATACAGCTTTTAATGGAAAGACAAGACAAACTGTAAGAACAATAATGACAGTTAAACATACTTTCATTGTTTACCAACATATGAATGGATACCAGTATCTGGGTTGTGTGTTTGGTGTATAAACCGTCATATTATACTAAAGCTAAAAAGTCTGAGAACATATTTATCATCATACTTAAAGGATGGCCGCTTTTTCATTTTTTATTTTTACACATTGAATTATTTTACCTTTTTTTAAAAAAAGCATTATGTGTTTTTCTCTTAGATCCTCCTAAACTAAATGTAAATCTGACTTCTGGGTGGAACAAGGTCTTCCCTGGTGAAGAAGTGATCTTGACATGTAAAACTTCAGACGGATCCACAGGCTGGATTTACTCTTGGTCTAGAAATTCACAGAGTATTCCTGGTGAATCTGGAAAAACTCTCACCATCTCCCCCATTGAACAAAGACACCATGGAGCTTATACCTGTCAAACAGAGCTTACAAACAGACCAAGCTCAAGAGCAACAAGTGCAGGATATCCATTGAGTGTTTCTGGTGAGCCTTTTTAAATATGAATCTAAACATGAAAACAAATCTCACAGAAATGTTTGATCAGAAGACTTGTATATTTAATAGCTGCAGCTACATGTGTGTGATGTAGTTACACATGTCTCTTTTAAACAGAAGCAGAACTCCACTAAAGCAGTTTTTCATGAGTTATTCCTGTAGTGAAGATGTTAAGCCCACCACACTCAGACCAGCTTTACCTTTTACAGTAACTTTTGCATATTAGTCAGACACTCTTATCCAGTGTGAGTTTACAGTGAGTTCTAAGTCACATGCTCTTATATTGTACAGCGTGGTGTGCTTATCTGAACTGAACTGCAGTCTCTGGTACATCACAAAGCATTGCCACGAGGGGGCAGTCCAGTTGCTTTCCTTGTGCAACAAAAACACCACTGACTTTTAATAGCAAACATAGCAGTTTCATTCCAGTGCCTGAAGTTTGAAGTGTCTAAAGTTTGCTTCTTTATTTTTGTACTGGAGGTAACTTAGAAAATATAAAAGACAAATTTACCCCAGCAGTTATCACTGTGTAAAAGTAATGAAGCAGTTTTAGGGTGCTGCATGTTTTCATTCCCTCAAAGCAGAAGCACATGTCATCATTTGTTTAAAGACTGAGACCACGGACCAAACAAGTCTTCTCAGTTGCACTCCTGCTTGACTGGAATGAAAACCTGCAGCCACACTGGCACTCGCGGACAAGATTAAGATTGAACACCTGTATTTAAGAGCTTTATTCAAACATAGCTTCAAAAATTGACAATATTAATTCAAGCTGCATTTTATATCAGTGCACTCTAAAATGTCAGTAACATTATATTAACCATTACACATTACATAAGCACATTACCACTCATAACATTAGATGGTCATCGGAGTCACAATCTAAACTTTTACACCATTAAGGCTAAAACCAATGACCATTTAGCATTAAACTTTATTTTCATAAGGGAGTATATCCACAGTCATTCAGACTATATCTCAGCAGTCATCAATAAATATCGACAAGTGATAGGAATAAATCATTTATTTGAATGAATTTTTTTGAGTAACACTAATGACACCTCTAATGACCTCAGTTGAACAACAGACATTAGGGATAATTTGAAACCTTAAAAATGCATTTCACCAGTTGTATGAAATGTCTTTTTATTTAATTATTTAGACCTTTTTCTAGGTAAAAATGTTTTTAAGTGCTGTGTTTAGTAAATGCTTGTTTATCCTTAAAGCGTTACATGTAAATTAGTGAGAAAGGTACTTTCAATATTTACGTAAGTGAAATGCTACACATAGTCAGTGTGACATATGTTTATAGGCATACAGCTTTTAATGGAAAGACAAGACAAACTGTAAGAACAATAAAATGACAGTTAAACATACTTTCATTGTTTAACAACATATGAACTGATACCAGTATCTGGGTTGTGTGTTTGATGTTTAAACCGTCATATTATATTAAAGCTAAAAAGTCTGAGAACATATTTGTCATCATATTAAAAGGATGGCCGCTTTTTCATTTTTTATTTTTACACATTGAATTATTTCACCTTTTTTAAACAAAGCATTATGTGTTTTTCTCTTAGATCCTCCTAAACTAAATGTAAATCTGACTTCTGGGTGGAACAAGGCCTTCCCTGGTGAAAAAGTGATCTTGACATGTACAATTCCAGACGGATCCACAGACTGGACTTACTCTTGGTCTAGAAATTCACAGAGTATTCCTGGTGAATCTGGAAAAACTCTCACCATCTCCTCTATTAAACAAAGTGACCATGGAACTTATGCCTGTCAAACAGAGCTTACAAACAGACCAAGCTCAAGAGCAACAAGTGCAGGATATTCATTGAGGGTTTCTGGTGAGCCTTTTTAAATATGAATCTAAACATGAAAACAAATCTCACAGAAATGTTTGATCAGAAGACTTGTATATTTAATAGCTGCAGCTACATGTGTGTGATGTAGTTACACATGTCTCTTTTAAACAGAAGCAGAACTCCACTAAAGCAGTTTTTCATGAGTTATTCCTGTAGTGAAGATGTTAATCCCACCACACTCAGACCAGCTTTACCTTTTACAGTAACTTTTGCATATTTGTTAGCCACTCTTATCCAGTGTGAGTTTACAGTGAGTTCTAAGCCACATGCTCTTATATTGTACAGTGTGGTGTGCTTATCTGGACAAGTACCTGAACTGCAGTCTCTGTTTGGTACATCACAAAGCATTGCAACAAAGAGGCAGTCCAGTCGCTTTCCTTGTGCAGTTATCACACCACTGACTTTTAAGCAAGTAACGAAGCATTCCAGTTTGAAGTTTGAAGGTCTAAAGTTTGCTTCTTTATTTTTGTACATTTTACCCCAGCAGTTATCACTGTGTAAAAGTAACGAAGCAGTTTTAGGGTGCTGCATGTTTTCATTCCCTCAAAGCAGAAGCACATATCATCATTTGTTTAAAGACTGGGACCACTGACCAAACAAGTCTTCTCAGTTGCACTCCTGCTTGACTGGAATGAAAACCTGCAGGCACATTGGCACTCGTGGACAAGATTAAGATTGAGCACCTGTATTTGAGAGCTTTATTCAAACATAGCTTCAAAAATTGACAATATTAATTCAAGCTGCATTTTATACCAGTGGACTCTAAAATGTCAGTAACATTATATTAACCATTACACATTACATAAGCACATTACCACTCATAACATTAGAATGTCATCGGTGTCACAATCTAACCAGTAACACCATTAAGGCTAAAACCAATAACCATTTAGCATTAAACTTTATTTTCATAAGGGAATATATCCACAGTCATTCAGACTATATCTCAGCAGTCATCAATATATATCAACAAGTGATATGAATCAATCATTTATTTGAATTAAAAACTTTGAATAACAATAATGACACCTCTAATGACCTCATTTGAACAACAGATATTAGGGATAATTTGGAACCTTAAAAATGCATTTCACCAGTTGTATGAAATGTCTTTTTAATTAATTATTCAGATATTTTAATAGTTAAACATGTCTTTAAGTGATGCGTTTAGTAAATGCTTTTTTATCCTTACAGCATTACATGTAAATTAGTGAGAAATGTACTTTTAATATTTATGAAAGTAAAGCGTTACACATAGTCAGTTTGACATAACATTGCTGTCCAATGAAAAAGATGTATCTCCATTTTTGAGGATTTTTACTTTTATGTATAATTTGATCACATGAGCTACTGTTTCCACTGTGTGTTAATTTCCTGATGAGTGGACCGACAGAAATGACCCAAAAATCGCTAGGAAAAAGTCTGGTTACATTGACTAACATTAGATTTAAATTGGGTTTTGGCCTCTCCTGTAAAGTTACTATTTTGGAGATACTTGTTTTGCTTTGAACAGCCACAATATGTTTATAGGCATACAGCACTTTAATGGAAAGACAAGACAAACTGTAAGAACAATAAAATGACAGTTAAACATACTTTCATTGTTTACCAACCTATGAACTGTTGTTATTGTGTTTGGTGTATAAACCGTCAAATTATATTAAAGCTAAAAAGTCTAAGAACATATTTGTCAACATATTAAAAGGATGGCCGCTTTTCCAATTTTTATTTTTACACATTGAATTATTTCACCTTTTTTAAAACAAAGCGTGTTTTTCTCTTAGATCCTCCTAAACTAAATGTAAATCTGACTTCTGGGTGGAACCAGGCCTTCCCTGGTGAAGAAGTGAACTTGACATGTAAAACTTCAGACGGATCCACAGGCTGGATTTACTTATGGTCTAGAAATTCACAGAGTATTTCTGGTGATGCAAATGTAAATACTCTCACCATCTCCCCCATTAAACAAAGTGACAATGGAACTTATACCTGTCAAACAGAGCTTAAAAACAGACCAAGGTCAAGAGCAACAAGTGCAGGATATTCATTGACTGTTGTTGGTGAGTCATTTTGAGATTGATCTAAATATGAAAACAAATCTCACAGAAATGTTTGATCAGAAGACTTGTATTTTTAATAGCTGCAGTGTGTGATGTAGCTACACTTTGAAACAGAAGTAGAACTCCAGTAAGAGTGTATTTTGTATTTGAATCTGTTACATTTGTTTTTTGTGTAATATTTTGATTTAGAAATGTGACCTTTTACTGTATTTTGAATATTTTGAACATTTTGTTGTTATTTATGTGTTTTTAGCCCTTCCATTGGCTTTGCTAACTTTGGAGACAAGCTTGTCTGACATCATGTCTGTGGAGGTTCTAACTTTAAAATGTGAGATCAAAGATGATAAACATGGATGGAACTACACCTGGTACAAAGATGGGGTGTTTCAGGTGACCATCCAGGAGAACACGTACACTGTGATGGCAACAGAAGACTCCTTTAAGAGTGAATACAAATGCATTGGCAAAAGGACAGAACGACCCTTATACTCTTCCTTCAGTGATACCTTCAAAGCGAATAACATTGGTGAGTGATAGATTCATGTCTGAGATTGTACCGTTTTGCAACAAATGTATAGAATAAGCACAAAGAGCATCTGCGTGTTTCCACCCTGTTTGCTATATAAGTTATTGGGGGTTACTAGTATGCTAACCAAACAAAATGAAGATTAATGCTTCTCATTTATTTAATTGTTTGTTTGTTTGTTTGTTTGTTTAAGTTCTAAAACGTAAGGTCCTGCTAGCCATCTCCGGCTGTGTTGTCGGCGGTATATTCTTGTTGATCATTGGGTGCATACTTTTGAGATGCACCCGCAAAACAGGTAAGGATAAAAATATATTAACCTTTCTAATATTTACATATCCCTAACACTTAAATAATCCAATCATGAAATAACATAATTTCAAACTCCCTTAATTTTTCTGTGTTTTACATATTTTGATTTTTATTACTAAAATGGTGTTTCTATACTTACTAGATAAACAGGAGACCATGAAGGAGGACTTGTTTTTCTCAATGAAAGACTCAAAAATACGTATGTTTCCTATTTTGTTATTCCTTCAATTTTTCATATACTGTGCTTTTTCATTTTGCAACAGTATTTAAAGGAATTTGCTTTTTTTCACACAGAAACAACTTCACCCTTACAGGAATATCTGACAGAAAATGGACCTCCACCTAATAAGAAAGGTGCGGTATCACCTATTAGCCTAAGAATTTGCTAATAGTTCTTTAAGAGTATTAGTCAGGAATTTCAATACATATATGTAGTATCTACCAATGCATTTATGATATCATGTTTGTGAGAAAAGGTTTTGCCACTGCACAGTATATGATCAGAGAATGCACAAATAGCATACAAACGCTATTTTAAATGTGTCCAGGATGACAACGAGAGCTTTAGATGATGTGACTGCATGACAAAATGAATTTCCATTAGGTTTTGCATTTGAAAAAGTGACTGTCATTGTAAGTCAGATAACCAAGACAGATGCTTATGGATCAATAAAATTGTTATTGTTGCTACGGTAATATGAAAATATTAAATGAAATATTGAATACTGCACCTGCAGGTAACTCTTGTCTAGCATAAATACATATATGCATTGTATAAGTTGTTGTTTTAAAAAACATAACCATGCAAACTTTTCAAAGGTAATGACTTGTATGATGTTTCCTCAGTTTGTGGCCTACTAAGCCTTAAGTAATACACAAGCACACACACAAACTCATGCTCTCACATAACTCTTTAAAATGTGTATCTGTAGCACCTTTCTGCTTGCTCCCTTGTTGTATTGTAACAGTTTTGTTAACATTTGTGACTGCCTTCTGTCTTCCCATTATATTTTTATTCAGAATGTGATGAGAGTACAGTGTTACTTAATGTAGCAGTACCTGTAGTCGCGGAAGAGAATAAAGGTGAGACCATTTTAATAGTAGCAGCAGCAGCCTACTTTGATTATTGCATATTGTAAGCTTCCTTTCTGTAAAGAGTTAAATGATTAACACAGTTTAAAACAGTATGTTTGACTCATTTTTTTTCATTTACTTCAAGAAGAGTCTAAAGAGACTGCAGGTTTTACTTCCTTTAAAGGTAACTTTTTTGCAAATTACATTTTGATATAATATATAGAATTACTTATATCTTTATGTACGGTATCAGAATAATGCCACAGCAGTTACACATTTTAATTCCTTTGAAAATACACTTGGTATAGGCAATATTAATACAAAAATTTTTTTCAATTCAAGTTGAGAAATCACCACAAGACAAGGATGAATCTTCTAAAGGTAAATCTGTACTTGTTATTTTGCATTGCTTTGAGGATGAATAGCCATAATGTTATGTAGCGTTCTTACATTTCTGACTAAACTTTCATTATATTTTATTTCAGAATGTGATGAAAGTACTGAGACAGTACCTGCTGTTAAGGATGAGATTAAAGGTAAGCCATTTTATTTGGGGATGCAGTGGGAGCCAACTCTGATTAATGTGCATTAATATATATATAATTTAATAACATGGAGGCAGGCAAAATAGATGAAGAGACAGGGTACATGTACAAGTTAGGTTTATTACATATAACAGGCATATGCAGAGACATGGTTTGGGGTCCATGAAGAACATTATATGAAAAATACACAGCCATAAGAATTAATCTTAAAAATGCAAATAATGAAAAGCTAGACACAAATAAATAAAACATCAAGTAAATGATGAGCTACTATCGATGAGTAAAGATAATACTTTTGACAATTATTACTGACTTTGTTGTATTAAATATATGTTAAAAGTAATTTCAAAGTACTTAAAGCGTATCCTATTATTTAAAAACAATCTCACAGTTCTATCACACAGTTTTTATAACTAATTCTTCTTCTCTTACCTCAAGCTAAAATAACACCATCCACTGAAAATAATTCTAAAGTAAACATTTCATATGTTGTACAATTTGGAATAATAAGTTAATAAGAAGTATAAGTTAAGATTAACAAATAATGTGATACAATGAAAACCACCAGAAACAAACTAACAAAAATGTTTAATCTCTTGTTCTCATTTCCACTGTTTTGCTTACTGACTCTGTTTTTCTTTTTACTAAGTTGAGGCATAATCAACCACAGAGAAAAATGCTAAATATCTTAAAATCAAGGTAAGTTAATTAAGTAATATGCAATACAACATGTCGGGTTTATACACGTCAATGTGTTTGTTTAACCATTTCCAAACTTGTGCTGGTAATGATATTTAACAGTTGCTTGCAGTGGATGGGGGCATCCAGTATACATCTGGAGCCGTCTGGAATTTGTACTTCAACTAGCTGGAAGATGGAAGAGTTTTTTATTATTATTATTATTATTCGAACCTTTGACTAATACTGTAACTAAGTTGATTATGTTGCAGTTCTGGTACATGGCATTTAAAGTATTTACTCAGGTCTTTGTATTTACAATAAAATAAACATAGTAAGAACTTTTGTGTTGAGGGGGTATGGTACAGCATTGAGGCATTACATTGCCTAACTGACCCAACATATAAATACAGACCCTAACAGGAACCAAACTGACCACTAGTAAAGTGAATCAAGGAAACGGCACATTTGCATTGTGCAACTGTTTTACTACGTGTATTTCCATGTATTACTAATTCCTTGACCAAACAGGACAAAAAGGTATTTCAATAATAACGAACAGTGAGTAAAGAATAATTATCAGACTTACCTGGCTAATGCCTTAGTTTCCTGTGAAATTTTACACCACCTACAACCCTTGATTTAAAATAAACAATGTTATTTTCACTTTTTTGGTAAGCTTATGAATTATTTGATGAGGTCTGCTAATAGTTTTTAGAAAAGACAAAGTGTCCACATCCTCTTCAAATCGTTTAAAGTGTTTTTTGGACCTTTTTTGCAATTGAGGGAATTTTTATTTGAAGGAGGTTTGAGGTTCATTGTATGTCAGTTCTAATTACCAAACTGAACTATGCCTATAAATAAATCTATTTTTTTTATGTTATGGAACCTTTAAAAGCTTGTCTCAAAGCACATAATGAGGTAAATGTAAAATTTTGCATTCTAAATGTGCAAAACTTTTTAAAATACGTAAAAGTCATTTGTAATCTCATAATATGGCCATTAGTCCAATAATTTACACATATCTATTGGCTTGTTGTGTGTTTCAAAAAGAAATACAGTTGATAGCAAAAATCAGATTTGGTGAGATCATTGTAGTGGAATGTAGGCACATATAAGCTCGCTTGTGGCCAGGTTGTGTGTGCATATTTAACTTGTTTGCTGAGTGCTATGTGCTGTCTTTGGTCAGCATAACATATATGCCTTGTCATTTTAATTTAGAATTCTGTAACATTTAATAGCATGCTGTAATGAACTGTCTCCTCATTTGTCATGTATTTCACAGTATAGTAAGAGCTTATGATTTATGTTGATGTTATTTATATATTTGGATTGTTTTAGATTTGCCTATAAATCATTCATCTTTGCTTGTATTGTGTTAAGAATGGCATTTATGGTAAAATGTTTGCAATATATAAACTTTAATTGAACAGAATTTATTGATTCTATATACTTTGCAATGAGTGGCATATTATGTACGAGGTTAAAATAATTAAATGCAGACTTACTGAACATCAAGCGTAAAACTGGAAATAAAATGTTTTTATTTCTATGCATCCAAAAATTCAGTTTACTCTTAAGCTTGTCAGAAATCTAAAGCAACTCAAACTAGCACAATAATAAAAAATAAAAATCTTTAAAAAAAATCCTAAAAATAAAGATGTCAGAAAGGGTTCTTTGTATATAACAGAACTTTCAAACAATTTGAAGGCACAATGTATATAAGGGTTCATTAAGCTTTTAAAAACTCGCTTTGGTCAACTAAAGGTAGTTGTTCTGTAGCATCACACAAAGTCTTTTATTTATACACTTTTTATTTAAGCATTTTATTATAGTGTTGTTGCCAACTATTTCACATTTCATAATTGCTCTGTTTGTATTGTAATGTATTGCATTGTATTTGTATCCTATTGTTTTTTGCCTCCTTAAATTTGTGACTTATTTGCTACTGCAACAATTAACTGTCATTAAAAATAAACTATTTTTAGTGCTACCTCATCTTTACCTTTATCCTCATCTTTGCTTTTTATGTGTACTCAGTAATTATGTGTGATAACATGACTAACTAGAAAAGTGCATTTCGTGAAGGAAATACAGGATGGTTGTGCAGCTTGCTAAGTGAAGAACAATGAATAAATGAGACGTAGAGGAGTATGGGTCCTTATAGCTTCAGGTTAGAGGTTCAAATTTGTCAACAGCTCATCAGATATTATGATTAATGATCAGGGGCCTTTTTGTTCAGGATTGAAGTTTCTGACATGACATGCAATTACAAAGTTATACAGTTTAGAAAACTGAATCAAATGAGACAAATGAGAAGTTTTCATCTGTAAACCTTATAATATCAAGTTAATAGAACTTTTAATGATTTTTCAGGTTTTTGAGTGTTGCAGTGCTCCCTTAAGGCCATTTAGGATTTTTGCACACCTCATCAGAGTCTCAATGTATACAGTGATTCCATCAGCAGCAAGATCATGTTGTAGGTCTTTGGTGCTGGTCTGTGGGTTGACTCTGACTGTTCTCAACATCCTTCGCTTCTGTTTATTCAAGATTTTTCTTGGTCTGCCACTTCGAGCCTTGACTTGACACTGTGCCTGTGGTCTTCCATTTTCTCACAATGTTTCTCACAGTGGAGACTGAAAGCTGAAATCTCTGAGATAGCTTTCTGTATCCTTCCCCTAAACCATGATGGTGAACAGTCTTTGTTTTCAGGTCATTTGAAAGTTGTTTTGAGACTCCCATGCTGCGACTCTTCAGAGAAGATGCAAAGAGGAGAAAAACTTACAATTGCCTTCCTTAAATATGCTTTCTCATAATTTCAAAGGTTTTGAAATTTAATAAAATGACAACAGTGCCCAAATCTATGCACCTGCCTACTTTTGTTTAACCAATTATTGCACACTTTCTGTAAATCATATAAACTTCATTTCACTTCTCAAATATCACTGTGTTTGTCCCCTGTATGATATATTTAACACATTTTTTTTATCCAAACAATCAATGCTTTATAAAGGTAAATCAGGAAAATTAACAAGGCTGCCCAAACTTTCGCACCCCACTGTATAAGTTTTTGCAATTTTAGGAGGATCAGATTAATGAGTAAAAAGTCAATTATTCATCTAGAGACTCCACAGAGTAATTCTAGACTGATTTTAAAATGTTTGAGGTTAAATCCAGAGACTAGTTAAAAAAAATTGTGGTTGTAATGTGTAACAAATACTTGTGTGCACCCCCATCACAACCCCACCGTGGCCAAATCATATAAATTTCCTTTTTGCTAGCAATTACCTCTATACAAACCATTCAAATTGCATGATGATTGATTGATGTTAAGCCTTTCAAATACATGCTGGAAAATTGATTAGTTAATTAGGGTCATATATTTAACGTATGGTCATCCTTAGAAATTCACTTATAATGTGTCTAAAATATGATGCCTGCAAAATTGCAGCTCGAGGAGATTTTGTCCCAAGGAATCAGGAAAATAAATGTTTTCCTCTCAAATTTTTCCTGACAAATCAGAGGCCAAATGCATTGTACTATATAGGCTGCGCTTATGTGTTGCGCCTGATTAGTGGGAGGGACTACTACCTATTGTAAATTGTAAATTTCATATGTGTACAACTTACAATGTGTTTTGCATGATTCCTTTTAGCAGAGAAAAAGAAGAGGAAGCAGCAACAGAGTAAGAAAAATAAAAAAAAATACAACAGAGTTTCAGCACTACGTGCTTGGGCCCCTTAATTGTAATGTTGTTGTTGCTGTGAGCCATCAGTAGGGCACCTTTATCATTTATGATATTCCTCAGCCTAGATTTCTGAGAATCGGTGAGGAGTTAATATTTGATGAGCAAAAAAGTCTTGGTTTCCCACAACGCTGCTTTAGTTTACCCACGTGGGCCTCCATACTCACCATATCTGCTTTCAAACAACTCCTCCACCCCCTCCCCCCTCCAGCTCTCAGGAAAATAAAACTGCACACACACCACACTGCAGCAGAACAGATGAACTGCCCTGCAGTGAGCCAAGGGAGGCACCATGGCAAGCGCCAGGGAAATGTAAAAATCAACCGGATTTTTCTCACCACTACATGTGCTTACATCTTTGATGAGACAATTCTTAAGCATCTTGAATCATATTATTTTAAAAGCTTGCAAATCTGCATTCTTCTCCTTATCTCCCTTTTATACTATTTCTTATGCTCTCCGTCTTCCTAGGACACGCCAACCCATTCTCTGTCTTCTTTTTTCTGCACTGCGCCTCATATTGCAGAGCTCAGCGCTCTCCCTTTGGGAGGGGTCTTTGATCAGGACTGCCTCCTCCCATTGAGAGGTGAGCTTGCATTACCGAGGAGGCTCTCAGCCAATCAGAGAACACTTCCAGCTAGTACAGCATTAAAACAGCAGCAGAGGCAGAGATGGAGGAAAAATGCCTGCAGTGAAGATGCATGTGTGACTTCATTCTACACCCTCTCTTACCAATTTACAACTCCGACCTCAATGTATGCATATTTTGCCTGAATGGATGTGAGTGAATTTATGAAGAAATACAGGAAAGGTGTTACAACAGGACACCTGTAAAATCCAGGTGTGCAGGCATATGTTGGAAAGAGGACATTTTTTATTTATTGCTTTGTTTATCCTCAGAGGCTTTTGGTCTAAAACCTCCTTATTGGGACAAGAGTGCATGCGGTAAGTAACGTTTTGTGTTGTTTGAGTGGACGATATAAAGAAAGTAGAAACAGCGATGCCATTTGCAATGTTGAATTGATTTTGTTGAGCTGAAAGTCTTAGAAGAGAGTGACGGGAAATGATGACTTCTGTTGTGTGGAGGTGCATGGACTAGACTGGTATCTTGCTCTAAACATTATGTAAGGCTTAATTCCCATTAACCTGCTTTATAAAACTAAGAAAGAAAATGTGATGATGCAATTAAGGCTTGTATGAGTACACTAAGTAACTTGCTTCACTAAGGAGGTTTTGTATGAGTTGCAAGCTTGAGACTGTATTGAGTTTTTTCGGTACAAAGCAATGCAGCAAAAGAGAAGAGAGGGCTACACCACAGTGCTGTTTTTCATACTACAGTATTTGAATTTGGTTTGGGTTCTCTTTGTGTACTTAAGACTTCTTTAGACTCAGCGGGCTACAACTCTTCTGTACACATTTCTATTGTCCTGCTAAAAAATTTCATTAGATGATAAAGTCGAGCAGTTCAGTTAAAGAGTTTGTTTTTGATTTGCGTACAGTATTTTTTGGAAGAGGTCTGTGAAATGACAAGTCTGGAGTTACATATGCTGCATGACTAATAATTACTGAAATTCCCTGTTATTGTACATAGGTAAAATGATTGCAGAGGCTGTGGTTTTCGGCTTTCAGTTGTTTGGAACACTTATTAGTCTTAAAGCATGCACTTGCTCAATGGCGCAGGCGAGCCATGCAAGGTACCAGACCAGAGTGCTTCATTACTCATCCCCTGGCCATGTGTAAGTGTTCCTGTTTACTGAAATAACTAACCAGGAGAGCATGTGGGAGAGGGTATGTGAAAGCATCTGTGTTAATTAGAAAATACGCATGTGATGTATGGCATAATAAAACCAAATGTGAGTGTTGGGAGAGGAGAGAAAGCGAGACTAGGGGGTGGCTAGGGGACAGCGGGTAGAGCAAGAGAAACCTCAGAGCACTGCAGTGTGCCATGATGCCTAGTCGCAAGCATAATCCACTAAACTAAAAAGAACGCTGCACCACCCTTTTTTACTCACATGTTCACAGACAGCACTATATAAACTATAAAAACTATAATAAAACATGATGAATAGTAATAATAATGAAACTTGATAAAACATGAATAGCATCATTTTTTCCACCTTAAATTCATGGAAGTGGACTGTGACAGGATCCTCATGACTGTCATCGGACAGTTCCTAGTCAACACATTTGTTTAAATTAGCCTACCTCTGCTTGAATCATGTGTGTATTGATTTTGGCTCTGAGAGTACTTTTTCTGGTAAAGAACTCACATGGTCATGTGATGATCATCGTGATGAACTCAAATCTGATTTGGATCCGGTGCTACATCATTTCCATCTTTCATGCCTAGAAGTCTGTTCTGTTAGCCAGCACTACAGATGAATGGTCTCAGAAAAAATATTTTTTTTGTATCTGTATCACACCCCATTACAGTCAGAACCATAGTCATATAGAGTGAATATGACTTGTCTCCAGCCTCCATTTGTTTATTTTATTATTAACATTTTAAAACATTTTGTTGGAAATTAATATAAAACCATGTTAAAGGCACGCAGTTGGATTCTCAATTTTTTTTCTTTACCCCAACATATCTGATTGAAAATATAAGGAGCTTGTTAAATAATTAATTACTTAAATCAGGTGTGATAGATGAGGAAAAACAGGTGTAGAGTGTGGTGTATGGAACTGTAACGAGGGTAATTGTAAATTTACATTGGTCTTAAGGTCCAGTTGCATACTTCAAATTTGTTTTTAAGGTACACTACAGGAAAAAAGGCATATTTCTATTTTTCTTTTAAGTCGATGCAACTTACATATAATTGCAATGTACACAGATCAGGCATAATATTATGACCACCTTAATGTATCTACATTGTATTATGCATTTTATTAGCTTCATCTACCACAAAGGTGCACCTTGCAGTTCTACAATTACAGACTGTAGTCCATCTATACTTTAATTAGCCTCATCACCTTTTTTCAATCATCAGGATCCCCACAGGACCACTATAGAGCAGGTATTATGTGGGTGCTGGAGCATTCTCAGCACTGCAGTGAGTCCGATGTGATGGTGTGAGTAGATCAGACACAGCAGTGTTGCACACTGTTTTAAACACACTGTCCACTTTATTAGACACTACTACCTTGCTGGTCCACCTTATAGATGTAAAGTCAGAGACAATAGCTCATTTGCTGCTGTTTGCATTGGTCATCTTGTAGGCTTTCATTGGTGATCACAGCATGCTGCCCACAGGACGCTGTTGGCTGAATAGGTTTGGTTAGCAGTGACAGTCCAGCAGTGACACTCCAACCTTTACGCCAGCACAACACACTCCACCTCCACCCTAGTGTCACTACAGTTCTCAGAATGATCTACCATCCACATAATACCTGATCTGAAGTGGTCCTGTGGGGGTCCTGACTATAAAAAAAGGTGATGGGGGTTAACAAAGTATGTAGAGAAGCAGATGGATTGACGACTTAATATGTGTCACGCTTCTAGGTTCCCCGCTGCCTCCGACCTCCTGGACTCTATCTCCCACTTCACCCCCAAGTTCACTCCATTATGACATCATAGCCACGTGTCCCGAATCCACCAATCACACTTCATTTCCCCAATCAAGCTCCCAAGAACTTTAACTAGACTCATGTGCACCTCATTTCCCTCTCAGTATTTATACCCCACAGTTACTATCCCTCATTGCGAAGTATTGCCAAACCTCGTTTGTATACTAAGCCTTCTCTCTATATTTCTCTGATTGCTTTTGACTTGGTTTCTCCCTTTTGGTTTTGTTACTTGTTTGATTGTTTATCTGGTTTTGACCTCCCTTTGATCTTTGGATTTCTCTCTGGATTCTCGGCTTATTTGTTTGCCCATTTATCTGTCTTGCTGGTTCTCAACCCCTGTCTGTCTTTCGTGCGCCCCCTAGCCTGGCTCTGTGTTGCTGTGTATTTGTTGCTGACAATGATTGTCAACCTGTCAAATAAACACTCTCTAACTTTCAGCTTGGTATGCGCTGAAGTACCTTGCATTTGTCCCACGCAAAAATTATATAATATAATATAATATAATATAATATAATATAATATAAAACATTATATATAAATTATTTATTGTGCTGGTGTGCTAATTTGGTTCACATCAAGATTCTTATAGCAACTTTACTACATGTTTTAATAAACCACA
The DNA here is from genome assembly GCA_024036415.1 of Prochilodus magdalenae. Classification (NCBI taxonomy): domain Eukaryota; kingdom Metazoa; phylum Chordata; class Actinopteri; order Characiformes; family Prochilodontidae; genus Prochilodus; species Prochilodus magdalenae. The sequence goes on along the minus strand of JAMWET010002973.1, from coordinate 612,748 downwards.
CTAGTAGAACAATAATGCTTTAATCTAATCAAGCCTTCCAAATATGAACAGCCTCTAATAGATGAAATGACAGTGAGGCCACAGTAATGTCCGGGCACATTTTCTTCCAGAGGTTTTCTCATGACTGTAACATGGGACCATGAGAACACAGACACAGACCATTTCTCAGACATTCAGGAACATGAAAACCTGGTAATCGATTTGTGTAAATGTGAACTCTTAGTGGTCTTAGCAAATATATTGCTGGATGTTATTGACCCTGCCAATGAAAATGCTAATGACAAAGTGCCTTACATAAGACAGCAAGTTTCATGGCTAGGGTAAATGGAATGAAGGAAAGACACTGTGTAAATCAAACAGTCTCATTCATCTACACTTTGAAATGGCAAACTACCAAAAATATTACTGATGTCATGTGGTAACCTTGCATTAGCACTATTTCCCATTAAACTAATCCTATGCAAATAGTAGGTCTAAAAGTCCACATTGCAATACATTAAAGAGTCATTGTTAGTACCTGAAATGGGTTATACAACGCTTTACCTTTATGGATTGGCATTTTAAATAGTTACTGTTATTTTGATGTATGTACAGTGTTCATTTTGTTTAACAAATGAACACCTAATTTGAACTGATGATTTGTGGGAAGTGCCACAGAGAGGAGTGGAAGGAACATACTAATGACATCAGATGGCAGTAATTGGTTAAAATGGTTATTTCAGTAGGGGTGTCATGATACTGTTACTGATTCAACTGTCATGATTCAAGGGGTGGGAGACAATGCACTGTAAATAGATCTCAGAAATAGTTTCTATAATTCTATTTAATACAATCAACAATGTTGCTAACAAGAAGCTAAACATTAACAAATGCATACAAAATTGAATAATTGAATAAAATGGTTTGTTAATAACTAGTTTGTGCCCCCTTGCAGCAGAATGTAATCTTCTGGAAAGGTTTTACTTTAAATGTTTAAACTTTGCGGTGAGGATTTGATTGCATATTTTAGAGCATTAGTGAGAACAGAGTGAATGATTGGATTAGTTCTATATTACAAATGATACTGTGACTTATCAGTTAACATAGGTATCTGATGATGATAGCCTGCTCTTACCCCTCTAATTGAGGCTTGTCAGTGGTCATGCTGACCTTAGGCTTGTTCACTTCTTCAGACTGTGGCATTTTTGTCAACATCAACAAGGAGATGTCATGAAATAGCCATGCTTCCTTTCTGTCTCTTTCTTTTCCTTTTTCTTTTTTCCTTTTATTTGCACCATCAAAATGGGTAGCTGATGGTACCTGTGACTTTAGGCTGTTTCGTGGTATGTGGCTTTAGGCTGTTTACTTACTAGTTTTACAAAAGGTCGTCCCTACCAGGACGTCCCTAGTGATTGTTGCATGTGCTCCCAAGTTCTGCAGAGAGATGAGTGGATATTCAAAAACATACCGTTTTGTATTGTGAGTACGTTTATGACTTTATCTCTTTGTTGTTGTTAATATTGTAACCATTATTGTTATTATTATTATGTGTGGTGTGTGTGTGTGTCTTTTTTTTTTACTTCTTTCTTCAAAGTTCCTGTGTGACAATTGTCCAAGAGCTTTATGCTAGGTTAATTCAGCTAATGGACACTTACTGACTCATTCATTTGATTAGGAATTATTTAAAACAAATGAATGTAGATGTCTTTTTGCTGTGGAATGAAGTACTCACCTGTCCTGGCATTGCCCCCTTTGTCTAAGGTCTGAATGTCCGCAATCTTAGCTGTTGGGTCAGCCAGGTACAGCAATAAGGACCTTCCTTGCTTACACCACATGCACAGAGAAGTGCTAAACTTCAATCATTTGCATGTCCCTCTGTGTGCAACTATTCTTTTGATGGTAAGTTTAAATCACATCATCTCGACATTATCATCAGCACCGAGGAGTAACAGAGACCAGGCCTTGTTGGTGGTAATTTAAAGAGTAATTTTCAAGAGTCAGGCTTTACCATCTTTCAAAGGTTACTTAATATCATTATATAAATGCATTTCATAACCATCTACTGTGTGAGGTTTTTTTGTCTTCAATTCAAGATGGCGGCATGTGCACATGCTGTGGCTCCTCTCTCTCCTGAAAAAACAGTGTTTTCGTGTTTTTGTCCAGTGAGTTGCAGTGTTTTTGTACGTCTTCGCTGTGTATTCATGTCTTGAAATGCACATACAGTCGTGAGTTCCTGCTTAATGTTGGCAGAAACAAACTTTCAAGTTTAAAGTTTAACACTGAACTCAAAGAGGAGCTGCGAGTCTGCTCAGGAGACCGGCATCATCACCGACCCCCCTCCTACGTCTCACCCACAGTGGAGGCGCCTCAAGCAGCACAATAGGAAACAGAAGAGGGGTTAGTGTGGAGCTATCTGAACAAGGCTAGCGGCTGCCCACACAAGCCAGCCATCACCAACCATAATCCTGGCCAATGTACGCTCTTTGGACAATAAACTGGACTACATTCACTGTGGTCAACTCAGAAGACTGTGAGAGACTGTTGTGTTTTTGTGTTCACGAAAACTTGACTCAATAACACTGTCTCAGACCACACAGTGCAGCTCGAGCGGTTAGCATGGTATCTGTGAGCTCTGTGTTTACATCAGGGATGCTTGGTGTTGAAACGCTGCCGTGGTCTGCAAAAACTGCTCACCGTTAGTGGAGATGATGGTTATTAAGTGCCAACCATTCTATTTACCAAAGGAAATTTCAGCTGTTCTCCAACAGCAGGAGTGAGGCACTGAATGAACTGTATCAACACATCAGTGAGCACCAGACAGCCCACCCGGGTGCTTTTTCCGTCTTCGCCGGGGATTTTAACCATGCAGACCTAGAAGCATGACAAAGTGGATATGGTCCAGTCGCTCGATCGACGATGTTATCTCCACTTCTCTCCACTCAGCCCTCATACATCTGGACAAAAAAGACTCCTATGTCAGATTGCTTTTCATATACTTCAGCTCTGCGTTTAACACAATCACCAGCTCATTCACAAAGTGGACAAGCTGGGGTTCAACACATCACTGTGCAACTGGCTGTTAGACTTCCTGACCGCAGTAACACATCCAGTACTATCACACTGAACACAAGGCCCCCCAAGGATGCGTGTTGATTCCCCTTCTGTTCACCCTGCTGACCCACAACTGCACACCGCCATACTCCTCCAACCTCAGTATTAAGTTTGCGGACGACGCAACTGTAGTGGGTCTCATCAGCAACAATGATAAGACAACTACAGGAACTAGGTGAGCTGCCTGGCCTCATGATGCAAACAACGCTGCATATGACGACATTGGTCAGAAGCTCCATTGTTTCTTGTTGGTTTTCGTTGGTTTGTTGTGTCATGTGTGAACCAAGCACTTTCACATACAACACAGATGAGCTACTGAAGTTCAGGCAGTATATGCCACAAGGCAATACTCCAGATTTTTCATTTTCAGAAAGTTTTACGGAGCGGAGCAGCTGCTTTTCTCTGCAGGCGCAGACGCAACTGATGGGCAAACACGGGAATTGCGGTGAAGCACTCGTCAAACTCCGACAGCGTGGATTACACACCGCTACCAAGCATTCACATGGCAAACCTGCACTGTCTAGGAAACAAAATGGATGACCTTTTACTGCTGAACAGGACTAACAATGACTGCTCTCTCTCAGTGGTTCTCTGCTTCACTTAGACCTGGCTCCGTCTATCCCGGACAACCAGCTTGCTGGCTATTATCTCCACAGAGCAGACTGTGGCACCGAGCTATCCAGGAAGACAAAGGGCGGCAGGATCTGCCTTTAAATCAACCAAGGCTGGTGCACAGATGTCACTGTATTAATGAACACATGCAATCCTAACCTAGAATCATTCTTCATAAACTGTAAACTGTTCTACTGACCGTGGGAATTCCTCCTCCGAGCTTACATCCCATCTCACACGTGCATGTGCGAGGCCCTGCACGCTCTCACAAACCAGATCACCAGCATGGAGCACAAACACACAGACTCTGATTTTATCTTTCTAGGTGACTTCAACAAAGCTAAAGTCTCCAGTGAACTGCCTAAATACAGACAGCATGTTACCTGCCCCACCAGGGAGAGTAACACTACTGCTACACTGTATTGCATAATGCTCTGCCCCCCGTGCTGCTCTGGGTCAGTTTGACCATTCCTTGGTCCATCTTCTTCCAACCTACAGATAGAAGCTCAAGTCTGTTAAACCTGTCGTCAGTACTGTAAAGAAGTGGACCAGTGAGACTAAAGAAAGGCTTTAGGACAGCATGGAACTGACAGACTGGTGTGTGTTTGACAATGCTTCAAGCACCCTGGATGAATACACTGACATTGTGAAATCCTACATCAGCTTTTGTAAGGATATCTGTGTTCCCACCAGGACTCTCATTAAATACAATAACGACAAGCCTGTAGTCATGAAAACCTTTGAGAGGCTGGTTCTCAGTCACTTAAAAGGACATGACTAAACCCCTGCTGGACCACATGCAGTTTGCATACTGGGCCAACAGGTCGATGGACAACACAGTGAATATGGGACTTTATCACATTCCTCAGCCAAGCACTTATGCAAGAAATCTATTCCTGGACTTCAGCTCAGCCTTCAACACTATCATTCCAGGACACCTACACAGCAAACTGACCCAACTCAATGTGCCAGCCTCCACCTGCCAGTGGATCACAAACTTACTCAGTTGCAGGGAGCAGCAGGTGAGGTTGGGGAAAATCATCTCAGAAACCAGGACAACCAGCACAGGAGCTCCTCAAGGTTGTGTTCTGTCTCCAATGGCTGTTTTCACTGTATAAGAACAACTGTCTCCCCGTGGACAGTGGAGATGACAGTGGACTTCAGGAGAGAACCCACAGCACTCACCATCCTGGACAGAACTGTAATGGCTGTGGAGTATCACAAGTTTTTGGGTACGACAATCAAGTGGGACCGCAGAATCAGCTCCATCATCAAGAAAGCCCAACAGAGGATGTACTTCCTGCATAAGCTGAGGAAGTTCAAGTTGTCCCGGGAACTGATGGTACAATTCTACACTGCCACCACTGTATCTGTTATCATCATGTCCATCACAGCGGATCTGCACTGTTCCAGAACCAGGAAGCAGGAATCCATCACAGCTTGGTTCCAGCAGCGCACTTCAGCCAAATGAAGATCAAGACAACAGATAAGCTTCTTCCCACATGCCATCACAATGCACATTACAATCCATTTCGGGACACTTTTCTCACTTACTGTTTTTGCTGTACTGCACTTTTTTATCTTATTTGTCTTAGTAACAGTTTCACACAACACCCCATCCCATCCTAGTCTCAGACTGGTGTTTCTTCTTGTAAGGTATTGTTTGTGTGTGTGGGTGTGTGTTTGTACTGTGTGTAATGTTGTTACTCTCTGTGCACTGTGAGCTAATGTAACCAGAAGACAAATTCCTTATTTGTGTGAACATGCTTGGCAAATAAGCTTGATTCTGATTCTGACATATGTAGGCTACAGACTGATTTACCTAAAACTGCCAAAAGCATTGGGCCTTCAAGGAGTTAACTGGTTCATTTGTTGGATTTGAGTATTGTACATTGTATAATACCTGCCACAGACTTGAACAGGATGAGGTATCTGTGTTGTGCTTAACAAAACTAAATATCTTTTTAGTTTCGTGCAAGATATTATGAAATATTCACACACACACACACACACACACATACACACACACATATTCACACACACACACACACACACACACACACACACACACACACACACACACACGCACATACACACACACACACACAGGTTTACACAGGATTACACAATTACATAGCACCTCTCAATAGGGATACAGGAAACAAAATTCCACTTCTACAACCTGAAAAAGGAAATGTTTGTGTTTCAATTTGGACATTCTATATAGTCTTTAATTAGGGTTAAGGGTAATGCCCTAAAGAAACTTTTGTTGCAGCATCAAAATGACTAAAATGAATAAGAATGACCATTAATTATCACAGTGCGCAGACTAGTATTATATTGAGACTGCTGTGCTGTAGAGTATTCCATCCCTGCTTCACATCTGCTGCCTGCCAGATCTAGTGGCTACATCAAGCAGGAGAGGAAGAGGAATCAGTTTACCCCTAGTGTGTGGCATAGAGTGCATCTTATTAATGTGATAAAAACAGAGAGTTTCTTCTTTCCTGCATGTAATTCTTAGCAAATATACAAGTATATCGAACACAGCTTCATAGACCTCCGCTGTAGCAAAGAAAGGTACAGGAGATTGTTTGTACCAACAGCAATCACACTGTACAACACCACTTTACTGTGCCAGGACATAATTGGACACTGAACAGTTCAGGCTAACTAACCACCAGCTGGACATTACACATTACACCTATACATACTCATATCACTGTGCACCGCTACTTTGTCTATGCCTATAAGATTGCACATTTATTTATAATACCTTCTGTACAGTTGTTTACAGTGTATAGCTACCCGTTACTGTCATCTGGCTTTCTGATTGGATGGTTTTGGATGACTTGTGAATGTGGAAATACACAGCTGCCCTGTTCTCCTGCATAATATTTATGCTTTATGCTTAAATATCTGAATGAAGCTCTAATGTTCCACATTATACTGATGCAGGATAGTTTAGTTGTTTCTATTAGTAATGAGGGTTTGTGTATATTACATGTCTCACAGCTCTAATGTAAGCAGTGTCTACTATGGCTTAAACATCAGTAGACATCTCATCACTGCACTTTAAAGTTCTCAGTAGTTCACTCCAGGAAGTAGATACAAAATACAAAGGGAATCAATGGGTGTTTTCCTCCCACTTCAACTATTAGTGATGATCGATTTAACCTTGAGGTTACAGAGCAGCTTATAGTAATCTGATTTATTTAGTTTGGGAAAAAAAGATAATTGTACAGTATGTAGACCATTCTACAGTCTTGTTTTAACAAGGTTTTATTGGACAAGCATAAATGAGACTGGATCCACGTTCCTCGTTGTTCCTCAGTGTCCTGAAGTCTGAAAATCATATAATCTGAAATATTGTCACCACTGAAACACATTTTCTTCAATTTAGTGCATTGTTTTGGAAAATAACATGTTTATGGGTGTAGAGCTGTTTGTAGTTGAAACAGTCACTACCAAAATAAATGGCATAGTTTTGGTACTGTCAGTAGAGTTCTGGTGGGGAATGGGATTTTTGATCCTTGGTAAAAATGAACATAATTAATCTATAGAGTCATTCAATGCAAATTCATTTTAGCCTATGACTTTGAATCAGTTCTGTAGAATGACCCTGTTATAATTACCTATGTATCTTGCCTATGCCAGTTTATTTTGTATTGTATTAGGTCTATGAAAGGTTAGTTATACACACTCATTGAGATGTTTTGACACAAGTACTCATAGAACATAATTTTCTTTGTGTATGTATATTACACATCTTACTCAACAATGAAATAATGATATTTTACCAAAAAAGCATTTTAGATCCCGCGTCACCACACCTAACTAGCCCAAAGGCTCAAATGTGGATAGGCATTCTACGTATTACATTTTAACATGTAACAGTAATTTGAATGATACAATGATCAAGGTTCCAAATACACAGTATATGGAACAACTCAAAATGTCCTGAATGTTATTAATAACCCTAAGAAAAATAAAGGCCTATGATCATATATGTACTTTTCCATTTGAAGCCACATAAACCTCCAGATAATGGTTTATTTGCCTGTATGACTTTATTATCCTCGTTTCATAATGGGCGTTTTTCTAAGTCCATTACCAAACAAGATAACAAATATACAGATGAATACCACGAATGAGTAGTCCACGTGAGGAACAGCTTCGACTGTACGTTTGTATGATCCATACCTCTCACCGAGCAGCTTTGTGTTTTCCCGAGGAGAGACCAGCCACTGCAGCATGCAATATTGAAGAGCAGTCTCTCACAGACCCATCTGTCCACGTGCCCCCGTTAACGTGAATGCATTTTGTCGCAGTGTGGGATGGGAAGCTTCGCGGCGTGTTGCGTAATCTCAGGAAGTCTTTCAGAAGCGCGGATGCATTCAGATGTAAAGTAAATAACCCTATACCCACGACTAACCAAGCAACATTTATGCTCCATCTCTCCTCGCGGCTTATTTCCTTAGCTTATTCCACGTTTACAGCGTGTCTTCCTCGGAGCTACGAATACTGAACGTCTGGCACGGTTTGCATTTATTTAGCCAACTCAAATGGAAAGTGGATGAATCCGATTTCTTGCATGTCTACTAGTATTCAGTTTCGCTGTTCGTTAAGGTTTCCACAATGATCGTATGAATTGCATCTGTGCCGTACAGGAGCTGTCCCAGATACGGTGCTGAAAACTGATGCTTATCGGCTCTCTCTTTGTAAGCCACTGCGAGATCACTAAAATGTATAATTACGTTTTATTAAGACTGGCCGTTAAATAATACACACAGTTGGTCTATTTAGGAAGTCATTTTTGGACAAATGTGTTAGAAAATGTGTTGTAATAATTCATACTCCCAAACAATGAAATTAGTGGTATGGAACAACTAATGTTAGTGCTGTTGTTTACATATGAATCAACTTTATGATTTGTGGTTGCCTATGGTTGTCTTTGTATCACCAGCAAATGAATAACACAAAGGAATACAGAAGGTCTGTGCTCGTTCAACTCAGTGTGCCTCTAGTCTTTGAAGTGATATCTGAGATCATTTAGACCAAGTATACAAAGTTATTTCATTAACATGTTGTTATTATTGACTGGCCTGCCAGTAACATGAACATCCCATGAATATTGAACTGAATCTGATATTTTAAACAAACTTAACAATGTTGAATGTTAACATGAAACTCCTGACATGACATCAGGCTGATTATACTCTGTACTATGGAAATGGCCATTCTGGTATGTGTGCAGTGTAGATGTGGGCTCACTTTAATTACTAATTAAGGTTTCCTTTGGAACATATGCTAAAGCACACTGTAGCTAAAACACAATACAGAACAGCCCAACAAAATGCTCATTTGAAAACAAAACAAAAGAAAAAACATAATTTCAGAGTGCGGACAGTCTTGCTTTTTCATTGTCCTACCATGCTACATTTTTGTGGCCCATAGCTATATGAACGTTTTGCCTCACTTTGTGAGGTTGCAGCATGAGTAAAATACATTTCAAACATATTGTCATCTTAGAATGGCCTATTTTAATGTATCAGACAAACTGGAATAACAAAGTTATGTTTAGATTTAGTAACAAATATTTCAGTTCTGTCTCTGAAGTAAAATAACCTGAACCTGTCAAATTTATATTCCAAACCATAAGGGCAACACATTACCAGAAATGTGGTTGTGTCCATCTAAAATGTAAAGAACAATGCAGAATGACCAATGTGTCTCCTCCTCAGTATTATCATTAACAGTCTAATAACAATATTAACTCTTGTTTTGTTGCCACTTCTTTTGTTTGCTGCCAAATATTTATTCTTGCCAAGAGCAGTCAGTTCTTATTTTATGCTTAAGCTTGTGCTTCTGTTTGCTTGTCAAGCGCTTCAGCTATCATTACATTTCTTTCTCAAATGGTCTAACCGAGAACTGGACCTTCAAGATGATTGACAAGAGGTTAGAGAACACTGTTGGGGCAGAGCTACATCTTCATCCTTCATGTTAAACTGAAGGCACTGTTGCTTCTTGAGATGAAAAATTGGATAGAGCTAGCTGGTTAGCATGCTAACTTCAGAATATATCTTTTTAGCACAACATATAGGTGTCTTTGACATGCTGTCAAAATGGTCCTTTACACTCTGTAGATCATTTTAGCTCATTTTGAAATGTTTTAAACAAACAAAATCTTACAAACCATACTCTTTCCCACCACACCTGTTCCAGGTTATTGGGTAATTATAAAACCCTACATGAGCTGGGCTAGGTTTGTTGGAGTAAGGAGTACTTGAAATTTCTCAGTTGAGAAACACTGATCTGTGAATATCTTCTTCTAGAAAATTCTTAGATTTAGTCCACAGTCTAGATGAGCAACAAGGCTAAGATTGATAGTTCAAAGGCATAATAGGCTAAAACTGAAAATATTACCCATTTTTAAACTATAAGTGAGATATGTTGATAGCCTAACCTTTCAAAAAATGCTGCCAGCATTAACATCATACATAAGATATTCTGATGGCTTAAATGACCTCATCAGGGGTTACGTAGCAACATGTATAACAGTAAGGCTGGGTTTAAAAAAACAAGAAATCTATGAAAGTTACAATAATGCACGGCTTAGCAATCAACATTTCATCAAGCTGCATTAGACCATTCTGCAATAGGAAGGTTTCTTACTTTGTTTGCATCTCATTTACTGTGTCTCATTTACGGTGCTGTGACCTTTAAAGGCTCCATTTCCTGTCTGCATATGTCATAAGCACTGTCCTGTTTCAAAACAATGAGGAGGACCCTTAAAATACAGCCTAGAAATGTATCCTTTGCTTGTCACATTCTGAAGTTGCACCGATTTATCCATTTATCCTTAAAATAAAATTGGAGAAAGCAGGCTAATGTTACACTGGTCAAGGAATCTGAATTAGAAATACACTGTTGGCAGTCACAAATGTGAGTAATGTTGACCTGTTTGTGTAACAATAGTTGACTATATGCACAGCCTTCTCCACATGTTGAGTCAGCCAGTGTTTTCAATTCCAGCGCTCATATCTCATTTCACTCTGTCAATTTAAGACTTCCTCAGACTTAAAGTGTTTCTAAAAAACAAGAACATGGAGAGCAAACTTGTGTTCTTGGAAAAAAACATTCTTGCCAAATTACCTTGCAAGAACAAACTTACAAGAACACATGGACAGGGAACATGTACAGGAGTTTGAGATGCACTGTTTACTTGTTGTTTTACCACTTCAGTTGATTTCATCAGCATTAAATTCAGAATATTATGGCATTTAAAACACTTTTGTACAATACAGATGTCAAAACTAAATATGATGATATTTATGTGCTTATTTCAGTTAAAATATATACATACAGGGGTTGGACAATGAAACTGAAACATCTGTCATTTTAGTGTGGGAGGTCTCATGGCTAAATTGGACCAGCCTGGTGGCCAATCTTCATTAATTGCACATTGCACCAGTAAGAGCAGAGTGTGAAGGTTCAGTTAGCAGGTAAGAGCACAGTTCTGCTCAAAATATTGCAATGCACACAACATAATGGGTGACATACCAGAGTTCAAAAGAGGACAGATTGTTGGTGCACGTCTTACTGGTGCATCTGTGACCAAGACAGCAAGTCTTTGTGATGTATCAAGAGCCACGGTATCCAGGGTAATGTCAGCATACCACCAAGAAGGAAGAACCTCCACCAGCATCACGTAGTGACCTGGCCACTATCCTGCAAGAAGAATGGCTTAAAATCCCTCTGACCACTGTGCAGGACGCAGTATATGTCATTCCCAAGATGAACTGACGCTGTATTGGCCGCAAAAGGAGGCCCTACACCATACTAATAAATGATTGTGGTCTAAAACCAGGTGTTTCAGTTTCATTGTCCAACCCCTGTATATAGTAAATATACATACAAATATACATTCATAAAACATTTTATACAATAAACTCCTTTTCAACGTTTCTCCAAATCAACCCTCAGTATGTCTCAAATGCCAAACTTGACAAAATACAATTTAAATTTTGTAATTTTAAACTTTTGAGCGGAACATGTGAACTGTAAAGCAGTTTAGTACATCTTTTTCTAATTTAAGCCAGCCTGGCATTTTACTCTGTAAAAAAAAATTAATTGGTCTGAGGCACAAAATGGTGAAATCTCCCTACTTAGAGACAAGTTTCCATTAAGAGAGTAGTTTGTGACCATTGTGTCATCCTCCACCGGTCACATTTTCCTCTACCAAAGCCCCAGACTTGAAAGAGAAACGAGGAAATTGTCCCACCCAAACAACATTGGCAATGCTCCATTCTTTAACAGGTATCACCGTGTCTTGGACTATGGCTCAGGAACATTCTCCTTGTAATAGACTGGCAACAAATGCAAGTATGGAGATTGACAGTAAAATTCTCCCTTGGGGTTGCATGGATCAGTTTTATTCTAGTTTTCATAGCTGTATAAAAACTGACTTGTCGTTTTTAATAGAGGCCTGACATAAAGGAATACAACAATGCTCATCTGTATCGCTATAGGTTCACTGAAACCTAAACTTATTTTCCTGAAACATTTCACAATACAGCGACAGTATGGATAGCAGAGGTGATTTAGCTGGCTAAGATCATTTACCGGAAGTATGTCAGTACCATTGGCATGTTGTAGTTAGGAGCAGATTAAAAAGAAATCAAACTTTGTTGCATATGTTGTACCGTATAACGCATATGAATCCAAGTTCACTGGGGAGGACTGGGGTGAACATTCTGATTCAAGTCAGTTTTATTTGGGTGACTTATCTTGGTAATTAGAAGCTTCTTGATTACAACCGACTTCCCATTACTAAGTTAAAGTGGTACTATTGCATTTGTAATAGCTATTAGTTTCAAAATCTGATGGTGTTCAACACTTGACAAATCTTGGGTAAACTTTTGAGGAAGTTGAACGTTATGAGATTAATGATTAGTTTTGAAGAGGACTTGATTGTTTTATAGTTAGATTTTGATCTTGTGTCAGGTTCTGGCTTCTTAATGGAGCACATTTTAAACTGGAGTTTTCATTTCAACAGTCATCTGTCTTTTTGGCCATGTAAGATAACACCTAATACCATGTGATGCACAAATTAATAAACCACTTAAACTAGTAGTAAACGAGGGTTTGCTCACACAAAGAAGTGGTACTGACACTTTAGCAGTTGAACACAAAGCCGTTGGTTACTTTCAACATTCTACCTTTGGCATTATATTCCCACCAGAAAGATACAAGATATACATGCTAATACAGTGGCTTTAAAAATGTTGTAAACTAGTTTGTAAGGAGACTGCAAAGTGTGATTAGCAGATATGCTGTAGCACAGCTTCTCAGTATATTAGCTTAGTACTCTGTGCACAGCATGTTGCTTTGAATTAAACAACTTTATTTATTGTTGTCTGTGAGGTAGCATTTCACGCAGTATGCCAATTGGACAGGGCATTTTTTGTACAGTGTGAGCTTATGAGCTGGACAGGCTATGTCTATGTCTACATAATGGTCTAATCAAGTGGACAGTATGCACATCCATGAAGATTCTTGCAGAGTGCAATTCCCAAAGGCTTCAGGATAGCCCTCAAGATCCTGAAGACCCTTGTGCAGTAATGCTTTTTTGTGGCACACCTTCCCCTCCCATCTGGCAGATGATACAGGAGTGTGAAATGAAAAACCACCAGATACGGAACACGTTCTAACCACAGGCCATCAGGACTCTATACCCCTCACATCCAAAGGCTCTCCCTTCTACAACCTTAACATTTCACATCACTGACATACGCATGTGGTCCTGGAACAACCGTGCCCACCCAAAACCCGCCAAATCATTGCAAGGCAATAAATTGCACAACTGCACAATTGTATAAATTTGTTGTAAACACTGACTATTTCAGTGTTTCAATATTACAGTGTATTACAGCATACATGATGCTACTATAACAGCAGAAAGGTCTTACAAGAAGTGCCAGACTAAACTTACCACCTATATTGGCCAGAAGCAATCCATATTGTCATCCATTAATGATCATGGCAAACAGCAAAGACATCAGTTCAACTGTGCGGAGGAAGACAGTGCTAAACCACTTCTGTACACACAGAAGACACAAAAGAATGATTCTTTAGGTGCCAGAAGACGGGACCCTCAGGCTGGAGACAGTCTACTTGTTGAGTAAAAGCTGAGGAATCTTCTGAGTTCAGCTTGATTGTATGAGATAGCTAAACGTCAGGCCCTTGGGAAGTCTAGTTGCTTATGTTGACAAGAAAGAAATAAGAATTGATAGGTCCAAAAACAAAATTACACTCGGCACTTGGAATGTACAAAGTATAAATCATGGCAAGTAGTAAAGATGGAAATAGATAATCTACACAAGCAACACCATCCTTAAACAGCATTCTTAAGATCAGTGAGCCGATCAGATCAGGACTGTTTCAATTAGGGGAGCACACTATTTACTCCTGGGATCACAAACAACAGAGGATTACACCAAAACACAAGGTGATTTATGTGGACTGCTGAATTTACTGAGATCTGATCCAAGCAGTATAAGAACGGTGCATCAATATAAGGCATTTATGAGCCAGTAAATTTTCAACAATTTTCAGTATCTTCATTTTTTAACTTTTTACTAGATCATTCTATTATTAAGAATTTAGCAATTTTCAGTCTCACTGATTATTGAACTATACATGTCTTAAGCTAAATAAATTATGATGTTATACAAAATTGTTGTCTTTATATTTAAACTATGTCCATATGTAGCTCCACTTAGACTTGATTGTTTTATTATATGTGAGATAAGTCACAATCCCTTATACTGTTCTGTTTCATAAAGAGTGCAGTTGTTGTGTTTGGTATTCAGCTACATTTTTTGCTGAAATGTCTCCAATTACAATTACATTTTTAACAGGTTAGATCAGTAATATGTAACAGCACTTTTTAAAGTAATCAAATAACAATAAATCTGTTATTTGGGTCTTTTTAATGTTTTTAGATTTTAGATTGTAGTAAAATAGACAAAATCAAGCTGCTCTCAGACCTGATGCAAGTAAACAATTAAAATTGGTACAATTCTAGGCTACTTTTGTGGGCTGTTTGCCATGTGTCCTCCTAGGGCATAAATAAGTATAAGGAAGATGGGATTACATCCCTCAAAGAGAAAGAGAAAAGCTATTCACCTTGAAAGTGATTGTGTCAGCTCTGCCACATTAGGCTTCCTTCTGCATGTTTGGGATAGCTAGCAACCATAATACCATCAGGTTGTTGCTAGCCATAATAGGTGTGTGTGTGTGCATGTGTGCGTGCGTGTGTGTGTGTGTGTGTGTGTGTGTGTGTGTGTATGTGTGCGTGTGTGTGTGTGTTTGTTGTTTGCTTTAAATGGATATGTCAATAAATATTTTCCAATTTGCCCGAGGCAAGCTCAATAGCCTAGCTGATGACTATTAGTCAGTTCTCCATCCTTGTGCATAGTACAGGAAAAGGATCTGTCACAGAAGCCTACACAGCAAAATTGGCAAAAACAAAATAATTAGAGTCACTCTGCATGTGTGTTATTTTAGGTTGTTGGTAAATTCAACCTTCAACAAGAGTTTTTTAATCCTGCAGAGAGTTAAAAATGAATAAATCTTAGATTAACTCTGACAACAGTCAGTTCACTTTCTACTTGCAAATGCTTCATCAGCACTAAAATTGTATTTGTTGCCAACTTGCTGTAACAGGTGTTTCTTTCTGATGATCCTTAATGTTGCTTTTTGGAAATATGTACATTGATGCTGTACATTGAGTCCAGTGCTTCCTGAAGTTGGGCTGAGTTGGCTGAAAGTCTTTGCCTTGTGGCATGGAATATTATTCTGCTGAAAAAATAATTTTGTGTTATGTTAATGTGGTTAAATGTCTTTTCAAGGGACAGTAAAACCCAATAAGCAACACAGTATTGTGAATGAGGATTTTGTTGTCCTCTGTTTTTGTAAAGCAGAGAGGATTAGTATTTGCTCCAGTAGTGCACTAGTGGAAACAGATTATTACATATTCAGCCTAATTGTAGCTTGAACATGATTTGGCAAAAGTCAGATGTTCAGATGTTAAAGTATTGTGGTAGTCATGGAAGAGCAGCTCCTTTAATACCTCCTCACATTAGCACTAATTTGAGACAGCAGGAGGCTTGAAATCAGCTTTTCAAGGGAGCAGGAGAGAAAAAAGTCCATTCATCTTCAACTTTCTCTGCATTTTGAGATAAAAGTCAAACTCATTCAGCACTGCTACCCTGGAAATTACTCTGAAGTCATCATAGGTTTCCACAGTCAGGAGCTGGGCAGGTCAGGAGCAAATTCTAAGAATGTCCCCACCTAGTCCAAAGAATCAGAATTTGCATTTTAATAAAGTCCTGACACAAATAAACCTGATCCAGCCCCGATCCTTTGATTCTTGTTAGTTGATTTATTTATTTTTTTGCATTGTACTTACTTCCCTGCCATAAAGTCAACATAAACAATTTTATTTAAGCATTATTTACTCTTATTTACTCTGATTTACTTTTATTTATGCTGAAGTGAGATTCATTTTCAGATGTGCATAATGAAATTTAGATGTTCTTAGTGTGGAGACTTAGAGTGTAATTTTTTAATGTTTTTTATTCTTGCTTTATTAGATTATAAAATGGTTATTTTGTTGTAGTACACAAGTAGTCTACAGAAAAAAACAGAGCTATGGGTCAGAGTATGTACAATAAAGTGATTTAACTACAGAATTGAATATTGAATATTGAATTAAATATTTCAGTGCTCTGTAAAAAGTGTTTCGTTGGTCCAACCTAAAACAATATTCAAATTTGTTACAAGCAAATAAATTAAGCTTATCCAACCTAAAAAAAGCTTTGAATCAAAGTTATTTTTTGAGTTGAGTAAAACTTATTCAAATGTATCAAACTGAAGTGATTTTTTTTAGGTTCCACTTGGTACAGTGGATGCACTGTGTGGTTCTCGATGTGTCAGTTGAATGCAGCAAACTCTTCTTTTTCGACTAAATGTTAAACAATTGACTTTATTGTTTTCCATTATATGACACCTTTTACTTTGCAGCAGTTACATTAGTTTAAAAGGTTAAAAGGCAGAAGCATTGTGTATAAAGGGAAATATTGAAGCAAATACAAATTAAATTATTGTTAGCTTACAATGAGAGTTTTAAGATGACGTGCTCTGTGAATAAAGGATAACAAGAGTGTTTGAGTTTTAAGTTCTATTCATCAATCTCTTCTTTTTCAACTATGCTAAAACAAGTAAGTTTTCTATTATATGGCACCTTTAACATGGTTACTGACAGTTAGAAACTGACAGTAGTACACTACTCACATTTGTTCATATACAGTATTAAAGCAATTTTACATATGTAATTAATTATTTCATTTAAGTTTACTAAAAGACCTTAGTAAACTAGGGATGACAACTCCTCACCACGACTTGTTTTGACTCCCTCCAGTTTTTGATGTAGCATTAGCACATCTTAAGGAGCAGCTTCTGTTGTTAAAACTTCCTCTTTATTAATCATTAAAACCCTTAATTTTGACCAGCTACGCACACCAGCTTGTATCTATCCTCACTGTCTATATTATCAGCTAAAACAAGTATTCTAACTCGTGAAGTATAAGTTCTCTGTGTTTCTCTCTCTCTCTCTCTCTCTCCCTCTCTCTCTCTTTCTCTCTCTCTCCCTTTCTCTCTCTCTTTCCTTCTCTCTTTCTTTCTCTCTCTCTCTCTCTTTCTCTCTCTCTCTCCCTTTCTCTCTTTCTCTCTCTCTGTCTCTTTCTCTCTCTCTCTCTCTCTCTCTCCCTTTCTCTCTTTCTCTCTCTCTGTCTCTTTCTCTCTCTCTCTCTCTCTCTCTCTCTCTCGCTCTCAAAGTGTTTGCAAAGATGCAGTTTCAAGCCGAAGACTAACACTTATTGATTTCTTTCTCCTGATGGCTAACATTCAGTCACTGACACCATTAATGCTTATTGACGTCATTTATGACTGTACAACCAATGGGTGTCATTGAACCTCTTGTTTCTTGACAATAGATTGCAAACCGTTCAGTCCCCCAATTCAAAACTGGAAAAACAGGAATAGGATGCATTGCTGTTGGTTCTGCTTTTAGGGTAATTATTTTATAAATAAATATGTTTACATGATCAGTTCAGTGCAAAATAATATTTGATCTCAGTAACTATTATGTTATATTTATCCAGGATGTAATTTTATTGTTTCTAAGCCACCATTGTGGTAAAGGTTTGTAGCAACTAGCAAATGTGATTAGCACCCCTATTAGCACTCCTGTTTGTAGTATAGAGCCCTTGTGATTGTGTTAGTGAGAAACAGGCCTCTGTGACTGGGAAACCCGGGCCTGCCAGGAACACACCCTGTACATACTGCAAGCATTTGGCAGGAGTCTCTCTCAGCTGAGGAGAGCGCATAAATGAAGCAGGGGAAAATCATGTGTAGCTACTATAAGCCTCGGGGAATCAGAGTATAACTATTTAAATATTTAAAATAAAAATATGCTCTTTTATGTTTGTTAAGATTGAATGTATTTTGGGTAATATGGCAAAAATCTTGAAACCTTTAAGTGGAAAATGATATGACTTGATTAGAATGCTTACTGGAATTATTAGCAACTTTTGTAATACAGCAATCTGTTTTATTTACTAGCTTCTGAATAAAATATTAGAGGAAATTTAAACTTTGACCAAGGAAAGCAATGCCATCAAAATTGCTGTATGTTTTGACCCTAACCAATATCACGACAAATGACAAAATATAACCACAATTTAGTAAATAGTTGGTAAATAAATCACAAAAGGGCTGACATAATAAAATAAAACTGTGAAAAATAGCCTAGAAGTCCCTGCACACAATGAGAAACACTTGCTGGTGGCCTGGGATCATGGAAAATCCAAAAAGATAAGATAACCTTAATGCCAGCAAGGTCTGGAACAAGATTTGTAATATTTAATATTTGCAATATATTTGTAATACTTAATAATTGTTTTATCAACAAGTACCAGAGATAGACTGAATGTAAAAAGAGTGATGGACAGGCATAACAAAGCTAAAATCAGGTGTACTGTATAGTAGAGGCAAAGTGATTGCAAAATGAAAGAAATGGATTTGAGATCTGGAGTTGAAGGTTTCTGTTGCATGGCAACTTGACCGTAAATGCTGTTTTAAATTATAAAACTTGGCTAGTCAGTTAACTTGCTGACTTAAGGGCAAATTATTGTTTCTCATTTAAGATTAACAACATAAACATGTAGGTAAATATTACCCATTCTGAGACAAAGCACAGACAGAGCTACACTAAATCACTCAACCTACTAAGGTGAGGTCACCCATATGTGTCATAAATCCCAAAGTAATCAATATTTGAATGGTCACTCAGAGGCTACTCCATTTCTCAGTCCCAGGCCACTCTCTAGGTGATTCAGGCACCATCTGGTAACTGTTTCTCAGCTTTCAAAAGTCCTTTGTGTTTATAATTCCCATAAATAGACCTATGGTAGGTGGAATAACACATCTGTCACAAAAGCAATGAGAACTGAAGTATAAGTGCCATATCAACACACCCTCAAATGTTCTAGTACTGAGTATATATACTGAGTGTAAACAGTGTGAGCCAAATGATGCAGCTATCTTTTTGTTTGGTGGTTAAAGGTCATCCTATTCACATTTTTCAAAGGGATTGGGATTTTTATTGATTTCATTCTCCAGTGCTCTTAGGTGGGCATGAAGGGGGTAAACACCCTTAAGGGGGAAGGGTCATATTTTGTGACATACAGTAAAAGCTGCTGAGAGCTGCTGAGGACTCTCATGTTCACAATGGATTTACTACTGTAAGGGCAAACAGAGTTTATCATCTGACCAGTAAGAAGAAAAAAGGGGGACTCGCTGTGTTTGTGAACGACAGATGGTATAACCAATGCCACATCACAGTGAAATAAGTAGTCTGTCAACCAGACATTAAATTGGGAGCTATATATCTTGAGAATTCACAAAGATGGTAATATGAGCTGTGTACATTCCTCCTTCCGCCAATGCAGAGATTGCATGTGATGTCATCAACTCAACTAACACGAGAATGCAGAACCAAAGTCCCAACGCATTCATCACAGTGTCTGATGACTTCAATCATGCTTCCCTCTCATTATGTCTGCCTACGTTCACTCACAGGACACTGGACTTATTGTAGGCTAATGTTAAAGAAGCTTACAACTTTACAGCCCTCCCTCCACAGGGACGTTCTGACCACAGTCTTATACTCCTTGCTACATGGTACAAGCCCTTGGTTCAAAGACAGCCAGCCTCCACCAGGACAGTGAGGAAATGGTCACCTGGAGCTGTGAATTCACTGCAGGGCTGTTTTGAGGCCACACAGTGGGATGTTTTCTGTCACCCACACAACCAGGACATTGATGAGATAACATCATGTGTTACGGACTACATTAACTTCTGTGTGGACTCCATTGTACCCTTTAAGACAATACGTTGCTTTTCAAACAACAAGCCATGGATTACAGGCAACCTGAAATCTCTCCTGACCCAGAAAAAGAAAGCCTTCAAAAGGTTGCAAAAGGTGCAAGCGGAGCTCAAAATAAGGAATAAGGAGGTGAAGAAGGAGTAGAGGACTAAGCTGGAGACCAAATTGGAAGAGAACAATTCACGTGATGTGTCTGGGCATGCACTTAGACAACAAACCAGACTGGAGTTCCAACACCTGTGCAATGTTAACGAAAAGAAAGAGTCGGCTGTACTTTCTTAGGAAGCTGAGGTCCTTTGGCGTGTGCCCTGTACTCCTTTGGACATTTTACCCGTCTGTTGTTGCTATTGTTATATTCTACGCTGTTGGATGCTGGGGCAACAACATCAACAAACGTGCAATAAGCAAATTAGACAAACTGATCAAGAGGGCTGGCTCTGTTATAGGAACTCAAACTGGACACTCTGGAGGTTGTGGCAGAAGATACTTGCCATCATTGACAATACATTACATCCCCTGCATGCTACAGTGGAAAAACAGAGACGCATACTCATTGGTCTTACCATGCGGCTACATGTCCAGTTTATATTATTATATTATTATACCTGACCTGCTGCTGTTACTACACTTCCACTCTATTTCTGCTCTCTGGATGATCCACTCCTGTCACTCTGGCTCCTAGTAATGCTACAGCAAAACTGTATTAATATCATATTTTATTGATAGTCTTACTACCTCATACCTCTGGTATCATACCTCATACAACTATGGTATATCTTACCTAACTAAAGGTTGTAGTATGTTCGTTAGATCGGTGTCTTTATGACACAAACAGTATTAGATCTGTATGCCATATGGATGTGGCACAGAAGAAGTTTATTAAATATAAAAATGTAAAACATTGTATATCTCGTAACTAATGGTATTTGGTATATAAGTAATGCTATATATATATATATATATATATAT
Source organism: Prochilodus magdalenae (assembly GCA_024036415.1). Taxonomy (NCBI): domain Eukaryota; kingdom Metazoa; phylum Chordata; class Actinopteri; order Characiformes; family Prochilodontidae; genus Prochilodus; species Prochilodus magdalenae. The sequence continues at coordinate 591,567 of JAMWET010002973.1, read as the reverse complement.
ATATATATATATATATATATATATATATATATATATATATATATATATATATATATAAATTAATCATTAAAAAAATAACAACTGTTCAACTAAAGCATATCTTACCAGACTAAAGTTTGGTCTGTAGTGACAGATGAAGTTGGTTGTGGTGATCGTGTGACTGGTGTTTGACCTACAGAGCTCCTGTATAGCTGTACTCTCTTTACTTTCATCCACAATATATTCCTCTTATCCAAACCTCCCTATGTATAGCATAGCTGGCTTTACAATATGAGCCACTTGGTAAATTGATCTCTCCTGGTCTCCCGCGTTCCAATAGGTTGCCAGGTTTGCGCAAATTGCAACTGAAATCACCCAATTCTGTTTCAACAAAAACCCCTAAAAATACATAAATGTTATGCCATTTTATGTCATCTGTCTCAAGTCTAAGTCAAGTCTTAAGCCATGAATACCAAGTCAGTCAAGTCGAGTCTTTTATCAGTGTTAGCCAAGCAAGTCTCAAGTCAGTAAATTGTGACTTGAGTCTGACTCAAGTCCCCCAACTCTGGTTTATAGACATACTCCTTTTGTCTTATTAATATTATTATTTTTTTTTTATTTATTATTAATCTCTTGTTTATTAGTGCAATATCCACCAAGGCTTCTCCTGCATATGTCTAGTACATAACATGTTTCATACATGTATATGTAATCTCAGTGGTTACAATCTCTTTTGAAACCTCACTCTATTTATTCTAATTAATGCATATGCATACAGTTCTAGTACTCTGCTCACTACTCACTGCTCACTACGTAGTCTATTTATTCCAGTAATGTATGTCTTCTTCTGTGCCATGTGTATAGTACTGTGACACTGCAGTTTGCTTCGGGATCATTAAAGTGTTATCTGTATATCGATAGATATGTGTCAACTTAAAACCATTTAAATGCCTTTATTTCTGAAAGTTGTGGCCTGGATAAACAATGATAAAATAATACATGCTGTAGGACTGCAGTGCAACACAAGTTGTGATGTAACAGCGATTCTGTTCCTTTAGTTGTTTCACACATCTTAAAGCTCTGTGGTGCATCACTCGGAAGAGTCTTTTTCTCTGTCTGCTGCGGTGGCATACAATATGCAGAGTGCCTTGTTGGCTTTATCACTCTACTGTCACTCCTCCTTCATTTTAGCCTTGTTTGTTCACCCCATTTCCCCATCTCTTTCACTCCTCTTTGGTACTTTATCCAGCTCTGTGAGCCTCAGTCGGTTCTCTTAATGGCACAGAGACAGCAAAGGAAGAGTAAGCTTCACATACTGATCTCCTTCGATAACCCATCACTGTCCAGAGAAAGAGGGTGAGGGATAATGGAATCAGACTACATGCAGAACTGTGTGAGCAGAATCTCCAATCAGACAGCTGAGTGAGACGGAATAAGAGTGTGGGGGAAGGAAAGAGGAGAGAGGCAAGAGCGGGGTGGGGGTGGTTGCTTTTTGCCGGAGAGTGAAAGTGAGAGAGCCGGAGAATGAGAGGGGAGGGGAGAATAGGGAGAGTATGGAGGGTGGGGGAGGAAGAGAGAGCGCGTTACTGTGTGTGTGTGTGTGTGTGTGCATGTGAGAGAGAAGTGCTGCAGTGGCGGGGGTGGGGGGGTGCGGGGGGCTGACTGCAGTTTCTCGGGCTGATGGGAGACAGAAGACGTTGCTTCAGCGGTGGAACATTTAACCCCTAAGTGCCTCGCCACTGAATGGGTCAGCTCTACACTAAGGATTTAGCACTACAGACCAGAACACTAGAGGCAGGTGAGTAGTGTTTCAGATTTCATTTTTATTTCCTCAAAGCTAGAAATGAAGGAGGAGGGGTCACTCTCAACTAGAGCAGCACTGCTACTGTAATACAGAGAGGTCTGGCACACGACTCTTTAGACTGGGTGTTACTTAATCACACTGCAGGAAAGGATTTTCGGAGACTGGCGTCCAGAGATTCGGAAGTACTGCAGCATTTTGTGCAAATGTGCATCGCCTTGCCTATGCCTGGATGCAGCTCGCCTTTTTCCTCATCGTACTGACAGTGTGTTATACTGACAGCATTATATTGTGCAGCATTTTGTGCACGCTGAAGCGAAGCATGTGCGTGCCCTAGCCAAACTGGAGTAGCTGCGGTACCGTGATCAGTTAGTCATGAGGGTGCTGCGGCAGCGCTTGAAGGAGCCTGTCCCAAGAGAGATGTGTGTGGGTGTGTGCCAGGTGTATGTGCTTCAGTTATCATCTCTCTATCAACTATAACACACGACCAGCTTCACCTTTTTTTTTAGGTGTAGCTGGCCCTAGCCCAGTTCTCTCCACTGATGCTAATAGTTAAGGTTATGGAAAGCTCAGTTCAGATCTGATCCTAGATCAGTATGGAGCGGCTGCTGAGCTTAACCTCGAGCTGTCGACGGCCGGGTGGGAAGGCTGTCTGCACATGAGGGCCATTTTTTTTCCTGGAGAGTTTCCAGCTTGCCGTCCCTGCTGACAGCTGCTGTGTTTGCCCTAAAGAGGGGTGACGATTGACACCCCTCTCTGCACCAAGAACCAACAGCGAGAAACCATGTAGCATCCCTCTGCTGATAAGGCAGTTCTTCTTTTCAGTGGGACCACTGTATAAGAGCCCTCAGACATACTGGAAGGCCGGGGGTGGGTGAAAAAGGTTCAGTTATGGAATGTGAAGTGAATGAAAACGTAGAATCTTAAAGGTTCTGATAATCATACCCTATGTCAATATGTGCAACTATGAGATATATAAAATCAGTGAACTAAGAGTAGTGGGATTAACTTTGATGTTCATTCATTATTTACTCTCTCCATCTCTCTCTCTCTCTCTCTCTCTCTCTCTCTCTCTCTCTCTCTCTCTCGCTGTCTTTCTCTTTCTATCACCCTCCCCCTTCACCCCCTCTGGATTCTCCTGGGCATCACAGAGAGGGGACATTCCCAAGGACAAATGCTGCTTTCTAATTAATAAAGCTTTCCACCTTTACAGTTAAAGAGCATTGTATGTTCAATTTACACACCAACTGACCACTTCATTAGGTACACCTAATTGTATCACCTTTGGTTGTCTGCCTACCATATAGATGCACTTTGTAGTTTCACAATTACAGACTGTAGTCAGTCTATTTCCCTGCATGCTTTGTTAACCCCTTTCACCCTATTCCTGGTCAGAGCAGGTATTATTTGAGTAGTGTATAATTCTCAGCACTGCAGTGACACTGACATGGGGTGGTCCACTAACCAAGACTATCCAACCAGCAGTGTCATATGGGAAGCATCCTGTAAAGGACTAGAGGATGGCCAATGCAAATGGTGTAGCAAAAGATGAGCTATCGTGTCTGTCTTTACATCTACAAGGTGGACCAGCAAAGTAGGGGTGTTTAAAAACTCCAACAACACACCACCACCACATCAGTGTCACTGCAGTGCTAAGAATGATCCACCACCCAGATATTACCTGTTTTATGGGATCCTGTGGGGGGTCCTGACCATTGAAGTACAGGGTGAAAGGAGAAGTATGCAAAGAAACAGATGGACTGCAATCAGTAATTGTGCATGTTCATGGCATATAGAGCTGATACTATGCACAATTAGTGTCGATACAAAACAGGTGTACCTAATAAAGTGGTTGTATACAGTTATTGCAAACAGGGCTAGGAATGAGCATGGGATGGGGCTATATATGGTACTGTAGCTGGCACAAGTGTGTTCTTTTTGTTTGTTTTATTTTTGGGTTCTTATCTGTTCATGTTTCTTTGAACTGCAGGTGTTTTCAGGTGTTGGATTGGGTAGGGTGTGTGTAATAAACAGCATGCAGAATGATAAAGGGCCTTGAGAATAGAGAATTTCTCATCTACCCTAATTCGCTCAGCCTTGCAATCATGGTAACAGTCTTGTGGTTTTCTGACAATCCAGCATTTAGACATGGAGTTTCCCAACATTTCTGATTTTAGGATAATGGGCAATTGCTGATATCAAATCATTTTTCTGCACTTATTTTCACCTCTTCTTTCAACTACCAATATTGAAAATGTGAGAAAAAGATGTGTCTTGCTAGAGTTTTGTATTGTATTGATTATGTACTAATGGAGTCAAAGTAGTTAAACCGGATAATTGTCACATTTAGCAGCAGGATCAGGGTAATGCTGAAGAGAAATATGTTTTTATTTACCCAGGCTGACTAATGTATGACAGAACACAAGCTATGGTTATTTCCCCATGGCCATGCTACAAGCATGGATTTAATTTGCTGACATGATGCACATGCATTTTTAGCAATGGGACATCACTGGACACCTACCTTTAACTACAGGAAAGAGATGGCAATTCATTGCAATTAACTCAAGCTTTAGAATAGAATTTGAAATGTCACTCTGTTATGGTGGTTAATTTTGGTTGTCTTACCTTTTATTAAATCCTGTCCAGCTACAGCTGGCCTCACAGTCAGACAAATGTAGCCAAACAAGACAGATTGCATTTATTCACAGCCATCTGAGAAACAAGTGGGGGAAGGCTGAGAATCATGCCAAGGCTTTCTGATTGGGTTTTGGTTAAAGATTGCTAAAGACTCGCTGTGGTGGTGTTGTCTTTCTTAGTAATGTGGAAGTCCAGGGACCCTCCTTAAACAGAAACTGCCCTCTTAAGGTTTTGCAAGAAAACAGCAAACGCTATTATAGGTTAATTACAGGTGTAAAATATAGAGTGTTCAAAATTTAAATAAATGAATGACTCCTTGAAGTCAGAATAATGACAATAAAGTTGAATTAAACTGAATTTAATTGGAAAAACGTTAATTAGACTGACTGTACGGAACCATTTTTGTAAATTTAATGAGATCTGTTTCCAAGTTCCTCCTCGTGTTTCTAGAACCTGCTCGTAATGTAAACATTCTACAATTATTTTTTCCTAATCTTCCACGCCAAGAGCCATTCATGATCCTTTTTTGTACCAATGCATTATCATGCCTCCAAAGTTCCTCCAAAATTGTATGGAGAGCACAGATGCATACTATGACAGCCAATTTTCTTAAACCACCTGAGGAAGCCCTTCAGCTAAAACTCAGCTTAAAAAAGTAGAAGGAGAGATCCCTAAAGGAATTTCTGGAATGTTTCTTATCATAATTACATGAGCACTCTTACAGATAAAACCTATGATGTAGAGTTCTGGGGGGAAAAAAAACTCAAATTGGTTTCGATCTTTTACATTTTTAAAGATATTTTGATTTTTCATTGTTCTTCACACTCATATGTCATTTTCAAAACTACTATAACTAGCTGTATCTAGGCTGTTTAGAAAACAAAAAAGTATATCGTCACTGTCCAACGAAAAACAGGTATCTCCAAAATGGCAACTTTACAGGAGAGGTCAAATACCTCATTTAATTTGAATGGAAGTCAATGAAAGTAGACGTCTTTCCAAGCTGTTTTGGGCCATTTCTGTTGGTCCATTCTTCATGGAATTTACACACAGTGTAAAGAGCAGCTCATGTGATCAAATGAGACATAAAAGTAAAAATCAACAAAAATGGAGATACATGTTTTTCTTTGGACAGCGACGGTATATTGCATATATAGCATCACTCCAAAGCTTTATTTTTCAGAAATGTGTAATTAAAATACATTAAAAAAAATTTTTTTATGTATTTATTTATTTAGCTTTTTTTAAATTTTATTTTGTGTTTTGCTGTTTTTAATACTGTAGGTATTTTCTGTAGTGTTAAAGCCATATAACCCAGCTACTCAATGGCCAATGGTCAGTAATGCTGACATCACATTAGGGTTTAGAATTATAATTTGTAAGTATTCCAATGTTGTTTTGTCTCTGTAGCTGAATAACCTAAATATTTGCTTCATTAGTCAAAGATATGGGAGACCTACTGATTTTTTTAAGTCCAGTTAACCCATAAACACTTATATTCCCTGCAGTTGGAAATAACAAGGACATTTCCAAAAACCCAACTGGCCTTGCATTCTCTTTAGTCTTTTTCTTACAGTTGGAAAGTAAGAGAATATTTTGCACATGCATGGGCATAGGAATGGGAAGCATTTTTATATTAGGAAGAAGTGATTTTAAACAATCTTAAGGTAAACATCACATTTTGACTCATTTGATGTCTTTTTTGTTTTGTTTTGTTTTTGTTGTTTTGTAGTGAAGATTTTCCATCTCTAATGCATTTTCTTAATCTGTTCCATCATAAGATGAAGTTGAGGTGATAATGCATCTTTCCTGAATCTCAGTTCATAGTAAGGTGTCCAGTAACATTAGCACTGAAGAGAAAAAGACTGCCTCGTGCTAGGCTCTCTTAGGCAGTGAAAAATATATACTTTTTTTCAGCAGGTCACAGGTAGATAGATGGCTTTAATATATAAGTCTGTATGTGTGTGTCTGTAAAGATTTCAGCAGGAAGTGTATGGAGAGTACAGTAATGGTATATTATTAACATAATTTTTGGTGTCATGTGTCAGGGTAATCTATTATACCTTTCAACTTCAGACAAAATTCATTAACAATTTAATGCTTGGCAAGGTGTAAAGCCTATAGAAAGGAGTGATGGAATAAAAACTAAAGCTATACAAAATAACAGGTTAGCTGGGGAATCTCAAGAATGTTCTTCAGAATAAAATTATGGCCATTTTGAAAATCGTGATATATCAACTTGCTTACAGTATTACAGCATATTGCAATTGCATCATAACCACAGTAACATGATATGTAAAACAGTTTTTCAGCCAATACACAGCCCGAGTATAGTAGTATTTGATCAAAGGTGTTTTATTCAATATGTTATGAGCTTTGTGAACAAGAAGCTATTAAATGATACATAATATACTGTAAATATCTATTATTATCTAAATATCTAGTAAACTGCATTGAGAATTGATCTCTGCTTTTGGTAAATCCTTGATATTTATTTTATTGTAACTTAAGCCTTAATACTCAAAAGCTTTCTCATTTGTCATTTTTGAATAATAGCTGTTACAATAACAATAACTGTTCATCAGCTTGTTTCTACATTTCATAGAATACGTACCGATTCATATTGTCATGAAACTTACACTGACATACCAAAAGTCATGGGATATGTAAATTGATGATGAAGTGGTGTTACGTCAGGGAACACCTTGGGGACACCCACACCTGTGTTTTGATGTTGAGATGTGTTGTCTTGTGAGTGAGGTTGCTCATGACAAGGCTATGTGAATTACAAGGCATGATAATAGGTGCTAGATGGATGGGAGATTTAATTTTTAAAGTCATGTGTGCACCTTGAATACATGATAGAAGGCATTACCACCCACAGTGGACAGTGCAGTGGCTGCCCATGGGTGTCAAATGATGATGTCTGGTGGCGTCTGGCTAGAATTTTCAGTGTGTAAGACAAGCAATTCACATAGCAGAAATCACATCCACATTCAGTGCAGCATTCTTCAGCGCCGTATTCTCCAGAGTGCCTCTGTTAACACCTCAGCACTGTACACAGTGCCTTACCTGGGCTCATGAGGTTACTAACTGGACACCATATGATTGGTAACATGAGACGTGGTCTGATGAGTCATGGTACCAGTTGTTTGGGGTCGATGGAAGGGTTTGTGTGTGGCATAGATCACATGATGCCATAAAACCCAATTGTCAACAAGGCACTGTGCAGACTGGTGGTGGTTCCACACTGGTGTGAGATGTGTTCTAATGGCATGGGTTGGGTCTACTGGTCCCCATAAACAAGCCCGCTCGTGCCCGCTACACTTCTATGGCTTGGTGACCTTTCATGCACTTCATGTACCCACAACAGTGAGTGGATATTCAAGCAAGGTGTGAAGCAATAATTGTGCCAGCATGGTAACCGGGTAACAGTACCTGCTGTCAGTGACAGTATGTCAGTATATGACAGTATGTCAGCAATTTAGCTTTTAAAGTGGTTTGTCGCTAAAACCTTTTTAAGTAGTGTACTACTTTTACACTTTGACTAATAATACTAATAATAAATTAATTTGCATTTTAGAAAATTAGACAATATTTTACAAGAACAAAAATTCCTTAATGGCATAAATCAGAAACGGGGCCTGAGTAATGCTCAGAAAATAATACAGATCATAATCATGGAGCCCCCTGGGTGCAAGCATCTTTAGAGGCTTCTTAAATTATAAACTTAATCTAAAACACAAATTTTTAGATTTATTTTAAAAAGCCAGGTGGAAAAAGTGAGACTGTAGTGAAAAGTGAGATATAGTGTTTCTCCAGATGTTTAAATCAGTGTTTTTTTTAACTAGGTTTCAATGTTGGAAATTCAATATTTAAATGATTGATTATGCCCTGCAGGGGCATTGAGGGAAATAGCATGGTACTCACATCAATGGTCAGCTAAGTTACTGCTGCCATGTGACTGTAATATTTAATCACCATAAAAATTTATAAACATCCATAAATCAGTCACTTAAACAGGCTTTCTATTTCAGCACACCAGTTACAATAACAGTTTGTTTGCCACATGAACATAAATATGTGTAACATTAATACATTTTATGGAATGTGACAAGCAATGCTTATAATTTTGGATATGTTAGTACAATGCTAAACCCATGGCAGCATTCAGTACAATGTGTTCTGCCATGCTGAGGTGGTTCATTTGCTGAGATTGTTGCAGATAGATCCCTTGTAGACACACAAATGGCAATTAGTTTTGTAAAATTGTGGGTGGTTGTTTGCAATAGAGTTGTTATTCCAGGTATATGTCTGTGACACAAACACATCTCTATTATATACATATGTAACACACAAATTGTAACAAAAAAAATTAAATTAATAAAATATTTCTTCAAAAAAAAGTCTTCAATGTGAACTGGAAAAACAACCGAGCTGAAATCCATAAAAACACTTCATTATTAAAGTACTTAATAAATTATCATATTGTAATCCTAGAACTCACACCTCCTCATACACATTAGTTTTATAAACATGGGCCACTGAATAAAAGACCAGCTGTGCCTAGACAATAACAGAATCACAAAGACTGATTTGGAGAATGACTTTGTAAAATGAACATAATGGAGCCATAAAACAGCAAAGTGTCGTTTTGTGCTCTAGGTGGAACATTGCTTTGGTGTGCTCTAGGTGGAACATTGCTACTCATGGAGGTAAAGATAGTGCTGCAAAGACAAATCTCTCTCTCTCTCTCTCTCTCTCTCTCTCTCTCTCTCTCAACATTGCAAATAGAAGGATCAATTTCAGGTTTTAGAGAGCGGAAGGAAGAGAAACAACAAATATTGTGCTTCATTCTAATTGTGCTAGATCAATACCAGAAATTCAGGAATTTACATCAAAGACATATATCATTTTAACACACCTTTAAGAAGGAATTTCTCACATAAAGGGGAGGAGGAGTTAACACTACCTACAGTCAAAAGGCTGGTACTGCTGGAATTTTGGTATCAGATATGAACTACTTTGCAGTGTATTGTTTTTCTTCTTCATACTCACTCATACTCTTCAGTCAGTACTCACATGTATAGAGTAACAGGGGAAATGCCTATGCCTAAAACAAGGGAAACAAGCGATAATTACCTCGGAAAATAGAATTCAGTAAAAATCTATTATAATTCCAGCACCAGGAGTGAAAAGAGGTGTGGATGTCTTTTCTTTAGTAAAGCTGACATATACTGACCTTACTATCCAAACACAGAAATCAAATTGCCTTTCTTTCAGTCCATGATACAAGTGGTCCCATTTATACAACCTCTTTACATTAGTTGACCTAAAAACCTGTACAAGGAGAAACTAATAGGCATTGTAGTAACTTTAAAGTGATTTGAATGGAGTTAAAGGAAATAAACCCTAAATCTCAGAATTCTGTTCAGACAGTTTTAGTTTTATATTGGGAGGTACCATGTGTTACGAATAGACAGAAAGTTGTACTTTGTCCAAATTTTTTTATATTCCATGCTTATTGTAGTATTGAAGTAGTATTGAAGAAGTAATGTGATTACCAATTTTTAACTGCAACTGTAAGCAAGTACATTTACTTTTGTGCCCTGATAACATTACTATATGCATTCTTTTGCATCCACAGTTTTATTAAATATGTGTATAAACCTGTATATGATAAATAGATTTCAGTGCCTTGATAACAGTAACATTTAAATATGGGCATGCCTTTCAGTTGAAAAAGCAATGGCCTTATAACAGCTATAATAAGAAATGTCCACATGATACATGTATTTGTAATTTATTTTGCATTCGCAGATTGACCTTAAACAACTAATAGACATTAACACTTCTTAAGCCGTATAAGGACTGAAGTTGGTTTAATCAAAATATGTTGGTGAGAAAAAGGCTTGGGTTGGCTCATAAAAGCTTTACCACAGACATCTGGATTGACAGGTCCAAAGGCTATTTTCTAACCCCTCCTGAATTTTGTTGTGAACCACTTTGTCTTATGGAATGAGAGATTGCACAATGCAAGCATAAAATGTTTCACCTGATATATTTTGTCCAAACAGGCCTTTGAATAATAAAATGTCTTATCCAGAGAAGCTGACAGCCTCATTAATTTATTCACACTCTGAAATGGGTAAAGACTGGCTCAGCACCACTGATGCAGAGAAGAGACACTTGAGAAATGAGAAATGTGCTTTCTGGTTTGCCCATATTGCTGTACTTTAGCGTAGTCACAAAAAGAAGTCCTTGTATTTAATCATCATCATAGTATTTGCAGGCACACATGGCCTGCCCAGAGTTGAGTAAATTTGAGTTCGTGTAAAATGACTTTCCTTGAGAACCAGTTTGTGTATACAGTCCATGCCTTTTTTTATCTAATGCAAAAGAGCCGAGATCTTAAAGAACTATAATTCACTCCTCATTCTTAACCACATATTTTCTTTGTTTATATTAAAAATAACCTGGATTTTTATGGACATAAGGATGTGAAACAAACAAGGATGTGATAACAATCTTCATAATCAAAGTGTTCTAGAGTATTTAAAGCCAGATACATTAGATCAAAGTTTCTCAATGCTAGTCCTGGAGGCTCACTGCCCTGCATGTTGTAGTGGATGTTGAAAACAGGGAAAGCACTAAAATGTGCAGGGCAGGACCAGAGTAGGAAAACACCAAATAAGATAATGATGGGAACCAACCTCTGCAGCAGTGTAGATCTCCAAACACTGATGGAAGGTACACGTTCATTGATAAGCGACATCGTGTTCTCTTTCTGTGCAGGTTTTCTGTATGCTCTAGCCATCAGACATGAAGTGGAATTTGTTTAAGAAGAAACCTGAGGCCATGGTGGGCCCACAGCCTACTGGTGCCAGTGCCATGACCATGGCTCCCCTGCTGTCCACAACGGGAGAAAATGCCACAGAGCCTGGAGACCATGTTAAGAAGAATGACATGTTTGGGGACATCAAGAACAAGTTCCTCAATGAGATTGACAAGCTCCCATGTGAGATTTAACTGCTAGGCTGTTGTATATTGCACATTGTATTTACCTGTTTTGCCATTTCATAAAAATAGACAACACTTAAAAGTCTACAAATAACTTGATATGTGTATTAAGAAGTGGGAATGAAGCAGCATTTTAGCTAGTTTTTAATGTCTTTCCGTGCCAACTCACCACAAAGTTTGCAGGTAGTAAATTACATTTTAAATATTGAACTGTTAACATTTAACGTCTTTATGTTTTTTAAGTCCTCAATAGACTTTCAAATTATTCATAAAAATGTTGAGGCAATGGGAAACAGGGCGGAATTGCTAATACATTATCCAGAGAAACATTTGGACTAGATAAAAGTAAGAGCTGATCTTTGCCTGTACGGTGGAGTGTACTTTCACAACATATGATGTCTCTTTCTCTCTCTCTCTCTTTCTCTCTCTCTCTTCAGTGCCTCCCTGGGCGATCATTGCTATCTCCATTGTTGCAGTAGTGCTCATTCTAACATGCTGTTTCTGCATTGTAAAGAAGACCTGCCTTAAAAAAAAGAAGGGGAAGAAAGGAAAGAAAGGGAAGGGAGACATGGGCATGAAGAACATGAAAGGAGGAGAGGTACGGGCTAAATAAGGGCCACCGAAGCCTATGAGTGTCTTTTACACTTGGATGGATATTTTTGTAAATGGAAAAGAGAAGATGACAATGTTTGTTTTTACATTTGTTATGGATATTAAAGTAAGGGTTTCTGTTTAGTATTATGTAATTATTGTTAAAGTAATGCACAAAACATTCAACTAAGCATCTCTTCTACTACAGATATTAATCTTACAACTGCACAGATTCTTAATTTAGCTTCTGGGTCAAGTAAATGGATGGTTAGTAATCTGGAAAGATTCTTTGAGTCTTTAATATTCATGTAATCTGAATTATTTAGCAGGGCACATCACTGGTAGGCTATAAAGCAGAAAGGCGACTTTATTGTTGAATTCGCTGGGTTGTGTTAGTTTTCCAAAAAGACTGTATGTGTTTATTCTATTTCAGTTTGTGTGCACAGGAAGAATGACACTTTATTTCTATAAACCTTTAGACTGTATTTTCTTCTTTACCTGGAATAATAATTCCTGGCAATGCAAAAAAACTGATTCATAGAAAATACTGTTGCTTAAACACCAGTGCAAGATTAGTATGCTTTGAAGCAGAGGTGGGAGTAAGTAAACATGTGCCAGTCACAAACAAGTCTCAAGTCTTAACCTTAAAGTCTCAAGCAGGTCTCATTTAAATGCCGGAAGATTCAAGCAAGTCAAATCAAACAAGTCTCAGATCAAGAAGTTCTAATGCTCCAACTCCAGTTTCCACATGTAAAGACAGCAGCCATAAAGAATTTAAATTAAAGCTGGACAAATACTGTTTCATTACTTCTTGGCCTTTTTGTTTGTCTGTCAAAGTTGCTTTTTAACCCAGAGTTGAAACATATGACATTGCATCATTGTATTCTGGTTACAGTGCACAAACAAATACTATATAAAATCCCCAGTTTTAAACATATCTAAACATCTGATCCTCATATGAACAATACTGATGGAGGTAATATAGCTAAACACATTAAACTTAAACAGAAATGTTTTTTTTTTTTGTGAGGAAAAGGTTAAGACAGCCCCACATTAGTTACTGCTTAAAATGCCTAATGCCTGATTAAATCCGGTGCCCCATTATTAGCTGCTAATGATTAGGACATGATTAGGAGGATTCTGTAGAAACAGGTCTTATTTAAACCTCAGATACTTGGACTTCGAGTGGGAGATATTACCATAGTCAGGTCCAAGTAGTTCTCTGGTCTTCAGAAAGAAGACTGTATGTGCATAAGAGTCAGGAAGGGAATGTAAAACAATTAGAAACCAGTTATTCTGCTCTCTGCAAAACAAATTACCAATGAAACACAAGTTCTGCCCAAGGGGAGAGAACAAGATGTGTAAAAAGTCTCAAACAATCCTAAAACAGCATCACAGGACCTACAGGTTATTCTTACCACAGATGATGTCAAAGTTCATGCATCTGCCATCAGAGATAGACTGCAACTTTAACCAAACTACATCCTACCAAAGTAAAGTTTGTAGTATGTTTGTAAGATGTGTTCTAGTTTTGCAGTAGGTTTATGTTCTGTGTCTCAGTAAAGTTATGCCAGTTTTTGGTTTTGTCTTAACAGTGTATGTCTTTTACATGTTTTGCGCCAGTAAGTTTCAAATCCTTATAAATATCAACCGGTTTCTCATCTCTCGGAATCTTGTACGTTTTAAACAGATCCTGCACTTTAGAGACGACCCCTTACTGTATTCACTGCGCCTCCTGCAGTGATTCTGGCTATAGTGATCAAACATACTTGACAAAATGAAAGATCAGGAACTATGAAGAAATGGTTTCCCTGGTTACAGCGACTTAGAAGATGCAGTTTTTGAGTTTTAGGATTTTGTCTGTAAGCAGTAGGAGGCATGAAAGGCGAATAGCCGGCCAGCTTCTGATATTAGCCGAAATTTACCGAGCTGTGAGCTAGAGAACTTAACTTAACGGATTCCACCCTCTGGTTAAACCGCAGCAGTTCTTTAGGGTTACAGCAGAAAGCAGCAGCTTTCTGTGTGGTCTCTGTAGTGATGGATAAAGGTTGTGGTGGTCATGTCCCTGATGTTTGATCTGGAGACCCTCCATATTGCTGTTCTCTCTTTACTACTTTCATTACCAAAAAAACTCTAATCCAAACCTCACTATTTCTGGTGTAGCCGGCTTCACTGAACGAGCTACTTTGTACCTCAGTCTCTACTCTCTACGTCAATTCTCCCGCCCTTTGATAGGCTGCCAGGTTTGCGTGCATTGCAACAGAAATCAACCAATTAAAAAATGCCTAAAAATGCAAATATTTAATATAAAATTGAGTCATATCAGGTCATCTGCCTCAAGTCTAAGTCAAATCTCTAGTCATTAATAGCAAGTCAAGTAGAGTCTTTCATCAGTGTTAGTCAAGCAAGTCTTAAGTCCTTAAATTTGCGATTTGAGTCAGATTCTAGTCAAGTCATGTGACTTGAGTCCCCCAACTCTGCTTTAAAGCGCATTGACATGCCAGAAGTCATGGGAAAGAAAATAATATTGTATGGCAACAATCCTGCAAAGTAAAGTTACATGTTACATGTTGAATGCCCACCCAACTTTAAAAATGGAATGTTCATCCGTCTGGCACACGCTATCATGCCTTATTTGAACTCAGTGATTTACATTGCTGTGCCATGAGCATGTTGGGCAGTTGTCAACCATACTTACAAGATAACACCCCCCAACTTATACAGTTGTGAGTGGTCCCAAGCCGTCCCCTTAGGTAATGCAACTTTATAATCAATTTACATACTGCTCTCCCATTACTTTTGGCATGGCACTGTATTTTTTGAAATTATATTTTATATGTATAACATGAATTCCTGATATTTATTAAAATGTGTCATTTTTCATGTTTTATGTGTCCATTAACTGTCAATTGATTTCCACTGCTCTTATTTCCTCCTTTACTGTGTGTTATGAGTTCAATCTGTCCCTCTCTCTCCATCTCTCTGTCTCTTTATCCCTCCTGCTTTGTGTCTTATATTTGCTCCTTGTATCTTGACTGTGGCGGACTTCTCACACGGTAGGTGTTAAACAGCTTGCAGTTCTCCTCTCTGGACGCTTAATGTAAGCGTAGACCAGGGCAAGGGGGCATTCAGGCCTGAGGGTTGGGGATGGCTATGGGAATGAGCGCTATGGCTTCTGCTGTAGTTCTGCAAGCTCAGGCGTGCTGAGGGTGCTTGAGAAGCTAAGGGGAGATGGGGCTTCGCATCCCACCAGTTTGATATGCTGCACAAAAAAGGAACCTGCTATGTTTTGAAAGAAAAAAAATAGCTTAAATAAAAAAAACAACAACAAAAAAACAAAGTGATGACCATTTGGAAGTAAACATGCATCGTTTATGAACCTAAATTACTTCCAATTTAAGAGAGTTTGAATGATTGCACAGGAGCAACACACAAATCCTCACTAACATGCATGTTTAAAGGGTATGTTTGGTCACTTGTCAAATAAGTTCTGCCTTATTTTTTTAAAACTTCAAGCCTGTTCTCAGCATGCTAAATTTAGATGTAAAGTGATTCACATTATACATAATTTGTAACATTCTTAATTTAGCACTCTACTAGTTATTTAATTCCCAAAGGAATGTATTGAGAAAAACATGATATGAGGCAGTATTCTTGGCAATGCCCAATAGATGCTCTTTAAGGAGGTAACAGTGAATGACCACAACTTGACTTGAGAGTAACTTTTCTGGATGACCCATTGCGCGCGAAAGGACATTTCAAATATAGGGAAAGGCTATGGTGGGGTGGAAAATAACCTTTCACTTAATGCTTACTTTGTGCATAAATATTAGTTTATTATGTAATTTTCTTTTTTTATTTATTTTGTATTCCTTTTCGGTGGATACAGCCTGGTTCATTATAGACTTGCTGCAAAATTCACCACCCCAGAACAATCTGGATGGGCTAATCAAAACTATGTTATTTTTGCTAATATTTAATAACAGTTTTACATGCAGTTACAATTGCAGTTTGGGCAGTCTTTTAATTTAGAGCTATGTAGCGGGACAGATCAGCATCTTTGAAGGGGCTGTGAACTGAGCAGTAGTTGCAGTCATGAGCCAGCTGAACCACAAAACATTCGAAATCTGATTGTTTTTGTACATTATAAAGCAGTTATTAAATTAGTAAATGTTGTACATTGTGAGATGCTAATCTGGTCAACCCCAAACAGCTTTCCAATTTTTCATAGTAAACAAAGGACACTTATATTATGGTCATATGATTTCTTCCTCACCATTTCTTAGTTCATTTGCCCCCTTTGCAAACCAGGATGGTATGTACTGGGATTTTCAAACAGCATGACTGTGTTTGGATGCATAATGCTAGCCACATCTCAATTTTTTCAAAAGCAATGCCAAACTTACTGTTTGGCCAGCACATATTAAAATTATGCATTAATAATTTATACATCATGAATCATGGAGATTTTCTGCCATTCTTAGATGCAAACAGTAACGTTTATTCTGACTCTTTTGCATTTTGTGGCTTGGCATGCACAAATGAAGCATTTACTACTATTTTACAGGAATTATGAAATGTAGTGTGTGGTTGTGTGAGAGGCATGGGTATTTATGGGGATGAGAGTGCTTCCAATATAAGCATGTTATGTTTAGACACAATCTAAATTGATGTTGTTTTCTTTTTTCCCTCCTCAAGCAGTCAAACCCCTGTATGTGTTCTTGTAATATTTCCTTATTGTTTTACACAAAAAATAATTTTGTAAAGCCTTTGGAACACATTGATACTCTTTAACTATGGAGTTAAAATACTTCCTGTAGGTGCCTAAATATAATAACATTGACATGAGAGAGCTGTTTATATAAAAATATGCTGTTGTAAAGGATATATATATATATATATATATATATATATATATATATATATATATATATATATATATATATATATATATATATATATATATACAGTGAGTCCAAGAAGTATTTGATCCCTTGCTGATTTTCTTCGTTGGCCCACTAATAAAGACATGATCATTCTATACTTTTAATGGTAGATGTATTCTTACATGGAGAGACAGAATATTAAAAAGAAAATCCAGAAAAATAAATCTAAGGAATATATATTAATTGATTTGTATTTCATGGAGTGAAATAAGTATTTGATCCCTCTTGCCAAACACACTCAATACTTAGTGGCAAAGCCTTTGTTTGCAAGCACAGCGGTGAGACGTTTGTTGTAGTTAACCACAAGTCTAGCACACACACCAGGGGGAATTTTGGCCCACTCTTCTTTGCAGATCCTCTCTAAATCATGAAGGTTGGTGGGCTGTCGCTTGGCAACTCTGACCTTCAGCTCCCTCCATAGATTTTCGATCGGATTGAGGTCTGGCGACTGGCTGGGCCACTCCATGACCTTAATGTGATTCTTCTTGAGCCAATCCTTTGTTTGCCTTTGCTGTATGTTTAGGGTCGTTATCATGTTGGAAGACCCAACCACGGCCCATTTTCAGATCCCTGGCAGAGGGGAGGAGGTTGTCCCTCAGGATTGTGCGGTACATGGCTCCATCCATCTTCCCAGTGATGCGGTGAAGTAGCCCTGTACCCTTGGCAGAGAAACACCCCCAAAAACATTATGCTTCCACCTCCATGCTTGACGGTGGGCACAGTGGTCTTGGGGTCATAGGCAGCATTTTTCTTCCTCCACACATGGCGGGTGGAGTTGAGGCCAAAAAGTTCAATTTTGGTCTCGTCTGACCACAAAAACCTTCTCCCAATAACTTGGTTCATCTTTCAAATGATCATTGGCATACTTGAGGCGCGCCTCCACATGTGCTCTCTTCAGCAGGGGTACCTTTCGGGCACTGCAGGATGTGAATCCATTGTTGCGCAAAGTGTTGCCAATTGTTTCCTTGCAAACTGTGGTCCCAGCTGCCTTCAGGTCATTTGCTAAACTCCTGCCGAGTGGTTGCAGGACGATTTCTGACCGTTCTCAGCATCATTGCCACCCCACGAGGCGAAATCTTCTTTGGAGCACCGGGCCGAGGTCTGTTGATTGTCATGTTATACTCTTTAAACTTTCTGATAATTGCACCAATAGTTGTTACTTTCACATCCAACACCTTACTAATCTTTTTGTAGCCCATTCCAGCTTTTGTGAAGGTCAACAATTCTGACTCTGAGGTCCTGTGACAGCTCTTTGGTTTTACCCATGTTGGAGACTTGAAATCTGTGTGATCTGTCTGATTCTGTGGACAGGTGTTTTTCACACAAGTGATTAGTGAGAACAGGTGGCTTCAGGTCAGGTAACAAGTTGATTGGGAGTGTCTAACTGGTCTGTAAAAGCCAGAACTGCTAATGAATACTAAGGGATCAAATACTTATTTCACTCCATGAAATACAAATCAATTAATATATATTCCTTAGATTTATTTTCTGGATTTTCTTTTTAATATTCTGTCTCTCCATGTAAGAATACATCTACCATTAAAAGTATAGAATGATCATGTCTTTATTAGTGGGCCAACGAAGAAAATCAGCAAGGGATCAAATACTTCTTGGACTCACTGTATATATATATATATATATATATATATATATATATATATATAGTTTGTATACCTCAAGGACAAGTTTTTTTAGAGTAATTATCTTTGTCTTTGGTTTTCCTTCACTTAGCTTGTATAAAGGAGCATTCCCATTTGAATATCACATTGATATTTTATATCTTAAAAATATAACCAGGGTTGTAGTTAAGGGCATGCACACATATACACTGATCGGTCACATCTGTGACTCTACTTTGAATCTACAGTGCATCTACTTTTTATCAATTTTATCAGCTCCACCTACCACATAGGTGCAGACTGTAGTCCATCTGATCCACTCATACCAGTACAAAACACTAACACACCATCACAGTAGTGCCACTGCAATGTTGAGAATGATCCACCACCCACATAATACCTGCTCTCTGGTGGTCCTGTGGGGGTTTTGACTAATAAAAAAGAGGGTAAAAGGGGGATTACAAAGTATGCAAAGAATCAGTTGGGCTGCAGGTTGTAACTGTAGAACTACAAAGTCAAGTAGTCATTCACAAACAATGCAGATACAATTTAATACTTGCTCTATACACTATTTGTCAAATTGTTTATTTGTATTTATGTATAAATTTTGCCACAAACTTGGAAGCATATAGTTGTCTAAAATGCTTTTACTCTTTTTTACTCTTCTTTAAACCGTGAAAACAGCCCCAGACCATTAACCCTCCTCTGTCACACTTTGCTGTTGGCACTGTTGACTTTAAAACTCTTCTTTCTCATGATTATCCATCACTTCACAGTCATTTTCTCCAGTAGCCTTACGTTACCAAAATAATTACCACATTTGAGTAATCTAGCTGTACAAAACTAATCTTGATCTGCTATATTGGTATTGATCTTGATAGTGAATAGTAAATAGCCCATACTTTATTTCATAAGTTTAAGGTGGTATACAGTATATTGCCAAAAGTGTTCACTTGTCTGCCTTCACATGCATGTGAGTGATATCGCATTATTAATCCGTAGAGTTTAATATGATGATGGCCCTCCCTTTGCAGCTATAGCAGCTTAAACTCTTCCGGGAAGGCTTTGCATTGCGCCTGGTGATGTAAGGCTTGGTTGCAGCTGCTTGGCCATGGAAACCCATTCCATGAAGCTCTCTACGCACTGTTCTTGAGCTAATCTGAAAGCCACATAAAGTTTGGAGGTCTGTAGTGATTGACTATGCAAAACGTTGGTGACCTCTGCGCACTATTGCGAAATTTCACAACTGGACTTGTTGCACAGGTGGCATCCTATCATGGTACCATGCATGGAGCTCCTGAGAGCGACCCATTCTTTCACAAATGTCTGTAGAAGCAGTCTGCATGCCTAGGTGCTTGGTTTTATACACCTGTGACCATGGAAGTGATTGGAACATCTAACTTCAGTGACTTGGATGGGTGAGTGAATACTTTTGGAAATATAGTGTATGTAATACTGATAACAAGCGTCTAAAATAGGTCCTGCAGTTCAAATTCTAAACATCAAAGAGAGTTGTTTGCCCTGTCCCATTCCTGCCAGAGTTAAACTGACAATTGACAATGGTAAGCAGTGCTACCACTGTAACTGATCAGCTAATGCTCATGTTTATAATGTTTTTTTGTTGTTTGTGAATCATAAATCGGCTCGTGTGGATTTTTAGAAGTGTTGATGCTACCTACACGTTGTCCAGAAAGTCAAAGTCGGCTGCTCAAAAAAAAAAAGATTTAAAATACTCTGGAGTTGAATTGTTATTTTCTAGACCCTGATAGCTTACTACTAAATTTAACAGAAAGCATAAAACATTTCACATTTGTTTCAGATTAACAGCATACTGTTTTTTCTTGTTGAAGCCTGAAGCAGATCTCAGTTATAACGTGTCCTCACTGGTGTCAAATTGCCAGCCACTAATAGGAGAAGGCAGAGGATGGAGAGGACAAGCAACAGAAAAAAGAGAGAGTGAGAGTCCTGGTGGGAGAAATGTGGCCACATCCATTGATTCAATCAAACAGTACTAACTTTACTAGTAACGTTACTCGTTTTGGACCACAAAGTATGGGGCTTTTTAAAAGAATACTGAGATTTTTAGGTGAAATCAAATGTTATCTTTGATGATTTGGATTGCTTGCTTCGATGACTGCAGCACGACGTGTTTGCCTGCCAATTTGTATCATATTTGGCAATCTGGGGTGCAAGTGGGCGGGATCAAAGGCCAAGACACAAAGAGACTTTCCACTCCAGTAGGGAAATATCACATAGCACATACTGGCCGTGGCATTGTTGTCGTAGTTAAACTTTAACAGGTTTAACTCTGATGACATAAAATTGGCTTTTTAAGATTTAGTAAATGTTATGTAATATAATGCCCCTTTAACACATATATAATTTCACATGAATACAAAAACTTTAAATCTTCTAAACAAATTAACAATTAAATTCACTTTACCATGAACCTATTCTATTAGTATATTTAATGTGACACAGTTATTGTGCAATATCGACTGCCGCACCTCTTTACGTATATCACCTGGATACGTCTTGTACCGAATGCCAACATCCCTTAATTCATGCACTCTGACTGTCTGTACTGTACTGACTGAAATACATCAGAATTTAGGTGGAAGCCAAGATTACATTATCAGTATTTGTATAGCTGGTATAAGAGAACATAACTGTGCAATATCTTTAAAATATCTGTACAATATCATTCAGTAACTGTGCAATATATATCTTCACAATTATACATGTAAATCTGTATAGTTTCTTATTGTATTTTACTTTTTACCTAACATTAGAGATTTTTTTGTAATTTCTTATTTCTGTATTTTGCAAGTCTACCTCTTGCTCTGTATTCTCTTATAATGATGCTAATTTCTCTATCTGGGATAAAAAAGGCAATCCTACCTTATCTTATATGCAAAACAGAAGGTGTCTGATAAAGATACCTTTAATTTATTTTGCTACAGTTGTAACATGCAGTTAGAGTACAGAGCAGACAAGGATATAATTTAAGATTTAATTACAAGTGGTCTTAATGACATTAACTGTTAATAAGGCTCAGCTGTCTGGACTCTTTTTTCATTGTGATTAAAAGTGTGCAAAAAGATGATATTTAGGTCAGTCATCAGAGTGGAGTATTTTGTACTATCTACAGAGCACAGTGTTTTGAAGTCGTGAAATCCACACCTTACATTACTGAATCTGCAAATGTGCATATGAAACCTGGGTGAAAAATGAGCTTGTTTTTTGTGTATTTGTCCTTAGTCCTTGTTCTTGTTTTTTCAGTTCATCAAGCCATTTTCTATAAGCGTTTCTGTTGACCAGATAGGCCCCTAAACAATGAAGGAATACATTTTGGAAGAGATTGGGTCTTCCACTTCTGTTTTGTTTTTAAAATGGTGTCATGAAAAGAAATAGTGAAATCAAGTCATGTTGCTACCAGTGTCATTGCTGACACAATTGCATATTATGGTTTAACCCCTGGCAAACCTTAGGTAAGCTGAGGATTGGCCAGGTAGGTTCCCATGACTGACTCCATGACTTGTGTTTGGATTCATTGACATTTATTTGTTGACTCACTATAAATATATATAGATAATGACTGCTCTTGCAACCGCTATCATTTTGTCTCTACAGAAACAGGATGATGATGATGATGAAGATGACATTGAGACAGGGATGACTGGGGATGAGAAAGAGGAGGAGGAGCCGAAAGAGAAGGAGAAGCTTGGGAAACTCCAATTTTCATTGGATTATGACTTTGCTGACAACAAGGTCAGATTATTGTTCAATTAGTAATTCTGTTCACATTACAGGCCTCATCAATCAAGTGCACATTTTTTGGCTATATTGAAGGTTATCTTGTACACAACATGTATGTAACTCTCTTCTCAATTGTTGTTTTGCCACACTACCAGAGCTGACTGATGACAGCAGCACTAAGCATATGTATAGAGACCAAAAGACACATAACATTCTAAACCTTCACATTCATGTTGCTTACCCACAAATCTGATGTTAAGATCGGGAAAATCAGATCTGTGTCATCTTAATGCACTTTTTAATGCCATCTCAAAAGGCCTAGCTTTGATCCATTAATTGTGACTTTCTTTTAATAAAATGAGCAACCTCTTCCTTCACAGTTGACAGTAGGCATCCTGCAAGCCGCAGATCTTCTCTCTATGGACAGTGGAGGCACCTCTGACCCTTATGTCAGGGTATTCATTCTCCCTGACAAGAAGAAAAAGTATGATACCAAGGTGCACAAGAAGACCCTTAATCCTGTCTTTAATGAGACCTTCGTTTTTAAGGTGAGATAATTAAACGTACCAGTATATTTTCAGCATATCACTATACTCTATTTGACTGACAATTAATTTCTTCTACATTAGCAATATTCATCCCTATACATCAGCACTTTCATGTAACTAAAACTTTTTATCAGACTCGTTACAGTACCTGAATCACCCTTCAGGTGCTGAAAGTTTTTACTGAACTGGAAAAATCTGTTTACTGAATCTGTTTACTTAACTGGAAAAAGCTGCACCAGCTGGAATTCATTACAGGAATCTTTAAAGCCCGGCTTGTGGGTGACACTCGACCATTATTATTATTATTATTATTATTATTATTATTATTATTGTTATTATTATTATTATTATTTATTTTTTATTATTTGCATTTGATATGTTTTTTTTAAATATTTGAATCCCCCTTTTCTTTAGTGGTTTGTCAGCATTGTAAATGTGTGTGTACAAAGTTTAAATAAAAATTGAGATAGAAACGGTGCCATCCTCTTTAGCATATCATTGCCTGTTAAGAAGTTTTAAAAAGTTTTAAGTTTTAAATGATACTTAAATCATGTGCTTTCAACTTTAAAAAAAGAAAATTCACCACTCTGGAAAAGCTTTTTCCAACTGGCTGGCAGAAGTGTCTGATTTGAAAATGCCATATTAATTTGCTATTTCACTATCAAAACTTAAGGTAGTGAATTATTGCATATAAAGTCCCCAAAGTGTACTGTGCTAGTTCAGTCTGACAGCAGATTCTAAATCAACATGAAAGATTAGATTTACAGTAATTGAACCAAAAAATCAAATGTACAGCTTTTTCCCATTTTTACATGATTAAGGTATCACAAGGTGTTAAATTCTTTTCAGATTCCATTTCAAGAGATGGGTGGAAAGACTCTTGTCATGTCTGTTTACGACTTTGATCGATTTTCCAAACATGATGTGATTGGCGAGGTGAAGATCCCCATGAATACACTAGATCTGGCCCAACCCATTGAGCAATGGAGGGACCTAGACAGTGCTGAGAAAGAGGAGGTAAGCCAAATTTAACATTCCACTCAGCCTTCAACAGTCCTGGAACAGTAATTTCATTACATTTCTTAGCCTGCATTCAAAATGATGATTTCACTTCATTATTAGAATTAAAATATTATTATTGTGTTTCATACACAAGTGTAGACCGCTTAAGATTTGAAATTGTTGGGACAGTCAGGTAAGACTCTGTTTCTAGTTCTGTTTGATAATTGGAGTGTTGGTAACTAACTGAGACTGTTTCCTGTCTCTAAGTACACTGAAAAAATAGTGACGCTTTGCTGCGACGTAATGTTATAATTGATGCTGCAAAACCTCTACAAAAGCTCATCATGACAAATGACATAAACATTTAATCCACAGGCTTATTCCACTAGCTTCATAAATGTTGCTTTTGTCAAATTTGATGCCAAATACACATACAAATGGGTTCAGCAGTCTAAGAACACTGGTGAAAATGCTTTGACTTGCATTGTACTCTAAATTAATACAAATGTTATAAATTATATTATTAGCATAACAATCTGAGTTAAATTTGAATGTAAATTTTAGAATTTTTTATAGTACAGTAAGGACTGCCAAAGTGCCAGTGTTACCCCGGCTGCCAGGGGGCAGTGGCGAACCAGCAATCAGTCCTACTGAAGCCAAAGAGGAAAGCTATTGCCCCCTCCTTTATTTTGTTCATTTATTTTACCAGTATCTCCATACGGGACTCCAGGTTATTTTTGTTGGGAGTTTCACAAGATTTAAACCTTGGTAAATTTAAGAGGTAGCCAGTCTCCGCTGGCGTACTTTTCTTTTCTTGTTTCCCGCTCAAACTTTTCCCAAATTCAGGTGGGCTTGTTCAGTACTGTTTTTTTTCCCACCTATATTTAGTTCCCACACCTTTTATTCCCCAACTGTTACAACGTTAGCTATAACGCCCTGGTGGCGAAGCATTGTTCATCTTCCAATGTAACAGCCTGGGTTTAAAAAATTGTGTATTATGATTTATTTTATAAGTTTTCCCCTCTATTCCACATTTTTACTGCTTAGTATTGGGGTCCTCCTCAAAATCCCACTGGCAGCTTGTCCGGCAGAGCCCCTGAATAGTGTTGAGGAGTTTTACACAAACAGCTACCATTACAAGTATTGCTCTCTTCCCTTTTTGCCATAATGACACTATAAACTGCCAATGACAAACACTATGTATAGTTCAAATCCATCTTATGAGTCTGAACACATGCTCCAATAGAAGGCATAAGGTCAAATCAGACCTTTTTAGTACCAATGCCTTAATATGGTTTATATTTTAAATTTACTTGAACAGTAAAAAAAGCACAATTTTGTGCACAGTTGTCAGTGCTTTTGAATTTTTATCTGAAGTTTCCCATTTGTAGTTGTTATTTATCAGGTTTTTTCTGATGCTGGGATGTGTTATGGTAATTATTGGGGTAAAATTATATATCCTGTCATTAGGAACTTTGTTTAACTGTGTTTAAAATATCACAGTGACAACATCAACTATGTCTTACTAATAGTGAAAAAACAGAATCATAAGTGCAATAGTATACTTTTGTTTAGCCAGCCTGACTTGGCAGCATTATGTCACTATGATATTGTGTTGTGTGGTGTAAATCAGGTAGATTAGTTTTTCAGTCATCTATTTGTGTTGAGTTACCTACTGTAGTGAGCCCACCACCTTCCAATTCAACACAGGTGTTTAGAATGCTTTGCTTTTGGACTTTGAATTGAATGGGTACAACTGCTGAAGACCACTGACATCACAGCAACAAAAACAAACCTCACCACTCTGCCTTGGGCGCATCTAAACTGGGCCATTGCTAGACAGATGAATCAAGCTTCCTTTTGCAGTATGTTGATGAAAAGACTGTGTTTTGGAATAAACAGCCTGAGTGTATGGAGGCACCCTGTTTGGTGTCAAGAGGCTGGTGAATGCAGTGTTAATGTTTTCTGGCTCACACTAGAACCTCTGTCACCTAATGAACAAGATCTAATGTACATATGGACATCTGAATATCTGCATTGCTTACCAGTCATCCCATCATGTCCCCTTGGTAATATATTCATGATATGTCCAGCATCTTACAGAAACAGTGCCCAGGCAAATGCATGCTGTTCTAAGGACCAAATGAGGCAAAACAGTATGAGACAGCAGTACCCAATAAACTTGCATCTTAATGTATACTGGCTCACCCTTCCTTTTCTGTTTCAACTCCACACAGCCTGAGCGGCTTGGTGATATTTGCGTGTCTTTGCGCTATGTGCCCACTGCTGGGAAACTTACCATCTGTATCCTGGAGGCTAAAAACCTAAAGAAGATGGACGTGGGAGGCCTGTCAGGTACAAACACACACATAAGGCCTTTTCTTTTTCATTCTCCAGAGAGTGGGTGAAAACGAGCTTTAGCAGTATCACATTTGTTGACTGAGTATTCTGTTCAGCTTGTGATAAATACCAGTACAAAGAAAAGCCATTAAAATACTAGTACAGTTATCTTTAGCCTTTTCTTTTAATAAAAATAATAATAAACATCAACCATAGTAATAATAATAGTAATAATAATAATGTTTGTTTGTTTGTTTGTTAACTGATTGACTGACATGCTAGTCATATGTTAACACATTATAGAAATGGTGTTGTGTGTACATGGAAGCAAACAGAGCTGATGCAATGTGTTCATGCCCCCTCAGTGCCTGCTTTAGTCATGCAGAAGTAATGCTCAGGTGCTGACTCTGCAGTCTTCTCATTCTCTTGCAGCGCCATATATGCCAGCCAGCCAAGCTTGGCCACTGCCATCTGCTGGCAGCTCAGAGTACAAAATAACTCATGAAATTGTGTTGTCTATTTCTAGTGTATTCCTTGCATTCTAGTTCAGCTGCAAAAGAGCTTTACATTTTCATTAGTCTGCCACACTGCCCTTTTGGTGACACTGTACTTTGAGGCAGGCCTTGGTCTTTTTGACATCCACAATGTTGATTTCACTTTCTAAATTGTTGCAGATCCTTACGTGAAGATCCATCTGCTGCAAAATGGCAAACGACTGAAGAAGAAGAAAACCACAGTGAAGAAGAACACCCTAAATCCATACTACAATGAGTCTTTCAGCTTTGAGATCCCGCAGGACCAGATGCAGGTATGCAAGACCAGTGCAAAGACATAGTAGACTTGTAGACTTAAATACCACGTTTTGGTGATTCATGTTTAACTTGCCAGTCAAAGATGAGGTTTAGGGTAAAATTGCTAGTTGTACAATTTATTGTAGTTCATTTTTTGCAAAGGTAAAAAACAGTGCTAGGCTGTGTCAGAGCTGTTGCGTGGAGGTAGTGTGCATGAGATTATAATCTATATTTTAATCAGTATAGATTTTCTATTATCTACAATCAAAATCATCCATACACCTTATGATAATGTTGCTCATGCTGTCACCTTTGCTACATCTGGTAATGTATTACTCATAAGACAAATTTTAGATTTATGTTACATCTTCCTCATTACAGCTGTGTGCAGAACTTTAAATACCCCAGTCAAGTTATATTATCTTGTAGTTTATTTTTAAATTTTAGTTTTTTTTGTTTGTGCGATTCTGTCATGTCTCCATTTATTTGAGTATTAGAGTTTAACATACTGCGAAACAATACAACATTATTTCAGCTAATGATCGCAAATAGTGCATTAAAAATGTGCTCTGTAGAGGATGTGTACTCATGTTCACTAAGAAAATCAACAATATCAAAAACGCAGATTATGCAGATTATTAGATTAGATTAGCAGATTATGTGACTCATTTGTACTGTGTTGAACACGTGTTGAAATCAATTTATTATCTCAGTTTATTTATTCAATTAAACTTATTTATTGTAATAAACAGCTCTGGTGCAAAATGATAACTCTAACCCTAATAATGACCATGTACTGTGTCCCTCGTTTCCACAGAAAATCCAAGCCGTGATCACAGTGCTGGACTATGACAAGATTGGCAAGAATGATGCAATTGGTAAAATCTGGGTGGGCAGCAAAGCGCAGGGAACGGCACTGAGGCACTGGTCAGACATGATTGCCAACCCGCGACGGCCGATCGCCCAGTGGCATCCTCTCAGGCCTGAAGAGGAAGTGGACGCTGAGCTAGCAGGCCTCACTGCCAAGAAGTAAAGCTTCCATTTACCCATGCACACTGCCACCTCTCCACTTTTTCACCTGCCCTTTCACCCAGTCAGTATGTTTTGCATTTTTTCTATTCATCCAACCAGCACTGCATGATATGAGTTCAGACCCCAAATTTTTATATATATATAGAAGAAGCTACAAAAGGTTTGGTTTCCATTTTACCAGTTAATCATTTTGAAATTAGATGAAATGTAAAATCAAGATAATTAAAATATATTTACAGATCAGAAGTTGCAAGTATAAAACTGTTATTGCCTTCTAGACGTAGGCCTACTTAGCTTATAGGTCACAGTGTACTACATGTAGTTATATTTGATGAGATTGCACATGGGGTGTGCAACAGATCAAATATCAGTCCAAGGACCAGAAAGATACCCAATCTGCCATCTCCATCATATTATTATAACATTAACCTCTATCTTCTATAGTAACAAGGATAAAATTAAACACGTCTTTTGTTCAATCCTACATGTTGTATCTGGAAGGATGGGGAGAATGGTTTGTTGTTATGATACTTGGATCATTTTTTGAGGGAGGTTATTTTTGGACTGGATGCCTCTAACTGAAAAGAAGTCGGATGAGTGTCAAAACTACTGCCTGCAATCTATCTCCTCAACAAGCGTGCTCCTACAGTTCCTACAGTGCTGGACTTTCCCACAGTCTCATTACAAATCCTATGTCTGTCTTTCTAACTAAAAAGGATACAAGCCTTTGAACATTATAAAATAAGCAATTCTCGACTGCCAGGGACGCCTTCCTATTAAATCCATGTGTTTTGGTTTCCGTACATTAAACACATTCGTTCTGCTTGAGCACTTTATATGGAAAACTTTTGTTTCCTTTTTCATTCATTGTTAAATGACTTGAAAATGCTCTAATTTATTTATTGTTTTTTCCAGAATTTTGATGAGTACACTGTTTTTGTGCTATAAAAAAATTTACTTTTTACTTTGTTAACCAGATTAGGTCATTAATGCATGCCATAGTGCTAGCACTTTGCTTTGTTAATTACTGTTTATAGCATTTAAATATTTTAGACACAGTTTTCATAATGCAGTGTGAATTTGTTGGTTTTCTCATTGTATTTATTATTTTCTTCCTTATTCATTATTTATTATTGGTTTGAAATGAAACGAAAGGGTCTGAAAGTGGGTACTGTTATATGTGTATTTTATACACAGCTTACCAAACTGCTAAAACTATTTGCACTACTGGATATAGCTATATTCTGTGGGTCTTGGTTGTGTAGTTCAACTGTCTACTTATGTGATGGTGCATCTTTTATTCAAGTCATCTGGTGTATTGCCAGATTTTGTTTTTTAAAAACTGATAACATGTATTATTGGAATGTTGCACTAATTATTATTATTATTATTATGATCTCTTCCCACTGAAAAGAAACATTTTACAAACTAAACAGATGTTACTACTCATTGGGCACCTAAAACACACCATACAGCCTACTTAACATGTGTGGTACATCATGGAAACTCATGTAATACATGGAGCTATGCACCAACTGGGAATTTCAACTAGAAATAACTACAAGCCAGAATATGGAAAATGTTTTAATGTAACGCTTTAGGTTTAAAAAACCTGACCAAATGTATGTTTAGAGACCCATCATTAGATTACGAATGAGCAGGTTTCAAACTGAGAAGGTTTTTGTATACTTGAAACACTGTAAGCCAACCTTCAAGATATTATCAAAAAGCTCTTTTGCTGAGCTATACTCTATTGCAATAATATTGTTAGACTCTGAAATAGCAGGTATTTCCATCTGACACAGTGCAGTCTGAGTGCAGTTTATGTCTCCTTGGGAGTCTGAACGAGTGTTTTTGTTTATGTATTTTTTCATTCATTTGTTCTTCCACTGCGACCCATATATCAATTAATATTTCTGTTCCTAATATAACGTATGTCCCTTCAGACGTATCCATTCTTAGTTCCGAAAATACCAATAAAATACAACAAACACCCCCCCACCCCTCCCCACCAACCATTGGTGTGTAGTTTTGCCTATATATGCATAGTTCTTACTTAATGATACTGCATGTTTCAGCAAAAAGATGAGCATGATTCAGAGACAAAGCAAAAATATATTGTGTAAGTAAGTAGGTGTTATTTGTCGTTTTAATAAAAAAAGGGGGAGGGAAAAGATGCTCTGTATATTTTCTAACTGAAGTAAATATGTATTTTCCATGAGTGGATACTTGAGAGAACGTGAACTATACTAAACTAGTCTTCATTTTCAGATCGTGCCCATCCCTAGCCATCATGAGCAAAGATGTTTAGTGCTTTGTGTGAACTACTAGAGTATTAAAATGTAGCCGCATGCTTGAAATCTACTTGTAACATTTTTAACAGATAAACTGTATTATCCCAATTACAAATTAATTTGTTTATTTGTAAACAACCTATTTTTACTTTTGGCAGCATAATAATATTTGGTCTTGTATTTCAAATGCGTTTGTGGAAGTAAAAACTTCCATTGGGGCTCCAAGTCCAATTCATAATATTTTACTTTAATGTTCCAATGTAGTGCGAGGGTCTGAATGATGAAATATTTTATCTTTCGATTAGGACTGATTTTTTCTTTTTTTTCTTTTTCACAATCGGTGCCAATAAGAGAAGTCACGTGTACTGCCATTTTATCTGTCATTTTAACGTGATTATTTTGGACCAAATTCATCCAGTTTTTACCAGGGCAAGGGACTTGCCTTAGCACAGTAGTATCATTGCATTTTGGGAAAAAGTACAACTCGGGGTCCCGTTTTTTCAACTTCTATGTTAATTTAATAGCTTATTTTATAATAATGCTATAGCCACATTGTACTTCATTACAGCGTTTAACTAGCCAATAACAGTATGTGTGTTTGTGTGTGTGGGTGTGAATAAGAAAGCCATAAGACTTGAGCACTAATTCTTTGGAGCTCAGCTGTGTAGATTAAATTCTTAAAGTAACTTTAATGTCTCCTTTCACATAGGCCTATGTATCTCCTCAACATTCCATTTAGTCTGTGAAGATTTGGGGCATCACTGTTACCTGAAATTGCTATTTTAGTGGCAACAGTAGTTTAACCTGCAATAGCCAGTATCTCTAACAGATATCTATATTCTTTTTATTTTTATTTTAATGTATGAGAATGCTTTAATAGAATGTTCTTTTTGTTTTTATTTGTAACTGCCTTGATGTGACACAAAGTGTGCTGTCAACATATAAGAATGAACTGCAAATACACCTGTGTCCTGCACAATAAGTGATAAGTTACTCTGTTACTTTACAATAATTGGTGTGCAACTCTTGTTTGCAGTAAGCATGTATTGTTTGTGGGCAGAGGACAGTTTATGATGTATGTATGTATGTGTGTGTGTGTGTGGGTGTGTGTAAGTAAGTAAAAGTCGATATGGGCACTTTCACCTCTTATTTTTTCGGGAACCAGTATATGTTTATTATGCATATTCTTCCCATATACCTTTCAGGCATTTGCCTGGTGTATGTATGCGTCAACAATAACGCATAGGCCCTTTAACTTACACATTTCTTTTTTTGTGAACTGAGCACTGCCATCTGCCTATATGGCTGCATGCACAATGGACAATGATTAGGAACATTCCTAGATGTCACTCACAGAGACTAAACTAATCCAAACTAAATTATGTTTGTTTTTGTGGAAGCAAAAATATTTGAGAGCAATAGCAAAGAACAGAAAAGGCTATGTTTAATTTTTTTTTTGGAATTTTCTTTTGAACACAAACTCATGTGAGGGGTATTTGTATTTTGCTCTCATCTCTTTGTGCAGCTTTGTTGTCTTCTGTAGATCATGTTTTTATCAAAGTAGAAGTAGAGACTACTCCACAACTGAAACATTTTTACCCTTCTTTCATTTTCATGTTACCAAATGGAAACTGATTTCTGGCTCTTGCATGGCCAGAACTGAAATTTCAAAAGTCACTGTGTCAGGTCTAATTGTGTTTGGAGGGAAGGAAACAAATGTCAAACTCCCTTACAGCACTTTCCATCTGCCTTTACTGTAGATCTGTTATCAAAATGAAAAAGCCCTATTGGTTTTCTTCATTCTTTCTCTCTCTTTTTCTCTCTCTCTCTCTCCCTCTCTCTCTCTTTTTCTTTCTATGGTGTTCTGCTCCTTGAATCAGGAGGCTGCGGGATTATGTCCTCAGGCTATGTTTGTTCTCATCTCAGTGTTGTGCGTGTGTGTCTGTAACATTGTGCCTAGTGTGGACCAATCGCATGCTTTAGCCCTTGATAAGACACTTTGCAAAGAAAATATGAAAATATGTTCCTCACAGACTTTCCCATGAACCCCCAGTACATGAGCATTATCAGTCCTTGTAAAGACCTCACGGGAACCAAATATCTCAATACAGATTTATCATATGTATTACCAGCTCTGTACTAAAAACAAGGTATAAAAAATAAAAGCCTTTTAATTAAAACTGGTCATCTCTGCTTTCTTATATACCTGTTAATGTTTCATTTGCTCCCATCAAAAGTTTTTATATTACAACATTACAGCATAGACTACCAACTGTGTTTTATAAATTTGATCTAATTCTTTCAAATTATTTTTTCCCAGATCACGTGTTCCTCCACAGATAAATGTATTGTAAAACAAACCACTCATAAACATTGGTGCATTAATCTGTTTTTATATAGTTGACATGAACTTTTGCTGCTATATGTGTAAAACATGCCCATAACACAAATAGCTTATGAAACTTGTTTGATGTGGTAAGTTTAGAAACTACAAAAGAAACATCTATATTCTCAAAGGACAAAAGTGATGAAAAAGTGCACACAAAACATCCTAGAGACAGTTTTTTGTTTTAGTCCTTTGGTCCCAGACTAGGCTCGGAATCCAGCTATTACTAAACAACACTTAACTGGACACATCTTTCTTACTTTTTCCTTGTATTTTAAAGCAACATCAGGCACAATTTAATAGCCATAAGTAATTTAATATGGGTAATAATTTAACTTAACAATCATAACTTTGAATACCTGAGTCTATGTATGTTTTAGTTTTGTTTTAGTATATATCAAGCTGACTGCATTTATTTAACTTTAGCCTAAACAGCCATTAACATATTCTTTTTTAATTTGGAGGTTAAAGTAATACCCCTGCGGATACTGAAGGCAAATCTGCTGAAAAAGAATGGAAGCTGTAAAAAGGCATAGGGCAGTTAAACCAAAAATTTGAAATAATCTCTCCATTAGCCATTTACACTGGAAACTGGTCTCTGGCTTCTAAGCTTTCACTTAACAGTTCAGATGTCCTTCATGCTTATTATGAAACATAAAAAAAACAGTGAAAATCTTTCTACTACTAGGTGTGCCCAAACGAGGTTACAGAGTTTTTCTTGCTGTAATGTTTTTTTTTACTTTAAGAATGACCTGGTACCTTGTCAACTCTTATCACAGGACACACAATAAAGGCAGCAGATGGCAGCAGTACATAGCATATGCTACACAAATCCACTTCCCGGGATTTTACAGTGCATTGTGATAAATATATCTGTGTCATCAACAAGCTTAAAAACAAAGTGCTGTGAACTGCACTACTGTGCTCTAACATTATATCACTTTAAATATATGTGATGCAATTACTAATAACTTTTTTCATTTTTTAACATTAGCATTGTAAATACATTAGTCAGGATTTTATGTTTGGTATAGACAAACATTAAACATAAATAAATATTTGGAAGAAAAAAAAAACATTCAGCAAAGGTAGTAGGTAACACCCTTGTTATCTATCCATCCCTCCTGGCCTCTACAAAATGACACAAACAAGAAGTAAACAAATATTATATTGATTTATCTAAAGTTGTTCTGTATCTTTGTAGTATCCTTTCATGAGAGAGAGAGAGAGAGAGAGAGAGAGAGAGAGAGAGAGAGAGAGAGAGAGATAGAGAGAGAGAGAGAGAGAGAGAGAGAGAGAGAGTGAGAGAGAGAAAGAGAAAGAGATAGAGAGAGAGAGATAGAGCGAGAGACCATTTACGGCCAGAAAGGTAGACAGTGAGTGGCAGAAATAATGCAAGGTGCCACTCAGCCGGTCTCTTGGTGTGTATCCTACTCATGGCCTGACCTCACTTGGAAAGTTTGCTGATGACTCGGATTAAAGCCCCGTTCTCGTCCTTTAGTCGCTGGTTATCTGACTTCAGTTCTGTCAAAACCTGACACATAGAAAGATAGAAACAATGAGATGAAAGAACTTTAATAGTGCATGACAAGATCTATTTATTTTTAATATAACGTTGAGCAGTGGCAGGTAAAAGTGTTCAAATACGATGATATAGATAGATATGTTCAAATTAGTTCATTCATTGTCAGGGTTTGTAAAATATTGAGATTTTATTTTATTTCAAATTCTTACATTATAAGATATTATAAAGAAACCATGCTCCCCAAGAGTTTACTACTCTCAATAATGATAAGCAGATAAGGCTACAATGTTTCTGTTTGTCATTTTTAACTTACAGAATGACATTTACCTGTAAGGACAACTTTTAGTTTTCAAATGCAATATACATAAACCGATTTTTGATTTTCTTTTTAATAAATTATCCAAAGTATCCAAGAACTCAATTTAGAATGATTATTTCACTCAGATTTAGTCATTTATCTGCATGATCAAAGAATAGCCCTCCACACTTATTGTCATCCCTGGAAATCGTGAGCAAAATGAGCTATAAAAATACTCTTTATTAATTCTAACTATATTTTAGGTACGATGATTAAAAATATATTCAATCTTATGAATTATTTTCTCTAAAAGCTACAGGGCTGTGAAAAAATATTTTCCCCCTTACAGATTTCTTTTGTTTTTGCACATGTGTCACACTTAAATGATTCAGATTACCAAAACAAATTGGAATATCAGATAAATATAACCTGAGTAAATACAAAATGCATTTTTTAATGATGATTTAATTTATTAAGGGAAAAAGCTATTCAAACCAATCTGGCCCTACCCGAAAAAGTAATTGCCCACTAAACCTAATAACAGGTTGTGCCTCCCTTGGCAGCAACAACTG
The DNA here is from genome assembly GCA_024036415.1 of Prochilodus magdalenae. Classification (NCBI taxonomy): domain Eukaryota; kingdom Metazoa; phylum Chordata; class Actinopteri; order Characiformes; family Prochilodontidae; genus Prochilodus; species Prochilodus magdalenae. The sequence continues at coordinate 556,424 of JAMWET010002973.1, read as the reverse complement.
CAATTAACCATTTGTCTTTCACATCTCTGTAGAGAATGTAAAACTCTTCTTTGCAGAATTGTTGTAATTCAGCCACATTTCAGGGTTTCTGAGCATGAACGGCCTGTTTAAAGCCATGCCACAGCATCTCATTCAGATTTATTCCAGACTTTGACTAGGCCACTCCAAAACCTTCATTTAGGTTTTAGATTAACGTGGACTTGCTGGTATGCTTCAGATCAGAGTCCTGCTTCAGAATCCAGGTATGCTTAAGCTTAAGGTCACAACAGGGCTGGAAATTCTCCAGGATTTTCTGCTAGAGAGCAGAAGCAAAGCAGTCCCAGACCATTACACTACCACCACCATGTTCTTTATCTGGAATGCTGTGTTAATTTTATGACAGATGTAATGGGACACACACCTTCCAAAAAGTTCCGCTTTTGTCTCGTCAGTCCACAGAATATTTTCCCAAAAGTCATGTGGATCCTCAAGATGTTTTTGGCAATGTGAGACAGGCTTTTGTGGTCTTTTTGGTCAGCAGTGGTTTTCACCTTGAAATTGTCCCATGGATACCATTTTTGCCGTAATCAGGCCTGGGCTTTTCAAAAAACGTGTTTAATCACAAGTAATTCATTTCAGGTAGGGCCAGGTTGATTTGGATATCTTTTCTCCCTCAATAAATGAAATCATCATTGAAAATGACTGCATTTTTTATTTGCTCAGGTTATCTGTCTGATATTCCATTTGTGTGATAATCTGAAACGTTTAAGTGTGACAGATGTGCGAAAACAAAAGAAATCTGTAAATACTTTTTATAACACTGCTAAAAGAACTTTCAGTGGTCATCTTTACAAAGAGAGAATAACTGCAGGGGCACATGTTTTGCTCATCTTCACTTAATTATTACAAACATGGAAGGCGCTGTAGTTTACAGTAGGTTATTTGTGCACATTTTTAATAGAAAGAGGTCCACCTCAGCAATCTGGGTCATCTGCTCCTAACACTGCAGTGATTAAAATAACTGTGCCAGTAAGAAAGCAGAGAATCGTCCACTCATGACTTCATATAAACACAAACTTTAGATAAAACAATGGCTGCATGTGCTAGTTCACTTTCAAATTAACCCAGACATCCTCTCAGTAATATACCTTTCTTTGTTTCTTTATTATTTTCTGTCTCTCTCTCTCTTTCTCTCTCTCTCTCTCACACACACACACACACACACACACACACACACACACAAAACCACTCGCACCCAAAGAAACACACGCACTTGCTTTAATGAGATAACTGTGAAAACACTTTTCAAGAGGTAAAAAAAAAACAAAGAACACTTCAACTTCCAAAAGTCTTAACCCCTTCCACTTCCATGTATTCTTCTATAAACCAATCTCCCTTTGTAAAATGCAAGAATGTATTTATTAAGCTGCTTTATTATAATAATGTTGGAGTATAAAGCCTCTATCCCGCAAAAGTGTGCTGAACAGGACACATTTGACAGTGTCATAGAGTCTCTCAGCCATGACGCAAATACTGCTAAAAATATCTTCAAAGGCATCGGCTGCAGGAAGAATGTGAGGGCTTGCCATTCTTCAGGCCCGAGGGAGAGAGTGGAAGAGTGGGGGAGAAAGAGGAGGAAAAAAATAGGGAGAGTAAATCAAGCTATGCAGAGGTGACACGGAAAGCAATACACAGACCTGCCTGGTAGCAGTAACGATGAGGAGTAAGAGGAGGTAGTGAAAGAGGAGACCAGTGAGGAAAAAAGAAAGGCAGCGAGCATGAGGACTAAAGATCCTCCGTCTCAGGGAGGGAGGCTGTCTGGGCAAGGCGAGTGAGGACACGAAGCATGGCTCTGTTCTCTGCTAGTAGGCACTCATTGGCCCTGCGGAAAGCCCGCAGCCGAGCCAGCGTAGGGAGGGTCTAGAAAGAAGGAGGGCACACAGAGAGAAAGAGTATTTTGGGTGAATGTGCCTCAGAGTGTGGAAAATGAATGAGAAAAGAAAGCTAAAGAAGACATAGCAAATGATAATAAGGAAAGGACAAAATAAGGAAGTAGGAAGTACCACAGTGTCACACATGCCAAATACAACAAATATTACAACCCATGATGCAAAGCAGTCATTAAAAACAAGATGAACGGGGCAGTAGGAATGACGTGGGTTTTGGGTATGTGATTTTTTTTTGTTTGCGTTTCAACAACAATCTCATTCAAAAAGCACATATCTCAGAAATGTGTCCGTGTCATTCATGCTTGAACATGGAAATCTGAAAAGTTTTCATCATACACTCAACACTGCATAATATGGGACATTTGAGGGATCTGTGGTTAACCTCAGTGGGATCCTACATCATTGTGGGTAGGAGTCCTGTGGTTTAACATTGTTATGGAAGAACACCAGCCGATGCACTCTTCATGCTCTGTGCCAGAGATCTGGGACCACCATCCCAGGTTTCTTTTCCAGATCTCTGACTGTGAAATGATTCTAAATATATCTGGGCAGGCTAGTGCAATTATCTGAATGATCCCGTACATACTGCTACAGGATTTGTTTGAATTAACTTATAAATGTGATTTATGGTTATAATTTGTGTCATGCAAGCATGCGCCACAATGCATTGCTCGAAGCTGGAGCAGGACTTTGAAACTCAATTATAGCATGGATTAATGAGAATGGTGAGAGGAAAGCCAAAAGCAGATGGCCATTTAGATAAATGACTACACTGCAAAAATAGTCAGAGATCTCTCAGCTTTCTCTATTGAGTTTCCCTTGGGATTTACCTGTTAATAAATTATTCCTTCAATTCCATGAAATTAAAACACGACAACAGGTTAGTTGCATTCAAACAGCACTGACAAGCTTGTGTAACTGAAAAAAAATAGCAAAAAGATACCATGCTAATCATTGCCAGGCTGTGGCTCCCTATAGATCCTATAGCTCTATGTAAAAGTGTCTTCATAGCATGAAATATTTTTTTATGGATTTCAAGGACTAGTCACATCAAGAAATAGCTTGAGCATGCATGACAAAATGACTACCAATGAATGTGAGCTAGTAGCCACTAATTAACATTATTCTGCAGAACACTAATTCATACCTATACAACTGCTGCTGTTGATTTTCAAACATGTCAAGAACAACAATCAACTTTTGACCTCCTGTGATGGGACAGACAAACTGTGATCAGGCTGTCACACACTGTTGTGTATTGCAGTGACCAATGTGTGTTCATGCCTTTTTGTGGAGGATGAGTGTCTGTGAGCAGGCAACCAGTAGTGGTTTTGGCCACTCACCATTTTCCCCCCTTTTCCCCTACTCCAGCTGAGGATCAACTCAGGGCTGGTAGCCACAGCGAAACCTCATTGGGGCTGGCTTCTGAGGCAGTAGGGACAATATATACCAGTTAAAAAAAGCTCCTGCTGCTTCCACATATCAGGTGAGTGTACTTAGCATCCTAGCACAAATGACTATTCAATGGTTTGGAATTATGATGGTTTCTGCGTTTGTTCAAGTTTGGGGGCGGGAGGTACAATAGTACAGTAGAATTTGTGTACTGTAATAGGACGTTTACAATGTTAATTAAATGTTAAATGTCTCTGAAACTGCACCACACATGTCTAAAGTGTCAGACTTTGTGCTGTCCAGTTATCTTGGGCCAAAGTTTTAACTAGGGCAGTCCAAAAGCTTTCTAGAATCCCCTTCTTCCCTTAAGCTTAGCACACCACGACTGATGTAGATTTTTCCCAATTATGTTAAGCTGTCAAAATGTATTTTGGTGTTGTGTGCTTCTTAGCCTCTCAAAATGGCAACTTTGTGCAATTATTGTTGGAATGTGAACAAAGACTGTGGTGTGTCCCAGGGTCTGAGCAGGGTCTGATGGATTCTGCAGCAGGAACTAGGTCACCGTGTACTACTGCAGCTGTAGGACGCTGTGAGGCTATCAAGCACTGTCTCAGACTAGCAATACAGGGCAAGAGCACATGCTCATGGCTTTGGCGTTTGCTAGATATGCTAGCTAGCTTAACCATTTGCATACTAAAAGGTCAGCATAAATTGTCAACAGCTAATTCCAGTTAAAATAAGTAAAAACACAAACATGCTGCCTTAGATTAGCTTAGCTGCAACACAACACAGCATGCTATTTTTACTGGTTTAAAATAAAACTGGCTTAATCACATGCATGTTATAGAAGCATAGTTACCCACTTACCTTAAGTTCTTCTTCCATGTCAGAGACTTTCTTCTCCAATGCCTGCTTTTCCTTTTTCAAGAAAAAAGAAATATTAACATTTCATTTTAAAACCACTTTGTAAATGAAAATTAGTGTGAAAATAAATAAATACTGGTGTAGTCCAATTCCATTCACCAATTCCATTATGATGCAGAAACGGGCAAGCTGGAATTTGGCTGAGCACTTTTCAAAGTACTAGGTAATGGGCCACTATTTGAGAGTTTAGAACACTTGTGAAAATTTTCGCTTTAACTAAACTGCACCTACTGAACTGACCTATGTTTAAAATAAATAAACAACAACAGCACCAAAAAGGTATGCATTCCATGCTGGTTGAAGCTGGTCTTTGCTGGTTTCACTTAGTCTAGTGGTTAACCAGCATATGCCAGGCGTATTAACGCCTGGTGATCAGCCAAAATGACATAAAACACTCAGTGACGGTTTATTGTTGGTCCTATTATGCTTTGTGACTCTCTAAATGTCAGTTAGAATATTTTTTATTGCTACTTTTCCAAGCATTTTTCACTCTGACTGGGTTTAGTTCAAGAACCATATAGACCTGTATATATATAACACTGAGTAATATGAAATATACAGTAGACATACTGACACATATGGACACAGTGTCAAGTGAATAACTAGACTAGAGAGTGCTATTGACGATTGTCAACAATATCACACATCACAAGCTTCTCAAGATTCTTGGCAAAATACAAAGACAGTTGATATACCCTTTTCTCTGATTCAGCCACACTGGACCTCTCTGATATTCTGTTCTGCTTCTGAAACACAAAGGTAATAAACAGAAGCCGGTATGATATGAATAATTAATCTTAGTATGATGAGAAGAAACCATAAGATTTTAAAAAATCTTAAACAACCATGTTTACAGCTATAAAACTCAATTTATATGGTTTATTAACAGTTTTTAGTTTTAACGGATAAACAGTTGGTTCTGAGCTCATCAAGATATTATCATCCTTGCTTGCACTTTGAATCCTTCAGCCAGACATCCATCAAATTAAAATCATCATTTGTTAGCTCCAGACACCATGTTATCATTATTGCCAGAGAAAATCTCTCTTCCTCGCTCTTTTTCTTTCCCTGAAGTTTGGCCTAGTATGCTCTCACCTGTGCGACTTTGTCCAGCTGTGAGCGGATTTTGGCAAGCTCCTGCTTGCTATCCTCCAGACGAGTCTTTAGCTTTTCATTTTCAACCAGGGCGTCCTCATACAACTGGCAAAATAAAATAACCATAAAATTTAAACTTCAATAAGTATTCACAGCCAGGGAAGTTGTTTATTCTGTGTTTTTTAAATTAAAGTTTATAGCACCAAATATCTCTGAATATATATATATAACACATATTTTTATTTTTATCCTCCCTAAGGAATATGTTAAGGGTCTTAAGGTATTAACTTCTGATCCTAGAGCACCAATCATGGATGTTTATGAACAGCAAGCATAGTTTGGTGATTTAACCTGCTCAGACACACTACATCCAATTCATCTATTCTTTGCCATGTTTATTGGTGTGTTTTAAGGCCCACGACCCAAAATGAACCTTACCTTGCTTGCTTAAATCAAATTTATATCAGAATTATAACCTAGAAGACCAATTTGGCACACAGTAAAACCAAAGTGAACCAAATATATATATACATATATACTTTGTTTACTTAATATTAAGATTCAGACATGTTAGAAAGTTATAGTATATCCAAATCATAAACTGTAAAATAAACCACTCACATATTTAATCAAACAGTAACAAGCAGTGTGCTTACTAACCTTCTTGTAGTCCTTGCTGGCGGAGTCATCATCTGTCTTATTAAGTGAGGCTAAGCGGTTTTCTCTACGTGTATATGAGCTGGTACGACTGGACCTGTCTGTTGAGCCCTCCACACCACTGGCATCTGACCTGTTAAGGGCAGAGATTAGCTTTTGTATAATTTCAGAGCAGTACTTTTAAAGTATCCATATTTTTCTTTTGTATTTTAATTTAAACTAGTTAAACAACATGAACCATAAACAGAAAGTTCAGTTCTCACCTAGTTGTTCTATCATGCTGCAAAAGAAAGTCACACAAGTTAAAGAGCTTTCAACATGATTTTATGATAATAAACTACTTTCTATTATTATAAATTCGCCAATAAACATTTATTAATTTAGTCCAACACGAAAAAAATGAATATGTAAATTAGCTGCTTCCCCTTCTACCCAGGATTTCCATCATACAAAAATAATTTATGAAGAGGTGAGGTATTCATAATGTAATACTATACAATGTAAAAAAGACCAAAACAATCATTAGTATCAATTTATTACACACATTGCATATCTGTATTTTTTAACTGACTTACAGGGAAACTTGATTGTTGCTGACACCATTTTTTCATTCAAAGAAAAAAAGATATTAACCACAAACTACAGATCCTGTACTTGCACTTTTAATTAAAAAAATTGGAATATTATTTGACATTTCATTCAACTAGTCAGAATTATTTTTAATTTAATTATTTTTTTAATTGGTTTGAATAAAAAATTCTGTAAGGAAGGTTCTAAAATAGGTAATAAAATGATATATATACACAGCATGGCTACTCTTAAGCACTTAACAGGTACCCAAATAGACATTAATTTTAAAGACTAATCATTTGTTAAAAGGTCAAGTAATTTGTGTGCTATTCTGTTTATGCAGTAGGTGACAGCTATGGTTTAAATATGTTCAGCTATTTCACCTTGAACCTAAAAGTATTAATTAAAGTTAGTAAAAGACAAAAATCTCAAGTCAACTTTGATGTGCACTTTTTATTCGGACTTGAACTACAGCTGCTACTTTAAATCTAGAGCTGCCTCCAGCTGGGATGTGTATAGTACCAAACCTGATGGCTAGAAGAAAGAAAAGGAAACAAATGCTAAGAAAAGTCAGTGAAGAAACAGGCAGGGAACTGAGAAGTAGATTTTCTTTTTACATTCCCAGAATGTATATATTGATATCTGCCAAGTAGCAAAAGATTAGTAGAGTGGGAGAGAGAAAGAGATAACACAGATACACACCCACACATCCTGTTTAGACACATCGACACTAAACTTGTTTATACAATGGAGAGAAAAAAAAACGATCTGATGCTCAAACTGACAGAGACCTTACAACACCAAAAAAGGACAATAAGAGAGCACAGTGTTTTGAGCCTCTCTACTTCCTGTTTAAAAGAGGAAAAAAGCTTGTGGTTAAACAAGTAATTACACCACATTCATTCCTCCAGTTCATCATCGGCTAATAAGGACAACAGTGCCCAAAGGTGTAAAGGTGTAAGTATTAGAGTCATGTTTGGCCATGTCGTGCGCATACAGTACTTGAACATATATAAGAGTGATCAAGTGAGTCTGTGTTTTACATCTCTGTAACTGCAGATTTTACTGCCTGGCTCAGTGCTACAGTATCTAAGGGAAAGTAAACTAGGAAGCAGCAGGCATCTTGGCTCTGGAGAGGTACAGCTCTGAGCTCTAAGAATGTTTACACAGCACTGGCAGAAAGGCATGTCCTTATGTGGTCATACACACTATCCTGCTGCAGCCTCCTTCTCCTGAGAGTCTGCTGTTCACTGACCAGAGCAAGACACAACTGGACCACAGCACAGAAATAAATACTGACCACAGCACATACACCCTGGTCATGAGAGGTACAGTAGTACTAATTCACACACAGACCGCACATGTAGACAACGCTATACGTGCAAACAAACACACACACACACGCTTACTGCCAGCAGCACACGCAGAGGTTTATTTACCCGTAGACCCACGGTTCTCCTGATTACCACAATCTGCAAGCTTCTTAACCACAGCACAGCAGTTGACTATAGACCACAAACCACATACAGAAATATTTACTGACCACTGCATAGACATCCCCACTATGAGAAAGACCAGAGAATACTGCAATGAGATACAATAAAATGTTGTTGGCTGCATGAAAATAGCTGAATCATTGAAAATGCCCATTTCCCCTATGAGGGCAATAATTAAGAAGTTTAAAGCATGGGGAATCTGTTGAGAAGAGGGCGTATAGGTCTGTACTGACCCCACAAGAAGAGGGAAAGTCCACATTGTGGATCACAGTATTTAAAGGATGTGGGCAGACATTATATATGTTAAATAAATATATAATGTTGAATAAAGGATAAAATGGATGATAAATCATGAAAGTTTAAATAGAAATTTTGCCTATGTTTACCTGGGTGTGTAGATATTTGAGAAAGGGGCTGCATGTGGTACTCCATGGCTGTGGAGAGTCAATTTTGTGAGCACATTCACTGCAAGCATTAATGATCAAATTCTCTTGATTCTGACTTGTGTGAAATGTGAACATGACACCATTGTCTAGAGATGAAAATATGCATGCATCAACATATCCTCAGACCCCACACACCCCCAAGCCATTCTGTTCCAACCTCTGGCATCCGGAAGGAGGTACCGATCAAACTGGTCACACCGGCAGCACCAGAACATAGACTGTTACGATCTATCCTCAGTCAACTCATCCCACACACTGGGCTCCACTAGTGCACTGCACTCTATCTAACCTGTATACTTGAACATCTGAGTTGTGTAATTTATTTATGTATACACTGTACATCTGTACTGTAAGCTGTTTAGCTGTTCACCTGAACACTGAGCTGCACTACCTGCACTGTAAACTTTATATATCTTATACTGTATATTGTTTGCAACCACATACTTAACGGCACACTTTGCTACCTCAACACACTGTACTCTCCTACATGTACACTCACACAAAGCTGTTTTTGCCTCCTGCATATGCTAACTGCACCTCCATTGACATACAGATACTCCTCACACACTTTGCACATGTCTTACTGTTACTGTTTATACCTATATAGTTTTTTAATAGTTTTTTTCTTAATAACTGCACTGGATTGCAGGTTTCGTTATGCTTTACAACCCTGTGGTAGTGTAATGACAAACTTGAATTAAATTAAATTAAATTAAATTAAATTAAATTAAATTAAATTAAATTAAATTAAATTAAATTAAATTAAATTAAATTGAATTGAATTGAATTGAATTGAAGTCTGTAAGATCTAGAGCAGCAATGTGCAATCTTTTCTGCAAAGTGCCAATGTGGCTACAGGATTTCATACCACACAAGCAGGAGCACACTTGGGCCCGATCCCATTTCTTATTTTTACCCCTAAACTTTTTTCCGAGTGTAACCCTCCCCCTTGAAACCGAGTGACAAGGAGTAGTAGTTGAAATCTCCCCAGTATAAAATGGGAGAGCCCTTCACAAACCAGATACAGCGATTACATACCTTTAGAACTCTCTAGAACTTACCGTTTTGGTCGCCAGCTTTATGATCAAATTTCTCAGTTTCACCTTAAATGGTGCAGCAACCTCAGTTACCACCAGAACATAACTGCTGCACTTTTAAGGTGCATTTAAGGTGGAATGGGACATTTCTCTAGGTAGCGACCAATACATCAGCACATTACTAGCAGTTTTTACGCGTGTTATAAAGAAAATGACCTAAAAAAAACGCTTTTACAATAGTTATCTTACAATTCAGTGGCTTTTTAACAGAGAAAATTTGTTTATGGGACTCTTTGCTTGCTTGTGCGGACATCTTGCCGATGATTTGCAGGGCATTCTGGGAATTTTCTCATAACACTTCAGGCACATTTTTGTGCTTCTTAAAAATCTCTGTTTGAAGGGCCATGTAGCCCTAACACTTCGCCCTACCCCTCCATCTTAACAACAATCCGTAAAACCCTACCAAAACAGAGAAGTAGGGCTAAGTGTTAGGGACAAGGGGTGAAATGGGATTGGGCCCTAATTTCACTTGATTTCACTGGATTTCTTAAATCCACTGCTCGAAGTCTTTTTTATTTTTCATTTTATACCTGCAAACCTTTATGGAAACCTCTCATCTAGAGGGAATTATTATTTTTTACTCATGTAAAAGTAACACAGCATTAAATTAATGGAGGAATAAACAGAAATGTAAGCACCAGAATGCCCTAGTTTAAGAAAACTCCAGCTATCAGGGAACGTTCCCAGAAGTTCCCTTTAGTTAACGTTTCCTACAAATTCTAATAAAGTTTCAAAGTCAATGTTTTAGTTCGAAGTTCAAAGAAAGTTTTAAAGATAATAATAATTTCAGATAATGTTCCTATAAGCTTAAATGTTAGCTGAGACAAATTTAACTGCAATGTGCAGAGGATGTTTTGAGGATGTTGTCAGGGCCACAGACTATGTTACATAATAACACAAGCTGAAATTAGTCCTAGCGCCACTTACAGAAATTGGTTATGGAAGATAGTGAGACCTGAGATGACAATGTTTTTAGAAACATTAGAAAGAACATTCTGGGAACCAAAAGAAAACTTCCAATTCAAAACATGAATGAAACATTACATGAAATATTCTTATAATGTTTTAGAGTGAAAAAAATTGTAGCTGGGAACAGTAATGATCAATTGCCTCAGAAGAGCCTATGAATTTTGCTTTAAAATTGGTGTCTGATTTGGGGGTGGGGGGGTCTCATACAAGATGTTCCATAATTCAGTCAAGCTGTAACGTTACATGCCACATGCTATTGAGAGGTTTACTGTCTACCTATTATTTACAGACATTAAGAGAATAAGGCACCTAATGAAGCACTGCTGTACAGCCTTTTTTCTTTTCTTCCCTGCATCCCCCACTGAAAGTTGGTTGGTGGTCTTGCCAGCTTACAAAATGGAAAATATGAGCCTCAGCATATCCGCACTCCAATACACAATTCCATAAAAGTCTTTTGTGCTCTCCATTGTCTCAAGGGTTGATTCCCATTTCTCTCACACCACCTTTATTTACCTTTCCAGGCTCTATCTAAAATGTCTGTCAGTCTCTACATAAATAATCTCCTTTTATCAGTTTTTTATTTTATGTACTTATCTCTCAGATCTTCTTGTACCCTAACACGAGACCTATTACTCTGCCTGACAAGTGTGTTGACTTGTTTAAGCTGTATGCCATTGTGCAACAGCTGTGTCAGATAGAACGAAAAAAGGCAAACCATGCCTAGAGGCACCCTAAAAATAAAACACATGCTTATCCCCTTTTCTTCCAAGGAAACCAAGCCAAAATAAGTCCACCCTCCTCATGGAAATTTTAAGCCCATTCATGGAAGTAATGGAAACAAAATCCAATTAGATTAGATTAGAACAAACACGTCAGTTTTTTTTTAATTAATCAAATGTTAGCATTAGCAGATTTTAAATAACCTTCTTTTGTGAAATCTTTTGTGAAAATACAATATTTATTTATACAATACAAATTTAGTGGGCTGATCTAAGAAGTTTTATGGATAAGGGAACAAATCCTAAAATCCTCAGTTTTCTTGGTTCCATTCTAATCAGCTGAAACTTTGGCAGTCCTTTTTTAGAACTATTTCTTCACCCACATCGTGTAATGCATTGTTAGAACCAAAACAGCTGGAGAGCAGCACCTGCTGACTTTACAAGCTTCTTTTCACTGAAGTAAACACATGACCTCACAGCAACACTGCCTTTAATGGTTACTTTCTCCCACTGATCTGGTGTTTCTGAGATCTAGAAATGCCATACACAACGGTTTACTTTAAATGACATGGCAAATAATCAATCACGTCTATCAAAGAATGTTTTTATTACAAAAAGCAACAACTCACGATCCCTAAATCAGTTTGCAGAGAATATTATAAAAACTCTCTCTACATTGTAATGATAACCTAGTTTTATTAATTTGCATGCTGTTTACTGTTCTTTAAACTAATAAGATGTTTACTGGATACAACATTTTAGGGTAATGTTGTTTAAAAATCATCTGTATGCTACAATTACATGTTATACTTATATATGCAATCAAAGCTGTACACAAATTACAATATCATTCTTGTAATGTAATTGTTGGTATTTATATCATTTTTTGTCACTTCATCACATACTAGACTCCTTTTATAGAATCCATGGCACTCTTCTTATAGAAAAAGAAGAAAGTTTTTTAGTGAGCTACTAATCTATCAAACATTAATAAAGCTAATTATAAAGCTTTGGACAATTATGGTCACTGTTTTGGAGACGAAAGCTTTTCTATTTAATAAAGAGGAAAATACCAAATATTAAAATACATGTATATTGTTGTATTGTGGAGGAGAAGAGTCAGGAGAGGCTATTGTTTCTGCTTGGAAATGCTCTTTTATTGAACCACACCAGAAAAGCCACAGCAACAGCAACTGAAAATAGGGACAGATCATTTCTATCTAACTTCTCCATTTTCAGCATAGTCACCAAACAACAACTCACTCTACCTTTTCCCCAAATCTGACACAGAATAACTAATAATAATAATGAATACATTAACATATACACACTTTAACTTTTAAGATGAACTAGCAACATTAAACAACAACATAAACAGTCCCTTCTTTTTCTGGGGGGGTTGAATATATCTCATAACCGTTCTAAAAGCCTTTAGCACAGAGAAGCTTCCACACTCATGAGAGGGCGCGTGCCCTATGGCATGTCCTCTCCCTTAAAGGTCAGTCATCCTAGTGACCCACATCGCCTAAACAAGGTCCTTAAAGTGTGCCAAAAGGCATCACTCCTGCCATGGTCCTACATACCAGGGACATGGTGTTGGGGTGGGTATGGTACCTTGGCCTGGTTGCTTCCAACTCCTTCTACCCTGCCTGATGTGATCTTCTGTTCATGGTGCCAGTAAGGTCTTTTATCACACACAGGGGCCCTTATTGAGACTGCAGCTACAGAGCTGACGATACTACATGGTATGGGCCACTGCTGCACCGTGTGCTTCTTTGCTTTTACCACTGTACTGAAGGTTACATGACTTTAGTGCAGCTGAAAGCTGAAAAGAAATTTGATTGTATGGAATACCAAATTTGCAAGATGAGATATATCATGCACACTGAGTGAATGACATCAATACCCACACCAGGGTTAGTGACCTACACTGTAGTTTAATTACAGCATTGAGCTGCTGGTGGTTCACATAAAACCACCAACTCTCACCCTTTTTCTTTGCTAGGACCACAGACAATCCCTTTTTCTGATAGGTTTTAGGGACAATATGGAAAACACAACAAGAGAGTGTCACTTGACATTTTACAGCACTTCAAAGCACATTATTAAGTCAAACTATCTTCCTTCCTAATCAATTAATATGATATATACTGCACAACCATGTAGCCAGTGTGCTGTCAACGTTATAGACTACAAACCTCCTAGGTATACCACCAAAACGCAAACTAAAAGTGATAAAACTTGGCATATTAGTTTAAAAATAAGATCATTTAAAACTCTAGTCTAAAATGGTTGCCACACCTTTACATTTTATATTAAACACCACACTTTACCACTGCCAAACAAAATTACATGTATGTGATTTTATATTTCTCTGAACTTAAAAACGAAATAATAAAATGATGACCCAAGAAAGAATACACCTGGATGCCTTTTAAATGGTACCTGTCACAAAGTACAAGTACAATCATAAATCAACTGAGTGTCATATGAGCAATTGACGCCACTGGTCATTCACATACCACATTCACATAATTTCATGGCACAACAGAAGGTACTGCAGGACCTTTTGGCTCTAAAAAGAGAGACAGAGGAATCTTCATGACTCTACAACACATTTTAACATTTGAATTTCTGTTACAGCAATTCCATGACACGACTCTAATACTACAAATACATCCTACAGGCAACACTGAGGAATTCCACATTTATCCTGAAGTCTCAAAACTCCTAAACATGCACAGCTGGTTCTTACTCGGAAGCTTTTGGTGCTGGGGGATGGGGAGGAGGGTGGTGAGTCCGACAAAGACTTCCTGGTGCGAGAAGACAGATCCTTGCTACGCGAGTAGAGGGACGACATCTCTCCAAATAAAGTGACCAACACGGTTGGCAGCGGGCCGCAACACACTCAGAGAACAGTTGCTGAAATGGCCATGAGAGCTAGCGCAGGGGGCACACTCAACAGGTGTGTGTAAATGTCAGAGAGAAATAAGAGCAGGAGAGAGAGAGAGAGAGAGAGAGAGAGAGAGAGAGAGAGAGAGAGAGAGAGAGAGAGACAGAGAGAGAGAAAGAGACAGAGAGAGAGAGACTGAAAGACGGAGAAAAAGTCAAAAAAGTGGAGAACAGTGCCCTGGAGCTGCTGTCTCTGTGCGGGAGCTGCCCAGCGTTCAGAGCTTCCTTCCTCCTCACGGCACAGTGGTCATTAGAGAAAAATGAAAACAAGAGAACTACTGCTCTACTTCATGAACTATCTCCCCTCCCTCTATCTCTGAGTGTCTGTCTCTCTCTCTTTTCCCTCCCAACATACACCCCCAACATTCATAAACTCTTTCCCCTCCTCTTTCTCTTTGTATCTCACTCCCTCTCTCTCTCACTCACTCACACACACACACACACACACACACACACACACACACACACAAAAAGGACATGAGGAAAAGGTTTTACAGATGATTTAGCCCCACCCTTTACTCTGGGAACACACAATAACTACAAAGACATCAAAACCGAAAGACAAACAAGAAAAAACAACTAACATTTTCTTTACATTCTCGGACACACAAACCAGTAAGTTCATTTTCCAGCTGGCAGCCTTCCAGTATTTTCTAGTCGCATGCAGTCTATGTACACTCACAGTATGGTTGTGTACTGATACATGCAGAACACATGGCACATAAATAAATAAATCTGTATATGACTGACACACACACACACACACACACACACACACACAGATTTTTAGACCGGTACAACACCATACCATAAAACCGGTCTATAGAGAAGCACTCCAAAATGTATCTTTTTTCTTTCGATTCCTGGCTAACAACTCAAGTGAACCCTGCAGCCATCTGCAGAGGTGATTGCAAGCCATGGAGCACACTTCATCATGCAGACTACTGCTTTCTTTTTCCACTGACCTGCACAGGCCAGGCCTGAGGAGATAGGCCTTCAGAGACTTGTTTAATGGAATGTATTTCAGCTGACACAGGAGCCAAAACTTCAGAGGTCTTATGATGGCCTGATCCTCCTTTTTGGGACTTTCCATATGGAACAATCGCATCAGTAAGGATTCTTTACATACATAAATGCGTAGTCCAGTACATGGCTTCACCTTCTCTGCTTCAAAACTACAATATGTACAATATAAGAGGCTTTCCTAAAAGAAAATACCCTATTATGTAATGGACAACACAAACAAACTATAACATTGATATTACTCTGTGCTGTTTTAGTTTACAGCACAATGTATTACACCAATTAGTAATAATAATTATGGAATAATGAGATGGAATATGAGATGGAATATCTAATAACATAATATACAGTGTTAAAAGGAAAATTAAATCTTTCATGTATGGGTCTTATTTCAAACTAATTTGATATTTTTAAAGTATTATCCAGATGAATAGAATGTGGAAACTTACAAAAGGGAAATCAATCATTACATATGATATATACTGCACAACCATGTAACCAGTAGAGAAATGAGAAATTTGTGCAATGTGTAAGTCTAAAGTTTTAATGAATGTTACTAGACTAATATTTTATCTTGTATGATTTTAGCTTGAAAACCATGAATCCTATAAAGACTTAATTAGCTGATACGAAAGCTGATAAATGTTTAGTGGCGCTTTGATTTGGGCAGTGCTTACTATGTGCTTCACCTGCAATTTGTCCAATATCTGCTAACCAGAGAACCTTCGATGTTTGGTAGCCTTTGGGCAGTGAAGTACATTTTCCATACCTCTCCCTCTGAACCAAACTGCTATGAAACTCTCTCTATATGTGCAGTATATAGCAAACTCCAGTGTTGGCTCAGGTGATTTGAAGCACGCTGCCACTGGACTCTGGAAGCAGTGGAACCTTGCTCTCTGTAGTAATGATGCTAAGAAAACAATAGCTAGTGCCAAGACTAAAGTGAAGCTGAGGGATGGCAATGGACTGGGGCTGTTTGGACTTAGTTCCTTATTTCCAGTGAAGGGTAAATTCCCAGACACACTCCAAATTCCTGTCAATAGTTTTGGCAAAAGTGTGGAGGGTGTTATAACTTGAAAGGAGCCCAATTCCATTATAATTCCCATGGTTTTGAAACGGGTCTTCAAACAAGTTTATATATGTGTGCTGTGTCCACATACTTGAGGCCATATAGTGTAAGTGATTTAAAGTAAGATCAGTATTGAGAAACTTAGTGCCTCAAATGTCTGTATAGTGGGAGATGGGCTTTTAGAGGCATTCAGTGTCTACCACTGAAAAGGATTCTGACTCTTTCGAGCAGAGCGTTTTACATTAAACCACACTGAATTACTTTTATGTAACATCTTAACCATTACTTTACACAGAGATCTGGGAATTTCCGTTTAAGAATGTGTGTCTCCAATCAGAGTGGGAAACGTTAAGGTCAGGACAAGCAGGATGGAAAATGTTTCTAGAGGAATGTAAACTGTGAAGAGATCCTTCTCAGTTGTGTCCTTTCCCAGGGTCAAGTTGAGGCCACTTTCACTGTAAACACAGAGAGACATTGCGTGTGCGCTCACACACACACACACACACACACACACACACACACACACACACACACACACGCACACACACACACCCACGTGCACACACACCTATACTTGTTCACACACACACACACACACACACGCACTTAAACCCAGAATCAGGAATAGTAAAGCACATACATTACTCATCATTTTTCTCTTCATCAGTTTCTAAACATGTTGTCTTTTGTCTGTGTTTTTTGGGATAACATCAGGATCAATGCTCAGAGTTCTCTGGCATTCCTTAAGCATGCAGTCTTCTACAGTGTATTACATGCAATCATATAATGTGTCAGTTGCCATACACAAAAAAATACAGTTACAGTTGCATTTCACAGTGGTAGAAATATTTGAAAAGAGGTATTTTGTGTAATAGTTTTGTTCTATTTTCAATACACACCTAAGCCTTTTACATAAAACCTTTTTTTTTTTTATTTCCTTGGCAATCGGAGTGTAGTTGCAGGTAAAATCACCATATAACCTTAGAATAAATGTAAGAAAATATTTTTTTGTAAGTAAGAATATAATGTTTAGTTCCAGATTTCATATTGACACCTCCAGCCAATGCATAGATAAGTTTAATTCTATAACTTACAAACATGATTTTAAGTATTGATCAGTCTAATCAGGTATTGTATCTATAAATAATACTTGGGCCAAGCATTTGCATGCCTCATGATGTCAAATCTACCCACCATTCCAGTTGGTTGATTCCTTCAG
This sequence comes from Prochilodus magdalenae, assembly GCA_024036415.1. Taxonomy (NCBI): domain Eukaryota; kingdom Metazoa; phylum Chordata; class Actinopteri; order Characiformes; family Prochilodontidae; genus Prochilodus; species Prochilodus magdalenae. The sequence continues at coordinate 538,868 of JAMWET010002973.1, read as the reverse complement.
AAGGTAACTTCCACCCCCCAATGATTAATGTGTATATATATATATATATATATATATATATATATATATATATATATATATATATATATATATTAATAATATATATCATATTAATATATTAATATATATAATGTCTCACTCAACTGAAATGGGAGTCAAGTCATTTGAAAACATCTACAACATTTGCCAATGGGACTGAGTACTAGCATAGTTCTAGTGTCAGAACTATTTAAATTATCTGAATGCCTTCTATCCAACTGACCATGCATCCAAATCCCAGCCACAGCTGTTACATAGAGGTTACAAACACACACATGCAGACAAATAGGCAAATCAGAAAAAATCCTTTCCTTCCTTCTGTAATGACTTGCGTCAGAAACACTAAACAGTCCGGACAGCGAACATGCAAATATAATGCTGGAAAATAACAGGACAATAACTTTTACCGTGTATCAGTGGTGATTATCATGGATTTATATAGACTAAGGCTATACCGAAGTTTACTCCTATTACAAGATGGCTTCGTCTGGACTCTTTGGCCTTAGGGAGGCAGCTGTGGGAGAGAGAGTGGGGGATTCACTGTACTTTCCTCCTGTATAAGCTCATGACCCACATTTACCACCCACAACCAGCCTCTGCTTACAATGTCTGCTTCTGCCCTTGGGTTTCCCATTAAAGCCCTTTCTCTCCCTCCCCTCCTACAGATATGAAGGTCCATTCTTGGACCTATTCCCTCCATGTAAATCACTGTGCAAGTATAATTCACAAATATTTTTCCATTATTGGGCCATCTGTTTAGACCCACTCAACCGTACGTATAGCAATAGATCTTCTGTGCAAAGATCTGACAAACAAACTTTGGAAGGTTGGCTGCAACTCTGGTACATATTTCAATTTTAGAAAAAAACAGATGCCCTTGTCAGTCTATTTAGTGCTAGTTAGATATAGAAAATAAGCAAAACAAAATGTTGTTTATTTGGACAAGATTAAGGTTGCGATCATAATTTATCGAAGTCAGCTTAGAAGGTGAGAGTCAGCCTGAGATTATAACTGTAGGCCAAGACAGAGAGAAAAAGGACAGAGGAGAAAAGAAGCCAAGGAGTTTAGCCCTACATGGTTTGGAATGTCAAAATACCTTGTACATGTGATCTGAAGTAGGGGGGCTATGAGTAGTACCACTGGAGCTTTGCCTGTATTCATGCATATGTGTTCGTTGTGTATACATGTGCATGGGAATCTTTATTTATATGTATATTACAATGTATTACACATTTCAGTGTAATGTTTAACTACTTTTTGACTAGTAGTTTGAATAAGGCTAATGAATACTTCTACCCAATTAATCTTTAACAAAATAAAGACAGCAGTAACTCGTTGTTGTTGCAAAAGGCCTACTATACACCGTAAGCTCAGGAATTTTGTATGTTTCCTCTAAAATCAAGCAAATTAATAGATAGCATTTGTAGCAGATGTTTGAACATTGCTTTAGGGATTTAATTGCATTTCACCATAACAGCATTACTGATGTGAGGTACTCATGATTAGTTGCTAACACCACTTTAACTGCTATAGAGAGAATGTAAAAATATTGCTATTGTTAAGAACAAAACATTTTGTTTAAAACTTTACATTCTATCAAAAAAACAAAACAGATATGCAAATTATTCAGTGTTGATGAAGATTCTTACTGTTACTTACTCTGAGCTATGCACAGAATGTACACACACCTCAAAATCACAACGGTGTGAGCAATTAACAAAAAAAAGCCATAATTCTGATGTAGACCTTTTTAGTACCTTTCTCAAAAAAAACAACTTATTATTAAACCAGTATTATTATCCCACTGAGAACACTTTAAAATAATCTTCTGTTTAGAATAATGTTTTATGGAAATTCTTGCATGGTTTCAGTTCTTATTTATGTTCGCTGCACCAATTTTAATTTTGGTGGAATTTACTCCTGGTGCAATATCCTTATTAAGCCTTGTCCTCCTGGGTAAACAATGTGTTCCTCAACAAAAAGTACTAAATTAGAGAACTCCACCTAGTGGTGTTAGCCAGAAGTAATTAGACGAGTAATTTAAACAGAACGTTCTCACAATATTACACTGAGTTTAGGGCAGTGTTCTGCGGTAGTTAGGATGTTTCTCATACCCAATGTCAAAAGACAATCAGCTTATCAAGGCATTGCTTACCCTGTCATGTTAGCTGCCAATCTGAAACTATTTCATATGGTTTTACTGAGATGATTTGCTTTATCCATAAACATGCACTCACGTTTAACTCGGGAGAAAAGCTTCTGCTTTGTCCAAAACTGTCATCATCTGTCTGATGCTCATCTTGGACATTCACTTGGGATGCAGAACATATGGTGTTCTCATTCCCATCCTCAATCCCTAATCACAAGTACACAATCACAAGTCATTTCACCATCAGTGCATAGGTCAATATGCATGCAAAATGCATAATATGCATTTATTTACTTTTTTATTTAAATAAATAAAACTGAATTAAGCCCACCAGCCCCAACGCCTGATAGATTATTCACAGCATCTGTCGACCTATTATCATTTTCCGCTTTTCTTCCATAATTGCCTTCCTACAGAAAAAGACATTGTCAGTTGTTAAGGCAAATTTTCCACTGTTCTTCACATGTCAATCATATAACATATACTATTATTAAATGTTGACCATAAAACCGTACATTGATATGGTTCCAGGCTAATAAGTAGGATAAAGGGACATAGTTCTTTTGTAGTGTGATTGCTTTTTTGGAAATAAACAAAATCAATTTTAGTGGCATTATTCTGAGTTGTTCTTTTAATATGAAATGAACACTCAACAGACTCTCAGTAATGTCCCAGTGAAGATGTAACAGCAACGAAGCATCTAAATACATTCAGTAGTCATCTAATTAACTATGTAAATGAAATGTGTTTATAATCTGCTACTTCAGTGTTTTGTTTTTTACTTTATTTGGAGTGTCCAACTAGGTTTTGGTTTTATTTGGTTAGGGTTTAGTTTTCATTAGGGTTAATTATAGGCTAAGGTCATGGTTAAGGTTAGGTTTTGGATTGAGATTAAGGTTAGGGTTAGATTAAAGTCAGGGTAATGGATAGGACTACACTTTCTTCATTGATGTGTTATTGAAACACTGTTAGGAATTTATTACTCTAGAAAGGAACACGCTAAATAAAGTGCTGAACTTTGCTACACACTACACATCAGGGCTGTTTCGACTTCAGTAAGTTTCCAGGAAGATGTCAAACAGCACTACAATCTATACACATATTGCCTAATATATAAATATGTCATCTTTGAATCTTGCTCTGAATTCTTTGCATGTAATTTTAATGATGGTCAAGGTACAATACTCACATTAATCATTTCCTTGCCATTTCTTTCAGCTTGTTCAAATGTCTCTTATTAATTGTATGAAGCCCCACTGTGTCACAATACCGTGTTTTTCTCTGGGACCATTTTTCCCATACTCAAATCAATGCTCCTTATTTAATGCTGCAGCTCTAACAGAGCTAAAATGTAGTCATGAATGCCCGCATTGTCAAAGAGACCAAATTAACACTGCCCCACCTCGTCCAGTTCCTCTTGACAGCAAGTGAAGTGGTGCTTAGCCTGCTGAAGTAAAGAGCGACTTTCAGTCAAACCTTCTGTGGAGCAGCACTCAGCTGACTGCCTGTCCCTGTCCTGAGAAGGGTAAAAGATTTTCATTGCCTCCTTAAGCTCTGACAGAGTCACTCCCTGGAATGAACACAGATACAGACAATTGGAAGAATGTAGTACATTAGTATATAAAACTGTAAAGCATATTACAACCAGGTGTTTGTTTGTGGTTAAGTGTCATTACCATGAATATGAAAGACATTTGGTCTCAGTTTCAGTTCATGACAGTTAAACCCCTTATGACTCCTATGAATTTATGTTACTGGGATGTACTGCTGCAATTGTAGGCAAACCTCTCTGTATTTGAATGAAGCCATTGTCTGAACTAACATAATGTAAAGCTAATTTGCCACGCCCCCCTTCCCCCCAGGTACCTGTGTTGACCTCCGTGTCTGTCTGGCCTGCCTGAATTTTGCTTTCCTTTGAGACTCTGCCTCTTCATCCCTCACCACCATCAGATGCAACCTAGAACTAACACAGGACCGTTCCTTAAGAGGCAGTGCACTGAATCATATAATTATTCACAACTATGTTCTCTAGTCATGCATAACCTAGAATATAAATAAATACACAAGTACACAAACTAATACATACTCAGAAACTCATGTAAACAAAGAAAAATAGGAAATTGATGTACTGTGACATAAGAGTGCCCTCTTGTGTATTTAACTGGCAGTGCACAATTTTACATCTGCAACATTCACGGAAGGATCCAATTGCACAATAATAATGGACAAGGGTTTAAAACACTTGCAGTGACAGTACTTCTTTACTAGGACAACAACAAGTCAGAAAAAGTTGGAATTGTGTGTTAAACTGGAATGAAAACAGGAAAAGATGTTGGTAAATGGTAACTTTTGCAAAATAAAAGCACCATTTAAAAAATACGATTTTTTTTTTTTTTTAAGTTGAGACAGTAATGCCTTTCTACATTGTAATTTTGACATCTGTTTGCCACAAGGACAATCAAGTGATGAAATCAAGCATGTCAGGTAAAAAAAGGGCAGCATATCTTGCTCCAAAATCTTAAAGGACAAATTAATGCAAAAAGAAAAGCTGGGACAGTATGAAAAAAGCACATAAAACAGGAAGCAGCAGTTTCAGAAATAAATTGCAAAAAAATAAAAAATGACACACTGGCAAATTAGGTCTAGTAATGAGGTAAAATAAATAATGATTTGAAACAGGAGCTGCCAACAGGTGATTGTAGTCATGATTTGGTACCAAGCAGCACCTAGGTAAGACATAGTTCTCCAAAAGCAAAGATGGACTGAAGGCTAAGGATCACCAGTTTGCCAAAAAACACATAAGAAAGTTACATTTAGGCACTGGCATGAGCCCATACCACGACAGTCCCTAGTATTTGGATTCGCTGGTAACAGTTTAGACGGTCCTTTCCATGTTTTGTACATAGCACACCTGTCCTACATCATCTAACAACAATACAGCTTCTAGTGTGTGGGTCCATCCCAGATGCCTAGATGGTGATCCTGCACACAGTTATAATAATGCCTCTTTTAGGTACAGTACAGTTTCAGCTGGGATTTGTAAATGTAACTACATACTGTAGAGCTTGACGTATTCCTGGGCCCAAGAGGTTATGTCCTTTATAGATTAATGACTTTTTCGATCATCAGGCAGAGGAGCTCATTCAGTGGCAGACTGCTGTCCCAGTCCTGATCCACAGACAGACTCAGGAAGTCTTTAGTCCCTCAGGCCATAAGACTGTTCAACTCCTCTCAGTTCGGTAAATGAAGAACTCTGTGACACTCTTTCATTCCGGTCACTCCAACGGACACACCTCCATCTCTGCACACACTTCCTCCTCTCTATCTATCTTTTTCTTATGCAGTGCCTCTGAAAGGTAAAACACAGGTGTTCATCGTAGATTTGCATCTTTGCATTTTGAGCAAATTATTCCCGATTGCTTAAATCTTTTAATTGAGCTATGAACTGTGGGGTAAATACACTAATCCCTTCCTGTGTTCCTTTGAGTAACATTGGTTTTAAACATTTAATACATTTTCACAAACATGTTTTTGTTGCCAAACAGGTGATCCTCTGCCCATCTTTGCTCCTAGAGGTTTAGGTCTTGGAACCTGCTTTGTGTCAAATTATAAATCTTTACAATCACTTATTGGAATCTCTTGTTTCAAATTATTATTATTATTATTATTGCAAAATTGGTACTTTACCCAAGTACTACTGAATTTGTGAACTCTTACTCCCCATAAACTGAAACTGCCCATTTTTTCACCACACCAAATTTGTTTCATTTGTCTGAGTTACAAAGAGCATGGTTAGCTCATGACCTTTTTGACTACTTTGATGTAATAGTAATACCTGTGTGAGGTTTATTTACTTTTTACTTTAATACACTCGTAGTAGTAATATATATAGCTTTATGCTTCCAGCATGCTTTTTACAGAATAAGATTTTGACCCATTGCCAACAGTCTGATATCTACTGATAATACTTTTTACCACCTTTACCATTTTTTCACTCTTAAGAGTTAACTATAAATTTACTGCAGAAACACAACAAAAAACGAAGGGCATTTCCACGACATGAGAAGTACGCAGACAAGATGGTCAGGATCGCTGACTGGCTCATGAGACGATCAATACCTGCCTGGGTGTAATGTTTCCCCTCTGAAAGCAGACTTACGTGATTAACAGCCTCTAAATGACACTCTGCTCCCCACATGAGCACACAGAAGCGAAAAGACTTATGTAAGCATTGTGGATAATGGGTATGTAAGTGCGCTTAGTGGTCTCCCCTCTGCCTTCTCAAAGTCGTACCTTATTGATCGACCTTCTGCTCCTGACAGTAAGCTCTTCTATTGTTACAGAACCTGCCACAATTATTGGCACCCCTCATTAAGATGTGTTAAAAGCCTTAAAACTTTTTATGGGAGAAGCATAATCTCACACTGAAAATTGTAGAAAAATTTAACCTTTAACTCAAGTGAATAAAAAAAATCCCTGATTAAAAAATCGTAATTTTTCATAAAATCACCTGTTCCACAAGTATTGGAACCCCTAACAATTCCTAGAAAATAAATGTAATTCAACCATTTCTGTCATTTCTACTGTAGCTTATAAAGTTGATCAGAGCATCTAGGAGCCTTTGATTAGTAATTCATCATTCCCTGGGGTATAAATATGACATGACACAGAGGCCTATTTCTCTTGTCCACTCTTCAACATGAGAAAGACAAGAGAACACACCATTTAAGTAAGGCAGATATGTGTCGACCTTCAGAACCAGGCAATGGCTACAAAATAGCCACTCGCCATCACCTGTCCATATCGATAGTCAGAGGAATCATCAAGAAGTTTTAAACAACTAGAACTGTGGCAAACAAGCCTGGACGGGGACACAAGTTCATCTTGCCTCCACACACAGTGAGGAGGATGGTAAGAGAGGTAAAAGGTTCTCCAAAGCTCACTGTTAGAGAATTGCATTAAAGAGTAGCATCTTCAGGTCACAAAGTAGCAACCATCTAGCAACCATCAGGTGCTATCTACATCCCAACAAGCTGTTTGGGAGATATGCACGTAACAATCTTTTCTCACTTACAAGCATAAACGTAAATGTCTAGAGTTTGCTAAGTGGAACTTGGACTTCAACTGGGACCATGTGCTTTGGTCAGACGAGACCAAGACAGCTTATTACCAACACTCTAACACAGATGAGTATACGGAAAAGCACCTCACGCCCACTGTGAAGTATAGGGAAGGATCAGTGATGCTGTGGGCCTGTTTCTCTTCCAAAGGGACCTAGAACCTTGTTAGGGCGCATGACATCATGAACTCTTTGAAATACCAAAATCTGTTGGCCTCTGCCCAAAAGCTGGAAAGATGATGATATGAAATGAAGACAACGAATGAAAAGAAAACGTGGCCAAGTCTACACAAAAATGGTTCCTCCCATGGCCAGCTCAGTCCCCAGACCTCAACCCAATTGAAAACCTGTGGAGTAAGCTGAAGAGTGCATAGGAGAGGACCCAGGACTCTGGATGGTTTAAAAAGATTGTACAAAGACGAATGGTTGAAAATCCCTCTCTCTGTATTCTCCCATCTTGTGAAACTTTATAAAAGAAGATAAGGGCTGTCTTGTTGGCAAAAGGGGGTTGTTCAAAGTATTACCATCAGATGATTTCATGTAAAATATATATTTCTTAAAGTGGGATTTTTTTCCCACTGAATTAATGCACTTGAGTTAAAGGTTGGATTCTCCTGTTTTGCAATGCGGTTGTATATTATTCTAAAAAAAAAAAATATTTGAAGCCTAAAAGCACATCTTAATGAGGAGTACCAATAATTGTGGAGGGTGCTGTATATGCAGAGACTGAAAAAAATAAATCTGGAACTATGTGTTTTCAAAAACAAATCACTATTTTCTTATTACAAAAAAAAAAACCCTGAAAGAAAAAACAGTTGGCTAACAGTTATTATTTTCACAGAACTATTAGTGTTGCACTTTAACACATTACTAGACACAATAGCCATTAATTAATATGTGATGTAATAGGACTTCAAGTACACTCCAAAAAAGCAGAGGGTAAACACCAAAAGGTTTTAATAAGAAATATACAGTCTAAAAATTAAAATGTATAGCAAATTTTATTATAACGTACCCACAGAGCTCACATTATATTACTTTATAAAAGAAAGACATCCCTGATACACTCCCAAACAAACTGATAATGCAAAAAAAAAAAAATGCACCATTCCTACAAGTAGCATGCAAAGCAACAACACTAGAGTAGAGAGCAAGCAGCAGGTTCAGGCTTAAGGCACATAGCAGATCAGAAATCCCAGCATAGTAGGGTACAGTACCTGGGCAGACAGGCTTGCATGGTCCACTACTCTTAACAAAGACAATAGCTGCAAAAAGCCACTATCTAAGCAAGAGGCGAAAAGAGAGAAGGCGAGACGTACCGAGAGGGACAGAAACAAAAGATGTGAGAGCAAGAGGGAGAGAGTATGGGAGTGGCATCACCAAGCAATCGATGGAATTCGAGGATATGCTGCAAAGAACCACTCCCTGTTTGAGAGAACAGTTTTCTATATATAAGGAGATTTTAAGATACTATTTATGTGTTAAACAAACTAGCACTCCTTATTAGTGTTTCACTGAGTAATGGGAGTGCTAAATACAAATCAAATTCTTGAAGAAATATTTTAAAATGTGTGCCTGTTTTTTTTTTTTTTGAGACAAATAAACACTAACGTTAGCTAGTTATTTACTAGCTCTTTATTTAAAGTCCAATTCACTCATTTTGTATTACTGCTATTACATTGCATTGCATTACATAACAGCTAAGCAAACTGGGATTAATCCCTGGTGCACTTTATTATATTATTATTATATAATAAATACATTTATTATATTATTATTATTTTATAACAAACTGATTCAACGGGACAAATCAATTAATCATTAATCATTTATTAATCATATGCAAGTGTCTCCATTTCCCATAACTCACCACCTAATGACATCTCTGTCACATGTCCACAATCCTCCAATCCTGTTCCATTTTCCAGGTCCTGGTCTCCGGAGTACTACACCTGATTCTCATATAGTCAGTTTGTACAAATACTCCTCTCTCACACTGCTCATTGCAAAGTAGTGTAACTCTGTGCGTACTGAGCGGTTCTCTCTGGGTTTGCTCTTGTTTGATACTCTGGTTGTGACTTTATTCTCTGGTTTACTCTTTTGTCTTTGCTCTTTTGGTCCTTTTGCCGGTCTGACCATTTACTGACTTTGACTCTGCCTTGCCTTTTCTCTTGTTGCTGCTGTGTCTGACTACAAACCTGTTAAATAAACCTCACCTTGATTTTAGCTCAGGGCTTGTCACAATCTGTCCATCAACAGAGCAGCATAATCTTACACAGAAAAGAAAGATTCTTACCCATTGTCCAGAAGAATGTGTTCTTCCCATTGTTTTCATGAACAAAATAAATAATCCCAGAAGTGAGGTCATGTCTTTTCTGTAAGAAACCCATAAAACCTTTAAACACCAGAATAATGGGTTTTATTAAAACAAATAAAAACATTAATGACTACAATTATCAGAGAGACCTGTCAAATAGAGCCTGTGCAGTAAATACTAGTGTCTAATATACCTGGTGCAGTATAAGTCAGTAACTGTTTTTAGTCCTTTCTAATTGTAGAAAACACTGGAATGTAGAAATAGAGTAAAAGCTCTGTATGTTTGCCTATATCTTACCTGTTATCTCAGTCCACCATAAATGTGACAAGTGAAATGTGACAGTTCACCACCTGCTTCAGCACATCAGCAGTATCTGATAATTTGTGACTTAAATTAGATGTGTTTGGACAGAGAAATCAACTGTACCAGATTCTAGCCCTCAAGGACCAGGGTACCTCATCACTGCAGAAGTGGCATCTAATTTTGGATTTAACATGAGAAAATATTGCACAATAATTGAGTCACATTAAACATATAGATAGATATGCGGATATGTGCTTTAGCAGAGAACTCAGTGGGAAGTCCCACGGGAACATTCCAGATGGTGTTGCCAAAAAAAGGGAAAAAGTAATGGCAGGGGAAGCACTGTTGTCTGTGCTGATGGAAAGAGGAGGATAGATTGGAAAGCCACCAGGGAAAGCAAAGGAGAAGTTCACAGCACCAATTTTGCCAGCTGCAGCACCAGATGGACCAGCAATTGAGCCTGAGAACAAAGCAAGCGAAGGGATCAGCTATCAGTCAGGAGGAAAAAAGGAGCAGAAGCGATTATCACCATGCTTGAGAGAGCTCAGACTCTGTCCCATTACTACCAAAACTGCATTTCCAGGCATTTTACTAAGTTAAGCCATGAGTAGCAAGTATATCAGAGATTACAACCAGGTTAAAGCTGACAAACTGACCAAATGCAAAATCATACTGGAGATTTACTGACACAAGTCTGCAGGAAAGACAACATCTGTACAGCTGTCTAAAGAAGTTACTCTCCTCGGCCATGCCTATAGTCTAAAGCAGACTTCTGGTACTATGCCCTGTACTGTGCAAAATATTTGAGAAGACTTGTAATAAAAACAATACTATAATACTAATATGAACTGGATGACACTGCACAGGCCATTGTTACCACAGCATAGGGATACACAATATATCGTTTCAGTATCATCATCGTAATATGAACATATGCAATAGTCATTCTGAAGGGTGTGCAATGTCAAGTAAGACAAATTAAAACCGACACATCATGCTTCAACTTTTTTCTGTTACAAAAGGAACACTCACTGTGTTCTTATTTCATATGACCAAACTAATAATACTCACATTTAAGAGAGGAGCAGTCACAACACTCACCTGCTTTTGTGTGTTGAAACTAATGATATAGCATTCAAATTCTGGAAAACAGTGAATGTTTTATACCCCCAAATTTTAACTTTTTAAATCAGTACAGTTATTTTATCCACTAAGCACGCCAAACATTCTGCAGTGGTTTATTCATTCCAAGTATTGGTCATCTGGTGTGGAGTCTCACTAAAATGGTTACACTCCATTCACAAAAGTTTAGTCCTGCAGTGGGCCACAGAATTAATGCCAGAATTGGCCCCTTAAACATGGACACAAGTCAAAACCAAATGCAGCTGTCTGGTATCTGGCCCTAATCAGACCCGCATGCCTAACATCTGCTAGGATGTCAAGCAACATTTGAGTATGAAAGCTAGAATTGCTCAGAACTGTCTGATACATTGACATATGTGTAACACCTCAGTTTCCATCAAAGACAGGAAAGAGATGGCAGCTAGATTTTTTTTAAATCTGAACAAACATTAATGTTAAAGCAGTCATAAAATACATATTAAATGTAAATACAGACAAATTTACGGTCCAACTGAAGAGCTCAGTGTTACAGATAATTATCAAAAAGTACAAATTTGCTGTATGAAGTACTAGAAATAAACAAAGATATAATACATAAAGTGACATACAAAAGACTAGACACTTCTTGCTACTGTTACTGTGAAGCAGAAAATGAACTGATTTCCAAAAGTAAGCAACACAGTAAGCAAGCTTAACATAGCAGTTAATTTTGTACCATGTTAGAGCTGAAAAAAAGGACAGGAGCACCACCCACCTTCCTCCTGACTGGCTGGGAAAGATGGCAAAGGCTACAGCATGGTAAGGCTAAGCACAGCATAGTCGTGTCTGCTTAGCATGGTACAATTTACTCCACACACCTGGAAGTATCACCTGGCATACAATAAGATGGTGGTCAAAACCATAACAGTAGATCAACTTGACGACCTAGTGCCATTGACCAAGGCCCTCCAGCAATCTTTCAGGTAGATGCTGGTGACATTGACATTCCCTCACTTGCACAGCAGTGGAGCTTGAAGGATAGAAATGAAACGCTGGATATAGAGAGGGGACAAGCGAAGTTATTTGTGGCAGTTTGCAGCAGAGCTGAGTAATTTCCTACAAATGTTCACTACATACTGTAGTGTATACTGTATATAGTTACAAAAATATTGGGGTATCTGTATTTTGTGGTAGTACTGATGTACTTAAATACGGTCTTTATCATGTTGTTGTCTAAACTGTTGACTGTAACGCTTCCGGGTTTCCCTGTCTCCTCCGCCCTCCCGGACTTCATTTCCCAGAGGACTACACTCGAGGACGTTACTCCCACGTGTTCTCGATCGCCATCTCTGATTGGATCCGGCTCTCGGGAGTTTCGACACAGCTGAGTCTCATTAAGACATACAAATTTAAACCTCATGTCTTCTGGTGATTCTCCGCGAAGCTTTGCCAAACTAGTTTGCAATTCTGAGCGTTTAATTCTGATCTATGCTTTGCTAGTATTTACCCTTTCCCGATTTCTCGACTGCTCTCTGTGATCGTTCCCTCTCTGACCTAGTATTCACCTGCTGTTACCGACTATCGGCTCCTCTCTCTGTCTCTAGCCTTTCCCTTTCAACCTGTCGACCTCCGCTGCTAGCATCCCCTGGTTTCCGAGCTATGCCTGTCCTAGACTCTTAGATATTTCTTTCTCGGTATCTAAGATCAAGTTTGGATGATATTTGTAGTTGGGACTTAATTTCTAACCTATGTGTATTATGTATTAAACATTCTGTGATTGAAAAACAAAGCTCCTCTGCAAATCACTCTGAAAAGAGCATCTGTTAAGCGCTGTAATGTATGTAAAATGTAAACGTTCTGCACATATTACAATAGCATGACTCGATAGTAAAAGTGTCCAGGAGCTAAACTGGCAGCCTGCAGTCCAGACTGGTCACCAAAAAACATCTGTCGTATTATGAAACCAGAAATAACGACAAATGAGACACGAGACACATTTTACTTTCAAAACTACAGCAAATGTGTCCTCAGTTCCTAACAGTTTCTTACAGAGTGCTCTTGAAAGAAGAGGTGATGCAACACAGTGTAAACGTGCCCCTGTCCTGAATTTTTACAATCGTGCAACTTATTTAAATTTAAAATGGGAATATATTTAAAAAAAAAAAAACAATACATTTCTCAGTTACAGCTTTTGATCATTTTGTCTTCGTGCTACTTTTAATTAAATGCATCATTGCATTCATTTTTTACATTTTGAACAGCACCACAATTTTTAGAACGGTTGTAGGAATGGCCTGCATGTCCACCATGGGCCTGATTTGCACATAAGCAGGAACACACTAATGCTATCATAACAAGAGTCTTATGCAGATTTAGTGTTAAATGTTTATTTAATTCAAGTAAATGCTATAATGTTTATTAGCCGGTCTATTTGTTGAACGACAATTATAATGATTAAAAAATCATCATCGTCATCAGTAGTAGTGGTTTGCAGTGGTATAAAATGTGCTAAGCAAAACTCAGATGTGCTTAAATTAGTGATTTTTGTAGTTCAGTTCATAGTTGGTAATCACTGCGTAACTGGGCTTAACGGAAAATAACAAAAATGTTGAAATAATTAATAACACTCATTCTTTTTATTTTAACATGTGTGGAAAAAAATCTGGTCCCCATACAGAAGTACATGGAATATGGCAGAATTTACAGAACAGACCGGCAGGAGCTTCAGCTACTGTAGTGGTTTGTGGTGACAACATTTTCTAAGCAATGGCTGAGATGTCCTTAAATTACTGCATACATGTAGTTAACATTCAACTTTGTAATGCATCTTGGAAAAAACATTTTATATAATCTGTTTTCAAAGTTTTGTGCTTCCCATTATTTCCCATTTATGTAAAGTCTAACTTTACAATAGGCGGAAAGCAGTCAAACACTTAAAATAACTAAACCTCAGGAGTGGACTTACGTCTTTTAATAAAGCTAAATGAAAACACTTATTGCAACCAGTTACTAGTACACAGGGAAGAAAAATGGTTTGTAGAAATTGTTTTAATCCTGCACTTGTTTTTTTTTTTTTTTAGTACACCATTAAATGGGTCACATTTTTAATTACACTTCTATGCAATAGGGAATACGTGTCCTGTTCATTTATTACTTTCCATTCCCTAAAATTCAGGAAAGCACAAAGTTATTTCAGCATTACCAAAATCCACAAGTTTAGGTAACAAATGAATATATAATAGAACAGAGAAAAAACAAAACAGGCAAAAGAGCTACCAACCTATGCATAACACGAGAAACTAGGTAGGTGATTATATTTATATGGTGTACTGCAGTACAGGACAGTGTCCAGCAGGGAGCAATGTCCGTTCATATCCAGCCCCCATAACGGAGCTTATTAGGTAGGTAGACACGGGTGAGGAAATGTGGAGCAATAGATGCTAGGCTCTGGATCTCAGCTTTCTGCTTCAAGTTCAGCAAGATGTCCATCTTAGAGATACAGACACATATGCACACAGACAAATGGCCATACTTCAACAGATTTTCTAAGAACCCTACTCTGAAAAAACCCAGGCACCAGACACCTCATTACCTAAATGTCTTAGGTATATCAGTCCCATAAAAAAAGCCAAGGCAGGTATGAGATTTTCAGTATTTTAGTTAAGTTGTTAAAACAGAAACATGTTATTAACCTTCAGATTTAAATTTAAATAATTTTTAAAAAAATCAGTAAATATACAAAACTGGAGGCTCTGTAGCTTTATTGCACTTATACAGCCATAGACATCTGAGCCACCAAAGCTAACAGAGAATTTGTAGTTTGCTAGAGAAGTTCTGTAGATGACCATTCTGTCTAATGTACTGCTTATCTCGTGTGGTTTTTTAGTCAGGTAGGTAAGTATTACGCTAATAGATGCTGTATAATGTGGACTGGCAAGCCATAATGAGGGTCAGGCCATGAAGGGTATATGTAGCCACTGATCACTAAATTACCTGATGTGCTCTGGTTTTAATAATAATACATTTATTAGAGAAACCATGTATAGCTTCAGTACATATTAAATCATGATTTCAGGCTTGCCCAAAAGATCCTGAACACGAAAATAATGAAAAACATTCTAACATATACAATATGTTTAGAAACATCTGTCTAAACTTGATTTACATGGACTTTGAGGTGTGGGCATTCATGACACATACAAAAGTGTGATTTTAGCATTACACTAAGATAATAATTAAGTATCTATTGCAATAGAGTACTATCTATTTCTATAGAAATGACTAGCAAAACATAAGATTCATTTGGATGTTAAATTGAGCCAGAGCCTCTCATTGTCTTTACCTCTGTCTTCCATGCAGGCTGGCAAGAAACATAAGGTCTTTTTCTCAGACTCATCAGCTTGCTGTCATCGCTTTTTGTGAATGGAATCAGAGACTCCTGTGGCACCTTAAGTCTAGATCACACAAACAGACACCATGTGCCGGTACATCAGGACGGACAGATGGACTAGGCTATTAAACAAACTGATTAAGGTTAGGGACGCACCAAGCCATGCTAATATCTGCTATGTTTATGTAGGCTATATTGTGGCCAATGCCAATCCCCAAATGTGTATAAAATGTAGAAGTATAACATGTATAAGGAACTGCACTGAATAAAATGCAGGCTTAAGCACTTTAGCCCAGTATCACCTAAATGTTTTTCTCCTCTGGAGTACAACAAAATCAAATAATACTTGGAAATAAAATCAGGTAAATGCAATGCAATTATCTGCAGATATCTGCCTACATGATTCTGATATTATTGTTCATAACATCAGCATAGAAATGACCGACCAACTAATTAAAACCATGCACTGGCTAGAACTAAAGCAGAATTACAAGTCTGCACACTTAAAGCATACAAGCATAATAAGAGAAATTCTGGGAATAATTTAACATTGCATTTATTAATGTCGAAAACCTTTTTTGTCTTCTAAGACTGTTTTCTAGACTGTAAACTACAGATGAAATGGTATGAATATTTAACAACTCAATTTAATTAGCAATTTCCCTGAAATTAAATGTTAAAAAACTGTAAAATGTTCATACACATTATAAAGGCATGTTGCTTTGAGAAGTTCATTAGTTCAAGCGGGTCAAAGGTTTCACATGTTTTATTGTGTTTATAATTTTAATTCAGCACATACTCGGCTCATGTTATAAACTGATTAGACATCAAAAAACATTTGATAATACTTAATTTTGCATTCTTTGGCACATTTTAATATTACTATTGCCCCCACCTAAGATTATTTAAGCTATTAAAACAACTTAATTATTAGTTTAATTCTGATGTGGACATTTCTGATGAGGGCATTTATACAATCAAACTATCCTACCTTTAGTTTTAAAAGGCCTGTTTCTATTCTTTTGTTCCACCTTAAACTGTGCATTATTATGGCATTATAACTGCTGCACAATTTAAGGTGGAAAGGGAAAATGCAAACAAAAAGCTGGTGAATAAGAGGCTGATTCCAACTTCATAGCTTTAGTAATTTGATTACAGTGACATAAGCTATGCAAATGGAGTTGTATGTATTTATCTATACAATACCAATGATCATGTTAAAATACTTGTTTTAGACTTTACATTTGTGAAATCTTTCATCAGCAGAAGTATTTGTTTTATTTATGATTGAGCAATGATGGCTCCAGTCAACAAACAACAAATTTCGGAATCAGTTTTTTTATTGATAGCGTTATGTTATTGTGCTTATTCCCATTACCCATTATGTTTAAAAATGTATTTAAATTTTTTGACCAAAAAATGGCACAGCAATACACCCAAGTCAATGTGCAAAATGTAAATAAAACCAAAATGCAGTGGTGGGGAAATCATTTAAAGCATTAACTTAATTAAAAACTACAAAAACATGTCAAATTTTATATGTCCATTTTTTAATTATGCCAGTTTAAGTTACCCCTTATGCCACTACTTCCTTTGACAACTTTTCCTTTGGGAAACTAAGGAGATCAGTTGCTGCAGTTTTAAAAGTGAAATGTTTTCCCATTCTTGATTCATTTTGGGTTTCAGGTGCTCAACAGTTCAAGATTTCATTTGTCATATTTTTTATTCATAACGCACCAAATGTTTTCAAAGGGTGGGCTGTCTGGAATGCAATTGGACCAGTTATATACCCAAACTCTTTTACTGCGCAGACATGCTGTTATAACACATGTAGAATGTGGCTTGACATTGCCTTGGTGAAATAAAGACAACACCCGGATTTCAGCACATCGTTCTCCAGAACTTGTATTTATGTTTTAGTATTAACGTTGCTTTCACAGATGTGCATATCAGGCCAAGAGATGGTGGCTGCATTTCTAGAATCTGTTTATAGTTTTTTTTGGGATGGTTGAGTTTCTACTAGCGTTTATGAATGCAGCAACGAAGTGTGTTTACAGACAATGGTTTTCAGAAGTGTTCCTGAGCCTATGAAGAGGTTTCTATTACAGATCTCATGATGAACACTTTAATAACATTATGTACTAAATATGAGTTCTTTGCGATTTCACAACCTTTTTTATCCAGAGTTAAGCGTGAAATCCTACAATATATTTGAGCATTTCTTTCCTGAGGCTCCCAACAGGCTTTGTTACCTCTCCAGTAAGGCTTTGTTACCTCTCCAGTAAGACTTTGTTACCATGACATTTAGAGTGGCAAACACTTGTAAAGACACCAACCAATCAACAAATAAATGAATTAGATTTTAGTTGCCTAGGTCTATTAATCATCACACCCCTACGTTGTTTTTGTTCATTTCAATTAAATATGAGGTTTAAATGATTTGCAAATCATTGCATTTGGTTATTATTTACATTATGCTCAGTGTCCTAACTCTGGAAACAGAGTAATATATAACTTCCTTTACTGATAAGCTATGGCACAAAAAGCCAAAAAAAATATTGTTTTTGACAGTATTTCAGATACAGTGCCATGAAAAAAGTATTTAACCTTCACCCAATGTCTTCTAGTTTTGATAATTTGGCACATTCACATTTAAATTTTACATTAACATAAAAACAACCCTAGCAAACACACCATGCAACTTTTAAATTATTTTTTCTATTTTGAAGATTATTAATGAGGATTCTTTCAGTACAAGTTGTTGTTGCTTTTTTGGTTAAATTTTTTAGTAGGTCAGCCACTTCTTGGTTTTCCATGTTTTTTTTAATCATGCTGCAGTTGTTTTTATTTGTAGATAATGGTTCTCATTGTGGTTTGTTGGAGTCCCAGAGCCTTATTAGCGGTTTTGTAACTCTTTCCCGACTGGTACATTTTAATGTCTTTGATTTGCATCTGTATTTTAATCTCTTTAAAACCATCTCCAAAAATCATTGGCAGCTTTTCACACTTTTCACGTTTTGACATTTCACACTGTCAGGCAGGTTCTAATTAAATGGTATTAAAGCAGTATAACATCAATGTTTAGGGCTGAACAACATTTTTCACATTTTGTTTTAAAAGCTGAAACACCCCTGTAGGCACATGGTATTGGTAGTATATCTGAATTAAGTGAATGTATGTGGTTATGGATAGTGTATAGATGAAAAACACTTTTCCAAAATCTGTTTTTATTTTACATCTGTGCAAAAGCTAATCAGTAGATGTCTGAAAAACCTCTGTGAAGCTGGGCCCAAAATGGTCATAAATGGGAAAAAAAAGATATAAAGGTTGGCAAATAATGTCAATAATGTCCAAATAAATGCTCATATATATAAACACACATCACACTTCAGTTAAATTCTTTAACAAAGCAAAAAAAAACAACCTCCAAGTAGTTTTCAAGTTTAGTTTTTTGACAGTTTGCCCCACGAAAACTACTCAATAAAAACCTTGTGCTTTTCAGCATTTCATTCCAAAAGCTAATCAATAAATATATTTTGTCCGAATGTGCAAAAGCTACCTAATATAGGACTGACAGACAAAATATAATTGTGAAAGAAAAACAGAAACCACATGAGTTAATTTTAGTCTACTTTCACCTCTCTTTAAATATTTAATTTTTTTTATAGTTTTACATATCACTGTGTCAATATTTTGCCAGCTAACACCCTATTTTTAAACATAATAAAAAGTAAAAGGATTATTTTACAAAAAATATTTTTACAAAAACTTCTATAAAAACCTTTTTGAAAGTTTTCACAAATCTGATGTCTAAAATATTATCACAAATCTGAATTTACATGATTATGGATAGTGATAGACATGATGATTGACACTATCATGCCAAAAGTATTCACTCGTCTGCCTTCACTTTCATTTGATGTTGTGAGATATTCCATTTTAAAACCATAAGGTTTAATATAATGTCGGCCCACGCTTTGCAGCTATAACAGCTTCAACTCTTCTGGGAAGGCTTTCTACAAGGTTCATGTGTGAGTTTATGGGAATTTCTGACCATTCTTCCAGAAGCACATTGGTGTAGAGTCTCCGCTCTAATTTATCCCAAAGGTGTTCTATCGGGTTGAGGTCAGGACTGGCATGAAAGCATGAAATTGTCCAAAATCTCTTGGTAAGCAGAAGCATTAAGAGTTCCTGTCACTGGAACTAGGAAGCTCCTACAACAACCTAACACCATAATCCCCACCTCCACCAAACTCTACACGTGGCACAGTGCAGTTAGACAAGTACCGTTCTCCTGGCAACCACCAATCCCAGATTCATCCATGGGATTGCCAGACGGAATGTGTAATTCGTCACTCCAGAGAACACATCTCCACTGTTCAGTCCAGTGGCGGTGTGCCTTACACCACTGCATTTGCATCATGCTTGGCGATCTAAATCTTGGATGCGGCTGCTCGGCCATGGAAACCCATTCCATGAAGCTCTCTATGCACTGTTAATGAGCTAATCTGAATGTCACATGACGTTTGGAAGTCTGTAGCCTCAGCATCCATTTTGCGTGGTCTAAAACTTTGCGGCTGAGTTGCTATTAATCCCAATCTCTTTCACTTTGTTAAAATACCACTGACAGTTGACTGTGGAATATTTAGTAGTGAGGATATTCCATGATTGGACTTCTTGCACAGATGGCATCCTATTATGGTACCAAGCTGGAATTCACTGAGCTCCCGAGAGTGACCCATTCTTTCACTAATGTGTGTAAAAGCAGTCTGCATGCCTACATGCTTGATTTTATACACCTGTGGCCATAGAAGTGCGTGAAACACCTGAATTCAGTGATTTGGATGGATGAGTGAATACTTTTGACAATATACTGTATGTGGAGAAAAGTAAAAAATTATTTTTAGCATTTTAGTGTAAAAACAGACAAGCAAAACAGATAAAAATATAGTTGAAGATTTTGGTTAATACTGGACCATATCTAATGTGAGTTTGGTGCCGTGAACAACTGTCAGGAATTTTCCTGCGGTAACCGTTTCATTACTACTTCATCTGTATGTATTTTAGGTTAGAACCACTGTTACTTATCTTTATTCCTAATTCTATTATTATTATTTCCATTCTATTATTATTTCAAAGGATCCATGATTCCCCATATAATTATAACACCTAGCTTTGTTTAAACAAGTAAGAAAAAACAACAGCAACAAAAACTAATATTCAAAATACAGAGTGGAGTAATGAGGTGGCTATTCCATACCTTTCGATGTCTGAAGGCAGCAGGCCCATCCACAGGATAGACGGGATGGTCAGACTTGGGGCCTCAAAGGCCATTGACTGGGAACATAAAGCAGTTTTAGGCTACACAAATACTATACTGTACAGTTTATCACAGCTGTTGGAACAAAACCTCATATGTGGTTTTATCGCTTTTCAGAATCTGACATCATTTGAAAAATACACTATAAGTACAGATGTTCGGGGACACACTTCTTAATTACTAAATTCAGATGTTTCATCCTATTGCCACAGGTAAAAATCAAGCACGTAGACATGCTGTGTGCCTTAAATAACATGTGACAGAATTGTAAGGAATTTTTTGTCACTGCATTTTTACTTACAATGGAATTCAGGTGCATCTCATACACATACATGCTTGTACACATACAAACACACACAAATAAAAACTTATAGACTGGACAGACTGAACTTTTCTTTCCTGACAGAAGAAGCTTAAACAGGTCATGTGCTGGATGATGTGGGTCCTTTATAATGCTTGATGTCTTCCACAAGCACTGGGAGGTAGAGATGCAGGTACTCAGGTCACTTTTTATGTGAAGCATCTGGTGATGAGTCTGCTTCTTCCTCAAGTCTATGATCAGTTGCTTTGGGCTCAATCAACTGTGAGTGGATGCATTCAGGAACCACAGCAATTTAGCCACAAGGTGGCAGACCACATAAAGTGGCAAAGCAGGGATGCCAAACTCTAAAGAGCATTGTGTGTAAAAGTTGCCTATGATCAGCTGACTCCATAACTAGAGGGTTGGCTCCTCTGGCATTACCATTAGCCAAGAGCTTCATTGCATGGTATTCCATGGCTGAGCAGCTACATGCAAGCTTTATATCACAAGTACACATCAAGCATAACAAGGACTGGTGTAAAGCATGCGGACACTAAACTCTAGAGCAGAGAAAATGCGTTCTGTGGAGTGACAAATAACGCTTCTCTCTCTCAGTCTGATGGACAACTCCATTTGGCAATTTTGTCAAATACTAGGACAGCGTTACCTGCCTAACAGCTCTGTGCCAACTGTAAAGTTTAGTAAACGAGGGATAATTCAATGAGGATTTGGCTTAGGCACCTTAATTCAAGTGAAGGGAATTGAAATACTACAGCATACCACAACATGTTGGACAATTATACAACATCAGAATCTGATCTCACAAATGCTCTTCTGCATGGATGAGCAAAAATTCCCACAGACACACTTCAAAAATCTTGTAGAAAGCCTTGCAAGAAGAATGTTAGCTGTTATAGCTGAAAATGAGGGGAACAACTCCATATTAATGGCTATCAGTATAGAATAGAATAGAATAGAATAGAATAGAATAGAATTTGTAAGTGGTCAGCCTATGCTGCTGCCTACGAGGCACTGAGTCCTCAGTGAGTAATCAGTGCCAATCAGGCTAACCTGGCAGTACCAGGAGTAAGGGCGTGGCAAGCAACACTGCTTTGATCTAGGTTGACCAGCACGGTTCAGGTGTTGCCAGGAAAATAAAAAAATAAAATAAAAACTAGAAATACAACAAAAAACCAAACCACACACAAAGAAAAAAAGGAAAAGAAAAGGAAGGGGGAAAAAAAGGGAAAAATGTGTGACATTCTCTAAACTGTGCACAAAGCACCCTGGGCCCCCACATGTATACATTGAACAGTATAACAAATAAATAGAACAGTTTTTATTTCTCTGGTTTTACTTTAGACCCATTCAAACAGGTCTTACTCTCTGCACCTGGGTCCACCCCCTGACTGTCCCGTGACAAGAATATAACACAAAGCTCCTACAGTTGTAATGTGTAGGAGGCCCAATACTTTTGTCCATGTAGCACTTTACATATCCATACACCTGTACACTGACCTACAGTGAAAGCAAAGTAACTGTTTTCTTCTACTGTAAAGTTATAATTTGAGATGAGGTTTTATTCTGACAGCAATATACGGAGGATATTGTATGAACAATCTGAGTAGAAAATCCAAAAAATTAAACATTCTGCCAACACTGTTCTTCTGTCTGCCTACATTTGCAAATTGTATGTCTGTCCAATGGGTAAATGTAGGCATAGGCAGTAAAAAGTATTAGCTAGATATTTTCTTACTGAAAAAAAAAAATCTGGATTTTTGGTTATTACGACATACATACAACACAAACCAATGCAAATTCTAGTATGATGCAAGCTGTAGGCTGATGCAACATGAGAGTACAGAACTTACTATTGATCCATATTTATAGATGCACATGATTTCAATGCCTGAAAGAAAAAGAGACAGATTCTGTTTAAACATTTTCAATGATGTTTTGGTCAGACCACACAAGTTACTCCAGTTTAAATGTTTTCAGTTTTACTGTGATTTTGCATTTGTCCGTCATTTAGCATTTTTCCTGAATTATTACTGTATAAACAAATACATTACCATGTGGGTCTGCGTCCACCAAGGCAAAGACTGGGATACAGAGTGTGTCCCACAGTTTCCTCACCATGAGTCTACTGTTGATATCTGGCACACCTTTACCCTAACAAAAACAGAACAACAGTGTTGATAGTCCTTCTCGTCTACTATCACACCTCCTCCCACTCACTCACTCACTCTCTCTCTCTCTCTCTCTCTCGTTCACACACACACACACACACTTTATCCAACTTCCAACGACTAATGCACTAGACATACTTACAGTTATGATGATGCATGGATGCAACCGGGTGCAAAATTCATCATCCAAAAGCCTCTGGAAAGTTGCATCTTTTTCAACGACAAGAACAAATTTTGCAGTTGACACAATATCTTAATGCTTAAGGATAAAAACACTAACAAACCAAAAACATTAAAGGGTTCATTGATGCAACACTTTGCTATTGTCAGTATTTTTCACGTCATAATCCTTATATTAAGGCCTTTGTACACCTAGTCCAATTTTTTTATGAATGAAAAAAAAAATTCACTAACTTTTGAAAATAAAAACAACACCTCGGTGGGGGGCAACGTTATTTGTTATCAGCTAATAACATAGCTGAATTGACAGTTTTGGCAGACAAAATTACAGGAGATCTGTAGATCTTGGTGCTTAGCATCACAAACACTATAGGCCAACATGTGAATGACCACAAGCTGTAAAAGTCATGTGTCCCGCACAATAAAAAAACCAAACAGTGTATAGTTTACTTATAATCCATCAGAACCTAATATAGACCAAAAACTTGTTTGCACTGTATGTTGGAAAGACGGTTTAAAAAAGCACAACATATGTACAGTATCTCACAAAATTGAGTACACCCCTCACATTTTTGTAAATATTTTGTTATGTCTTTTTACGGGACAACACTGAAGATATGACTCTTTTATATAAGGTAAAGTAGTCCGTGTGCAGCTTGTATAATAGTGTAAATTTGCTGTGTCCTCAAAACTCAACACAGCCATTCATGTTTAAACCACTGGCAACAAAAGTGAGTACACAAATTGTGCCCAATTAGCCATTTTCCTTCCCCGGTGTCATGTGACTCGTTATTGTCACAAGGTCTCAGGTGTGAAAGGGGAGCAGGTATGTTAAATCTGATGTTATCTCTCTCACACTCTCTCATACTTGTCACTGGAAGTTCAACATGGCACCTCATCGCAAAGAACTCTCTGAGGATCTGAATATTAAGTGCTGCTATACATAAGAAGATTGCCAGCACCCTGAAACTGAGTTGCAGCACAGTGGCCAAAACAATACAGCGGTTTAACAGGACAGGTTCCACTCAGAACAGGCATTGCTATGGTCCACCACAGAAGTTGAGTGCACGCGCTCAGCATCATATCCAGAGGTTGTCTTTTAAACATAGACATAGCAGTGCTGCCAGCATCGCTGCAGCGGTTAAAGGGGTGGTGGGTCAGCCTGTCAGTGCTCAGACCACGCGCTGCACACTGTATCAAATTGGTCTGCATGGCTGTCATCCCAGAATAAGGCTTCTCATAAATATGATGCACAAGAAAGCCTGCAAACAGTTTGCTGAAGTCAGATTAAGGACATGGATTACTAGAACAATGTCCTGTCGTCTGATGAGACCAAGGTAAACTTATTTGGTTCAGATGGTGTCAAGCATGTGTGGTGGCAACCAGGTGAGGAGTACAAAGACAAGTGTGTCTTGCCTACAGTCAAGCAAAGTGGTGGGAGTGTCTTGCTGAAGAAACTGAGGATAAAGGTGCTGGACTGGCCAAGCATATCTTTAGACCTATACCCTATTGAGCATCTGTGGGGCATCCTCAATCGGAAGTTGGAGGAGCAAAGGTCTCTAACATCCACCAGTTCCATGATGTCGTCATGGAGGAGTGAAAAAGAATTCCATTGGCAACCTGTGAAGCTCTAGAGAACTCCATGCCCAAGAGAGTTAAGGCAGTTCTGGATATTAATGGTGGCCACACAAAATATTAATGACACTTTGGGCACAATTTGGCGATTTTCATTTAGGGGTATACTTACTTTTGTTACATTGTATCAACGTGTCATATCTTCAGTGTTGTCCCATTAAAAGTATTTACAAGAATGTGAGGGGTGTACTTACATTTATGAGATACTGTATTGAAAAAATCTCCACATCTAACAGGTCTTATATACACCTGTTCTTGTCAAAGCAATGTTTTTTGTTGCCAGTGTTGCATGAGATCTCTAGTTATGTGAGATCTAGAAGTTATTTGCAAGGAACAATGCTACAAAATCACTCAAAGCAGAACTGAAAGATCCTTAGGTGGCTACAGAAAGCATTTATAAGCTATGCTACTAAGTGCTGAGAGTACAGTACTGTAACTGTACAAAGGATCTGTTAAGAAGCAACCCTATATTATATATAAGATATATATAATAAGAAGAAAATGTGTTACCTGTAACTTTAGGCCTTTTGGAAATCAAGTTATTTTTTACTCGCTTAAACTTTGCTTTAACTTTGGTTAAACAAAACATTTAACCAGGGGTGCTCTAACCTTTGCAAGCCACTATATCTAGGTGGATTCTAGCATGATCATGCCTACAACAATCCACAAATTAAGAGCTCTCCTCACTAATGAGCAGAAATGTATTTACTGACATATTGAGGTACCTACAGAAACAGCCAGCAGCTCTTGTACAAACTAAAACTCCCCGTGTTGTAAAAAATAATGTATTAATCCCCAATGAAGAATAAATTATCATCTTTGATCTTCCTGCATTTTCAGGGTGTTTGGACAAAAAAAAAGGCCCACCATGCTGAAAATCGCATCATCAGAAAAAAAAAATTGCTCGGTGTGAACAGACCTTTACAATTTAAGGCAGATAATTTATAAGTTAATTTATATTTATTAAGGCAGATATATTAATATTTCTTAAAATTTATTAACACAGTTATCTCAGACATAATTTTTACATTGTTTTAGCATTACTACATTATCTCATCCAGAGCTTTTCACAATGGCAGGTCTTTGAGAGAGCTGGAAAAAAAAATTACAATATCTACCACTACTGTCTACAAATGAGTCTGCAAAATAAAGATATTACCTTAATTACCATCAGCTGCAATTACCAACTGTAATTCCAAACCTTTATTTCTCCCATTAAAGGACAAATAATACATTGTCAGCTATTACAAGCCCCTCTCAAACAAACATGCACACACTTTGGCACACAAACATCCACACTAATATATGGTATAATAATGCCTTGATTGATTAAGTGAATGAAAAGGATACTTGAAATTCCACTGACATTAGAAGACACAGGGACTGCCTATAGACAAAAATATAATATAAATTATTTAAGAATTCAGGCTGGTTTTACACACACTGCATAAAATCAATCCAATTTTCCCATGACAATTGAGGGTAGTAGAACCGGTGAGGTATCATCAATATTGCAAGTAAATTGTCTGTGAACTGAACCTGGAGACTGTGAAAAACACTAAGACTGTGTGAGCAACGGCCAACCTAGATGGCTGACTTTGTTATTTTTGTAGGTTCAGCCATGAACACATTTAGAGAATGTCTAGCAACAGCTATGAGAGAACTTAGGTTGAACATGGGTAGGAACAAACTGAATGTGAAATTTCTTGTGAAGGTGGAGCAGGGTGTGATGAGATGAATACTGTCCCACACCCAGCTTATGTTATTAACTGTAGTGTATATGTTGAAAGAGCACAAATTTATGTACCCTTGTTAGCAACAATTTTTGCCAGCACCATATGTTTGCTCTTTGTAGTTGTCCATAGACATGTATTCACCACATTTGCCCCTGCAGGATAAACTGTATAAGTACTGAGTGAGCATAATCAAGTTGTCAATGTGTCTGATTTACTGTTGAACTGGAATAACACTCCACCCTTGTGCCATCTGCCTCCAAGTAACACAGATCACCAGAGATAAATCCTTTTGAAGTGGCAATCTGTAAGAGGAAACACCCACACAAATGTCAAATACCCCCACATTCAAAATGACAAGAAAAAATATATTATTAGCATTTTATGTGGTTTAATTATGAGAAGAATTCTATGTATGTGATAAACTGGTGTTTGAATATGTAGGAGATGACAAAGGAATTCCAGATTAAAATAAATGTAAAAATCAATGGTTCTTAACCCAGCAGACTTTAGACACTTTCTTTCTACTACACCTGAACGGGAAATGTAATCAAGTGTGTTACATTAGCAAACTATTGGGAGTCCCCAGAACTTATACCGAAAAACTCTGAAATAACACTTGTGTGTGTTTGTGTGCGCGTGTGTGTTCGTGTGTGTGTGTGTGTGTGTGTGTTCGTGTGTGTTTGTGTGCGTGTGTGTGTCTGTGTGTGAGTGTGTATGTGTTTGTGTGTGTGTGTGTGTGTGTGTGTGTGTGAACATTAATTAATAGAATTATACTAGCAGATGTACCACATGTAAGCTCCTCCGAGGAATTTTGAGCATGCATGAAATATCATCCACAATCAAATCCAGATTCCTCTGTGTCCCAAACAGCTGAGGGTCATTATAGTACATATCCCTGTTGGACACAAAGCAATACTAATCCAGTGTATATGTGCCTTTGACAAATGACTCCAAAACATATCAAAGCTTCCACCTGATCTTATAATTTCTGATTTATGGGCCCGTATGTTACAGTTAGTAAAGAAAATAACCACATCATAACATTCCTGATATAGCCTGAAACATTTCTGCAACAGCTGATAGCTGAAACAATACAGCAATTATAACTGCACACTGGCAGTTAAAAAAAGCAAATTACTTACATACTGTTATTTTTCCATTGTCCACATTTATGAGTACACATACCTTTTTGTTGCATATGAGTCAGTTTGGACTAGTTTGTAAATCATTTCCAGGACCTTCAAAAACAGTGCTGTAAGCATAGAAATAGGTACATTTAACATCTCCAAAGTATCCTAGTGAATTTTTTTATGCACCTGTGCCCTCCAAATAATTGGAGATAATTAGATCAAACATTTCCTTAAAGCAGCATACTTACATGCTCTGCAAAAATATGTCATGATATTTCAAGAAATCTTCATGTTACATGACATGTTACCGAGTTTACATTCTCCATAAGTTTAAAAAAGACTAGTAATAAAATATAAAAAAATATATAAAAATAAAACATTGTATTCAGTGTTTCACACACGGTGCTGTTCTGAATTCAATCAAACATGGATAATAATGCTTTGTAATAAATCATGCAGTTGTGTAGTGTTTTTATGTGCTGGTGCTCATTAAACCGTATTGTCAATTGCGTGGCATAGTAGTGTTCAATGTCAGACCTGGAAGTGTGTCATAATGCACATATCAATATTATTTTAATATCGCTATTTATTATCAATATTTTACATCCCTACTATGCAAACAAAACCATTTACATGTCATATCATTTTTGTTGTTGTTCTACAAATAAGACATAGCTATAAGCTTTTACAAACCTTCTTGGTTACAGATTATATCACTAATTCTGATTTCTCGTAAAGTTGACCTGCTAGGAATCTGGAACAGGTCTATTACGTGGTATAATACTTTCCCTAAATTAAAATTTACTCAACTACAATCAAATCTAACAAGACATTCAACAAAGCCGTATAAAATACTCTCACCAAACTTTTTTACAGATGAAGCACAGTCACTTCGTACAGTTGTGACACTGGCATCTAAACTTATCAGCAGTCCAACAGACTTGTCAAACCTGACAATAAAACAAACAACAACAAAAAACAAACGTATGGAACTCAGGTACACACATGTTATTACTATCTACTCTGTGACTTGATTTGACAAGAATACATGTACAGCTGAGATACTGAGCACCATGCATTTCAACAAAAATACATTCTGGTATTCATTTGAGAATTTTGATACTGCCCAGATTAAGCCCTGTTTATAGCATGTCTGGCCTGGCAGCCACCATATACACTGCGTGATTCATAGAGTCAATAAACAAGCCAGACAGACATCCCTTACTTAAATATGTAAAAACTAGCCCATCACTTTTGTGTAAATTAGGATCCCAGCCCATCTGAAACACTTTAGCCCTTAATAAGCACTGACTTTTTTTTTTTTTAGCTCAAACACTTCCTCTTCTTTGAGAGCACAGTGCACATTAAACACCCCATCAAAAGGCCAGATGTGTATGTGCATGTGTATGGGAGTGTGCAGCGCTAAGCGCAGAGGGCGAATCGTTCTGTCAAGAAATGACACATACAGTCACGCTAATTTTAGCTAAAATGATTTAGATGCGAAAACCGCGTGTTTCTTTTGTGGCTGGAGCGACTCCTTTTTATGCTTTATAAACGTAGAATCACTTATGAACGGGTTTACTTGCATGCAACGGTCAGTAAGCTATACAATGTAACTCATAAACAAACCATTCGGATCTCTGGAAGCAGAACTGTTTTACCGCCAAGGAAGCCCACCTTATGTTGGACCAACAGGAGCGAGTGTTCAGTTCCAACACCGGTGCTTCCCCCTTGGATATGCTGAAAACAACCTTCTGTATAACCTTCTCTATTCGAGTTAAAACCTCCAGCCTAGTTGTGGCATATAAAGCATACACAAACATTAAGTTACAGACACAAACAATGACAAATTAAACCCAAAAACAACTGAACGACAGATGAATGTATTGTCATTACCTGCCGGTGTCCTCGACGTAGCTGGCTGTTGTTTCCCCGGCAGCCTCAAGATTTTGCAAGAGCTCAGCTCGTAATTTGTCTACCTCGGAGAACTTTTCAGACATGTCCGTCACATGAGTCAGAAATGAAGTCCTAACTGATACAAATGGAAAGCCACCAAGGTTTTCAACTTCAGAAAGTCCAAAGATTCTACGAAATCTACAAATCGAGATGCTAAGTTAGCTACGTTGCATACAAAGCGTAACGTTAGCCTAACTGTTAGCAAGCAAGCCGTTCTTGGACGCTATCGGCTAATTTAACACGTATCCCTTTTGAGTGGCTCAGCGTGTCCTTATCAGTGTTTGCTGTCTTTTTATCGCTGCAAAAAGTCGACGTTAAACGGACTTGCCTGCAACTTACGATATGTGAAATATCAGAATATAAGTTTATAAGTGAGAGTGTTGCTATCTGGGACAGCAGCATAAATGCGTAAGCTGTTTCGTTAGCTAGCTGTGAAGCTAACGGTAGCTAGCTACTTTGCCTAATTCCCATTTATTTGAATGTGTAGCAACCTCTTAATTTGGACAGAATAAAATATATTTAAATAATTATATTAAACTAACAAAACCTAGTCGTTTTTTCTGGAATAACAAGAAATACTAGCCAAGCATTTTCTCTCAAATTGTTGTTCGGTAGGTAAAAGTATTGGCACCCTCGACCAAAAATGTAGGACAAGGCTATAATAAAATAAATAGTTGTTTATTACCTTGCTACCACAATGAAAATATGAGTGATATCTAATCTTTCAGTGGAGCAAAAACATTCAAAGAAAATCTTTATAAGTAAAAAGACTCCCATCTTCACTGCACTTCACAGTGGAAGTGGGTGTTTAGATATAAGCCTATTGTTCACATAGCCATTACTTGTTTTTATCAGCAACCTTTTTTTGCTTGAGAAAACTGTTATATAAAACAAGTTTTTGTTTGTTTGTTTGTTTTTTTGCCAAAGATTAATGTAATTTTGGAGGGCATTGCAGGATGAATTAGCCTAATGTGAGATGTTTTGCATTTCAGATCACTACAATATACATCAAAATGGAGCCAACACTTTAAATCCACTCATAGTACCACCCAAAATCCCCATGGTGTGTCCTAATCAAACCAAAGGAGAGAATGCAGATATCACCCCCTTACAGAAATATCAGTGCAAAAATCTGAGTTAGAATGCAGATATCACCCCCTTCCTTGCGCAAACCTTGAATACTTCAATAGCCTGAAAAAGGGCTAGTTTGCACTAAATTGTAATCATTTTCACGCAGGCATACATATCACCAAACATGCAGAAGTCCATTAAAGCAGAGATGCACCCACTCCTGCACCTTCCTCACCAGCACTGTTTTTTTGGGTTTTTTTTAAATAACTGTTCCACTGTCTTTCTTTTTTAATCAGTATGTCCTAAATCGGGACAAAAGGAAATGTGATTAAAATATCAAACACTTAATATATTTACACAATATTAAAATTTGTGTTGAACAAACATGTCATGAACATATGCTGATATGCCAACCTTTGGGTGGTCTTCACACAGGGTGCTTTTTTCGTGAACTTGCACCATCCTAATCTATGATTGGACATTTTAGAAGTTTAATGATTTTATCACATGACATCACAACTTACTGTCCTTACTCTGTTGTTGTACTAACTTTAATCTTTTTGAGAAACACCTACACCAAACAGAGCTTAATTGCCCTCCATTACAGCAATTCACCCTATATACGTAATACGTACTGTATATACTTTGACCATTTCCTATTCAGTTCCCCTGAGCCCCTGCAGGTAAATCACTCCAAAGCCCCAAAAAATTCCAGCCTGCCTGACAACACCGCAGGGCAGCAGCAGGAAAGGCTTTCATCTCCCCGCCTTCCAGAAAACCTCACACTCTTAGCCTCACAAGTCTTTCCTGCCCAGACAAATGTAGCCAGAAGCCTCAAGCAGAAGAAAATAGTATAAAGAGGAGAATAAAAATATATGCTTATACATTTTCATATAAAAGTATAAAGTTGTGAGAAATACTTAAAAGAATTACATTCTTGGGATGACTGTTATTTAGATTGTTATTTTCTGTTTCCTCATTCTTGTTGTCACATTACATTCATTTTAAGAATCAAAACGGGCAATTTTGGATAGGTGGTCAGATAAGCACCTACCTATGACAGAGGTTGGGTGGGTTTCATCTTGAGTAGGTTACTGACGGTGTGAAGGAGAAATGAAACTTGATGTGAGACCTGACCTGAAAGTGCCCCTAATGTGGTTCTTTAAATAACTGTTGGGCATCATTTTTTCCTGATTAACATTGACAGGCAGCTTCTGTAACAGGCAGCTTTCATCCTCCTACCCCCAACCACCCCAAGGCTGATGGATCTAGAAGAGGTTTTGGGTTCTCAGCTAGTCATGTGTTTGATTCTTGCAGTGTGTGTTTGTGTGGTATATGCAGAGGGAGGGGGTGATATGGGAGTTTGGGAGGAAAGAAGAGGGTCTGTCATTCAGCAGGTGAAGAGGATTAACTGAAGCCAAAGACCACTCTGAAACCAAATACAGATCTGTCTGCATAATCCTCGCAAACATAAAAAAAAGATTCTCTCTCTCTCTCTCTCTCTCTCTCTCTCTCTCTCTCTCTGTTTTTTTCTAAACTAAATGATGCTTTTCTTTTGGGTTCTAATGCATCTCCAAAAACTTGTAGAGGAGAGGAATGATGGATCATGGTAGTGACTGATGATAGTTCAACACAGCCTGTCAGAATGATAAGATAAGTTAGTCTGGGGGGAACATTTGTGTCAGTGATGAGTATGTAAACTGTGCAGGTTTCCCCCATTAGATAGGTAAAGCCTAGCATCTAGAATCTGTTGCTTATAGCAAAGCTATGTGACCCTTTTGAACAGTAAATCAGTGTAATATGGGGGATGAAATTTTACAAAAATGGAAAAACTGGCTATGGTAACAAATGTGCATAAACCATTCTTGGACAGAACTAGAAAAATTAATTAATTGGTTAACTGGTGTTTAAACTACATTATGTTGTTTTGTAGAGGTTAACTTGAAAGAGCTTTAAAGAGCATGTCCTAAATGTAAGAGAAGATTGCATAATTACAAAAAAGATATAATTGATTTACTTAATAAAGCATAGTCTTGTGTTGAGTAAATTAAAATGATCTAAAGCCATTACCCTATCCTTTTTTCCTCTCACCCTGGACTCACAGCTGCAGCTCATATGTTCCTGTAGCTGTTCTCAGGGGGAACATTTGCTTTTACTTAGCCCCACCTGGGCCGCCAGTGTTGTTAACAGCCCACCAGGGTGCGGGGGTGTACGTGGCTGGGACATCCTAAACAATCTGGACATGATGGGATGAGTAGAAAAGAATGACCTCCATTCATTTTAATGTCATGAACCCCCCCCTCCCAATCGCAACATCTATTTTGAACCATTGCTGCTTCATTTTAAGGGGCTCTTTTCTCTACAAGAAAGTTTTTACTGGATCCTTCACCAAGTCCTCCCGCTGTTTCTTGCCTCGGCTCCTTCAAAAGGGGCCACCTGCCCAGCATAGGGCAGACAAGATGCAAAATAAATATTACCCTGACCCTTGCCTTTAGCTCTCACATGCAGTGCCGAAGTCAGGTGGAGAATGTGCAAAAAAGGGGATATATTATTTAACAGCCTCTTTGTCTTTGATCATAGAGCTTGTGCTATGCAGTGACTGGAGATGTCACTATTGATTGTATTTCCAATTGAATAACTGAGCTGTTAATAAATCTGGGGCAAACATTCACAAATATGCTAATATTCAAGGGAAACATCAAAAAATTACAACACTATGTGGCAAAAAAACAGCTATAAAAAGGTGTGTGCATCAGAAATAGTTTTTTATGGACCATTTCAAATATTTTTTATTGTTTTCATGTAAATTGCCAACTAATCATTGCATGAAGGAGGTTAATTCCTCATAAAATTTAACTGATGATCTTTTAAATCAAGCAAGTGTGACTATGCTAGTTGTGAATGTATAAAGAGATGCAGAAGTGAGGGGGCACCTCAGAGAGTGCAGGGAAAGTCAGTAATAGTTGTTTTGTGCTGGAGCTTATACTGTCTGCGTTTTTGTGTGGCTGTCATGCTTCAACCTGTAGCTGCTGTGATGTGTGTCTGAGTAGAAGACTTCAAGAGGCAGAGATCAGAGAGGTCTGTGTGAGTGCATGTGGTAGATAATTAGAGAAAGAAAAAACAATAAGAAGTTGAAACCACAAAAACGTGCCTCCATAAAAATAAGCCAGCTTGTCTCAGAGTTCGAACAATATCAGATGATAATGTTCTGATCAGGTCTTAATGGAGCTGAGAGCCTTTTTTTTTGGGTACCACAGGATATAATTTTAGTCTTCCAGAGTGTTAATGATATTAGTATTTGATTAGCTTAATTTCCAACACTGATTACACAGCTGCCTGAAAGCATGAATTATCTGGAAAAACTACCAGGAATAACAACAGCATGGTGTAATTTAAAATTAACTGGATACTCATAACTTTTTCTCATCTGCCATAAGAGAAAAAAATGCGGAGAAAAGTGCAGAAAAAAGCAAGCGCCTAAATAGGTTTAACACATAGCAAATAATTTGTAGAATAGTGACGGTGAGAAATGAGGATGCATTAAATGTTCGGCAGCTCAAATTGGGAAAAAATCCACTTTCGGTGTCTAATTTTTAAGATAAAAAACAAAATAAATGATATCAAACAATGTTTTTAAAGATGCTGTTAACTTTTTCTAGTTCCCAGATGTAGTTGGGAACCAGCACAGAACTTTTTCCCTTTAGCTCCAGGGCTAGGGCCATCTGCTCAAAGCTAACGTCCACTGTAATGCCTTATTTCTCCTCTGCAGGTCACACTGGAGCACTCTGAAGTTTCCCAGTTTCAAACATTCAAGTCAAACGGAACACTGGAAAGAGTAAAGAACAGAGCCATTACAGCGAATCAGATAGACAGCAACTTCTCAGTGCATACACATTCACACACACACACACACACACACATGGACTCTGTCTGCCTGTCTGTCTCTCTCTCATTTGCGCTCTTGTTGTCAGTATGCATGCCTGCATCCTCCTTAAAGAAACACAAACCCTGATTTTACAACAACACGATAAAATCACAGCCAGCATGGAGTGATACACTCTTTGTGAACATAGCAAATATGGCAGCTGGGAAGGGTTTAAGTCATTGTGCTTTGTTGGTATGTCAGCTGGGATGTTAAAATGTTCAGTGTTCAGTAAATATGTTTAAACTGCAGTTTAGTAATTGTTTTTCAGGACAAGAATACATCCCAGACAGCAAAACCGTTCTGGCCCAAATCTGACCCACATTCTCCATTTTTATCTGACCCATGTGCCAGAAAGGTTAACAGAAATTGGAAAAAAAATCTGCCATAACTGTACATAAGTAGTTTTTAGGTATCTGTATTTCTGTCACTTAATACACTCATCATCAAAACAAAGTTACACTTAGAAGGATATGTCAGATTACAGTGCCCTTTGGAGTGACCACAACTGATGGGCAATATTTATTGAGATACACATACAAAAGTACTATCTCTAAGTTTGGCTAATGCAACCTCAGACCCCTCAGCATGGAGTTGTAGAGGTCTCTAAAATGTCCTGCGATAATCCATCCCATGCAGCACGAATATTCTCCTGCAGTTCCTGCAGATTTCGCGGAAGATTAAAGGGTGGAGTGAGACCACACCTTCTGGACATGTGAGGTGTGACAACAAATGGTTTACCTTGGCACTGACTATGGTGCCTCCACACATGTCTGTTTTAATTTTTAGCTTTGTCATGTTCTCTGGACAGAAGTTGTGTCTGTGGTGAGTGGACATTTATAGTAATTATAATGAAGGTGTGTAGTAGTGGTTGTGTTAATGTGAATCCAGTAAAAAAAATGTGTATTTTTTTTGTATCAAGTCCTGGAGTATGTAGGGATAGTCTTTTCCACAGACAGACTCAGGAAGTCTTTTGTCCCTCAGGCCATAAGACTGTTCAACTCCTCTCAGTACAGCAGATGAAAAACTCTGTGACACTCTTTCATTCCGGTTCCTCCAATGGACACACCCCCATCTCTGCACACACTCCCTCCTAAATGCCCTCCTAAATGCCCTACATCTATTTATATTGTATTATTCTACTCCATTCTGTACTGTTTACACTTTTTGCACTGATAATTATTTATATTATATCTATCTAAAGCCTTATGTACTGTCATTGCAGGACATGAGTGATGTGAGTATGTGTGCGTTTGGTCTGCTGTACAGTATTGACTACTAAGATAAAAATGGACATGCTTTTAGTACCAGTTAGTACTACTTTTTAGTACATTGTGCATAGTACATAGTATAAAGCGTACTTCTGCCTGAGCAAAAAATGTATATCATATTTCTTCTTTTACTTGAGTCCTTTCTTTTCTAGATTACTAGTATTTTTGCTAGCAGCAAGCCCATGTACGTTACATAAACATATTAGATGTTTTGGAATTCATCTTTAAGATGCATTTGAAAAACAATTTGTCTTTTGGAAACAAACTGTACAACTAATAATATTCAATATTATTTAGCATGCTGTTTGTGCTCTGTCAGTCGTCTTTTCCAACATGGCGATTATTTCCTTTGAAGAATCACCTGCATTACTATACTAATTCAAAGTAAAAATAAAATAATGTATTATATTTAACAGAATTGTTCTTGTGGTTTTAGTTATTATGGTGCTTTAGTAAATAACACTCTTTTAAATGTTTTTACAGTGTATACAGTCATTCCAGTGTTGCATAAAGACATGTTTACATTTTGCCCTCATTTTGCAACTTCAAACAGAAAAAACAGCAGTACCACTTGAACATACAGAACATAAAATGGATGTGAATGTAATTTATTGCATAACTGAATTTTAGTAAATAATTGTGTAACTGTGTTTGAATAGTACAGCAAAATAAAAGTAAGATAAGGTTTACTTTTAAGGATCAAATAGTTAAAAACTGGTCAGCTTTGGTGTTTTGGTAAAAGGGCCTCTTACAACTGTGGATCTCTCTATTAAAATCATCACACTTGAGAAATGTGACCAGTGCAAACACTTCCTGCTTGTTCTTGTGTATGAGTTGCATGTATGTCCTTGAACTTCAAAACATAAAGCTTGTCAAAAAGTGGGTGTGTTTGCATGATGGAGAAAATGAAACAGGGAACGAGAGTCAGTCATTGTTGAACCTGGTCTGAGAGGGAGTCAGCCAGTGTATGCTCCTGTTCTGCATAACTTCCCCTGGTCAAAAGCTCTTCAGTGTCCCTATCCAGGCCAGCTCGATCAGCCTGTGCCCACTGTTTACTGTGGCAGTTCACAAGGGCCACCAAAGCTGGAACAAAGGGGGGTCTGTTCCTATTGTCCTTCCCCAGAATGGCAGCCCTCCGCTGGACTGAGAGCAGGGCCATGGGGCCCCTGGCTCATACATCCAGTGAGAGAGGACAACTTTAACTGAAACCATGTTCCTCCTTTTCAAGTCCACAATCAGAAAAGGCTGCCTCAATATAAACACCTGTGGCCATTCACTGATTCTATCGGGGGGACCGGAAAGCTGTGTTTATGTGTTACAGGCTACCACTGAAAGGCATTTAACAGCGACAAAGAGAACCAAGCGGATATGCGCAATACTGGAAGGATTAACCACAGCGCATTGTCATCACAAATCAAAGGGAAGCACGGCTATTTTCGAAAATAAAATACAGCCGCATTAAGAGGTGCGGAATAAGGAATGGGCCCCACTTCACCCCCCTTTTACCCACCCCACCCCCAGCAACAGTGACTAGGGCTGCAGCTCTTCATCTGGGACTTTCCAGCTAGAGTAAAAAGACTTGTAGTAAAAGAAAAAAAGTATACATTCCAGTGTACATGATTTAAAGACCTGTTTGAACTGTATTAGTTTCACCTGCAGGAGGTTGTATAATTTAGAAGGTGCCGTAGAATTTGACTGTATTTATAATGACACGGTTTACCAATGATAGTCCAATACCATGAACCTCAAACACGACTGTCTCCTACTTTAAATACAAATCTTGCAATTGCAATAGCGGTCGGTAACACCAGCCGATTTAAAAGTTGCAAACTGTTATATAACAGAATTTACATGCAAAGACAGTGGAGCAACTGCAACAGAAATTACAGACTATGTGGAGAAAACTACTGCTCCAGGCTGGGGCGGCGATTTTGACACATTTTAATACACTTTCCAAGGAACCAACTCCCAGCAAGCATGGTTGATGCAGCCTGTGTCTATTTTGACATGTTATATCCTGCTGTATCCAGCAAATTGCAGCAGCGCTCTTTAAGTTATTCATGAGCCCATCAAAGAACAGCTTACTTTATATCAGGGCCAAATCATAGCATGTGTAAAACCACATCTGGTCACATACCTTCTATGTAGACATGAGAGAATAATTTAAAAGGCTAAATTAAAAAAAAAATCTGTGACACCTTTAAGTGATAACTGGCAACATAAAGAATTTTATAATCTGTAATGTCTGATGAATAAAAGCAATACTTCACATGCATCATTGTGCATTATTGAGTATGGTGGCTGTTTCCAAAAGATGTGTACATCTGGATGAATGACAGTTCGAGCTACCAGGGGTAATTTAGGGAAGTCACTGTAAGATACTTTATGTTGTTGCAAACAGCCCTGTCAAATACCCAGATTGCATTACCAAACTTCTCCTAGTAAAACTAATCCAGCTGTACTAGTGCTCTGTTACAGAAAGCGCCTGGGGCCTGTATGAGTGGCTGGAGCGACGAGAAGCTTAGGAGAAGTTCAGCAGTGTGATATTAAACCGAAGTGTTTAAGAGGTGCTGAGGCCGTGGGGGTTGCTGGAGGGGGCCGCACTCAACAGCTGTCTGACAAATGAGCCTCTGCATCACTGTTTTAGTCAGAATGTGTTGTTACTACAGCCCCCCTCTCTTTCTTTCTAGGCGAGTTTTTAAAGACAGTCTCAGAGCAGCTCTTCAGTACAGTGCACCTGACATTCATTAATGGTAGAGGATCAAGTGCGCTCTGAGTTCAGAGCAGGAACAACAGAATGTGCCTTCATGTTATTATATAGTGCTTCCTGTAGGTTTCAGCAGATGAATTCAAGGCTCTGAAAACAGTAGTTGCTAAGGTCGGTCCTCATGCTCTGCATATTATTACTGATTACACTAGATTCAACTCATTAACAAGCTCTTTATGTATCTGTGGCTGTGTGCGTCTGTTGTGTGCTTGTATACAAGTAACATTGTACCAACCTGTATGGTTTCTAAGTGTTCCATTTTCTCTGTATTGTTAGGAATTTTGGGAAATTCCTGCTTTTTTTCTGGTAGTCTTTTTCTTACACTTTGTTCTTCTTTATGCAACTGCTCTTCTCTTGCCTATTCTCTCTCTCGCCTCTCTCTCTCCTTTTCTCTCTCTCCTGCTGGCTCCTCCCTGCGCGGCGCCTCCTCAAACTTTTGCCGTCCAGAGCTCAGAAACAGCGCGCGCCGCTTCACTCGCCCTCACACCTCCCAGGTCATCCACTACACAGAACACCCAGTGCCAGCGTGGGGACGGAGGGAGAACTTAGCGGATCCTTTAACAAGTCCAAGGTTTGTCTGTTTCTGCGGGGAGATTATAGCTCCTTCGTCTCGGAATGAGAGAGCAGAACTGAACAGAAGGGAGAAGCGCTCTCCGGCTTTGTTTGGAACTGTTCTGTAGTGCCTTGTGATTAGAAGTTTTCCTAAGTGCGGCTGTCATGGCCTCTTTGATGGACCTGCGCGCTCTCGCACTGCTCTTGGTGTGTGGCTGCTCTGTGCTTGCCGACACGGTCTTCATGAACTTCACGCTAGACAACGAAGTCCACTCGAGTTTTATCCAGCGGCGCCTGAAAAGCCAGGAGCGGAGAGAGATGCAGCGAGAGATCCTGTCCATCCTGGGTTTACCGCACCGGCCGCGGCCGCACCTCCACGGCAAGCACAACGCCGCTCCTATGTTCATGCTGGACCTGTACAACGCCATGTCCACGGAGGGCGACGAGATGGGCTATTCGTACCCGTACAAGCCCGTCTTTACCACTCAGGGACCTCCTATCGCCACCCTCCAGGACAGCAACTTCCTTAACGACGCCGACATGGTCATGAGCTTTGTCAACCTAGGTGAGTTGCGTTATCTGCGAGATGAAAGCATCCTCACCGACACCGTCAACATCGTTGTACCAACTTCACTACATCATTACAGTCCGTCAGGCGGCCCATCCGCATCCACACATGTAGCGAACAGTTCTCCAGTTTTTACATTCAGTCACTGAAACGTTTTTCAGTTTTGTGTTTTCACTGTGCAGGAAGTTTCTCAAATTTCATTGAACAAGAATAAGTCATTGCTGGAAATGCTCTCTCTCTCTCTCTCTCTCTCTCTCTCTCTCTCTCTCTCTCTCTCTCTCTCTCTCTCTCTCTCTCTCTCTCTCTCTCTCTCTCTTTCTCCTTCCTTCTCTAGCACATTTCCCAGAGAGTTTCCGATGTCTTTCTTTTAAAAACATTACTCGCATAGTTCATTTAGCTGCTGTCAATCTTTTGGGTGACTTATCTGCGCTACGGCGTCCCTCCTCGGCGTGTTCCCCATCTTGGTGGCAGGTAAACACAGCCAAGCTTCCATAAAGAGCCATAAAAAGGTGTCGCATTCCCCGGTGTCTGCTGTCTCCCAGCCAGCTGTGTTGTCTGCTCGTGTTCAGGTGTTTGAGCTGAGA
The DNA here is from genome assembly GCA_024036415.1 of Prochilodus magdalenae. Classification (NCBI taxonomy): domain Eukaryota; kingdom Metazoa; phylum Chordata; class Actinopteri; order Characiformes; family Prochilodontidae; genus Prochilodus; species Prochilodus magdalenae. The sequence goes on along the minus strand of JAMWET010002973.1, from coordinate 498,268 downwards.
GCTTGGTGAGCAATAACTCGAGATGACAGAGCTAACAGGTGTGTGAAGTGCAAAGTACGCCAAGCGGTAAGCCATAACTGTTAGCTTTAGCTGATAAGAGCTGTCCATATGTTGAGAAAGTGCGTTTTATGATGTAGGTCATATTCTAGCATATACGTTCATTTCAAAACCTGGATAGTTTTCTGGAACTAGAGCCACTTGGCTTTTACCGTCGCTCAAGAAGAGGGCTGCATTAAGTAACTTGTGGTTTGAACCTTGCTTATCTTATCACTTCATGTTCTCCAATCTGAAGCTCTCCCATTAGCTTACTGTAGCCTCATCATCAGGGCTGTTGCACGCTATCGAGGAAGATAAAGGGAAATTACATGAGTTGTGGGCCTGACATGTCATTATGCAGACAGTTTAATTTGTGAAATGGGTCACTGATTGGATTCTTTCGCAGCCATAAACTGTGATTGCTAGATAAGAATGAAATATGAGGAAAAACTTAATAGGTGTTTACCTTAAACACAACCCAACTGCAGACACATAGTATTGTAATGATAGGATGTTTGTATATGGATGCTGTAAAACATACATGCATGCCTGATATTGGTCTTTGAAAATGGTGCATTACAAACAAGCTGTAGTAATGTGTAGTAGTGTATGGTGGTGGTGCCAGGGAGGGAGGGGACACTGTTTTCTATTTATTTATTTTATTTAGAGAAGAGTAATAACCCGGAGGATGGCTGCATTGTGCCTGTTTAAGATATGAACTGACACAAATGGATTTGACCACAGTGACATTTTCTTTTTGGGGAAGGTCTTCTGTGTCCTTTTAGTAGTTCTCAATTTGATTGTATTTAAGTCAGCCTCAAGCCAAGATGAATTTTATCTTGGTCATATTAATCACAGTTGTGTTGATGATCCTATTTAATGGGTATCACTTTTTTAGAGTAAAAGGGTTTACAGTTAGGGCTGTGACGATAACTGAGCTGCTACCGCCAAGTGAAGCTTATTACTGCCATCGCTGCATTTTATATTTAGTTGTTTTTTTTTTTGATGGTGAAAGTTGATTGACCATCATTAGTTTAAGATGCATTTGTACATGGATATGCTGTTTTATGAGAGAAAAAATACCACCACAGCCCTATTTATAGTTTGTTTTATACAGTTTGAAAACATTGTTACAATTTCAAAATGCATCATTCATTTTGCAGTATTTATAGTTCATATGTAGAAGCATAACTCCAAAAACAGTTCTTTGCTTGAAGTTTTTGTTTTTATGATATCATATGAGCCATTTTATTTATATATATATCTACTTGTTCACCATACAGCCCATTTATGATGATGTTACATGGATTGTTTCAACCTGGACTGTTCAACCTGCACTGACAATCAAAAACAGTTTATATACTGTAAGTATTTTTAAAAGAAGACTAGCACAAAAACACCAGTTTAAATCTAACTGCCACAAATGGTGGTACGGAAAATGGAGAGATAAAATGTATTTGACTGTTTTTGGTAAAAACTGGATCTTAAGGAATGCAAAGTTAAAAAAGGAAGGAAAATATGGGCCCTTAAGAAAGTTTAGAAACTTATTCTTGCCTTGAAAATGTCCTCTGGAGTTTGATTGTCATATGCAGAAAATAATAATGTGACTAGTAATATCTTTTTTTTTCATTTCCTTCTCCCAGCACCCCACCTACCATTAAATGAAACACTGATCCAAATACTTATTTCTGATTCAATTTGACTTTAATTCTTTGAAGCTGTGGTGGAGAATAAAGGCATCTGATTTCCTTTTCCTGAACCTGTGACCCGGTCAGCCATAACAAAGATTGTTTATTTCATGAAACGGGGACCCACAAAAGAGTGAAAGAGTTGACCAGATTTCTTATCATTTGTCATTTTTCTTTTTTTCATGTGGAAAAAAAAGTGCAAAAATACATTTTGCTTAATTTGACTTGTTGCACATCTTGCTCATGTGGCTATAGATCAAATTATCCATGGCAGTGGGTTGGCTAAAACGGACACTTGTTTTGAGTGATGCTACGGCCGAGCGAGGCTGACTCACTACAAGAGAATGGAAGCTTTGTGAGGGTCAATGTCCCAGACTCGTGATTCCATCAGGATAGAGCTTCTGTCTTATTGAATCTGCCAGAAAACATATGCTTTCATGAGGTCTTAAGAGAGCTAAAAGAGTGCGGGAATGTTAAAGCAGTGGATGGAGGGAGTTTTCTCTTGACCCTGAGAAGTCACAGTTATTACTGGCAATAAAACAAGTCAGGGTTTAATTCCATTAGAGATAGCATATCGGGGTTGATTGGTATTGGCCAACACTCATGGCTTCAGTATCGGTAGTGGAAAAGAAAGGATGGTATTGTGCCATTTCCCATGTAGAAACAAGTGTTAGAAATGCTGCTGAAAAAGTGCATTCCAAACTGTCAATCAATACCACAAAATGATTGTTATTATGATTGTAATGATTTTTTAACAGAAAAAGCCATGTTTTTCTTAGTTAGTACTTGGTCCTCTAGTGGTCCTGACCAGTGAAGAACAGGGTAAAAGCAGGCTATGAAAGTATACTGAAAAACAAGATGGAATGCACTCTGCGATCGTAGATCTACAAAGTGCTCCTAAATAGTGAGTGCCGCTGATAAAATAGACAAGGAGTATAGATAGAGAGAGGGGTACCTAACAAAGTGGCAAAACAGTATTTCCACTCTATTACCAGCACAGGCCTGATTAAATATAAATGTATCTCATTCCATATTTCATCATGTAATTAAATATGTAATTATATCATTACTATGGAACGGTGTAACTACGCCGTCAGTAAGGAAAGTAATAACGTCTGAGGGTTGATTTTGATTCAGATTTTTTGTATTTATTGTCATTTGAAATATTACGGTAAATGCAAGACATGAAAGAAGTCTTGAAGATCAAAAGCTTTTTAGGTGAACATTCTTCTATTCTTCTTTTCTTCCCACTTAATGAAGCTGGGAGTCATTCTCACTCTCTCTAAAACATTATGCACAGAGATGATTTAACAGATACTGCCTTTGAAAGAGCTGCAGGGAGATTTGGCAAAGGACTCATTCTAAAGCTTTCCTAGACTGGGGAGTTTTTTTTGTTGTTGTTGTTCCCACAAAGTTTATTGGGCCTTCATTGAGAATATTAACACAGGCATTTGTTTGTTTCCAAGGATACTTATGTTTTTGCTTACACACATGGCCAGTAGCACCTTTTAGATAGCTTTGTTAACTGAAGGCACAGGTGTGATAGATTATCTTTTATTGTGGTGGTAATAATTTGATGTGATAACATGCAATAAATGACCTTGCATTGACATACAAGAGCCAGAAAATTCCTGAATGGAAATGGGCCAGAGTCAATGTAACTCCATTCTGAATGTAAGAATCGAGGTGGAATGATCTCAAAAACATAGGTATTTAGAGAAATCTGAAAGATCCAGGAAAAGCTGGATAGAAACCCAACTTATTTTGCAGTGCTGATGCTGGCAAGAATTTGAGAGTTTTGATAATTTAATTGGGAAAGTGATTTTTTTTTAAATGAAATTAGGATCTGTTTTGAGAGAAAGAACACAAACTAGGGTTCCTTTAGTGAAACCAATTTATTTCCATCCCCCCCATGTAAGCAAACCATAGGCATATACATTAATAAACACTTGACCTTTAATGGCTTTATCATACCAGGAAAAAAGCTATTCAGAAAATGAATCGTCTAAGTTGTTAAAATCCTGTAACACCCTCCAGAGCGTCCAAAGGAAGGAAAAAAAGGATCATCTGGATGACAGCAATCAGAAATGTGACTCATTGAATCTCTGAGTAGTAGCACTACAGGCTAAGGGTTTGTGTGCTTTCGGAGTTTTATAGTGTTAGCTGTTGCTGTGGTTTATGACTGTGTTGTGTTGAGTAATGTTCAGTGCATCTCAGTGCGAGTTGAGAGTTCCTGAGAGGGTCTGGGCTGCGTTAACTTTAGCAGCAGAGACAGTTCTCGCCGCTGCACAGAGAGTGGGTGGGTGGGTCTCTGTTTTTTGGACCCCAGGGGCACGAGACATTTTGTCTCTGAGTCACCTCTCTAAAAACCCCAGCTGTGTAAATGGCTTACACCATACATGTAGAATGTAAACGGCACATGGTGCATGCAACAGGGGTTGCCGGCACTGAGGGCGTGTGAATCCACCAGAGAATGAGAACGCACTGTTTTGTGGTGCACATATCGGAAGGGGGATTTTCTGAATATTATCTGGAACACTAGAGTGAAATCTTGGGGCATATATTGACCTACCACAGTCACATTATGCAATCAGTAGCAGACAGTATGAACTTGATCAAACAAAGCAACATAATAACATGGACTTTCAGAAATTTAGGGTAAGCAATACGTCAGAAATGCACTTGAGGACATGATAAAATCAAGATATTTAGCTTTTCTCAAGATAAGTGGACTAGCTGGATCATCTGACAATGGAAGGAGGAGCCGCATGACTATCAGCATAATAATAGCCTTTAGCTTTGATTTAGTCTTGTGCTGGCATAGTCTACTAGCAAAGCATGCAGCTAATGACCCAACATTGATATGAGAGCCTAGAGAGCCTGACTCACATGTGTCACAAAAACAACATACAGCACCATTTTTACCGAGCCCGTGAGTGCTGGATGCTTACATGTACACAGATTTTTGTTTTTAACTGTTTTTGTGAATGTTTGAACTGTTTTGTGGATGCCTTCCCTGTCACAATCCTGACAAGTATTTCCTGTAGACTGGAATTTTTCCCCCTGCTCATTGACTCATATGCTTCGATACCTGCAAATCCAGCCACTTCCTTCACACTATGGCTTTTGACATGCCCAAATGCAATCACTTCCTTAATGATTTACCCATCATTAGTATCTGCTTTGGACGTATTTCCCATCGTTGATTGCATGGTACTACCTTTTCTATAAATCCTGTTACACACCCTGCTGGTATTTTTAGCTCAAACATGCAAAGTGAATATTTTTTGTTTGTGGAGTCCAACAAGAACATGCCATTAAATCAAGCTTGGTATGTTTTATATAAGACACAGGATAAATTTTTTGCCAAACTAAAAAAAAATACAATTACAAATCCAGACTTATTACATTAGATATTAGTATCAGTATCTATACTCGGTGTTGGTCTGTATTTAAGAATTTGATGTCTGTGCATCTATAGTGATAGTATGTGGTTTTGCATTAGGTCAGACCTTTGAGGATTAGCATTTCACACCAAGAGTGCATTAAAAAAGAGATAATGTGCTAATACACTGCTACTTTAGAAGTTACTTAGTACTTAAAGTCAACCTGAAACACAGTTTTACACAAAAAAAAATCAATTTTAAATACAATTTTACACTGTGCTATATTAAGCCCAACTGATCATATAATATAAAAGCCAAGACAGTTGCATTTAATCCTTAAATCTTTAGATGTTTAATGACTTCTTTGCCTCAGTCTTCTGGTTTTCAGCGATGTCACTGCAGCAGCAGGAGAGGGGAATTATATTAATCAGTAATTTAATGTCATATAATTTCCATCCCAGTACTTCAACCTAACCCAGAGCTCAGTGTTCAACTGGATCATAATCATGATTCCCAAATCATATTCATGATGCTTATTCGATCTGGTACTTTTGTAAAGGTGCTTTTATTATTTAATGCAGTTAACAGTACTTTTCCCTTATCTACCTCTGAAAGTAATTGTTCATTGTCTTTCTTGCTCACAGACTAACCTTATGTTTATGTTAGGATCTGTTGTCACATTTGACACTATAGCTTTGATCAAAAAACGGTTCTCTTTTTCTTCACAGAGCCCATGCTTGTTCTTCTCCAAAAAGCCAACCTATGAGAAAACTGGAAGGTGTGGAGAAAGAGATTGTTGAGGGTGACATTGGGGGTGGATGTATGGATTAAAAGTATTATGATTAGTTTAAAGGACAGACCTCTATCAATATGTGTGTTCTCAATTTGGTGCTTCACTAAGGAGCCTAGAACAACAATTAATTTCAAAAGATCCTGTACTTACACCTAATTTAATAAAACATAAAAATCGAATCTTGATCTAACTGTAAACAGTTTTCTTCTGTAAACAGTACTTTAAACATAGTGGTCCCATTGTGCATTGCATTAGGTCTTCCTCTGTGTGCCTCCTAATATCAAATCAGGATTATTGGATACATTTCCATTTGCTTATAGCCAATTCAATATAGCCCTCACAAATGCTTAACTGGGTGCACCGTACCCTAAAACCTTCCACACCGGTATGACCTTATATGGACTGCAGAGACTAGAGTGAGGAAATGTCTGTCTAATACCTGCCATGAGAAGCAGGCCTCATCACTCCTTACTTAATGGGTGTTTTTTTCCTTCTGTTGCTGTTTTCCATCTCTCACCCTTCTCATTGTGTTATCAAGTGTTTAGTCACAGCTTGCTCCCGTTGGTTGCTCTCATGCAATCTCCTGATTTTACACACTCTTAGAGAGAGAGAGAGAGAGAGAGAGAGAGAGAGAGAGAGAGAGCGAGAGAGAGAGAGAGACTCCTCTTAGTCATTATGGAAAAGGCTCTAGCCTGTAATAGGTCCCTGGGCCTGTAATAGTTCTGATTTACTTCAGCTGCCTTCTTCCACAGTCTCAGGAGAAAAGGCATCATAAAATAAAAGCACTGCTTTTGGCTTGAGGACCTGCACATCTGACTGTATGGAAAAGAATAAAGGTGAATGCTTTTAGGCATCTGCCATTAATGTCGACCAGATGGTGAAAGACCTGAATATATATATAATTAAGGAACAAAATAAAAACACAGATGGTATAAATCAGAGGTTCATTATTGCTTGTGTGTCGGTGTGTGTATATTTTCATCCATTTTCAGCACAAAGGATTCTGACTTTGTAGGAAAAACTAAAGAAAAAACTGACCTAAAGACTAAAATTAGAACCAACAAAGTGATACTGACTTTGTAAATTTGTTTCTTATTACACTGAAATAAAACAAATATGACCGTATTTAAAAATTACAGTTTCAAAATAAGAGATAAATTTCTATTCCTCTTCTGAACTGCCTGTTTTGAGTGGGAATAATAGAAAGATGGGCAAAATCAGAGCAAGGAAGAGGTAGAGGAAGGAAGAGGAAAAACTAAAAAGGATAGTTGCTCTACTTCAGAAGTCCTCTAAACAGTTAGCTGAAGTCTGTGCTGCTTGTCACATTTGTGAAGTGTGGCACTATTTGGGTCGGCACCCTGCTCCCTAATGTCAGTGTTAAGTTAGCTGATCCGGCCACAGATCCAGACACCACCGACCAGACAAAATTTCCTTTTTGTCCTTTCAGTGCCAGTTGTTTGACTTCACATCCTCAGATTTGAACTATTTACAATTAAATTTGTCTGACTGCTACAGTTAGCCAGACATTTTATTAGACGTGAATATCAGACTAAGCTAATGCCTTCTCTCTTAGTTAGCCTCACCTTAATTTCAAACCTTCATGATAAATATTTATTTTAGATAAATAATAAAGGAAATAAAAATAAAATTGTCAGATGGAAGTGTCAAAATCGACAAAGGAAAAACGTTGTTATTGAACATAGTAGCAACTCTGTAAGATTTATGTAATGTAAGTAATGTTTTGAGATACCTCTACTACAAAACATCGGAAACATCAAAAAGAAACAGGTATGCTTGAACATGTGGAGGTGCCCCTGTGTGTGACACAATGATTGTAAGTCAAAGACATTTCCTAATTACACTACACTTCCCCTCCTAAGGCTATTATTGTTTTTTGCGTTAATACACACAATATAAACTAAATGAACTCATTGGAGTTTTAATATTTCCTTTCTGCAAGTGTGTGTGCTTGTGTGTGTGTGTGTGTGTGTGTTGTGTGTGTGTGTCTGTCTGTCTGTCATGGTGAATGTACAACTATCAGCATCACAACAACACAGTAATTACTCATTTTCATTATGACTCCAGAGCGTATGTACCTACCCACACCCACTAAAAGGACCTGACCCTCTCAGTCACTCATGGGCTCTCCCTCTCGCTACATAGACAGCCACACACACACACGCTGCTATCTGTGGTCTATTACTAATTGATGTGTTTACATTAGGTGAAGATGGTAAATGTGAAATGTGTGTGTTGTGGTAGTTAGTACTATGTACATGAGATGTGTGTAATCTGCATAATTGGAAGTCATTGGACACCTATTATATCCATTTCTGTCTTTCAGGTTTAAATTGCTCTTTCTCTCCCTCTCTTTTTTCTTGGGTTTTGTTGAACAGCCTTCCTAACATTCCAGCTCACAGCAGGCTGCCCCTGGGAGGCTGCCAGAGGTTAATACAGATGTTTCTGAGCGTCTGCCGGCCAAAGCAGCTGTGCAGGGAAACTTTATCTGAGTCCATATACACACTCACATTCTCCCTCCCTCACTCTCTTTACCACACACACAGACATTCTACCTAATCTGTTTCATTGTGAGGATCCTCATAGCCATAGATGTATTAGATATCGCAATCATGCTCCATATTTTAATTTTAGGTGTAATTTAGTTTTTAGTTTATAATGTTTGTGTAATAAATTTTTGCTCCAGTGCTTTGTTATCGTTAGCCCTGTAGATAATGGATATGATGGCTTGTGAACAGCTGCCCTTTAATCTGCAGAAGAATGTTGCAGCTTCTCAGCATTGAAGTTTTCCATGTTTGTCTGGTTGACACGGGGTATGGATTAGCAAGGAAGTCTTTGTGGGAACTTGTTTCCATTTGTTGGGTCTGATTTGTTCATTGGCTTTGACACATTAGTCTCATTTTTCTGCTTCTTTTTCTGTTTAATCCTGGAATTACGTTGGGTACTGACTGTACTAACATCACCTCCCAGGAGTAACATTGTCTGTTTTCTGTTGTCTTCTCTCTCTTTCCTCTTGTCTTTCCTCTTCTCTTATACTTTCTACAATACACTATTTCTCTTTCTCACTTTCAATCTCCCCCGTTTTTTTTTTTTTTATCATTTCTTCCCTTCCCTTGCCTCCTTGCCTCTCCTGCCACAGAGAAAATAACATACTGGGGGCTGATTTGTGCCAGTTCCGCATTTCAGCATGCCTGTTTAGATTTGGGTTGAGCTGAGACTCCACTGACCTTCATGGCTCCTCTCAGCACACTGCTTCAGCAGTGTGTAACGCACTGTTACAAAGAGCCAGAGTGCGGACCTCACTAGGCGGCCTTGCATTCTTCATTCATTTCTGCATGTCCATATCGGAGCACAAATATGATATTATGGTATTCTCCACATTAGTAATGCTGTTGTTATATAACTTTTTATATGCTGTATAATAATAACTGATTTAAATAACATGCAGTTGAATGAATGCTACATCAAATATGGTAACTTATATTTAGCACAGTGTTATATTGCACAACATACATTTATGTACATTTATGCTGTGATATTTCAACAATGCAGCAGTGGCACACAAATTCAGTAATCTTCAAATTATTGTATGAATTTCATTCAGTTATGCCACATATTTATCTCAACATAACATTTAATTGTTGATGAAACAATATTGAAATGAAATTCTCATTGGCTCAGCATAAACATTTTTTGTTCACTGAAATGCAAACTCATCATTTTTGCCCAGTTTATGTAAAACATTACTTAAAAAAACACACAATTAATGTCTTTAATATTAAAATCTGTCCTGGCTAGTAAATCTTTAAGCATGCATATCAGTACATATCTACAAAAAAACAAAAAAAACCCAAAACAAATACAATTGGCTGAATGCTGGTTGTGTGTTAATTTAAATCCTGCCCAAACCTGATATTAGTAGAGAATAAAAACCAAGTTCGCTGTTTACACAGGTGTCCTTAATAAAAGCTGTCCTTCCCTGGATCCTGCTGAACATGTAATTCCGTTACTAAAGACAACACCTTAGACAAAAGCGTCTAAAAAGCAGGAACTCAAAATGCCTGCTGTACAGAGAATAACTGGCATGTAGTGGTATAGTAATCAAATGTGCAACCAAATGTTAAAAGATAACAGAAATAGCAATAAACTGACTGAAGTATGGCTGAGGTGAACACGGTCACTAATAATCATAGTTGTGTTTTTTTTTTTTTTTTATTTTACAAAAAAATTGTAAGTACAAACACTGTTTTATAAGGATGGTTATTTCTGTTGCACAATGTACTTTTGCTGTCGGCTTGTGCTGTGGTGAAGACATGCGCTCTATTCAAGTCTGCACGCTTCTGTACTTCTCCTTCTACACTAACGAGTGTACTTCTAATGCTACTGTTTTACACACAATTTTTTGCACATATGTGCAACACTACTGTGATTTCATGACGCAGACTGCAAAAGTGAAAAAGAGAGAAGAGACACACCAGAGAAAAGGACAACCACTGACAAAGGTTTAAGATCATTTGAAGTTGAGAAAAAACTGAACTAGCCAATCACATAACCACAGCATAACCTCAAGGCTTCAGCATCTCAGCAGTAAGCATCCAGTCTAAAAAAGTTCATTTTTAGCATTTAACCAAAATTAATTAAGCTTTGTATTCATTTTATTTGAAAAGAAAGAAAATTCACATGCAAAATCACAAGACGGCTATTTGGCATAAAGTGTAGAAGTAGGTAATCTTCAGTCATGACATAAACAGCCTTTTAGACAAAGAATTATGTAATGTGCGAAGCATATCACAGATGCATATCTTGCATAGCTTACCCTATCAGTGTATAATACTTATTGTCACAGGCCTTTAGCACATGCTACTGACCAAAATACAGTTTGTATGTAATGTATGTCTGTAACATCTGTAGGAAACTACGGGCTTCTTCTCATTAGTTTTGTGTAAATTAGTATACACTTATTTTTGGAAATAATAATAACCTTTTTTTAGTGTAAATTTTTTTTATTTTAGATTAGCTTATCTTAAATCTATTACTTATCTTTTTAGTTTTGAAGCGTAAGTGACAGGCAATAGGGAATATGTATATTTAAAGGTGCTATATGAAAAACTGTACAATTCTAAATTCATAACCGTTACATACACCAGATCATGTTCTAGCCCAGGAAATCGATAACAGTGAATTTAAATGGTAAAATGTGTAGAAATGTACTTTTCCATTCTGTGATTCAGCCCTTTTAAACTTTTCTCAAGAAACTGTCAATTGGCCTTATTAATGTACCTGTTTCAACAAAAATTGGCTTCCTTTTTACCAGATTCTTAACTGAATGTTTCATTCTATCTTAAATGCTCCAGCTCCAGTATGTAACTGCAGCACCATTTAGGGTGGAAAAGAAAAATTGCAAAACAAGCTGGCAAACAGGAAGCCAACGTTGTATTTAACACGGTCAAAGGATAATTTAAATTGAGAGTTCTTAATTTGTTTTGCAGTTTTCACTCCAGACAGTTTCTCAAAACATGGATGAGCTGGCTTGGTGCAGCATTTGACACTTTTGAAAATCATGAAGAGAGGAGTAGCTCCACCTTTATTATTAACATCACAACCTTAACCACAACCTGTAGCGCCCACAGGGTGTGGTTTTACCCTCTTATTGATGGTTGAAGCAGATCATCTTAAACTGAAAGCTTCTTAGTGAGTAATAACTTCAGTAAGTAAATTACTTTGTGTTGTGGTAGAAAATAAGTACAATTTGTTAACTTATTTAATTAATCTAGTATTAACATGAAATTTCATTTTACTGTCCTTTCTGCGTCTTTTGATGTCTCTGTGTGAGCTATTGAAAAACATAAATAGCAAAATAGTTCATCAGGTTATTCATGTGTGTACCAAAAAGAAAAAAAAACAAAACACAGCTTTTGCTCTTTTATGGCCAAAGCACACAGTGGGGTGCGAAAGTTTGGGCAGCATTGTTAATTTTCCTGATTTACCTTTATAAAGCACTGATTGTTTGGATAAAAAAAGTCTGTTAAATATATCATATAGTGGACAAACACAGTGATATTTGAGAAGTGAAATGAAGTTTATATGATTTACAGAAAGTGTGCAATAATTGTCTAAACAAAAGTAGACAGGTGCATAAATTTGGGCACCAAAAAAAAAAATTTAGTAAAAAAAACTTTACTATATCCTCCTTTCGCAGAAATAACAGCCTCTAAACGCTTCCTATAGCTGCAGTGTTTACTATAGCAGTGTTTAGGGTCGTTGTCTTGTTGGAAGATCCAGCCCCGGCACAGCTTCAGCTTTGTCACTGATTCCTGGACATTGGTCTTCAGAATCTGCTGATATTGATTGGAATCCATGCGTCCCTCAGCTTTAACAAGATTCCCAGTCCCTGTACTGGCCACACAGCCCCACAGCATGATGGAACCATCATGTTTTTCTTGGAGTGCTGTGTTCTTTTTCCTCCATGCATAACGGCCCTTGTTATGCTCAAATAACACAGCACCTTATTCCAAAATGAAGCTGGCTTGTCCAAATGTGCTTTAGCATACCTCAAGCGGCTCTGTTTGTGATGTGGGCGGAGAAAAAGCTTCCTCTGCATCACTCTCCCATACAGCATCTCCTTGTGTAAAGTGCGCCGAATAGTTGAACGATGCACAGTGACTCTATCAGCAGCAGGATCATGTTGTAGGTCTTTGGTGCTGGTCTGTGGGTTGACTCTGACTGTTCTTAACATCCTTCGCTTCTGTTTATTCCAGATTTTTCTTGGTCTGCCACTTCGAGCCTTGACTTGAACTGTGCCTGTGGTCTTCCATTTTCTCACAATGTTTCTCACAGTGGAGACTGAAAGCTGAAGTCTCTGAGATAGCTTTCTGTATCTTTCCCCTAAACCATAAAGGTGAACAATCTTTGTTTTCAGGTCATTTGAAAGTTGTTTTGAGACTCGCATGCTGCGACTCTTCAGAAAAGATGCAAAGAGGAGAAAAACTTACAGTTGCCCCCCTTAAATACCCTTTCTCATAATTGGAATTCACCTGTGTATGGAGGTCAAGGGTCACTAAACTTACCAAACCAAATATGAGTTCCAATAATTAGTTCTAAAGGTTTTGAAATCAATAAAATGACAACAGTGCCCAAATATATGCACCTGTCTACTTTTGTTTAACCAATTATTGCACACTTTCTGTAAATCATATAAACTTCATTTCACTTCTCAAATATCACTGCGTTTGTCCCCTATATAATATATTTAACGCAATTTTTTTATCCGAACAATCAATGCTTTATAAAGGTAAATCAGGAAAATTAACAACGCTGCCCAAACTTTCGCACCCCACTGTAGCTGTAAAGAGGGACGTAAAACATATCTGATAATTTTTTCATACCTTGTTTGTAAACAATTTAATGTTCAACTCCATATATTGGAGGTCAAATACAAGTAAATGTTTGTCTAACTATGTATTGTATGTTTTGAGTACTAAGGCACATTATGTAGGACTAAATAAAATGTACATTATCAACTGGTATTTGTAAAATGGTTTACAAAACAAAATGCTGTTTTACATAGGTTAACAAATGTTTGTAGATTGAAGATTACTGGATCTAATTAAGACAAATAGCACATTTCTAAACATGTTTATACTGCATGTGGTGTTTGTGCAATATTCAAATTAATATGTGAGTTAATATGTGTGTCCATGCATAAAATGGGAGCCAAACCTAAAATCATTTACTAACTTGTTGCACATCTTTATTTAACTTTTGGGTTACATTTTTGTATGCATTGACAGATTTATGTATAAATGTTTGTATGCTGACAAACATTTGGCCAAGCATTACTTTTAAAAGTTATTTTTACATTTAACTTAACTGTTTTCTAACGTAATATTTCACATTTAATGTTTCTAGCTGTATAATGGCTCTTCATTTAGTTACTAACTCAAGTTCAGTTTAAAAATTTCCATCTTTTCACATCTAATAAAGACTTATTTTAACAAGTGATTTAAGTAAATGTTAATAGACAAGAATAGTTAATCATTCATATTAGAATTATATCATTATTTATACTATAATTAAAAATACAAGTATCTTAAATAATTTATTTGTACGTTATTTTTCTGAACATCATTGATTTTTTGCATGTATGTTACATATATGATGTAACATTAATAGTAAGTCAGACAATCTTTTCTAATATTTTACTGGATATTTTAATATATCTTTTAAGCCAAACAGAATAAAGATCACAGAATCATAGACAATTTACTTGTCTTAGTAGACATTAGATATACCCAGTTCCTATGTAGACAGTATAACACAGGTAAACACAACTAACCACAATAGTCTGCCTCAGTTTTAAGAAAACAATATGCTGTATTAAATATCAAGCCACTATGTAGTGTGTTCCACTTTTGAGTTTTGGTCCCTCTCAAGGTTTCTTTCTCTTGCTCTGAGGGATTTTTTCTTTGTCACTGTCATCCGTGCCATGCTCTTTAGAAGCATGGACCCAAATTTTCAGCATGAACCCAGATTTTCTGATTCACTGCTTTGTGAATTGTGCATCTGTTAGAAAAAGAACAATATAAATAATATTGACTTCATTTGACAAGTGCTACTAATTTTAGTAAAAGCAGAAATGCTGTTGGTAGCATATTACTTGTGTAAAGGTATTCAATTGACATTCGTACTTGAGTACTTGATTTTAAATTGCATAAGTATCAGAAGTTTATTACAGAAAATATAGTTTTGGTTTTTATTTCTGTTAATATAATTATTTTATGCATTCTTAGCTATACAAGCAAGAGCAAGTACGTAAAACCATCAATAATAATAATAAAAAGAATGAATGGAGATTTCACAAACATTCGTTTGCACATATACAGTTAAAGGGGTCGTAGAATGGAAAGCTTTATTTACATCGGCATACTTAATGAGGGTTCAGATCAAACAGATCAGGAGCAGTAGTGAATTATACGTTCTGAAATATTTCCAATTGGTGATCATATTTAGAGATCAGATTTTTAATTAACTTTGTGTTGATGCCAAGGTTCATTATATTTTTCTGTCATTTCATTTTTGGTTAATTTTTTTTTTTTTTTGTCTTTTTTATGGGATAAATGTACATACGTTTAGGAAAGTTAACCAAACCAATCAGAGCAGAGCACATCAAAATATTTATGAACACACCATATGAGGCAAACCGGGTATTTTTGTCTAAAGCCATGTGATTGTAAATGGGCATGTAAAAACATGTCAAATCTGGACATTTTCATATTTTCTGATATTATTTCGTGAGCCCTGAAAAAAATATTTCTGGGTGCAGTTTCTACCTCCCTGGTGGAGCACTGGTGATAGCTCAGACCTCAGGACAGGTGGAATATGCCCACCTAAATATGGAAGGAATCAGTTTCTGAGCTCCAGCTGAATCTCTTCTGATTACAAATTCTCACTCCAGAGGTGCCACTTTTGTGTAATTCCCACCAAATGTGTTCACCATTTTGCGTTTAAACATTTTGTGAGTCAGCTGAACATTCAGAGGAAGAATGACATTTGAGTATAGACTGCATATTAAGAAATTCTTGAGTAAGTAGTAGCCTGATTAGCCGCCAAGCATAGGCTTCTCCAGGAGAGAAACCACCCTGGCGGTTTGGAAGGGATGGAACGTGACCTGAATCATTTCTCCTCCCTCTCCTCCCCTAGTTTTTTTCCTTTTCCCTTTTTATGTGTGATGTTGCTAAGCTGTAAACTATCTTTATACAATACTGTTACAATTTTTTCTGTCATTTAGAAAATCTAATAAAAAAAAAACCAGCTTTATAGCATGTTTGCAAACAATAACTTTTCGGTCGGTCGGTATGGCTCAGACGTTCTGCTTGACCATAAATCTGTTGTTGTGGCAAAATGTGAAACCGCCTGCAGGGATGACATGAATCAATAAATTTAGGCAGAGCTGTTTGACTAAATATTTTTTAACAGGCAGTGTATATCTCGGGTTTAAAGTAACCCATCTCTCTCAACCGCTTGAACTGGAACCATGTAATTGGTGACAGCATTTATGTCTTGCCATCAGTTGCTCTTCTTGTCATAATGCACTTTTTTGCAGAATGATTCTGCTAATGTTTGCTCAGTGTGTTTTTGTGCTGATTGGTTGGTCTGTTTAGGCCTGTCGTGGACAGCTGACTCACAAAGTTTTTCATAGTCTATATTTTCTGCATGGTGGTTCACAGATGGTGAAATAAGTTTGTTGTCAAGCTGTCTTTAACGGGAACCCGATTTCTGACATAGCTTGCGGATTGTTGTCTTTTGAGCTACATTGTGGATACAACTGAAAAAACTAAGTAGCAGAAAGTGGTAAGGAAAGCATATGCTGAGTGTAAGAGATACCATTACTAGATGTTACATTACCAAGCGAATGAGCATAGAGTGAAGAGAGAAGAGGACTCCAAGCCTTGAGGGACACTGGTGGAAAGCCTGCATTAAGCGGCCTCTCCATGTTACCTGATAAGTGTTCCCCTCCAGCTTGGTAAGAACTGAAAGGAGGATTTTGTGGTTGACCACAGTGAAGGCTGCAGAGAGGTCAGAAGAATTGGAACCAATAACAGTTTGTCTGATATTGCCATCTGGAGGTTCTTAGTCACTGCTATGAGAGCTGTTTCTGTGTCCTGGTTTGAAGTCTGGTTGGGGCCTTGGAGTTAGGAAAGAAAGACATTTGAGTATAGACTGCATATTAAAGAATTCTTGACAAAAAAGAAAAGTGATACTGATCAGTAGTAGCCTGACTACCCGCCAAGCATTGGCCTCTTCGGGACAGAAACCACCCTGGCAGTTTGGAAGGGATGGAACATGACCTGATGACAGGGAGCTGTTTATTTTAGAAGTGATGAAGGGCAGTAGATACATGGAGGTTGAGTGAAGCAATGTGGTTGGGGACTCGGATCCAGAAGGCAGATGGATTGTTGGATTTGGGTGGATATAAGACATCCGCAAAAAGAGAAGGAAAGTACGTAATTAAGAGCAAGAGGACAAGGACTACTAGAGTGATTGAAGACAGAAAGAGAAAAAAGACTGGTGGATTGTGTTAAAGTTCTTCTCAAAGACAATAACAATCTCCTGAGGTGAGAATGTTGTTGTGATAGAGGAAGGGTTTAGGAAAGAGGAATAAAGAGCTTGCACGGATCAGATGCTGGTGCTTTCATTTCCCTTTGTAAAAAGATGAGTTACTAGTTATTAGATGTTATTAGAGTTATTAGATGCAACAGTTACTTCAAGTATGAACTTAAAAAAAAGAGATTGCTAGCAGTAAAGATCTGAAGGGGGCTGGGATTACCTCTACCTTCCTTCTTTCTTAGCTTTCTCAAAGAGCTTGTGGGGATGATCTTGCTTGCCTTGAGCAGAAAGGACCACGGAAAGTATCTGTAGCTTTATCCTGGGTGAAATATCCTTTATGACCAGATAGGCTGGTGGCCAGGGCACACCTGGAAGCTCCAACTGTACCAACTTTACCAGTGGCATAGTAATTAGGCAAGTATTTTTTTATCAGCATCCGAACACTCAGCTTTGTCGCCTGTGAAAGTGCAAATGGAACCCATAACAAGGCAAACAGCATAATCAAAACGTCTCCCACTGGATCTGTATTCTCTGCATCCTGGGATTTAATGTGTTGAATGCAAAGCAGCTGCTGGACCCTATGATGCTGGTGGTTTCTGGTTTTGCTAGGTCAGTGAACCCACATAGGGTTTAGCCTGCTATCCAAAGAGGAGCAGCTGAAGAAAGTCGGTGTTGTGGGATCTGAAGCCATCGCTGTAGTGAGGGAGCTTGTAACCCTTGTTTCACCATGGGTCCATTTGATGACACAGAAACTACAATAGTGATACAAATCTCCCACCGTCAATACAAGATCTTGGGGAAAATTAATGCAACTCTGGACAAAAATAAATGTTGTGACATTCCAGAAGCTTGTGGAAACAATCCCACGGTGAATGCGTGCCATGATCAAATCTAAAGGCGCTCCAACTAAATATTCAAGGGTGTGACCCTTTTTTGGCCAGACAGTTCAAGTTCAAGTTCAAGTGGTTTTATTTGTCATTTCAACTATATACAGTGGTGTACAGTACACAGTGAAACGAAATAGCGTTCCTCCAGGACCAAGGTGCTACATCTAACAATAGACTACACAAAACAATACAACATAAAGTGCACGTGCGTAAGTGCGCAAGACAATATACTATAAATACACACAACCATTTACAAGACAAACAATAAATACGGGGTGGGGGGGTAGTGGGAGCAGTAAGGTGCATTTGGTGTAGATGTAAACATTAGACATTGTAAACACTGTATTTGAATTTAACAGTAGTACTAAAGTTATCCAGTTGGTGGAACAACAGCAGTTTTTTTGGTGGTGAGTGGTGAGTGTGTGTGTGTGAGAGAGAGAGAGTGTATGTGTGTGAGGAAAGAAATTCACTATTCACTTAGTCCCATTTTATATATTCTTATTTAGATGATTTAGAGATGATTGAAGATGAAGAGATGATTGAAGATGAGGATATGACTGAAGATGAGGAGATGATTTTGCACTTGCAGTAGTATGTCAATGGCAGGTGACAATGTCAAGGCATATTTTAAGTAAATAATGATAAATGTTGACATAATGACTCATTTTCTTTGTACTTTGTAAATTTACTAAAATTGTAAAACCAGTCATATGGTATCAGTATGAGGTATAAGACAGATAATGCTTATCTAAGTCATTAACGTAGTAAGTAAGTCATTATTTTGTAAATCGGAGCGGCACAAAGGATTAATATTAGGATATGCCCTTGTATTAGATACATTATTAGCTTCAGGATATCCCCCTTAAAGACTTTTACTTTAATATTACTCTGTTTTAATGGTGATAGCTCCTGGATTGCTTTGCAGTTGCTAATCTTACTTTTCAGCTTTATCATATTATTTTAAATGAAAAGTGAAAGAACAAGCGTTGTATATTGATTGATGCTTGATGTTTTAAAAAGTTCTGCTCTATAGCAAAAGTTTTTTGGTGAACTGATGATTCTACCTATTGTACTTTTTTCTACCTGAGGCATATTTTGGTCATGTAAATATTTTTAGCTGAATGCCATTAGGCTGCTCATTAGGATGTTCATGCTTTTGTCTGATTAGTGTTCGGATGCTGAATGGCTGCGGGTAGATTGCATTGGAAGTGCTTTGTGTTGTGGTGAGTACAGCATTATAAATTGGAAAAATATTTATGCAGACACACTGCATTCCGCAGAGATCTATAACAGGAGCACAGTTGGTCAGGGTGCGGTGGGCGTGGTCTAGGAAGTGGTCACAAAATGAAAGAACGCAAAATACAGAGCAAAAGTGGAAAGGAGCAGGATGAGAGTAGCAGACACCAAAGATCTCCCAACAGTGTGTTTAAATGTGAGTGTATGTATGTGTGTTTGCTTTAGCTTACCTCACTCTAAAGCCTAATTATCCAGTCAACCAGAATGTCAATTTAGCTCTTGTAAGTTAAACACAAGCTTGAGGTTAAACTTAATGAGCGGAAGTAAGTGGAATGAGAGCGGGAGAAAGTAACCACACACACACACAAGACTCTTCCAAGCAAACCACCCTCAGTGCAAATACGCAAGACCCTCGTAAGCAATTACCATTCCTGTGTGCTTATTACCTTCCAGAAGTAAATTAGGCCTCTGCTGGGTCTGTAGTGTATGAGAAAGCTGCTGGGCCCTAAAACAATAAAAATTCAACATCACAAAGCCATGATATCATCTAGTGGGCAGGACATGTTTCTCCCTACTGTGGTCAGTCACTAGTTGCCCTGAACACAAATAAACATATTGAGCAACCTCTTTCTTTTTTTTCCCTCTCTCTCTCTGGTGCTCTCTCTCTCTCGTGCTCTCTCTCTCTCTCCAAAACCCTTAGTTTAATGGGGGAAATGTGCTTATTTCATTATTTTTGTTTATAATAATAAATATATTTATTTTGTTAATTAATTTATTTTTGTTTCATTTAATTTAGTTTAATTTCTATTGGTCTTAGATGTAGATTTCAGTGCTGACTGAGCAATTATTATGCTTGAAGCTGTCTTTACAAAAGTAGAATAATAAAATGAATTATTTTTTTCAATAAGAATCTGGATGTCTGATGCATATTTAGCTTTGTTTAACTTATATTTCTTATACGTATGTGTGTTAAACAATATTATAATGTTACTTAAGCCACAGTATGATTTTATTGCAACAATTCTAAAGACGTGTAACATTTTGCAAGTATTGTAAGTCCTACTTTTTCATCAAAAAGAATTTACATGGATGTCAATGTTTTATTAAAGCAAAACAGCAAAGTAAAATTCACTGTACAGTTACATATTTATATAACTCCCTGTGTTTAGAGCACTTGGGCTGGACTTTATTCTTACATAGTTTATGTTACTGTCAACTATGACTGTAAACCATTCCTTTACGGTCAGAGGTGAAAGTAACATAAACTATTTAAGAATAAAGTCCAGCCCAAGTTCTCTAAACATAGGGAGTAAACCTTCAATGTTCAGTGAGTCAATGGGAGGACTGGTAATGGTGTTATTCGCTATGCCAACTAACATGACAGAGACCTTGGAAGACTTCTTAGCCATCTTGTAACAATGTATTTTTGCTATGGCTCTGAACTTGTTTAGGGGAACTAAAAACAAAGCTTTTTGTAGGAGCAACGACACAACAAAGTAGAAACATCACGTTAAAATCTCTGTTTAATCAGGTTATAAGATTTATATGGTTTGCATAAGGGTGGGCATCTGGCAGGGAATGGCCAAAGACTCCAGGCCCATGATGTGTCTGCAACTGTGTTTTTATCATCTCTTTTGATTGGCTGACAACTATGTAGGTTACTATGCTAACAACATAATGGCATAATAAGGAATCTGGTGTTGCATCCGATTCAGGTCTGCCTTACATTCCCCCTGATAAATTATTGTTGCAGATGCACATATTCATGCAGAAATAAAATGTAAAAATGTCAAAAAAATGTATAATCGTGTCAGCATCAAAGTGGAAACCTACAGCATTCTTGAACCTTTTACAGGATTATTTGGCACTGATTACAGAGCCAGGTTAAGTGGGGACTGGCAGCTTCCTTTTTTTCCTGTTATCAAAAACATGACTTTGTAATTATAGAGGGCACCCATGAGCGATTCGTTAATAAATGCTCAATGAGCTCAATCATTAAAAACTTTAATGGTTAAAATAGTTTCTAGCCATTTATTCAGGACATTCCTTATTTTTTTTTTACATTTTTTAAGGTAGAAGAAGGTACTAAAAGGTGAGGACGCTTATCTTTATCTGTCCTTCTTTATACAACAAATAGGTTTTAGGCATTAGGACTTTAGGACATTAGGCATTTACTGCTACTGACTATTGATTGGTTGAGTGGAGCAGCTCTGAATACTAATGTGATGAACGCGCATGAGACACAGTTACATAGCGCGTTACAAATTATTATGCAAATTGGATTTAGGGTGTCATAAAGATTTCATTTATGTTTTTCCATTAAACTCACGGATGGTATTGTGTCTCAGGGCTCTTTTGATCACTGAAATCAATCTCAGACACCTGTGATAATTAGTTTGCCAGGTGAGCCCACTTAAGGAAAAACTACTTTTTTTAAACAAAAAAATGGTTTTAAGCAATGTGGGAAAGGAAATCATTGTACTGTGAAGAGATTTCTGGCCGATTCAGAGCACCGATCGGTTAATGCAGATAAAGGCATAATGAGGAAAGTTTGCCATTACAAAGCAGCCAGCATGTATTTAAAGCTGCTGGTGGCTCTGGAGTCCCGCAAACTTCAAGATTTAGGATCGTCCAGAGGCTTGCAGTTGTCCATACACTATTTGGTAACCCGTGCTCACAAGCAGAAACGGTTGCAGTGGGCCCAGACATACATGAAGACGTGCAGCCCTGGCCCAGATGGATGAAGTAGTGGATGGTTGGTTGATGGCCACCATGTCCCAACAAGGCTGCAACATCAGCAAGCAGGTGGCAGAGTCATGTTTTGGACCGGAATCATGGGGAGAGAGCTGGTGGGTTCCTGAAGGTGTGAAGATGACCCCAGTAAAGTATATAGAGTTTCTGACTGACCACTTTCTTCCATGGTACAAAAATAAAAAACGTGCCTTCCGTAGCAAAGTCGTCATGCATGACAATGGACCATCTCATGCTGCAAAGATTACCTCTGTGTTATTGGCTGTTATGGGCATAAAAGGAGAGAAACTAATGTTGTGGCCACCATCCTCCCCTGACCTCCACCCTATTGAGAATCTCTGGATCCTCTAGCTAAATATCTATAAGGTTGGGAGGCAGTTCATATCAAATCAACAGATGATTGTGACATCCTGCAAAAAAATTCAAACAGACACTCTCCAAAAGTTCACAAGTTCAATGGATGCAAGAATTGTGAAGGTGATATTGAACAAGGGGTCCTACGTTACATTTAACTTGGCCTGTTAAGATATTTGTGATTGAAATAGCTTTTGGTTTCAGTAAATGTGACCTCGTAATGCTCCAGATTCAACAAATGACCTTGTTCAGTTCTTTACAAGCTATAAAATGTTTTGAAGCTCTGTTGATCATAATTATTTGGAACAGTGCATTTTGAGTTTCATTATTTTTGAAAAAATACTGTTATCATTGGGAGGTTTGTTCAATACACTTTGATTTATACAATTATAATGGTTGATGACTTAAAATTTATACTGACTGTGATTTGCATCGACCATTTGGGTAAATCAGAGGAAAATATAATTTGTATAATAATTTGGAATGAGTTCAAAGGCATTTAGAAACAGTGGTGCTAAAATGTTTTGTAGTGCTGTGTGTCCAGGAAATGTTTAAGCATTTACAAACTACAATTTTCCTTAAATGTTATATATTAACCCATTAATTTTGGACTTACCCTGGAGCGCCCTCAAGCATCTGACAATCCCGGAAGCGTTACAGAGTGGCAATTCTTTTCACTATACAGTCTTTGCTGATTACTGCCCAGTGAAGGTATGCTTCTGAGGAGTTGAAGGGAAAAGGATGCAACACCAGTTCAGACAATGGAGGTTTACAGTCTGGCAGGTGTTTAATCGAATGATGAACTTTGCGGTGCTGCAACTCTAGACCCTAAACTGGGGCTAGACACTCCGATCTAGCTAGAGGAGGGATCTCCAATCTTATCCTTAAGGGAAAGCGTGGCTGCAGATTTTGGTAGCAGCCGGAGATACTTATAAGACCTAACATAGCTGCTGGAGGGGCTGCCTGCCACCCCCAGCAGTGCCGGAAGTGTGAATGATGGATAGGAATTCCCAAGCTAATGAAAATGAGAATAGCCCAGTGCTTTTACTTAAGACAGCAAAACAGTTGGTTAGCACAAATATAATAAAAGCCAAGTTTGCTCTCAGCTCTGTTATTTAAATGAACATTTTTTATCCTGTACAAATTGGTCATAGAGACGGTATTTGACATCCTGTAGCTTTTTATTTCCCCATATTCCCATAGAAAATAAATCTGACTGAACAGGTTACAGTTCAGGGTTGGGGGATACATTTTCAAGAATATGTGGACTTATTTAATAATGTATGGAGCCCCACACATGATGTTGGAGGCTTGCTTGCAGTCAGGAGGTGTGGTAGAGACCGTGCTGGGTGAAGGAGCTTATAGAGGTGAAAAAGAGCGCTTGAGAAAGAAAGAGGTGAAAGGGTAGCTGGAAAGTGTGGTCGGATGGAGTGAGAGAGGGTTGGAGGGGGTCAGCGGGCACCCTGCTGCCCAGCGGAAATGCAGGGGTTGGGGGCGACGGGGTGTGAAGGGGAAGGACAGACACATGCACTAATATGTAATGGCACTTTGGCCTCCCCCGTCATGCCGCACCCGAGGTGTCAGGCTCAGGGAGAGTTGTGAGAGATTTGGCTGCCCTCGGAAATTTTCATTTTTCTAATGTTCTTTGCAGTGCTGATCTGCTGTGCAATGTTTAGTTCCCTCTCTTGGTCCAAAAGATTATACAATAAGGCCTTTATATCAATATATATATATATATATATATATATATATATATATATATATATATATATATATAATTATTGTGGGCCACATCAAAAATGTGGTGCAGTTTGACATAATTTATTTCTCTCTCATTAATCCGACCTGCCAAGGCATGGATTATATGAGACTTCTGAGGTAACATTCAATGAGTGCTATTTATTCATGCAATTAAAAAAAATACGTTTATAGCACCTATGATGTCTTGCACAGTAAGCATTTTTTTCTGATGGTAACAATGGAAGTATATTTAATATTTGTCAGATTTTTGTAAACATTTGCAGGCATCAATCAATCACTGTCATTTGTGTTTAGCTGTGAAAAAATAAAAGGGGCATAATTATTACTGGGGAATATTCCTTTTCCTTGCCTCCTGACTATTAATAAGACTATTTATGGAATTAAAGTTATTGCTTTCCTTTATGCAAAGTAAAAGCATTAACTGCATTTTTTTCTATATGAAAACACAAATGTAAAACTGTAAAGTTGTTGGTACATAATGTACATTTAATCTAATTGTTCTAAACTGCTGTTATTGCATATGCATTTAAATACATAAATAATTGTTTGTACTAAATATGTTACACAGAACTACAGAGAGTGCTGGGGCACAAGCAGCCTGTTCATCAAATGACCTCTAACCAAGGCCATGTGTGGAAATCTTTTAAACAAGATCAAGACAAAGTGCCAGTGATCTCACCTCCATTATTTTTGTATGTGTGCAAGTCTCACAAAGAAGATTTGGTAAGCCGTTCTAGAGTATGACTCAAACTTGTTGTGGTCTTTAAGGTTAAGGTTGAAGCCGTGAGGTAATTGTGCACAATTGTTTTGGTCGTTTACAATTACAATAGTAAAGTGTTTACATGACGCAGTCACATGCCATGTGTTGTTATTTTTAAGACTCTGGAATACTCAGATGTGCCATTATTTCACAAGTAGATGCTTACAGAATTGTTGTATCTTTGTACATTTGTATATAATATCCAGTGCCTGTAAAATTCTGTACACATTGCTTATATAGATACTGAAAACAAAAGTAAGCTCAGATACTTTAACTTTTTAGAGTTATGTTTACTTTCATAAACTAATAATATTTAAAATTAAGTTTCAATGTTTCAGGTTTATTTGTCATTTGCACAACATGTCAGGACATTTATGCATTGAAATGCTTGTGGTGAGGCTCAGGTTGATACTCTACAGCAGTGCAGCATTATTATACATACAAACTAAACATTGTAAAATAAAGAAATATAAAAAGAAATATATTAAATATATATAAAATACACAAAATATACTCAAGATTCTCTGATATGTACATTTATTAGATAGTTGTATATATATAAAATAATAATATAAAGTTTCGGAGAGCGATAGTACTGGTGAAAGGCTCACAGCTTGTTCAGGAACTTGATGGCCTGTGGGTGGCCTGGATGCTACCATACCTCATGCCTATTGCAAGAAGGTGAACAGGCTGTGGGCTGGGTGGCTATGGTCCAACCGGATCTTTGAACTTTCCTCAGGCAGCTGTACATGTCCTGCGAGTCTGGAAGCTTGATGCCTATGATGGATTTCGCTATCCTCACCTCTTTCTTCACGGCCTTGTGGTCAGAGATAGTACAACTGCCATACCAGACAGTGATGCAGGCCGTGAGGATGCTCTTTATGGTGCTTCTGTAAAAGTTGGTGAGGATGTCAGAAGGCAGACCAAACCTCCTGAGCCTTCGCAGGAAGAAGAGGCGCTGGCGGGCCGATCTCACTACTAACACTGCTGACTCTCTCCACCTCAGCTTCATTGATGTACAGGGGAGAGTGATCACCCCTCTGTAGCTTCCTGTAGTCCACAATCATCCCCTTAGTTTTGCTGATGTTGAGACAGAGATTGTTGTGGTAGCACTACTCTGACAGGGCGCTGACCTCTGTAGGCAGTCTTGTCTCCATTTGTGATGAGGCCTAGGATGGTTGTCTCATCATGTCTCATGTTAGATGTGTGTCTGGCTACACAGTCACGTGTAAACAAGGAATACAAGAGGGGTCTGAGGACACAGCCTTGAGGAGCCCCTGTGCTCAGAGTCAGCATGGAAGGGCGTTTGTTTCCTACTCTCACCACATGGGGTCTACCTGTCAGGAAGTCCAGAACCCAGTTGCACAGATGAGAGTTCAAACCCAAGTCTGTTAGCTTGGGGATGAGTTTATACGGGATGATGGTGTGGAATGCTGAGCTGTAATCTATGAACAGCGTTCTGACATATGTGTTCTTTCTGTCCAAGTGTGTGAAGGCGGTGTGTACTGTCAGTGCAATAGCGTCATCTGTGGATCTGTTGGAGCGGTATGCAAATTGGTGAGGGTTTATTGTGGCTGGAAGCGAGGAACAGATGTGGGTTTTGACCAGCCGCTCGAAGCACTTCATAGCTGTTGATGTGAGTGCAACAGGGCGATAGTCATTCAGGCAGGTGATGGCTGGTTTCTTGGGAACTGGAGCAATTGTGGTTTTCCTGAAGCCTGTGGGATTCACTGACAGTCTTAGAGAGAGGTTAAAGATGTCAGTGAAAACCTCAGCCAGCTGGATGGCACATGCTCTAAACCACCGACTGTGGACGCTGTTAGACCAGGTGCTTTGCGTGGGTTAACTTCCCTGAAGGATCTGACCACCTCAGACACAGAAATTGATGGAACACAGCTCTCCCGATCTACTGGGAGGTTTGTAGCTGGGGAGGTGTTGTTTGCCTCAAAACGAGCATAATGTGCATGTAGCTCATCTGTAAGTGGGGAGGACAACCCCATATCACAGATCCCATCAACTCTGTAGTCAGTGATAGTGCAGAGACAATTCCACATGCAACTGAGATCAGACCCAAGGTAGTTACTCTACTCCACTCCATTCTGTCCCTGTCTATGTAATTAAAAAACAGATATACCAAATGTTATTGTATGTCATATGTATTGTTATTTATCTGTTACACCATGTATTCGTGCCTAATGTCTTCATTTTGAGTGGACTTCTTGTCTTGTGAATTGGAACATTGTGTTACTCCACCCTTCCCTTACTCTCTCAGATGCTTAAACAGACTTGAGCATGTCCTATCAACTTCATAATGACTGGTTTGTGTTTATTAGTTGGATTTATGTGTATGTTCCAGACCAAGAGCATGCAGTGGCAGATTTAAAATGGAATTAAAATGCAAGATTTGGATGGTTTTTCAAGTTGGATTACAGACAGGAAATCACTTGACTCATTGTGCTGTGATGTGTGTATCCATCACTATTTTAACCCTTTTGTAGCCAGATGGAGACTAAAGCAGAGACCTAATAGGAGATTTTGTATTAGTGGCTGAAGGTTGATCACATTGGGCTGGCTGGTGAAATGAGCTCATAGCATATATATGAAAGCTATGAGCAGAGAGCTAAGACAACAGTAGAATGGATTTGGTGTTTTTTGCTGCTGGATTGTTGTCTGGTGGTTGGTCAGAGGTGGGTTCACTTACCATGCTTTACCAGACTTTGACATGTGCTGTTTTTGAGATAACCAACATTGTTCACTTAATTAGTGTGTGATCATAGTGCTGTAATTCATAAGTGTATGTGTGTTTGGATGTGAGTGTGTGTAAAAGCCATTTCCAATTAAGAGCATCTTAGTGATCCACAATATGAACACTGCTACACAGCTACTGTTGAGAGGGTTTTTTGTATACCTTGTAGTATATCATAAATGCATTGATTCATTCATAATTAAGGTTGCATGGTTATGCTGATATTATGCAAGTTACTGTTTTTTACACTTTAATGTGCCACGTGATGCGATTTGTTGCTTTCTTTTTTCGAAGTCCACTGATAAGACTTGTGTGGTTTATGTTCTAAAAACATTTATAATTTGTGTTCTAGTTAACTAACCAGTAATGTGTCTCATTCAAAAGCCAGTCCTGACTAAATCACTCCATCAAACCTCAGCATCAGTGGGAATGATTGTTTGATTGGGAAATGTTTTTTTTTTTTACATCCAAGAAATAGTCAACCCAAAATGTGCTGTTTTTGGAGCTTAGTTTTTGTGTATGGATTTTCTGGAGTGGATATTGGACGCTGTGTTTATTAAATTTATTACAGTATTTTAGATATCGCTGTAATATAAATTTGCTCTTCTGTTTGTGTTGTACAGAAGTTGTACTCTTCATAACCTCACATATTGTTGTCACCTTATAGAACACAGTCTCACTTTTTCTGTGTGTGTGTGGGTGTGTGTGTGTGTGTGTGTGTGTGTGTGTGTGTGTGTGTGACTGAACGAACAATTTGTGAATGGGAAGGTTGCATGTGCGTGTGTGTGTTTGTGTGTGTGTGTGTGTGTGTGAGAGAGAGAGAGAGAGAGAGAGAGAGAGAGAGAGAGAGAGAGAAAGGAGAGAGAGAGAGAGCACAAGTGAAAGCATTTATTCTGGTGTCTGAACTGTGGCCTGTTTCCAGTCACTCTCTCTCTCTCTCTCTCTCTCTCTCTCTCTCTCTCTCTCTCTCTCTCTCTCTCTCTCTCTCTCTCCCTTCTCTCTCCAGCAGTGATGTTTATTTAACACAGGTACAGCGACTGCCCTACTGGCCACTCGTTTCCTCCCAAAGGAAGTCATAAATGTGCCCACTTGGGTTTAACTGGGCTTCGACCCACTTCTAATTACTGCCAGGGAGAGACAGAGTGTAAAAGGGGTGAAGAGATTAAAGGAAAGATGACTAAAAACAAAGCATTAAACATGATATAGAAAGCAAGACAGTGACTTCTTTAGTTAAAATGGTATAGGTGGGTACAGTAGACTTAAAAGCCAAAGCATCTATCCTGAAAAAACCACAGAAATGTAAAAGTAGCAGGTCAATAAACTACTTAAGTACTGATTATTATGGAACTACAGTGGAGCCTCTTGTAACATTCAGCATTTATCAGCACAGAAACTGACGTGTCGGAATCTATTCTTTAAAAAAAAAAAAAGACAAAAGTTAGTAGTTCTGAGGCACGGTATTATATAACATTTTTTCAACATGTTGAATTTGGCAGGTGTACAGTGATTGTGTTTTAAATGTGTAGAAGTGTGTTTTCTATAAAAGATGATATTTGTGGATAGTCAAAAAGGAAAAAACACAGAGTTACACAGAGTGATCATTTGGCTGGAAATGGCCTTTCCACAAATATCATCTTTTATAGATGATTATATTATAACACTGGAACAACAGAGGCAAACAGTAAAGCCAATTAAAATCTTTGTTTCACCGGGGGGCAGGACATTTCCCAAAAACATGTGCCAGGATAAAGTAATAGCTTTAAACTGTTAAAAAGGAATAAGAAAAAGAAGTAGCGGCATAAGTAGCAGTGTAAAGTCAGGCCATGTAACTGAATCTCCTTTCTCTGTTGTGTATATCTCCATTTAGATTTGCCTGGGACTTTTGCTTTATTGTGAGAAAAGAAAGAATTGTCTACCATTGCCTTTAGGGGCCACCTGCTGAGGAACTAGGGTTATGCAGATCAGATGTTGTACATTTCTGTGCAACCATCAGATGCCAAACTTTTATTAAATAAATTTTCGATTTTACATTTCAAGTTTACATAATTAAGTTTTATGTTTTTAAGCATTAGGAAAATGTTTATAAAACTTTTTTTGTTTTAAACCTTATTCACATACAATTACAATATTGATAATACAATAAGTCAAATCAACTCAAATTTATTTATGTAGTGCTTTTTACAACAGATGTCCAAGCCCCCAGTGGCCAAGCCAAAGGCGACCATGGCAAAGAAAAACTCAAGGATAGACAAGGATAGCAACAAACACAAAAAGGGGATCAGAGTTTACCATTATACGGAACGAATAGTAGAAGTGTTAAGTGTTTCTGAGGCAGGGATAGAAATGTCAGATTTGTCTGTGATTAAATAGCATGATTGTCGGATGGCGTGTGCTATGCAGGTGAGGCCCCCTCGCAGCACTAGATAGGGAGAAGCTTCATGGTAGGCAAACTGGTCAGCAGGAAGGCAGTGTCATCGAGCTGAGGCAGGTGAAGCAATGGCATCAGAGCACACAGGATGGGCAGTAGCTCCGCATGATGAAATTTTGTTGTTCTCGTAAGGATTCTGGCTGTGACTTTCAACTAACATACTAATATTACCAATATAGCTTTCTTAGTAGGAGGAAGTTACACGATCCTCAATCTTACTGAGTTGCAATGTGTTATCTGGTTTGGCTAAAACATACAATTGCATGTCATCTGCATAACAATGGAAATGTATGCCATGTTTTCTAATTACACAGTAGCCTCAACAACAAAATCTATCATTTTTTAAATTTTAGTGTGCCCTTTAAACTTGCCTTCAATACAGCTTCCATTCATTCAGTCTCCAAGGTTTAATCTCCATCTCATGATCCAGACAAACAAGATTCTTTCTATAATAGTGCTGTCTTGGCTCTGAAGTGACCATTCCATTGTTCTGAGAACACATGCTGCTTAATCTTAAAATACTTCTTAATCTTCTCAGCAGTGTGCTTGTGATCATTATCTTGCTGTAGAGTTAAATGTGTTTGTGCTTATTAGTGTACTTAAAATGTACTTATGGCCATTCATGATGTTTTCAGTTACAAAAATAAATTGTCAGTTCCAGGTGTTGTTATACTTCACCAAACGTGTACTGATCTTCCACTTTGCTTGAGCGATTGTTGTAGACATGATATGAAGAGTCTTTATCCTGCATCACACACACTGCCTTCTATTTCTCCCAAAGCTCTCAGATTTGGTTTGGTTTCAGTATTTTTGTCTATTTTGTTTCTTTGCATTCTTGGCATTGAATGGAAGGGTGGAACCTGGTGATTTTTTTTCAGACCTGAAGCAAGAGTTGTGGAGCTAATTATTTTTTTTTTGGGTGAAACCTTTAAGGACCGTGTTATCTGATGGTGACAGTTCTGCTAGTCTCTGAGGTTTTACAGAGTTGTTAATGATCCAGGCACCTCCAGGTATTTTTTTTCTGATATGGACTTGAGCTTCTGTTTGAGCACCTGTTGTACTGCATAAGGCAAACTTCACTGGCCTTACGTGTCTTTCCCACACCCCTCTCAAGTGTGATGCTGCAGTAGGACTACTATGGAATACGCTTTTGACATAGTGTTGTTGCGATTCTGCAAAGAAGCAACAAAGACTTTATGTAGCTTCCTCTCTTCTCCCTGAAAGTTCATCCCCTAATTGGTCAACAGCTCATCTAACTTTCCCCCAGCATGACTTGTGAAAGGATGTGTGAGGATATTGTGGAAGGAGTCAGTATCTTTCTCATGTAGCAGGTTCAGACCGTAACTTTGGGATAGGCCCTCCTCCATCCATCTGTTTCCGAAAAAGTACGGGTATAGTTCCACTCACTATTTTTGGTAGACGATGTCCAACATTCTTGGCACCTCCTGTTTGATTAACTGCGCTACAGTCACTGTATGGCTTCTATCCCTCTCAAAATTCAGAGGTGTCCTATCCGTATCCAACTTGGATAATTCAAACTGACCCATTAGTTTCAGGATCACAGGTAAGTAAACAACTGTTTACCTTAAGACAGCATAGCTCCTCAGGAGAATGTTCTTTTTGGGCTCTAGAGAATATTAGATTTTTTGCTACATTTCTGATGGTTTGCCAGTTGGTGTTGTCTATGACGCTCCTGAATTGTTGTGTCACATAAGTCTGCTGGTTGCTAAAGGATGTTACAGATATGAAGTGATTGAGGTGATGATGCCACAGAATGCTGATATGCACAGTTTAATGGCTCATTCTTAGGCTGTGGAGAGGGGTCTGGGACCACACAAGCATCCACAAACTGTAAACCTTTAGGAGTCAGAGTATAGCAGTACTAGAGTCAGGCTGGAGTACAGTGTAATGAATGTTAAAGGTTAACTCATCTTTTATCATTTTGGCCAGATAATAGCTCCATAGCTCCAGCTAAGGCATTAACAGCACTTTCCTGGGTGCGATTCTTAAGCATGCCATAACACTGGAAAGGCTGGCCTGAGCTTGGTGATTTTTAGTGCAAAAGTACTTGACAGACACTTATACACTTCTAGAACATACCAAAGTATGATAGCACAATGATATTGGAATGATATTGCATCAGTAAATAACTGCTTTTAACAAAAATATCAGCATTGGGGTAATGCTTAGATTTGGCTGACATTTCAGTTGATGTGATGCTGTAAAGGTGATATGCAGTAATAAGAATGTATTACAGAGCTCTCAGTTAGGTAACTGAGGGGTGATTGCTATTAACATTTCAGTGAAAGCTTGGAGATCCAAGCTGGGTCTGGTCACCTACTGATCGTGGGAGGACTGTGTTTGAGACTGAGGCTGCTGCAGATCTTATTCTCTTTGGTAGGGTGTCTATGCTTTGAGGTGGGCAGAATGATTACTGTTTACAATGCACTCAGTGTGCAATTTGGCTGCAAAGTAGGATTCAGTATATCTTGGGTCAGTGAGGTCTTCTGAGGTTTCAGATTTTTTCAGGCCTCATGTAGCCCACTGAGTAATCTGCTAGGTGGGAAGAGGGGTGCTGGGGAATAAACAGAGGGAGCTTTTGAGCTCTGCACTGTGCTGAGTTTCTCATAAGGAAACCTTGGTGGTACAGGAACATTACTTAAGGACATTTTAGGCCTCACCTACCAGCCCGAGGATCAGTCTGTCCAAATTGATGTCTTGTTGTCCTGCTCTTGTCCTGCTGTTTATGTGGAAGCAAGAGTTTGTTCCTCAAATGTTAAACATCCTGGCATGGGGTAACTGTGGGTTAATGTAATATTTCCTAGTCCTGGTCCTGGTCCTGGACAAAACTCAATAAAACAATGAATTTGGAAAGATGAAACACCCAGCTGTTTAACAGACCCTAACTATTTGTAATGGGTGTGTTAAAGCAGTTAAAGCTCTAAAATGTGTACGGCCATGTTTCTCAAATGGTCCTGTAAACCTCCAGTCACAGTGTCACTTACATCGCAGACATAAATCTGAGTCATAAAATGTAAATTTGCCAGGGCAGAAAAAAGGACAAAGAGCAACCCTCTGTCTAGTGATTTTTGTTGGGGCGGAACTGGAATGAGAAAAGCTTAAATCATAGTTGTTGCAAAGTCTCTCTGAAATTTATGGAGACTACAAAGTAGCCATCAAAGGAGACACTTGCTAGCACGGGCTGCCAGAGGCAAACTTGATCTCTCTTATGAAAACCAACAGCTCTACCAGGGTGAGAATTCAGAGAGTGTTTGACAATAAGTAGGCTAATGGGACTTTATAGGCACCACAAGCCTAATTATGCTGTGGCAGGTGGTCCTTCTATTGTCTGTTGCAGGGGCAAGAACTTATAATATGTTTTCTCTTTTTAGTAACTGCCACAATTAGGAGGTCCAGGTTGCATGCAATCATCAACAGTCTTTAAAGGTATGGAGTGAGGGTAGCATACACGTTTAGAGCAGTGTGGAGTATTTTGAGGCACAAATTCCATAATGAGGTCTTTTGATACCAGGCACAAGTGGCAAGGACTGAAACGCTCAGTGATTATCAGAACAAGCACAGAGGGGAAATCACCTGCCATGCTAGCCTGCCAGATGAGCTGAATGACTTCTATGCTCACTTTGAAGCCCTCAACACAGAACCACCCAAGAAGGAGTGAGGAGCCAGCTCCTAGAGTTTCACCTGTAGATATAAGGAAGATTCTGAGCAGAATTAAACCACGAAATTCAGTTGGCTCTGGCAACATGCCTGGTTATGTTCTCAGATCATGTGCTGTTGAATTAGCTGATGTTTTTTGCGGACATCTACAACCTTCTTTTAGAACATGCACTAATTCCCACCTGCTTTATGGCAACAACCATTGTGCTGCTCCTGAAGAAGACAGAGTGGGTTGTCTTAACCACTACAAGCTGGCCGTGCTGACTTTAGTTGTGACGAAGTGCTTTGAAAGTCCCAACCTGGTTCATATATAGAACTTTGTACCGGACACTCTGGACCCACTCCAGCTTGCATATCGACCAAACAGATCCACAAAAGATGTGATATGCCACTGACATCCATACAACTCTAGAACACCTGGAAAGACTGCTATATGCAAATGCTGTTCATTAATTACAGCTCAACATTCAACACCATTATCCCATCCAAGCTGAATGATAATCCCCACACTCTTGGACTGACACCCTCCCTGTGTAACTGTGTGTTGGATTTCCAGATGGGCAGACAGTAAGTCAGGACTGTGAACAGTCCTATGATGCTCATTATGTTTACCCATGACTGTGTTGCCTCTCACAGTGACACCACCATCCGTAAATGTTGACAAGACAAAGGAGATGATTGTGGACTTTTGGAGGACGACAGAGCAGCACAAACCTGGCATGCCAGCTAAAATTCTGATGAACATCTACAGAAGAATAATTCTCACTAGCTCCATCACAGTCTGACAAGACAAGACAGCAAAGTCAATAATAGGATCAGCCCTTTCAACACTACAGGACATTTACCACTGTAGAATCCTCAGGAGAGCCCACAAGATCATCCGGGGCAAAGCTCTGAATACCTCACTTCACTGTCCTTCCTCCTCTGCCACAAGCATCTGACCAGTCCTGAGTAGCCCATGCTCTGTCCTCTCTTCTACAAGATGACCACCAGACCATTACAGATTACTTATCTGCACAGACTGTACTTCTTGCACATATAATGGTGATTCAATGTATCACTTACAAGACACTATATAAGACCTAAATTATTATGTTTATACCACATTATGTACACTTTCTATTTGCACTAATACTGCATACTGTACATATGTTCTGCTCCTATACCTTTCAGACTTTTATAGCATGTTTTTTTTATTTTCCTAATTTACATATCTATTTTTCTTTCCTCTAGTCTTTTCTTTCTTATTTAGTACTTAATATTTATATTGTAATTGTTAGTGCTCGTAGTCCAGGAGCGAGTGCAGAGTAATAATTGTATTGTACAGTTCAACCGCTTGTTTCTCTGTGCATATGATAAACACTTGAATCTTGAATCTTAACCAGCACCAAGAGAAAGTGGGGACCATGGTGGCCATTGTGGCCCCTCTTGGCCATACTGAAATCGAAATCAGGGGTTCCCACCCTTGCTCCTTAAGCTGCAACTAAGAATCTGAAGAAACCTGAATGCAAGACTTTAAGAAGTTGAAATGCAGGCTGATTTCTTTCCGTTACAGAAAATGTGGAGCACACTAAAGCACAGTAAAACCACATGAATATTTTGTTACCACATGGATAAAGCAGCATGTTTCATTTACAGTCTAGTCTTCTTCAGCTCAATAACAGAGAGTTGTTAGTAAAGTAGTAAGCTGACACCAGGCATGATTAATGATGGTGAATCATCTGTCATCAGCAAAAAATTTTAAAAAAGCAATGTGGTGATTCTGGTGGTCTCCACACCACAGCAGGCATCACATGACTGTAGCATTGCAGTAATGTGGTTATTGCCACAGCTCTAATGTAGGCAGGTGTTAGCGCATTAGTGGCCCTAAAAATAAATAAAAGAGTTTTACAATTTTTGCTAGGCATCATGTGGTGAGTGATACAACTCAGCTTTGACATTTTTCTGTGAGAAAAAGTGCTGTTTTAGTTACATTATCAATGTGATTTAAAACTGAGGTCAAGTTATAGAATAACCAATCCAATTTCTAATACTTGATGAATAAAAAACTAGCCAGTCTACAGCAATTCCTCAATTGCAACATGGGTAAATCTGCATATTGTCTGCAAGTGCCGTTTTCATATGCAAGCATTTCCATATGTATTTTTATGTAGAAAGAAAACATTTAGCTGATTGTGATCCGGCTTTGTAGGTTCCAAGGATGCCTAAATTGTCCTGAGCCTCTCAACAGGGAACTGGACCAGAAGTAACAGTTCTCTTGCCACAGTTTTTACAGTAAAATAGGCATGTGAACTCTGACCCTTGGTCTCTGAAATCCCCCAACATGAATCACTTTCCACCAAATTATTCTCAACCGAATTAGTGTGTGTTTAAATTACCCTAGGGGTGGTGATTATAGGTAGGTCCAAACTGTAAATAAGCACTTTCAGTAAGCTCCAAAACCGCCAAGGGTTATATCCACCACTTCTGTGTTGCCCGTATCTGATCTGCAAATTTGTCTTTTTAAAATGCAAATACACATTTTAATTGCATTTTGTAAATGAACATACTTCTTAAAAGACATTCATGCAAGCAATAATGTAATTCATTTACTATTTCACATAAACAGAAAGCACACATTAACTGACTGGTTTTGGATAGTAAGTAAAACCTCATAACCTCAGGTTTCTATCAGTACTTAAAGAAATGTAAGTTGGTACATTACTGCACAATTTCACATCAAAACACTCCAGAATGACTTTGTTTATGGTGTTGGATAATTCCAAGGCATTGGTCCAAGACCTTTTTAACTGGCTACAGTCACTGTATCTTACTTCTTGTTTAATTTTTGTTTTGCTGCATTTCATATCATCATTGCAATGTCCAGCTGCAGCACATATATTTTTTTATCCACCGCATGCAGTCTAAATCTAAGGCCTGCTACTCTCGGTTCCATCAAGAATAGCTTTGCATTGTATTATCCCTTTTGGTAGTCAGGACCTACAGACCACTGACAGATTTCCATCTGAGTGCCAAGCAGGCCCAGGTGGCCCTGGCGTTAAGTCGGCCCTGTTAGGGGGCACCCAGGGGGTTCAATGGAAGGGCACCTTGGAGTGAGAACAGTGTGTAAACAAAGCCGGTCCTCTGGGAAGTGCTGCACAATGCACCATGGAATGCCCTACGCTAATCACCCCAGAAGGGTAACTGGAGCCATGCTCGCTGTGTGTTTCTCTCTTTCTCACTATCTCTCTCTTTGCTGCCTACATGCACAGTAAGGCTTTTGTGCTGTCACTTTAGGAGAAAGCATGAAAAAAAGCATGGAAAAGGAGAAAGAAATAGATGGAAAGGTGTGGGATCAGAGACAGTGAGAGAGATCATAATGGGGAAGCAGACTGATGAAACTGGTTTCCCAGAAAGTGAAAAAGAGCTCACAGAAAAATATCCCTAAACATGACTGGAACATAGACAGAGTAGATAGTGTCTTAACTTTTAGTTTACGCCATCAGAAAAGCATTCATCATTCATACTATTATAATATTTCTGTACTTATACCTAAAGTATATGACTAGGTTTTAATTTTGGTATTTATTATACCTAAATCACAGACCCACAGGAGGACTGTTAAAATGCCAGTAAAAAACAAAGTAACTTATAGAGAGCAAGGCTAGAGGTTATTTAACACCATTGTTTATCAACCTGGACTGTTAAATGTCTTTTGAAGTTTATATTGTATTACAGCTTACATTTCCATCAGATTGCAGAACTGGAACTCACCTGTGTTCACGGTGAAGATTTACCTTAAATGTACATTTATGGCATTTAGCAGATGCTCTTATTTAGACCAACTTACAAAAGTGCTTCAAGTTCAGTCAGAGAATGTATTTTAACTAGTACAAACAGGGGTCCAAACTCCCCTTCAGCTCAAGCACTGACAGGCAAGAAGCAGTGCTGATACCTAGAAATTAAATGAAGGTGTTGAACATAGCTTAATTCCAATATCTAGCCAGGTGCTCATAGCTAGAAGGAAAATAAAGAGTTAAGCAAAGCATAAGTGCAAAACAATCCATTTCAGTAAGTACTTAGATAAGTGCTCACTTAAGTGGTTCACAAAGAGAGATGGGTCATCAGTGTGCATTAGAAGCGTGTCTGGGTGCCAGGACAGAGAAGAGTCTGAACGCATGTCTTTCATGCATTTTGAAGGTGGCAGGTCAAGTCAAGCTCACAGGGCTCAAGATACAGTTTGACTTTTAACAATATACCATGTGGCAGGGAGGGTTTGTCCATGCTTGGCTTTGTGAGCAACCATCAGATTTTTTACTTTTGAGCCAGTTAGTGGAGCACAATAGTGAAGTGACAGAAGCAAGCTTGGAAAGATTAAAGACAAGCCTTGCTGCTGCAGTAGTGTTTACTGGTCCTGACTGAGTCCAACTACTATTTTTACATAAACTGCTATTTAATGATATGAACCAAAGATGCCAAGGCTTCATTTCGCTCCTTCTCACTTCCATTTGTTTAGTCCTAGTTTAATCCCCAAGGTGCTGAGTTAGTGGAGGCTGGTGACTATTTAAATATAAAAGCTATATTTTTTATTATTAGAAAATACTGCATTGCAGTTATAACTTGAAGAACTGAAAGAAAGAAAACCCAGTTCATATGCTCTGGAATAGAGTTGATGTTCTTACAGTATTAGTCAGGATACATAAGCATAAAACCAGGTTTTATTGTTTCCCAGCGATCCATATGTTAAACGATTTGTAATCGCCTAATATTTCAGTATGTATTGTGTGTTTTATATGAAAAGATAATTATTGCATTGCATAAAAATAGCAAAATCAAAAATGCAGACAGTGAAATGTTTTATTAAAGCTTGGGATTTCATTTAGAAATCAAAGTTATTTAGCTGAATGCTTCATGTTTAAAGCTGTTATTAAGGCAAGCATGTGTATTTTGAGCAACCCAAGATTCTCAGACCTTGCTTCCACTATTTTTGAATATTGCTTTGAAATTCCTCAATTTGTTTTTGTTAGAAATTGTTGAGCTGTAGTGTGTGAGTGTTATAGAGGAGGGTAATGGGTGGAAAGAGAGACATAAAACTGTCTGCATCTCTGTCTCAATCAGTGGCTTTTTAAGGTTTCCACCATATGTCTGCAAATGTGCTCTTGTGTTTTCTCAAAGATGAGAGGGGCCCAGCACTGAACACAGAAGTGACATTTGCATTGAGCGTTTTAATGTCAGGCTAACCTTTTGCCTCTGTGACAGTGTTTGAAGCCGCTTTAATTGTATGCAAATCTGTGTTTTTTGTTTCCTGCAGTGGAACATGATAAGGAGTTTTTGCCTGTACGGGGCCACCACAAGGAATTCCGATTTGACCTGTCCAAGATTCCGGAAGGGGAAGCTGTGACGGCAGCTGAATTCCGTATCTATAAAGACTTCATCCCGGAGCGCTTTGATAATGAGACCTTCCGGATAAGTGTATATCAAGTGCTGGAGGAACATTCGGACAGGTGAGACATGAACATTAATACATCGCCAGGATTTTTAACATGTTTGTATAACAAATTACATATTATAATTATTACAATCCATTATATTTAATGTTAATAAGCTTTCATAAGCATCCCATGCCTAGTATTACTTAAAAAAAACACTGACCAGATCTATATATTTGACCTATGACATATGGCCTTGCTGTCTAACCCATTTTTGCATTTGAGTTTGAATACCAAAGATGCTGGGCGGCCAAAGCGGCATAATGCTTAATTGGGCACATTGATGTAAAACTTAGATTAACAATTTAAAAAATTATGAAAATTAACCCTTGAATTTCTGAATTTTATATATTATAAAATGTTAAAAAATATAGAATTGTAAATTTTTTTTAGAATGAATCAATCACACAGTCACACGGGTCTGAAAACAAGGTCTGGGCACAACTAGCTGATATGTGTTTTATCCAGATTTCATAACCTGTGGCTCTCTGTAATGGTACCATGTCAAACGTGTAACAATAGAGGAACTATATTGGTGCTATATAGATCTATTGTCAGTTCTGTGTATAGCCATATACAACACATTCTACATCGATGTGAAGCATTATTTTACCATGCAAAGAACAATTTAAGCATCCAAAAGGTTCTACTAAATGTGTAATGTGTAGGGTCTTATTACACAATAACAAGAACAATGAACATTCAGTGTGTGATGCTCTCCATTTTCAAAATCTGTAATCCACAGACAAAAATGAATGATTCTTGAATATCTTACAATTAAGACTTGTGTGCCCTTGTTTATTCATAACAACATAAAAAAAATGTGGTTGTGTGTACATATGAAAAATAGCAAAAAACAAAAAAAAGGACCCTTCCACAGCTTCTAGGGTTTAATCTCATTACAGCAAAATATGGTAGATATTTTAAATAACAAATAAAATGACTAACACATAACCATACGTAGACTGTTTTATTTTACTGTTCATCCTGCTCTTCTCTTTGTGCATTAGGAGGGTAAAGCCACCTTAAATAAATAACACATATTGAGTTTTTATTTTTTTTGTTAATAAGTGTTTAATACATTTTCTAAATTATGAGCTCTGTTACAAATTGAGAGGGAGAAGGGAAAATGATAATAAAATAATAATGTAACAAAATAAAAAAGGAAATTTATTTTTAATGGGGGGTAACTAGTGAGTGAAAGTGTCAGGCCCAAGCCATGAGGCAGTAGTTAATACCAAATTAACAGAGGCATGCAATATTCTTTTTCCTCTATTCATAAGGAGCTAGACTGTGTTGATGTTTTTTTTTCGTGCTTTTTTTTTTGTATTAGTGTTTTTCACTCTTTATTGCTCTCAATCTCCCTCTCCTCACCTCTCCTCAAAAGACTTTAAGTCCTTGCAGTATCTGCCCTATTGACCTCAGACTTCACCCTGTTCTTGCACCGTATTTCCTACTCTATCCCTGCAGTATCCCTCCCAAAGAGTCAGTTGTGTGTCCACAGAGACCTTCGTTCAGCTACATGTTCAGAACCTTCTAGAATATCGGTGTAACTCACACCGTGAATCAGGTTCAAAACCGTCTAGCTCCCCCTCATTCCCTAGACCCTGCTAAAGGGTTGCCTCCTCTACTGGCCTGTAGGAAACAACACACACCATTGTCCTGTGACTGGAGAGAAAGGAGAGAGAAACGGAGTGATAGGTGAGCGAGATATCAGATGGAAAGGAACACTTTAAGCACAGGTGTGTCCATTAGACAAAGAGAGCAGAGATGTTAAACACATGCACACACACACACACACACACACATGCACACACACACATAATGCCTTTAAATGTTGTAAATGGCTCTAACCCTCTGATGTTTTGATAGACCCATTAAGTTTTCTAACTGCTCTCCATTATCTCTCTTTTGCTCTTTCCTAAATTCCAGCTTGTGATTTAATGCAGGGCAGCTTGTTCAGCGCGAGACCAACAGCCATTTATAAAACCATTATTGTCAATTTAGGAAATGAAGTGTTCCCCTGGGCCTCACCATCTGGAGCACTCACTCCCTCCCTCCCTCCCTTTCTTTTTCCTCTTTCTGTCTTTATTTCTTTTTTCTCCCTCCCTTTTTCTCTCTTACACTTTATTTCTCTCTCTATCTCTTAATTTCTTTATCTTTTTTCTACCTTCTGCCTTATATTCTCTCTCTTCTTTCCTCTTTTTTTTTCTTTCTCTATCCCTCTTTTTCTCTCATTCACTTTATAATTTTGATTCTTACTTCACTCTTTCTCTTTCACATGCTCTCCCCAGCTTGTCCCTTATTCTTTTCCTCAGTCTCTTTTTTAATCCGTTGTTTGTTTTGCGCCGGCTCCTAATGTATCTGTCTTCTGCTTTCTATGCTCTCTTCTTCATCTTTTTTTCATTTCTGTATTTTTCTTCCTACCAGATTTACACACCCACTTGTAAGTTATATGCTAATGGTTTAATTACTTTTGTATGGTGTTTGGGTGCTTGTGTGTCTGCTTGATTAAGGAGAAGGCATGAGGAGAAATTAGGCCGTTTTGATTCTCTCTGATCTTTTGCATTCAAAAGTAAAAGAGCTTGCCTTGCCTTACCCATTTTGACATTGCTGAAGTTGTGTATATCCCAGTGCCTTTGTGGGCTCTTGTGGTTGGTTCCCATTGCATTGCTACTTGCTTTTTAGGTGTTATCTCTGTCTAGCTCTTGGCTGGCATAATTTGACATATTTGGTTCCATGTAGTTGTTGTAAAACTCACTGTTTTCAGCGCCATTCATGACTTAAAGTAACTCTTTTCCACCCTTCTCTGTTTCTCTGTAGAGAGTCTGACCTGTTCTTGCTGGACTCACGTGTGATTTGGGCAGCAGAGGAGGGCTGGCTGGTGTTTGACATCACCGCCACCAGCAACCACTGGGTGCTGAACCCAGGCCATAACCTGGGCCTACAGCTTGCTCTGGAGAGTGTGGATGGTGAGTAGACACATCACCACCATACTTTGTACACTGTTGAAGATATGCACCTCTTCTCCAGCACTCCTATGCGCAAATGCTGTCTTTTAATGAAAATGACCATCAAATGGGAGTGCTCACTCTTAAAGA
This sequence comes from Prochilodus magdalenae, assembly GCA_024036415.1. NCBI lineage: Eukaryota > Metazoa > Chordata > Actinopteri > Characiformes > Prochilodontidae > Prochilodus > Prochilodus magdalenae. The sequence goes on along the minus strand of JAMWET010002973.1, from coordinate 456,071 downwards.
AGTTCTAAATCTGGCACTATAAGAAATACACTGTCAAGGTTTGTTTACTGTGAGGCTGTTATTGAATGTTAGCTGTGCAGCTCGCAGCATTACTATACTATAGTTACCAGAGTAAGTATGGGTGCATGAGTGATGTTTTAAGATGAAGAGGAATGGTGTTCTTTCATGTTGTGAAAGCAGAGAGTCAGACGGGCATGTTATGACACACTCCCGGGATACTCTGTTCCCACAGGCAACAAGTAACTTGACTTTACGTCAGTACTAAAACACAGCCAGCATTCTTTTTTCTATATGTGGTTATGAGAAACTAACAAACATGCATGTTTGAATAAAAGACTCTGTACATATCTGCCTAAAATGTGAAATATTAGGGAAGAAATGAAAAGAAGAAGTCAAAGAGGAAACAAACTCTTAATGTATCTCTACAGAGTTCTTCAGTCAAAATGGAATACCAGTAATTAAAAAGTTATTAAACTGTATGCTAAATAAATATTACATTTTCTTCCATTAAAATTTTACTAAAGGAGACATTACACAGTATTGGATATGTTGTTCAGACAGATAGCATATGGCTTAAAATGTTGCTGAAACTGAAAAGCTATGGCATTATGTTGCCTGTCAGTATAAACAAAAAGGCCCGCCCTAGTTACAGTGTTAAAAAGGCAAGCAGAAATGACCAAGCAGAAATGTCACATTTACCACTTGTAAATATTTTAGCCTTTTCACTTGTCATGCTCTGCAGTAGATTACCTCCTGACCATGAACTGGTCAAATATTCCACAAAATGATTTCCATTTGAGGTATGCAGGGATTTAAACTTTGTTACCCTGCTTCTGCAACTTCCTTCTCTGTCTATTCCAACCACAAGCTGTACCAAGTAATTAAAACTGCCTGTTTTTTCCCTGGTGCCCGTAAGCCTGTAAAAGTGTGTCCTCTGTTCCATCTCCCCCTACAGGCCAGAGTGTGAACCCACGGGTGGCAGGCCTGATTGGCCGCAGTGGTCCTCAGAGTAAACAGCCCTTCATGGTGGCCTTCTTCAAAGCCACTGAGGTTCACATCCGCAGCATCCGCTCGGCACAGGGCGGCAACAAACAACGCAACCCCAATCGGTCCAAACCTGCCAAAGCCCAGGAGGCACTGCGCATAGCCAACATTGCAGGTTAGACAGGAGAACGTGTAAATGTGTGTTGGAGAGGGAAGATCAGAACAGGGGAAAATATGAAGGGAGGATAAGTAGCGGAGTGACCAATATGTCAAGAAAGGCAAACAGAGCAAGAAAAAGGAGTAACGGAGGAAACAGAGGTGGAAATATTTCTTGAAACCGTCATAAAGTACTGCTGTTGGCCTATAACATAAAAAGACACAATCCCTGTCTAAAAATATCCCCCCAAAATTTCCCTTTCTCAATAACAGCTTACTGACAGCTAAAGATCTGTTAAAATCCGTTCTGTTAGCAAAATGATGAAGACAAATAGCTTAGATTTTTTTAAAAAAAGCCTTTATTATGTTAGTGGCTTTTGTCAGATTGCAGCAATAATCAGCACACAGTTATGTCTCAAGCAGATATGTAAATGATACAGGTGTGATTGGGTTACATAAGGGCACACACACACACACACACACACACACACACACACACACACAGCAAACAAGCAATGGACAGTCCAGACAGACAATCAGTAGAGAGGATCCAGCTCCGACAAGCATCTCCCAGAGTTTCCTTGTCAACCATCCAGATTCAGATGGCACCTTCATTACACACCCCTATCCCAGGTCATTTTCAGCAGAAGGGAATTTGATGATGCAGCACTCAATACGTGTCAGCCAGCCACCATTGCCTTCACCACTTGCAGTGGTGTCTTGAATGATAAAACCTTGACTACTGGAATCCACACCTGGAATTTGTGCTGGAATTGTCTTCAGTGCTGAATCAGTTGGTCCCGCCTAGTAGTGATACCAGGGACACTAAAACCTGAGATATATGCAGGACATCCTCTGGACACATCTGTCGCCTCTCAGGGCACGCATTCCAACTGGCTTTTTTCAGCAGGTGTCATTTGCCATGCGGTGTAAGCGGTGGACTTCCGATTGAGCAGTCGGATCATCTGATTAATTTTTGACATGTCAGAAATTTTGGTCGCCTGCCAGACACAAAGCCACACACACTCATAGCTATGCCTTCTACACAACTACACACAATAAAATAGAGGCGAATCAGTCCATATTTGAAGTACCAGTGTATGCTGACTGTACTTTGATGGCTTTTTATATTGTCTATGTAGTTCATCTGGTTTTAAAGTCAGCAAACCTGTCGCAGCACAGTTGATTTGTCAGCGGCTGAATCCCAAACACTGTCCTCTGTAGTGCACTATGTAAGTTCTAGCTTCTACACCATATCCACATGGCTGTGTATAAGATCTATAACGTACTGCTGTTTCCAATTAACCTGCGTGGTGTACAATGTAGGGAGCAGGGAGTCATTCGAGATTCGGCCAGTGTTTTCTCTCAGGTCTCGCAGCATGGAACAGCTTTGTTGGAAACTGCCAGTAGTCAGAGCTCAGCAGTCTGTATGGGCTGCCTTTCATGTGCAGTCTGAGCACTCATGTTGCATCATGTGAGTCAGGTGGAGCATTTTCGTACAGTGTGAGTATATAAATTGCAGGTTTTGTGCATACATTATGGGTGATTCAAACATGCAGTGTGAGCTGTGGGCAAATGCCAAGTTTCCTAAAATCACACAGTGTGTGCCAGGCTTAACAGATTGCAACACCTTCCTTGGCCTGCCTGGTCGCCAGATTTTTTGTCAATTCAGCACCTATGAGACCAGCTGGGACGCCGGCTTCAGCAACCTATAGGTGTGCAGGTTGTCCAGCAACACCTGCAGGCAAATATGCCACAGGATGCCGTATGGACCCTGCATGCCTTGATGCCCAACCTTATCTCATCTTATATACAGGCTAGAGTCGGCCCAACAGGATACTAGAAACTATTTTTAGCTGTACAGTTTTTTGTTATAAACATGTTCTTGGCCTCTAATATTGTAATCACTTACAAAAAAACATCATCATCACATTAATATCTATATCTTCATTATATTCACACCGTACTAAAAGTCAAACTTGTATTTATAATATTATTTATTATAATAATAGGAACCTTTATTATAGTTACTGCTGTGTAACCTCAGGAGGCAGGAACTTAAGGTGTACTTTGTAACGTGAGGGAAGGTATGATCTTGATGTGTAGATAATGCTATCAGTTTCTGTCAGTCTGTGAATGTGTTTCATATTATGTCTAAATCTTTTGCAGATGGATTTGCTGAGTAACAGCATTACAGTGTCAGAGAAAGATTATTAAACACAGTGAATCTGGTTTCATAGATGGCAGGGTTATGAAGCTTTAAGGTATAAACAGAATCATGTGAGACCATATTCCCTTCTTATCTCTCCAACATCTGAGCAGGCCTGCCTCACACTAACCTTCTGCTTTCAGTCTACACGGCGCTGCTCTGTGGAATTAGCACTCCAGGGGTTGGGAGGGTGTCGGACACAGTTCACACTCTCTTGGATGTACTGGGAGAATTCAAAGTGTTGGTGGGAAAACAATAAGACACTCCAGCCCTGTGATAGCAGTGTTTATTTAAATTAGCCCCCAGAGTCTGGTGTTGCTTAGGTTCACTGCATGCTGGGTAGAGAAACTGGGCACATCTGCAAGTGGGTACACGTTGAAGAGTACAAAAAGAGTTACACTGTGCATAAACCCTGAGAAAAGCTGGAGAATATCAATCATTTGGTGTCAGTCTTCAAACAACAGATTAATTGAAAAAGAGGAGGGATTCTGATAAAGGTACAGATTTTAAACATTTAATACCACCTTTTTTTATTATTATTGAAATGTATTGTTGCTTTGGTATGTGGGGGAAAAATCACTTTTTTTGTTTTACAGTTTTATAATTTACTGACACAAAATAATTGTAATAAGGCAGCAAATTAAACAAACTTAGAATAAACAATGACTTTGCTAAGGCAACGTAACAATTGTGGATGCAGATGTTGATACAAATGTAGAAAACAGATTGCAGAAACGCACAAGATGTGAGAAAGAGCTGCGTTCCAAAAGCTAGGCTGCGGTTGAGGAGTGCTGCATTTCTAGACCGCTACATCATGGAAGTCTGTTCCAATCAGAAGGATCCTTTGAATACAACTGAGAAATGCAGCCCACATTCTGGCTATGTATGAGGCAGGGCACGCTGAAAAAGTAAAACATTGGATCAATGTAATAAAATAGAACTTTATAAAATAGATTATAAAATAGAATAAATCAGCCACACAAAATATTTGTCTTTGACTTAATATAAACAATTAATTAGATTTTTTTTACTTAGTGCAAGCTATTTTTAAGATTGTCCTAACTTAAAAAACTTTGTCTTTATACACCTAATGTGAATAATCAGTTTCAGTTTGTAAAATATATACCTCAGTCCAACACATCTTGAATGTTAAAGCAGGTGATTATTTTACATTGCCTCAAATAACAGCTGTCATAACATGAAATGCATTGCAAATGTAATTTTAAAAATGCTTCACATGTACTTTGACCAATGACCATTCAGTATACATGACTTTAAAACACACATTTATTGTTTTTGACACTGAACATCTGATTTACATTTATAAATATTGACCACTGATGTCAGAGACAAGTCTTGGATTTTCTACAGTGAATCAAAAGAGCCATGTATTTAGTTCATTTTCAAATATAGCTTATTTTGATGTGACGGCTGCACTGTAAACATGTGTACAGTGTAAAAAACATTTCTGGCGGCAGGGGTGCTAAAAATGTCTGTAAAACACTGTAAATTACCTTAACCATAAAGATCCAATGGGAAAGAACAAACCATCTGTCATCATTAGTGTATCAAGTTTCTGATGGCCTTACTAGAGTTTTCCATTTTGTACTACAAATGAGCTTCCTTAATAAAGCTACGCTACAAGGACCCACATTTCTCAACTGCAACCTAGTTTTTGAAACACTTTGGGAACACTGGATCAGCCTGTACTACGATTAAATGGGTGGGACTAACTGAATACAACATTCAAGCACTGATTGGGAAGGTGGGGCAGGAAAGAAACAAGGTGGTACAGAGACAGGTTGGGGTGGAGGTGACAACATCAGGGAATGCAAAAAACATTCAGGAGGAAAGCTGCTATCAAAACTAGCATCCACATACAGGACCTGAGGCAAATGTAAATGCTTGACGCTTAATTCTCTATGTAATCAAATGTATGATGACATTGGAATAGTACAGTGAAAACCAAAGTAATAATTCGATTCCTGGCGTTTAACAGAAGGGAGTCAACGCAAGTTGAAATTGTCTAAGTAAGAAAAAAACAATGTTTTGATGACTTTAGAAACAGCTTTGGAAGTGGAAACCTCAAAGTGTGTGTATGCACTAGAAGAGGGTGGGAGCTGCCTCTACTTAGCATGTGTTGGCATGTGTAAATCAGAGACCTATCTCAGCTGTGCTGGCAGTTTATGGGTTCCTGTCTTTGCTCACGCTCTCACACCTGCATGAGTTATGGGTGGGGCGCATGTCTCCATGGAAACATTTGGGATCGGTGGTGAAGGAAGAGGTCTGGAGCCTTGCACACTTGCTCATATTAATTTGCTGTGGATATTCATCTGCTGTGTGGTGCCAATTCAATTACAATTACAATTCAGATACCCTCTGTATTAATATCTACTCTGGAAGTACAGAACTAATAGTAACTTCATAAGAACATCCTTCAATCCAGGAGTTTTCCCCAGATTTGAACATTTGTTAACAGATACAGTATTTTATGGTCTTTAATAAGTATGTATGCACTGATATGCTCTACAAATGCACAGTTAATACTGTAGAGATTAATCATGCGTAAAACACAGCTGTTGGCTAAAGCTGTATTTCTTGTCTCACACTTTTTTTCCTCGCACTGTATTTCAGAAAACAGTAGTGCTGATCAGAAGCAGGCCTGTAAGAAGCACGAGTTGTATGTCAGCTTCAAGGATCTTGGGTGGCAGGTATGAAATACATTCCTCCATAATCAGCTGTACGTTTTCTCTCCATTCCTCTTTTCTCTTTTCACCTCACTTTTAGTACAGACGAAATAGGCAGCTGTTCCTACCGCCACATTTTAGCCAGACCATTCAGCATGTTGTGATGAGTTGCAGGGTCAGTTTTGACAATATAATGATATTTAAAACAGATGCTGCAGAACCATAGCAGCTGAAGCTCACATGATTCACATTGATGCTACCATATTATTGGCTACAGCAGAACTGAAGAGCATGATGTCTTTGCTGCCAACTATGTTTGAGAAAAGATTTATTTACATTTTATTACATTATTTATTAGAACTTGCACATTAGTAATGTTTTACATTCCCATTCACTGGTTAATGCTGAAATCCATGGAAAGTATCTGAAGTGAAAGCTTGTGAGGTTAAGATTTTTTTTCCCTAAGCTTTCCTTTTCCTTTTTTGTCTTCCTTCTCAAGCTGACTTCTTCTTTTTATCTCTCTGTTTATGACTAAGAGCGTTTATGACCATATTTCCATAGCTGGGCAGTTAATGAAACCCCTTGTTTATCCCATTAGTCTATATCACCTATAACTGTAATGAACACCTATCAAGCTGAGATAGCAGAGCTTCGTTTCTGTTTACACTGAGATAGCACTAGCACCTGCAGCATGTCTCTCTCTTCTACTAATTCAAAGCACATAAACATTGTTTGTCTGTGCACATGCAGCATTTGGACACTGCCGCTGTGCAAAGTTGGCTCAGAGTTCTGTGCCTGAGCATGCAGTTCCAACTTCCTTTTTTTCCTCCCATGCTATTGTTAAACAGGCAATATTATATTTCTGCCTTGATGTTGTGAATATTGTGATGTGGTACAAATCAGCATGTGCAAGCCAATGTGGAGATGAGTATGTAGCAATCATACATCTGAATGTTATAAACATAGTTAAACTTCCAGATGTAACCATTAATTGGGCCATTTATAGTAGTAGTTACAGTTCTGTGGAAGTTTGCATAAACAGGTCAGACATAACACAGTTTTGTTAAAAATAACAGCTGCTGTATACTAAAACACATTTTTGCTTATCTAATAAGGGAGTAATATGTATACTACAGAGCCTCTCTGTGAAAAAAATCCACTCAACAATGTATAGCATTAAATAAAACCTGATAACCCCTGATGTTGTAGCCTCAGCTACAGGGAAGATCATTATTCTGCTCTAGGAAGTACGCTTTCATTGAGACCAGCAGACGACCATATCATGTCATGTCTCAGGTTCTAGAGGCTAGTGCCAGCCAGTATCCCCCTTATCTCTCTTTGACAAGCCTCTCAATTCACTCCTTGACTCCTACTTGATTCTCCTGTGCTGAAACTTCTTCTGCTTAGAGCCTCCAAGAGCCTTCCAGTGCCAACCCCACCATCACAGTCTCAGGACTCTAACCATAGGCTTCAATTTAACCACACACATCATGTGCCTCACCGCACCACTTCAAGCATTATCCTGCCAGACTCACCATCAAGCCTCCTCTCGCCAGCCCTATCACCGCACCTTCCTGCACCAACTCTGTCATCAGCTCAGCCTTTAAGCCTCACCGGCAGCATGTCACTACAATATAAAGTTTAATTTAATTAGTTTTATCACATTCAGAGACTTTTATTGATTTGAGTCTGGATTTACATATTTTTTTTGATAGCAGCCATCTTAACAAATTGGAAAGCATTTACAGTCTTAGTGTTACCTAGTCCAGTACTAAATAATGACAGGTTGTAAGATCAGTATTGTGGTTTTGGGATGGTTGTCATTTCCTTTTTGTCTATGTGTTATGGAATGTATACCTTTTGTGCTATGCTTCTTTTTCATGCTATGCTTTGGAATATAATACCAGGACAAGGTAATAGGTCTGGTAAAATCTGATTTGCCAAAAAAGATTATATTGTATAGAATGATTTTTTGTGAGTTAAATTTAATTTTGATTGCATTTCTTTATATATTTTTCATTCAGGACTGGATCATTGCTCCAGAAGGCTATGCAGCATATTACTGTATGGGAGAGTGCGCCTTTCCACTCAACTCTTACATGAATGCCACAAACCATGCCATCGTACAAACACTGGTACTTCAAGCTTTTTCCACCATATGACTAAAAAAATTGCTTGACAAACTCAGACGGTCATTTTTCACTGCTGACTTCTAGTGTGTATGATCTCTGAACAGTAGTAGAATGTATTTTACTTACTGTAGCATACACCGTCGTAAAGGTATATCTCGATAGACATGACAATACATTTACTGTCTGTGTTTGCATGGTATCAATAGTATCAATACTAATCATGATGAGTATGGGTAATTGCTAGTGTCAGTGGTCATTTTAACAGTTCCAGTGCAATTTTACCAAGTAGTAGACAGAAGAGAGTAAAACATATTAAACAAAAAAGGAGGTGCTATGAAGAAATTATTAGTGTAGTTATATACTATTAATGTTTACATTGATACAGGTTCTGGCCATTTTTAAAAACGCTACCAGAGTATAATTTATGGTATCCTGTTGCCTACGATCCTTTTTGCATCTAAAGTATAGTTTAAGAGGGAAAAATCAAGAAAGCATCTTCACGTGGTCTAAAAAGGCCAGTCAGATGTATATATTTTTAGTTGTATTTTAAACAATATTTAATTAAAAATGTAGCACCTTTTTATTTATATTTGTGTTCTGCATAACTGTACAGTTTTTGTCACCATTTATTAAAACAAATGATGCTCAGCCTTGTGTTCTACAAATAAAGATGGGATGGTTAGCCAAAACAAATCACAAACCAGAAATACAGAAGAGGGCTCACCACACAGCCTTGTGGAACACCGGTGTTCAGGATGATGGTGGAGGAGAAAAGTTTGTCCAGCTTAAAAGACTAAGCTCTGACAATCAGGAAGGCAAGAATCCAAATGCAGCTATCAAGCTGCCTAAGCTTGGAGATCAGCTTGGAGGGAATCACAGAGTTAAATGCAGAGCTGAAGTCAATGAATAGCACTCTGACATACAGTGTCAGTACTGTGTGGAGCACTATAGAAATAGCGTTCTCTGTTGACCTGTTGCTACGGTAGGCAAATTGTTGTGGATCCAGAGAATTTCAAATAAGAAAAAAAATAGTCTTTTAATGCACTCAGAGATGATGGGGCTCAGTGCCACAGGCCAGAAGTAATTTAGTTCTGAAGCAGTCTAATGCTTTGGCCCTAGCACAATAGTAGCTGTCTTGCAGCTAGCTGTGATAACTGCCTGGGCCAGTGACAGGTTGAAAATGTCTGTGAGGACCCCAGCCAGCTGCTTAGCACAGGCTCTAAGGACACCTCCAGGAACTCCATCAGGGCCAGCCACCTTTCTTGTATTAATCTTGTTCAGAGTGTGGCAGACATCCTGCGGTCGAGAGTGTAAGTGTCTGTTCGTCAGGTTGTTAACCTGATTCGGTGACCACCTTATTTTCCCTGTCAAAGCGAACACAGAAATGGTTGAGTTTGTCAGGAGGCACAGCACTAGATGGTTTGAAGTCAGTGATTGACAGTATGCCTTGCCACATGCACCGGGGGTCAGAAGAGTTGAAGTTCTCCTCAATCTGCTGTTTGTAACAGTGTTTAGCCTTTTAGATGCCTCCTCTGAAGGTGGCTCTGGCTAAGCTGTAAGCCTCCTGTTCTCTAGACCTGAAGGCAGCATCCCTTGCCATGAGCAGGATACAAACCTCCCTGTTTCTTTCAGGGCTTCTGATTAGTAGGGCTGTACCCGACTCAGAATTTTGTCAGTCGAATCCGTCCTGGTCGATGATACAACTATTCATTCATGTTTCTCCATGTACATTATCTAGTAATCAGTAAATCATTTCTTCTCGTTTATCGACAGGCATATTAAGTCTGTACTTATCCCTAAATAGCGATAATCTTAGCTGTAAATGAATAACTAAAATATCTGTAATTTAGGTTCTAAAAATAATGGAATTATAATAAAACAAACGTCTTTGGTCCGTTTTTCCTTCACCGCAAACAGCCGTTACGTCTAAAAAGAAAGTCAGCTCACTCGTGTGAAGCAGTGTTTGATGTCTAACTAAATGACGAGCAGAATTCGATTTAATTTGTTCAGATTCTCTTCTTTAAAATCTCCTCCAGACTTTTTTCCTAGACATCGTCTCCCCATCCCCCCGTGTGTCTCAGCTTCACAACTTTAGCTTCCTTCAGTGGTGAACTGCCAGTACACGTCGTCACGTTGATTTAATTTTTTAGCAAGCATGTGTCACCGCCCAGCTAGACCTTTAATATATATTTATTATTCCCCTTTAACAATGATTAAAATGTATTTTTACATTCTCAAAGTTCTTGTGAATTTTTGTAAGCTTTAGTCTGTTTTATGAGAGAAAAAAGGGCACTGTTGTCAGTCGACTTGAAGGGTCTCAGTCAATTTAAAGGATCGGCAACTGACGATTCGACTCGTCGACTTCTAGAGGGCAGCCCTACTGATTAGGGAACTTTTTATTATTTTCTGAGTTATCACTCTCTTCACACAGCTGCTAATATGTTCCAGGACAGAGTTTCTATAAAGGCCAGTGTTGATATAACAGTCTGTGGTGCCTTGGGCTGCAAACACACACCGATATGTGTGATTGAACTGGTGCTAGAGAGAGGAATCAGCACCTACCATCCAGACCAATTTTGTTGTGGGTTTCAGACATTCAATGACTGGGGTGTTCTTAGAGAGCAGGAACAGAGAGAGATGGTCAGACTGTCCCAGGTGGGGGGAGGAGTGTAGCTTTGTATGCATTTGCAATGTTGGTGTAAATGTGATGCAAAGTTTTTTGTCCCTTTGTGAAGCATGAGTCATTCTAATGAAACTTTAAAAGTCCCGATCTCAAATTGGAGTGATTAAAATCCCCGGCTACGATAAAGCCTCTGTCCAGGTGCTTGGCTCGCAGTTTGCTAACAGGAGCACAAAGATCTTTCACAGCCATGTTAGCATTAGTGTCCGTGACTGGATGTAGACTACAGCAGCTATAATGCAGGTAAACTTGTGTGGAAGACAGAAGAGACTGCACTTAATAATAAACAACTCCAGATCATTAGAGCAGTGGGTATCAACAGGGACAGAGTCTGTGCACCATGCTTTGTTTACATAAATACAAACACCAACCCCTCTTACCTGAAGCTGTAGCTGATCGATCCACTCTGAAAACAGGACACCCCTCTATAACAACACAGTGTGTGACTAAATAGCAAATCTTCTTCAGGAGAGGCACAATGGAGAGTGCATGTGCTAAAGAAAGGTTGTAAATGTCCTCAAAAACATAAACCAATTCTACAGCACATCATCTGAGCACAAGACCAGGTATGTTACCAGGGCGACTGCATTTCGTGGGTTAATTCTGCTCAGAATCTTCCTCACATCTACAGGTGAAACTGTAGAAGCTGTCTTCTGCAACTCCTCACTCACTGAAACCCTCTTAGGTGGTTCTGTGTTGAGAGCTTTAAGGTGAGCATAGAAGTCATTCAGCTCATCTGGCAGGGCAGCACTGCAGTTGTTTTCCCCTCTGTGCTTGTTCTGATAACAGTTAGCTGTTTCAGTCTTTGCCACATGCACCTGGTGTCAGAGGTGTTGTAGTGGTGTTACAGTTTAAGGCTTAAGACTGTATTGTCTCTTGGCCCTTTTTAGTGGATCTACGCAGGATCAGACTTCAGGTTTTCCTAAGACAAATGCAGTGGAGCAAGCACGCAGAATGGACGGAACTTCACTGTTTATCCAGGGTTTTTGATTCGGGTATGTCCGGATGCGGTTGGTGGGCACTATGTTTCCAACACAGGTGCTGATGTAACTTGTCACACCTGTGGCGTATTCCTCCAGATCCACATTGCCATCCTTCTGCATAGATCCAGCTCTGAACATCTCCCAGTTGGTACTGGCAAAGCAGCCATGAAGAATGAGATCTGCTTCCTTTGCCCATGCTTTAAGGGTCCTGATTACTGCAGGAGCTTGCTTGTTAATTGGCCTGTACACTAGGTAGAGGAACATGGAGATGTGGTCTGACTGTCCGAATTGGGGACAGGGCACTTATACTGCAGTAGACATGATCCAGAGTTTTGTTTCCCTTGTGTGAAATTGAGCAGAACAGTCCTTAAACTTCAGTCCTTAAACCTGCCACAATGAACACTCAGTCCAGGTGCTTAGTTTCCTGCGCGCTGATCACATCATAAAGCAGTCCGAGGGCAGCAGAGGAGTTGGCTTGTGGTGGAATATAGGTGGCCAGAATGAAAACAGAGGAGAATTCCCGTGGTAAATTGAACGGTCTGCACTTCACTAACAACATCTCCATGTCAGACGAGTGTCTGTGCAGTCCACTTGGTAGACGCAGTGTGTTTGTAGCTGTGTCTGGAATGTTGTCCGTTAACCAAGTCTCCGTAAATATAAAAGCACAGCAGTCCCTTATTTCACATTGTGATGTGATCCTGGCTCTCAGTTGATCCAGCTGACTGTTGACAGGACAGTGCCACAGAGTACACACCTGTCTTGGTTCCAGCCTAGGTTTTAGAACACTGTTTAGATGTGTTTGAAAATTACAAGGTACATGATCAAGTCAAGCGGCTTTTATTGTCTTTCCATCCATACAAGTACACAGCAAAATTACAAAGAGTGACATTCCTACAGGAACAAGGTGCAAACATGAGGTAGTAGAATAAGGTTCCATTGACCTTTGATATGGAACATTGTCCTCTAATATGTTAACTTTCTCTTTTTCAGGTTCACTTCATTCACCCAGAAGTGGTTCCAAAGCCATGTTGTGCTCCCACACAACTACACGCCATCTCTGTGTTGTACTTTGATGACAGCTCCAACGTCATTCTGAAGAAATACCGCAACATGGTGGTTAGAGCCTGTGGCTGCCACTAGACTCCTGTCTCTGTCTTTTATTCTCTTTCACTCACACAGACATATACAGGAACACGTTAACATACATCCACTGTACAGATTCAGAAATGACAAACATTTATGTCAAGATGAAATTGCTGAGCGAAATGGACCCTCTTTTGATTTGTTTTTTACCAGTTTAACTATTCAAAAAAGCAAGAAGTGTTTTTGTATGTTTTTGAACCTATGGACTATAATTAAGAGATCAGTGGAACTCACAGTTACATTTGAATTGTCAACAACTGTGGAACAGATGTTTGTAATGGAATTAAATGTTCCAGCACACACACACACACACACACACTTGCACGCACACACACACACACACGCACACTTACGTTTCTTGTGCTTTCTACTGTGTAAATAGTTTTTCAATGAAAGAAACAAAGTGTATTTATTTTTCCTGGTCTTTGAACATGGAGTCAAAACACACGTCTGCTCTCCAAGTCTGTTCTTTTCCTTTTTATTATCCTGATAAACACAATGGTTGTGAAGATGAAGGATTTATAGATGCGCTCAAACTGAGATCAACATAGACTTTGTGTTCAGGCATTTTGTGAAGTCTGGAGCATTCTCTTCATTTCCGTCTTTTTGTATTTCAAGAGCTTTTCCCAAAAGGTTGAAGCGTTTTCTAAGGATGAATTTAGTGATAAAACACGTTTGTTAAGGCACCCTGTGCCTTTATTCTATCTTCATGTGACCAGCTGCAATTTTTCTATGGAAATAGCAAGTAACCCTCCTCTAGAAACCACATATTCACTTGGATGTAAAGAGAAGGCTTATGCTTTACATTTATACTAAAAGTCTTTGTTGTTAGTGCAGTAAGTTTGTGTTTAAAAAGAAGTAAGCTTTTGGACTACTCATTTAGTATGCAGCCCACCCAAACCGCTTTTTTCATTTTCTAGTTCTATAGTAGGCTAGATAATCAGCTCAAAATTTAGAATATCCAGGAGTCCAACAGGTAGCCATTCTGTTTTATTCAGTTTCACAAACTTTCATTGATTGAACCCTGTCAAACGTCATGGAAAAATTTTCCTCAAGCAAAAAAAATAAAAATAAAATATATATATATATATATATATAAAACAGCGAACTACATATTTCAAGTTCTGCATTAATTGCCAGTCCAATGTTTAAAACCTTTTAAAAATAAGCTAATGCATTACGAGAACACTACAGTAGGCATGAATGCAATAACATTATGTCAGGTTGAAAGTTTTAAAATTTGTATTTAAACCTGAACTTAGGTATGGTGCTGTATTCTTCTGTCTCTGAATATCTGTGTTCCAGTGTATTTTTATAATGAATCAGTCATTGGCATAGCAAATATAAATTAATTTTGGTCTGTGCAAGCAGTCTTATTAAGTAAATTCAGGAATTTGTTTAAACCTGGCTTTAGCATTTAACATGCTCCAAATCTTCGCTTGGTAAGTGTGCCATGAGCCGAGTCCTACAGACATCACACACCCTATAAAAACAACTGAGAGACATTTGAAAAGTTAAAGGTACATTACACAACTATGTGGGTGCATATGAAACAAACACATGACATATTTGTTTTGGTGAACACACTTCTAATATTTGTGGATCTGTGGAAAACACTAGATTTTGGACATATAGTAACACCCCTCTTGTTGGTGTGAAACTAACTGAAAGGGTTGCTGTAATGCTGCCTGTACTTGATTCAGACATACAGGCACAACAACCTTCAGCTAAGGAATAAAAAGCCAGTTGACACAAAAAACACTGACAGTAAATCCAAATGCTAGTTGCTTCACCACCTGCGTTTTATTTTTGATATAGCCGTGTTTTAGGTTAAATGCACATAATAAAGCCTAAACCCCTTGTGGCTTGGAATGTGGCTTGGAGGAAAGCTTTGATACATCCAAGAGGACTTCTTAAATAAGTATGTAAACCATAAGATCACTGTAATAAAAATTACAAGAGAAAAATAATGAGAGAGTAATTAAGGTAATATGACCATATGGTCTGGTTCATTCAAACAACTTTACTGAATCAGGTCATTCCATATCATGAGAGGAAGAGGACATTCTCCCTTTTTCACCTGAAGGGCAGTATTTAATAAGAGCATGTTGGCTGGAGGATCAGGCAAGCCTGCTCTGATAAATGGGGCCACACATGTATAGATTGTAAACTCAATTCTGTTATTCTCCTGAAGCTGTTCTCATCACGCTGCTAACCTCCAGACCTACCCAAACTACGTAGGGTTCAGACAGGATGGCTGTCTTCATCGTCGGTCCCATTTTTTTAGCTATGGATTGCTTTCTTTTTCTCACAAGGCCTCCCTTTTACTTAACATGGTGAGATGAGGAAAGATTTTTCTCAGCATTGGATGCCCCATTCATCTGCAGGTTTTAATACCTGACTAATTAGCTCATTAACAAACCTTATCACAAAGTGGTGTATTAAAGCCCCAGTGAACCTTAATTAGTGTTCCTTTATAAGTAGGTTGCTGATGCTTAGTCCTGCTCATGTGGGCACATAATATGCCTGTGCAAAATGTGCTGTGAATAACATAAGTAAATGGCCATTGGCATGTATTTTGCCAACATTAACCTTTCTTAATGTAAAACAGGATTAGCTAAACTTAGATTAAGCTTAAGTAAAATGGGGCTTCATCAGTCACAAGTCTAATGTGGGGTTTCACACCCACACCTCCTCATGAAACTGCCTCCATCTATATGTTCATATCTGAAAATTATACTCTGATAAAGTTACCGATTTCATGTATTCATTCAGTCAGCCAGGCCTGCCAGAATTCCTTGGATCCACATATATCAGTACAGTGAACAAAAACCTTACCTTCTTTATCACAAGACATAACACATAATGTTTTAGTAACATACAAGTAATAATACCAATAATATCAACAACAACAGCAATACTAGGCTTCCCCTGTACATTAGACAAACCCCAACCCAAAAAGTAACAAGAACACGTAACGACAACAAGCAAAATCTCTACGTCTGGTGCAGATTGACCTGAGCACAACTGATCAGAACAGGGATTAAACAGTGAGCCTGTGATGTTAAGTCCTGTAATGAAGCCTCACTGTGCACTGCTCTCCGCGCCGCCACAATATTTTACCAGGCTCATCTTGTGTTCTTGAGTGGAGCCCTCAGTTTTCACCAGTGCAGTAGGGGGCACCATCTACGCTGAGCTGAGAGACGAGAGCACTGCATGTGTTCCTCCAGAAGGTCCTTGTGGCTGGCCCATGTGCACATTCGTAAGCTAACAACAACAAGGTATTAGTAATTTAAAGTCACTGAGTCTGGGGCACCAATCAGTTAGCTAGCTAATATAGTGTCACTGTATTTATTAAAGAGAAAATGCTTAAAAATATACAAAATATGCTCTCCGGCACACCTGTTCACTGACCCCTTCAGTGTTGCTAGTGTTTCGGGGCTGGCGGTTAGGGCACCAGCCTTGTAACCGGAGGGTTGCCGGTTTGATTCCCTCAACTGACAGTAAAGACTAAAGTGCCCATGACCAAGGCACCTAACCTCTAAATGCTCCCCCGGCGCCTTGCTCTGGGCAAGTGTGCTCACTGCTTCCTAGTGTGTGTATGTGTTGTTTCACTTTACAGGTGGGTTAAATGCGGAAGACAAATTCCTCTGTGTGCAAAAATATTCCATTTAGGAAATGATTGGCCTCACCTAGGCTCCCTAGGCATTTCTTCAGTTCATAATGTAAAAAACAGCAGTTAATAGGAAAGGTGGAGTTCTGGAAGAACAAAAACTAATTATTTTCCTTTGCATTGATAATGCTTGTGTTGCACCCAGGGGTATGGGGTAGTAAATATCAATCTAACATGTGGAATCTGTGTCCTTTCTCCATTTTTTTAATTACATTTTTTTCCCTCTAAATGCAGATCATATCTCTAACATGTGTTTCCTCTAAATGCAGACCATAGCTCTCATAATCCCTCTCACCAATCACCTCATGCCTCCTACGTACAGCTGCTGGAACTAAACCATTAGGTCTAAACTGCGCAACACATTTGTACTACACTCTTTTGATTAAGGTTCCTAATGGCTTTGGGCTTGATGAAGGAAAATTTGTTTGATTATTAATTTCACTTATTTTTGCTTTAAAAACATTAAGTTCTTCAACAAAAGCATTTCTTCTATAGCATCACCTGGAAGAAGCTTTTTGTCAACTTTATATGGGAGAGTGTGCTGTGCTACAGGAAATCTTTGTACGTATGAGGAAGATCTGCGAACCAGAGAGAACATGGTTGAAAGAAGAGGTTGTTGATCAGTCGAACTTTTCAACCGTGAGATGGATGGAAAGAATCAGGAGTGTGGACTTAGACATTAAAGTCAGTCAGCATGCTGAGATTTCACTTTTTCACAAGTTCTTTTCAGATCTGTCTCTTGTACTTTTTTATTTATCTCTGTTCCTCTCTGTCCCTCTTTCTCTCCCTCTCTTTCACTTTCTCTCTCCCCTACATCCTGTTTATTATAGGAGCTGTTTCAGATTAGCTCTTGCTCTGTGCCACCCGCAGATCCACAAATGTGGACCATGTGTCTGTGAGCAGGGTCACAGGGCGTGCTCCTTGCTCCTTCTCTTATTCTCTCCCTCATTCTCTTGTTCTCTCTCTATCTAAGCCCCCAGAGTGGCCTCTCCTGTTGCTCTCTCTTTCTCTCTCTCTTTCTCTTCCCCATACTGTATATATATATATATATATTAGCCTCCCTCTCTCTTTTTTTCTTTCAAGGTCTTTTGCTGTCTATACATGTATCTCACTCTTTTTCGTAGCCCACAAATTCTGTAAAAGTAATTTCATGATTTGCATCGCCTAATGTGCCTCAGCTTACAGACCATTATATATCATGGTACCTGTGCAATGACACAGACAGGAATGTTTCTCAGTGTTCCTGCAACAGTGCTGGATGAGGATGGACAGTTTCATGTAGAATATATATTTAGTTCTTCAGGCACTGTTCAATCTACCAATCTACCTCAAACACCTATTAATATCACTCTCTCTCTCTCTCTCTCTCTCTCCCTCTCTCTCTCTCTGCTCGCTATCAAACCCACTACACCCCCTCCCTCCACGACTCTGAACAGAGGGTCAAAGGTTAATGGGGTGGTAATGTGGGTCTAAGGGGCGCCCCTTCACATCACCCTTCCACATCCCGCAAACCGTCCGCTCCCCTTCTTAACCTTTGTGCCCTCCCCAAAAAAAACATTAACAGCCCCCAAAATGTACTCATCTTTCAGCACTACTAACGTTCACTTCCTCCTCAGAGTGCTGTTTTTTTTAATGAGGCCTTCTCCATTACCCCCACCAAAAGCCCACCGCAATACTGATGAGGAAAAAAAGAGATGATAGATATTTTGCTCTCCACACTCTGACCTTTGACCTAAACACAGTGAAACACACACATCCACACACAAAAAGTCCAGGTCCGTTCACAAACATGGCAAACAGTAACTAACCCATTTTGACTGCTCAAGAAAACATCAACCCCACACAACACTGTGCTTTGGCACATTTTCACCAACTTTAATTCATGTTTAAATAGCATTATAGCGATTGATTTCAGTCCAGTTATGAAGCATATATATATTTGATCTGTGAAATTATTTCTTAAATAATTACAAATTTCTATATTTAATAATTTGAATAATTACATTTTCTTAATTTATTAGGTGAAACAGCGGAAAGTCAGTATGTGTAGGGAAAGTCTCCCCTCTGTTGGATTGAAAGAGTAAATGCATTTTTGGTGATTTTTAACCAAACCTATGCAATTTTGGTCCTACTAATATTACCTTTATACACATGCAAAGTCAAGTATTTTAAATACAAGTGTCCTTCAAATTATGTTTTACATTTAATATTATTACACTTTACAGTATTTACAACTTTTTTGCCTGTCCCAGCCCACCTCAAATACACTTTATTTTAAAATACAATCAGTAAAATGCTAGATGCCAACAGTCATGATCATTAAGCATCCGCGGGCAGCCACTGCACTGTTCACATGACACTGGGGATCAAAGAATGTTAAATGCCCACATAACTTAAAAAATGGAATTTCCCTTCTGGCATCCACTATAATGCCTTATTAGACCAATCATCACAAGGATCAAGTCGTCTTGCATCGTGCAGCCTTCTGCCAATGGTGGTGGCATTAACAGGATGACACATAAAGTGCATCACTGCTTGTCAAATGTCCGCAATTGTGGCTGTTGGATCAGTCCACATGTGTCACACAATCCGTCGGTTCTCTCTTTTCATGGTTCCTGCAGGTCTCCCACATCCTTTATGTTGCTGTGTGTGCCTTATCTGTTTTGGACTCTGGTCAAGCGTTTTATTTGTGCTGCCACGGTGATGTTGTAGAATGTCTGTGATGAGAACGTCATAATATAGAACATTTAGAACTGCTACTCAAGATCATCGTGATGATAAAGTGATTCATATACAACAGCACAACCACACAAAGTGTTCATTACAATGAGGAGGGGAAAAAGCACTGAACTGTAGCAGGACATACACAATTAACACTCGTTAACACACCACCAAAACATCTTCTTTCATTAACCGAGGGGTACCAACAATTTTGTCAACGTGTGTGCATATATATATATATATATATATGCAAATACGCAAAATGGCATTTTACACGCAATGTCTTCAAGACTTGCCAAAAGTAACCATCAATGATGTTCAGCACATCATTCAGGCTTCGTCGACAGCACCCAGCAGTAAGCGTGAGAAGGGCTTCAAGATGTACGTCTCCAGTTACATTGATAATTACGAAGGTAAGTTAACTTGACTTATTAGCTTAGTAGCTAGCTAGTGCCCATAAGTAAACATTTACAGAGATATCTTTCGCTAATATCTAACTTTGCTATCTAACCGTTGGATAATTTGACAGTTTGACTAATGTGACCCAGTTTTTAGTGTTGATGATAACATGACATTGTTCCCAGTACCAAATAAAGATCCGGGGACAGGGAGAGTGAGCGTCCTACCTGCCATAGGTCTATGAGGAAGCATGAGAAACCTCACAACCTTAGAGTAGGACTGAAGATGGTTCAGTTGTTCGTCAGTTCGAAGCCAGTTCTCTTTCATTTGTGTTCTGGGGATTTTATGTGGCTAGGATAGGATATGTATAATGTTATATAACACTCACATTAACATCTGAAGTAAGTAGCATGAACAATAATTGCCTTGTAGGTAGCATTCCCCAAATATCTAGCCTTCATGAAAACCCCAGAAAGTGTTTGTGCGGCAGCTGTTCTTTGCTGCATGTTTTCAATTTCATGTATGGGAATGCTGTTCCATGTATCCAAATATAGTTTATAGAACTGTAAATTTGTAGTTTTGAGTAAATTTCAAGACATTAACACTATAGACTACTCAGACTAATCTCTTTAAATTCCTGTTCCAACAAACATAAATAAGATCTATATTTTGTCATTACAATAAGTTAAACAGCATTTTAACTACTACCATGATTACTGAAAATAACTGTCTAATATCAGCTTTATGATTCACGTAATAACAGCTGTGTTATTGCACCTCTACTATATGATTGTAACACAACAAACACCCTTATTTAAAAGATTGTCTTTGAAGGACTCCTCCCCTGTGGAGGATAATTTGAGCTGCAGTGTTATGTGTGGCTGGCATGTAACCATTAATGTTGCAACTGCTGTACCAGACTGGCACACTAAATCCCAGTTGACATCTTGCTGCTGTTCCCCCTAGTGGTCCTTGAGCTGTACAGAGACAAAGGGGCACAAGCGCCAGCAAACAATCCTTTGAGGACTTCCTCCTCTGTGCAAAAGATCACATCTTTGCGCAAGGATTGTTTTACGAAAACAAGTCACTGTCAACTTGTAATTAGTTATAGGCCCACACATCATTTTGATGAATGCAGCTTTGCAATGCACAAAACTGTGCAAAACGTAACCAGTAGTTAATGTTTCACTGCTGACATTTTTGACATTGCGCTTGCATGCCACTGATGAGGTCTAAATTTGATAACTACAGGTTATGAATCTGCAGGTGTCCCCTATTAAAAAGTATTTGGTATTCTTTGGGTCAGAGCATAGGGAGCCTGGAATTAGTATGTCGCTTACCCCCAGAACCATGCTCAATAATTTATTGTTAATGTAGGGTGTGATAGCCCAGGAGCAGTGGACAATCGCGCTGTGATGTCTACCAAGCCAGAAGAGAGGGCCCTGTTGACTAATGTGTGTTGGGTAATTATGTAACTGTTTATTTTAATCAGAACAAAGACGTGTGTGCAGACACTTGTCTGTTGCAGTATTTCAACTATTCTATATTTTTCATTATTAAAAATCACCAGGGAGCCACACTTTTGCAAAAGCTGTGTAAGGGACAGGAGCTGCCCAGATCCTGGTCCTTAAAGTGGCTGAGGCTTATAAGAACTTTCTTCAGTGTGGACATGTGCAACCCCACTGAATCACAAACTATGGCAATCAGTTTGCTGTCCCACTGGTGGGAGTCAGCATTTGGGGAAAAGTTCGGGAGGCAGCATCCAATCTCCTACCAGTGCCACACTATCTTTTTACACCAACCAGAGATTTGCCCTCCACCAACCACCTCTTACCTGTTAGATGGTTAAAGTTGGAGCCTACCTAGCTGGCCAGTTTTGTGGTGCAGTGCCAGCAAAAAACTTACTGCATGCTGCAAATACACCGTGGATACTGGGCCAGGAAAACTTGCTTACAAGGGAGCAGAGTGGCTCTCTGTTGGAGTGTCATTCAGTTGAGGAAAAGAAATAGTCACGTCTTTCCCCACTTTAAAGAGTTTTGCCATGTCCGCAGTTGGAGTTTCAGAGAATAAGAAAGGGTGTGGCTCAAACAGCTTTAATGAAGAGGGGTCTAACATCAGAGCGTGATGCCATTCAGGAGTATTGCCGGGTGAAGAACACCAATTACTGGCCTTGTGGCTTTGGGATCCACCCAGATGCTCCATGGTAAGGGTCATCTCCTGACAGGGTGGTGTTTGACCCAACTGAAAAGCCACCCTTTGGCCTGCTGGAGATCAAATGCCCAAATGCCAAAAGCTATGTTGACTGTAAATACTTGAAGATGCAAAGTGACACCATGAAATTAACAGCAGCACAGCTACTACTGGCAGATCCAAGGTCAGCTCCTGATTACGGGAATGGAGTGGTGTGACTTTGTAGTGTTTGCAGAAGAGGACATGGTAATACAGACGATCTACAAAGATGCAGAAATTGCTGCAGTCGTTAGGGAGAAGGGTGATTTACTTTTTTTTTTGCAGTTTGTTTGAAGGCTTGATATAGGTTTTATATTTTGTTTTCTTAGTTCATTCATTCATTTTCTAAGCTTGTAAATCTACTATTTTTGTGGTAATAAATTTCATGAACAAAGTTATTCAGCCCCCTTAACTTCTTTTAGTGTAATTAAAGACATGAAACAGTATGGTGGTTGCATGTGCCTTTTTAATTAGAATAATCAAAGAGCATTTTTTGCAGATTTAAGTGTCTGTCGTCTTTACTAAAGAGGACATAATTTATCTTTAAATAAAAAAACTCCATACTCGCCTGTCTTTCTTACAGTTCTTAGTCCAGGAATCACTTCACTTGGATGGTCCACTGTAGATGGACTGTAGCTGCTGACCTGACATTCAACTGAATATGCATTAATTCAACTGAAACTTAAGTTGAATGTGATGTACTGAATCAACCCTAAAACCTAATGGTAGGGCTAGGTGCATGGTTACATTCCATAGACATCCATTTACATTCAACTTAGAGTTCAGTTGCAGTTAATGCATATTCAGTTGAATGTCAGGTCAGCAGCTACAACGGACAATCCAAGTACAGTGATACCTTAATTTATTTACATTCATCTCATAACAAACAAAACATAATAGAAATGTAACAGTGTCACCACTTCTAACAAAAAAACGTAGTGGTAACTATGGACCACTATGGTCTGAAAGTGCAATTATATAGGTTGTAACTTCCTATACAATAATGGAATTAGGAGTTAGAATTGTTTACCTGCCCAAGCTTTCACCAGTGGTCCAATTTGGTAGTTTACCAGGAAGCAAGCCACACTAAACAGCTGATCAATGCTTCCACACACTGACAGTGGTATGACTTTGTCAAAGAGCTTGTTCTCTTTAACCCTCCGGATACATGTCTCGACATGCACTCTCAAGCGGGCAATGGGCTGTGTCTGCAGGACATCCTCCCTACACATTTGGCTCCTTTTTGAAAGAAAGGCAGGTCGGTATACCTTGCAAGGTACAAGGGTGTCCACAAGAAAACCCTTGTCTACCATGATAGCCATGTCTGCAGTGAGGAGTTTGGTAATGCCAGATATCTTAAAAATTTCCCGGTCGCTCATAGAGCCTGCATACAATGCAGACACAAAGGTGATGGGACCATGGGGTGCAATGCCGATCATGGCCTTGAATGTGGTGTGTGATGTTCTGTGTCTCACAGAAACTTGGATTCGACCTGAAGAGTACTTAGCATTAAACGAAGCCTCCCCTGTGGGTAATACCTATGTACATGGACTAAGATTATCAGGCAGAGGAGGTGGGGTATCTGTAATCTACCAAAATAGAGATTAACCAGAAACACTATGATACCTTCACCTCAATTCTTTCTATTAATATATCTAATCTGGGCACAAATAAGAATGTATTCACGTTAATTAATGTTTATAGAGCGCCAGGGCCCTACACAGATTTCTTAAATGACTTCAGCGGCTTTGCAGCAGGCTTAGCAGTGTGCAGTAATAAAGTAATAGTTTTTAATAATGTAATAGTTTAAGACTTTAACATTCTCTTTAAAAAAAGGCTGATGATCCACTAGATCCACTTTACATCAATTTTAGACTCTGTCGGTATTACTCAAAATATAGTAGGACCTACTCATAAATGCGTTCCCTCAAACCTCAGCAATCTCTGACCATTATCTGATTTTATTTGAATTACATCTTAGCCTTAATACTTGCAAGTCCCCGTGTCACTGTATGTATCACTCAATTACATCGCCTACCGCTACACAATTTATAGAAATCCTCCCAGACTTATCACACAACAGAAGCTATCAGACTTAATGTTAAATCTCCTCTTCTCAGTTATACCCGGCTCAGTAGCTAAAAACCTTGGTGTCATAATTGACTCTGCTTTATCATTTGATCAACACATAGATAATATTACTAGGATAGCTTTCCTTCATCTCCATGACATCACTAAGCTAAGAAACACATTATCCCCGCATGATGCAGAAACATTAGTACATGCCTTTATTACCTCCAGACTAGATAACTGTAAGTCATTACTGTTAGGATGTTCTAAAAGGACTTGAAGTAAACTTCAACTAGTTTAAAATGCTGCAGCCAGGGTCCTTACTAAAAACCAGAAAATTTGATCACATCAGTCCAGTTTTGTTGGCTCCTCACTGCTCCAAGTTAAATTCAGCATTGATTGTAAAATGAATCTATTAACATATAAAGCCATAGCTGGGCTCGCTCCTGATTACCTGCGAGAACTTATTTCCTATTATAAACCTTCTTGTTAACTAAGGTCACAGGGCGCTGGCTTCTTATTATTTTCTAAAATTAATAAGGTATTAGCAAGGGAAAGAGCCTTCTCCTATGAATCCCCCTAACTATCCCTTACGCAACAAAAATATATTTCCCTATATATTAACTATAAATATATTTAATTATTTAGTGTTACCTGATTTACTGATTAATTGAAAAGATTCAACAAATTTAACATTCCTCCTGGCTATAATACATGAAACTGATTATTAATTAACCGGAAAATAACAGATATTTAGATTTTGATCATATTGTGTTATATAGTAATAAATATATTACAATATATTGTATAATATATTGTATATATTGTATAATAAAGAATTGCCACTTTTCATATATTTTATGTATGGTAGTATAATATATTTACTTATATATTGTAATATATTTCATTTTATATGTAATAGACATCATTATATGTATTTCTCCATATGTGTGTGCATATATTTATACATACATACATATCTATCTATATATACACATATATAGTTTTATATATGTGAGAATATTATCATATATCTATATCATGTTTTACCAGAGAATTAAAAAAATATTTAATTTTGCTTTGCAAATAAAAATGCATACAAAATAGCTGTTTACCATCTGTGTCACATAAACAGCATCTCAAAACCAGTGTTGAACTTACTATTTATTTACTCATTTGGTCTTCATCTATTTAAAACATGAGCTAATCACTCACTGAAAGAACTTTCAAAGCAGTTAAATAAAAATGAATAAAAGGGCCCAAAAGAATAGTCTGCTTTCCTGTATAACAGTCCATCTTGTTTCAGTCTTGTTTTCTTGTAACCACAGCACCACTAAACCAAAGTCCATAATGAGAGAAGAAAATAATTAAAGGCCCCAAAAGAACAGTCTGTTATACTGTTTATAAGTCCATATTGTGTCTTCCCTTCAACAAGGGGTGGAGCACATGAAGAAAACAAGATTATAAAACAGTTGTCCTATTTAACATTGTCCATGCTGTTTTTCCGCTTCTCCTGGTGCCTTAACTCGCAAATTCCTGTGTTGATTGATTTTCTTATATATGTAAAAATAAGTAAAGCTTGCAGTTTCTTCTCATTAAAAGGCTGTTGTCGCTCTGCAGTAGGATTGACCTCGCATCAGGAGAACATTAACACTTAAGAGGCCCATCAGCAGCACTTGAGACAGAGGTGGTGCCATCATTCCCCAGTTTCACCTTATTAATTGTAAAAAAAAAAACAAAAAAACAATACAACAACAAAGAAAATTACCACATGTGACAGAGTGCTACTCTGTATGTAACTACTCAAAACATACAAAGTGCAGAAATACTTACTTCTGAAGGTTTACAAGGCACAGCTTCACCCTAACTTTCATCCTCACAGACAGAGAGACCTTTGGTAGTATAATAATTGGTGAGAACATTTTTCATGTCTGCCAACAAAGACGGAATCTCTGGAAGATAATTTTTTTTTAAATTTGCTAACACATCATACAGGCGGCATCCACTGTGGCTATATAGTGAGTCAAAGGTAGGTAATAATTATAGCAATTTGTTTTATTTCTTTGCCTCAAAAACCAGATGCATCTTGCAGGTTTTCTTATCGTGAGATAAAGTCTTCCACCATTCACCATTCAAAACACTCAGTGAAAATTCGACAAACTAGCAGGATTTTATCGTTGCACTGGGAAGTTTTTGGCAGCTGCCAAAGCCTTATCGTTAGAGTTAGTGAAAAACAAACAACAACAACAAAAAAAAAAAAGCACTTCACTTTGATATTGTGCTTTTTCCTTATTGCTTGCTCTGGCTAGAAGGACATTTCAAACAACCCAGCAGCAGGTGGCTGGCCCTGAAGTTCCCCCAACTTTTTTTGGCATTGGAGTTTTTTCTTGCTCACCCACGGGGGCGTGGCATTTTGTTTTCTTTAAACAGTGATTAAGAGCCCTAAAAGCCCTAAACAAGCTTGGAACAATTCACCAGAACTGAATCTTGTGATGTAAAAGTCAATATTCATCTGGCTGCAAAGGTATTTCCACCTACCATATTATTCTGTTTTATCTAAAATGAAACATACATCCATGAATTCCATCTGAAATGAAGAAGTACTCATTACTTAATCTTACTCTAATAAAAGATACTTGCCTTCAACTACTATGTGGCACAGTCTGGTATTTTCCTTCAGTAAAGACTTCAGCTGTATCTGGAGGTCTCTGATTTAGGCCAGAATTTTCATTACTTGAACATTCTTCTGGACTCTGGATTTCTGGGGCTAGTTGGTTGCCTTCAGATAGAATTTCTTCCTCAGCCCATCTCTGAGCTGCAAGTTTGGGCTTTTTCTATAGGTTAAAGATTATAAATGAGCCAATACACAAATTCTACTTTGATACCTGTCCCAGTTTTGAGGTTATTCTTAGGTTTTAATTCCTTATATAATTTAAAAAGTAACCATGTTACAGAACTCTGACCATATGGTGTGGTTCTATAAACAGAAAATGTATTTCAAAGCAGTAAGTTATGCACAGTAATATGCTTTGTAAAAGAAAATGCAGAGAAGGCATTAGCCTGTATAGACAGTAGTGCTGTCTGCATCCAAGTACAATCTATTCACCTTATAGTGGCCTAAATAGCTGTTCAGGTACCTTTCTTGTAATTATCTAGTTTGTTACTGAATCATCATCTTCATCAAAGAACAGGGGTTTGGGTTTCCTGTGTCTCATGTGGTCTACGTCCATGTCCACGTTTAAAAGTTTCTTCTCAGCAGATTTCAGTGCAGACTCTCTTACTATGTTAAAGTGAAATATATATTTTTATTGCAAAACGATGGCAAAAACAACACTAACACTGTATACTTAAAGGCTCACGGATTTTTTTTACAAATCAAAAAAAGGTATGCCATTATTGATTTACCTAAAAAAAAGTAATCCTGTAAATCCAGTAAATAAACAAATTGTTTATTATTGCAAAATTAACCGCTTCATTGGATACATGACCTGATGTAGGCATCCTCAGTGGTCTGATCAGCCTGTTTAGGAAGAAAGCGCAGAGTAGTTGAGTCTGAACAGGGTTTGAGTTTTTTCTCTACCCGTACTTAAGTCTCATCATGCTGCAGTTTCCCGCTCCTGCTGTGAACTGGTCCGAATAATCCGGTGTAGTTTTATCGAGTACAGTAACACACCGAACCACAGAAAAGGAGGTGATTTATCTAAAACAACACGAAGGTCAGATACACGAGAGGGCCAAAGCTCGCTCTCGGAGTGTATAAAGGTGTAGAAGTGTAAGTTAGGAGTAATAAACTAGCCAAACTGAACTAGTCCGGTCTGACTGTCTTAGCCAGCGATTGGATGGCAGGAGATTAATCTATTGGCTATGTGAGCCGACGGGCGGAGCTCATTACCATATTTTAAAACGCCGCTTTTTACAGCGTCCTAGCTGCAGAAGAGCGCCGTAAAATACGGCGTTTTGGGGCGCAAAAAAACGCTGCTTTTTTCGCCATTTCGAGGATACGCGTCGAACGCCGAAAAATGCGGCGTATTTTACGGCGCTTTTAAAACGAGACGCGTTGTTTCTAGGCGTAATTTCGGACCGTTTGGCGTTCCATAGCGTTCACTTCAACAAGGCACATATGTTCCAGGTGAAAAAGTGGACCGGTTGAAAAGGAAATATATCCTCCCTGGTCCTGATGAAACGGAGATTCCAGCAAGAACAACACGATTGAGAAACAGGTTAGTGTTCTGCTTCATCCTGTCCGGCTAACAGCGCGGCTGGGATTCTGTACTAGCGATAGGTTACCACAGGTCATACTTACTCTAGTTTAGGAGATGATGTTATCAGGTGCTGATCCATTTACCTGATGCAAGTATGATGAAGGTGAAGGGCTAGATTGGATTTTTTAAAAGTTGGATTGTAATGAGGTACCTGACAACTGTCATGTTCTGCAAAACAAGTTACTGTACACTTACATAAAATATTTTTTAGGTTGCTTAGCTAAATGTGTTTTGCTGCTACCACTGATATCCCACTGCCAAGTCCAAGCAGACTTTAAAATCTCCTCACGGTGGGAAAAACTGCTTTTCAGTCCAGTGATTTACAGTTCCAATGAAATTCCAAGCAGAGCAAAATTTAGCCTAACTTGTAACCACAGCAACAGCCACATAAAACCAGCCTTGCAAATCCTCAAGTTTAGTCAGAGTTGAGACCTATTTGAGGTGCACTGGCAAGTAATTTGAGTGATTACAGCCCAGGTCCATGATTTGAACCAGTAGGTTACAAATCTGTTTGGATATTACAGAGATTCTATATCCAATGCGAATCATTACCAGACCTCCTCTCGTGAAACGAATGCTGTTCCAATATGGCTTTAGCTGAACAGAATGTGATGTTTGTATTTACTATTATTATTTCTTATTCCATGAGTTGATTATTAAATCTCAAATATGGCTCTGATGATGACTGAAGATGCATATGATGTCACCCACATTGCAGTGATCAACATGCAGATATTTTTATCACTGTGTTGCTGTTTTGTAGCTTATGGAGGTTAAAACGTATTGTTTATATTTAATTGTTTGTTTTAAATATTTTTTTTAGAGAATTGGTGATGATCTCTCTGAAGCTTGGACCCCTTCCAGTGGACAGCATTGTCCTACATAAGAGGATGTCTTTGTAGGTACCAGTTATAATGTGTGTACATTATCAATGTATGCTCTAGTAAAAGCAAAGCATGAGCCTTTTTTGTGTGAACATGTGTGATTGAAGTGAAGATGCTTGATTAAAAAAAAGAAAAGAAAATACTTGTTCATTGTTCTTACAAAACAGAACTTGATGGGTTATGATGATTCTGACCACAATGTTGAAAACTTCTGTGAAGACACTAATGATAATCAACACACCACTGTATATATACCTATATCAATGGGTTATTTTATAGATGCCATATTTAAGTCAGTTTTATTTCAACAGATTGAGATTTACAAATAAGACATTCTGTTTTGTCACACAATAAAATTTGGATCAGATAGAACTGTTGATTTTATGGGCAAGTTTAATCAGTTTGTGAATAAAAATCTGTCCATTCAATACACAGCAGGTAGTTAGCACAGTTTTAAAGCAGCCTTCTCCAACACAACTGAAATTATCTGGTCCTGCTCTTTAGAGTTTCAACATTGTGTCTAAAGTTACCTGTTATTACAGTAAATAACAATAATAAATAAATAAATAAAAATAACAATATTTCTAATTAAAAAAATTAGAAACTCACCACTAATACCTTTTTCCAAAAAAAATGGCATGGATATCTAACATAATCCACAGCACGTTTACCTGACGCTCTTATCCAGAGCAACTTACAAGGTTAATCATATTACAGGTAGGCCAATGTAGTGTTAGGAGTCTTGCCCAAGGACTCTTATTGGTGTAGCACAGCGTAGTCACCCAGACTGGGTTTCGAACCCCAGTCTCCCACGTGGTGGTGGCTCTCTGGCGGGCAGTGATGTTATCCGCTGAGCTACACCAGGAGTCTGTCCATTCAATACACTGCTGTGTATTGAATGGACAGATTGTGGTTGGTGTAGCTCAGCGGATAACACCACTACCCACCAAGTAGCCACCACCCCACGTGGGAGACTGGGGTTCGAATCCCAGTAGGGGTGACTATGCTGTGCTACACCAATAAGAGGCCTTGGGCAAGACTCCTAACACTACACTGGCCCACCTGTAATGTGGTTAACCTTGTAAGTCGCTCTGGATAAGAGCGTCAGCTAAATGCCGTAAATGTAAATGTAAATGTACACCAACCACATGGATGTTACAAGTTTTGATGGGAACTACTTCCTGCTGAAAAGCACTGGCAAATTCTAAATATTTGCCCTCAACAATATAGATGCAGTTTGCTGGTACTTAGTAGTTCCAAAATAGTTCCAGTTGAATAATAGGTATTATAGCAATTGAAAGTATGGCTGATTGAAACCTCAGCAAATCACAGCAGAAGCTGTATATATTATTGGTATTTTTTATATTTGTGCTATAAATGTTTAGTATTTTGGTTTAAGAAGTAGTTTAACTTCATCAACACTTAGTCTCTATGCGTCTGTTATTTACGTCTGATTTTTTCTCCCTGTTACAGAGACTGCATGACAACTGTGATGATATGCTGCATCCTCGCTCTTCTTTGAGGATAAAAGTTCCACAGAGTGTGATCCTCACTTCAGTGATCTACCAAATTTGAGCCTATCAGAGTCATCAAGTCATTTCAATTTTGATAATTTGGATGAGAATAAATGATCCCTGTATAGTTTTTGGACATTACAAGGGATTTGTAAACAAGCTTCTTTACTGCAAAGCAACTTGTGTTTTGGCAATAAGAAGCCGAATGTTAATACCTTTTTAAAGCTATTCGCTCTAGAGTGTCAACTGTGTAAGAAGAAATAGGATTTTGGAACAATGTAGTGTTGTGGCAGCCCTTATGATGTGTGATACAGGTTAAAGGTCAGTACAGGTGCAGCCTCTGTCTACATCCTGGTGAACAAGTTCAAAAGGGAAATGGTACTGTTAAGGCATAACTATACATAGATGTTCCAAAACGGGACCATGTTTCAGCTGTAAGTGATGTAAGGGAAGCTTTGCATACCACAAAATCGGTAAGGGATGTTGAAGGGCCTACATGTCTTTTGAATATTTCACATATTTGATGTGACAATGTTTAGAAATGTTTGCTAATTGATCTGCTGCAATATGCGAGTCTCTTTTCATGCATACCTCCAGATCCAGTGTGGAGGACTGAAAAATTAAAGGGGAACTTGATTGATTGGTTTCCATGTCAACAGAGTTATTCAGAGTGGTTTGGTGCTCTTTGTTGTAAAGAAACTTTTTACTGCTTTAAAAAGCTCTCACTGAAAGTCATTGCATGAAATTGTGACTACAATGCCTTATCTGAGACATTGTTTTATTTTATTTTTTTATCAATTTATTTCATTCCATTCATAGTAGAGGGATACATGTGGGGCAAAATAGTCCCCAAAGAAAAATTTGATCACTGTTTTACCATCATCAAAGTTACATATAAAAACTCAGAACAGAGATGGAGGTTCACTGGTGGTTTTGAATAATAAATAAAATTGATAGATTTGTGTTGTAGACATTGTAACCCCTGGTTCCTATCACCACCGCTGTAAAGACATTTGAGTCTGCAGGTTATTTGCAAATGAATAACATCAAACCTCTAATTGATAGATTATATGTCAACCACTGAATAATTTTTTGAAAATAGATAGAATTCCTCTTAACGAGCAACTTAAGTATCATTGAGAACCAAAATTAGTGTCTGTGTTTTTATATAATTTTTTTATATAATGCTGTTATGTAGCTCTTGGGACAAAGCACACAGTATTATTTCTGTGTAATCTTTGTCACATTTATGTTCATATTACGCAATGAAATTAATAGAACAGTTAAAAAGATAGAAAAAATACGTGTAAAAAATGAAAAGAGTATTGCAGGGCCGGAAACTGGCCGGAAAAATCTGGTCTTCCAGACACTCCCCTCTGGTAGAAGACTGCGGTCCATCAAAACCAGCACAACACGTCATGCTAACAGCTTTTTCCCCAGAGCTGTAGCACTCCTCAACCACAGTGGATACCTCCCACTGTAAACCTCAAAACATACACTGAACTGTACAAACCGGACTGAACAGCTACTTGCACTCTGCCTATTTGCACACCTGTACAGATGTTCTCATTCTGTAAATATTCAGGTCATCTGTAACTTTCTATTTTTCAACTAAATCTGTTTTACATCTCTCAGCTTCTTCAGCTTTATTACCTTTAGTACTTTTTATTTTTTTAATTTATCCCCTACCCTATTTATTGTTTAGTGTAATTTTCCTTTAGTTTAATACTGTAAATAATCTGTGTTTTTGTTACTTGTCTTTGTTACTTGTCATACGTGTTGCTCTTACCAAGACAAATTCCTTGTATGTGTAACATACTTGGTGAAATAAAGAGATTCTGATTCTGATTCTCAACTCCAAGTGGTTTAGGCGTCACCTGTTCATTTCTTTCTGCGAAACAGTTTAATTGATAATGGTCCGCACTTCCTGTGTTAGACCTACCCTTTCCATCAGAAATTGCAGTTTGTAAAATTGTCTCAGTTTCACATCTTGCAAACATTTTTACTTTTGTAATTTTTGAAACTTGTTTTGTACTTCTCAGCCAACGTAGAAGTACTGAACTGTCATTACATTTTGAGAGAAGTGGCCATTTGTAATAAATCAGTATAAATATTTTGATTAACTAACCTGACAGTGTTGGAAGCAGTAATTCCAAACTTTTTGAAAATGGCAGTATATGTGTGAAATGATGGAACTTTGTACAGAAAGTTTATGGAATATTAGGAAGACTGTGTTGTTTTCCGCTCTTCCAGCCGTCACTGAGTCAGACCACCCTCGAGATGACACTTTGCGGGCTTGAAATAATTTATAATGGATGTTGGTCAAACCTAATGACTTTTTATTCATTTTTCTGCAGGAATCATTTGTGATTTTTTATTTCTATATCAGAAGAACATAACAAAAGTCTTTGTGGTTGTTTTTATGGGCATAGGACAGTGGTCACCAGACTAGTTCTGACTTGCATGTAACATGTAACCCTGTTTACAGCTGGTCAGATTTTAACCACATTCATTTCCACTTGGTAATCAAATGTCCACTTAGTCTGACTGAAATTCATAAGCCATTTTAACATTTCACTTAACGTTTTCACATGCAGCACTGGTTCTGCTTAAACACCAACAACCCAGAAATAAGGACTGTTACCCAAGGTCCACCTCAGTTTAAATGGCTTCTCAACTGATGAGCAAGAAGGAAAAAATTGGATTTGTGCAGATAGTAGGGAGGAAGGAATATATTATGTCATACAGAGGAGAAGTATCTTTGTGTTTAGAGTTTAAATGTTATTCTCTATTTTTAGGTTTTAGGAATGAAGACTATTTTGTGGAAACAAACCCAACTTTGTCCATTTCTGTTTCTCAGAAGCAGAATCTAAAACTGGAATTTTCTGGAACAGTACAGTTTTAGGTTTCATATCACAGATGAAGCATGATGCTGGATTTAAGATGTAAACACACACACACACAAATATTTTTATACAAACAATATATAAAAATTTACATTATATACTACATGTTCTTTTACTGAAGGATGTGCTGGCAAAGCAAACATTAACAATTAATGAAAAAAAGTTTAATATTAAATAAATATTACATGTATATCTGAACATATGCCTTGCGACATGGTCTACTGACTGCTAAAAATAAATAGATCAATCCGGGTCCAAGCCCCCAGTGAGCAAGCCAAGGGCGACTGTGGCAAAGAAAAACTCCTTCAGAACAAAAGGAAGAAACCTTGAGAGGAACCAGAGTCAAAAGAGGAATCCATCCTCCTCGGGTCGACACCAGATAACAAGACAAGCATACAAGCAATATTTAAAAGGATATGATTTTACAATCAAATAAAATAATGAATAGAGAATAATCGATAACTGCTAGAGTTCTATGAGAGCAGCAATGAGAAACAGACCTAAAAGTCTGAATGAAGGTGGGTAGCCAGACAGACAGGTAAGCAGACAGATAAATACAAAATACAATATATACATTAAGCGGCACTAAATGGAGGAATTCTTCATGTTGTCAGGTCCAAATTCACTGTTGCTGTAAACATCAAATTTCAGACTCCAGTTTCTGAAGCAGAAACACCAGGAAGATGTGTTACTGTTATATATATATATATATATATATATATATATATATATATATATATATATATATATATATATCACACACACACACACACAGTTGTATAATAATAATATAATAATAATATAATATAATAATAATAATAATGAATAATGCAACATGAAAGTTAGTCATGTTTGATATTTGAAGTTTAAGATCAACTTTTTTAAGCTTTAGTTTAATCAGGCAAGTCATGGTATGTAATTAGCATCATACAAACTATTTACAGTATGGAATGATTTAGACTTGCAGTTTGCATAAGGCTAATTATCTTTAGCTACTTTAGCTTTAGACCCCAAACGTGGTTTCTCGAGGGTGCGGGCTGTGTAGGGTGCCAAACTATGCCTTTAAACACCACCAAACACACATACACCGAATTTTTCATTCTTTATTGTGTTCAGTGCTTCCTCTGTAATGTCCTGCAGCTTTTGTTTCTCGTGCATTTTCTATTAAACAGTTGTTGTTAGTGAATTAATCTGAAGGATTTGTTTTGCGACAATATTTCTACAGTTACATTAAACATTTTTAATTCGAAACAGAAGAGAACTATTTTAATGCCTCCATGTTAACTATATTAATTAAAAACAATTGTACAGTGTATAAGAAATTTGATATTAGAAGTCAAAGTAACAACATAAAGCCTACCCTCTTGATCAGTTTGTCATTTTTTTGTTTTCTTGTAAACCAGGGTAACTCCTGGGAAGCAGACAATTACAGTAGCAGTTAAAGTGATTCACTATATAATGCAGTAACAAAAATGCTGGGTATTGATTGAACTACAGGCTACATTTTGTTCACACCTACAACCTATGAGTTCGAAAATTTCACACCGCGATTGGGTCTACAGTCACCACGTTTACAAACTGAATACAAACACCCTCTAGATGGCATCTGTGGTGTGCTGAAATACAGATTAACCATCTTAATATACGTTTCAATTCAAAGTGCCATTCATTAATAATTAATAATTAATGTAAAATGACATACACAGGCTAGCTTAGCTAACATTAACATGGCAACACACCATTAAAGCTGTTTATTGAATGAACAAGACCTGTTATCTAAGATATCACCAACATGACAACAACAGTGTTGCCAAATGTCCCATAAAATATTGAATTATTATTTCATTGGAAAGTAAAAAATGTGCTCTGTATTGAACTGGTACAGGATGTGCTTTCTTCTGTAGTTTTAGAAACCAATTCAAGCAAATCTATAGGAGAGAGATATTACAGGTAGACCATTACCACAGGCTGATATGTATGAGACAGGACTAAAGCCTGCAGATCTTCCCCAGCCTGTCATGTTTTGTTCTACTAGCCAAATTGAGAAGCACTGTCAGTATTGCTACCATGCGCCTGACTGTAGCCCCAATAGTGGTGTGAAGTTTTCAAACTTATATATAAACTTACATGTGAGCACAGTACCACTCAGGCGACCTATAAACAACCATAAAAGTTTATAAACATACTTACTATTTAAATTCCAATACAAAACTAACATCAGCATGGACTATATTAAGCATGATAAAAGTAGTACTGGATAATAAAACAGACGGTTTATTACTGTTTTCATTATTTTCATGTAAATTGTGGTCAGTAACGCATGGTTTAGAGATGCGTAAAGTGTGTGAGGAACCAAGGAGACTACACAACACCGTTAGCGGATTCTCTTGGCTTTTAATACACTCTGAATACTTAATTACCAACAATAAGATGTTTATGAACATTATAGACCATATGTACAGAGAGATGAGAGAGTCTAAAAGGTGGGGTCTGAAGACAGATGGCACCACAGAAAAGAAATAATCAATAAAACAAAATAAACCCCAAGGAAGAACTAATCTAGCTAAAGTTCAATTACCGCCTCTCTCCTAGTCTGCACCAACAAAAATAAATACAGAGGTAGGTGCCCGCTGCTTACCTTATGTGTCTATACAATCAGCTACTACATGTGAGAATGTATGAGCGTGAGCACCCGTCTTATCTGTCCGGAACCCCTTATCTCCACGCAGGCCAGAATGACCCAGCTGATGAGGATAGTATGAATAAACAGAGTTTAAGCAGATTCAAAGGCTAAACTAATACAGAGACACCAAACTACACAAACCGGTTGTGACTAGAGAATAGCTAGAGAATAGCTCCACTATTCTGAACTCTTTAGACATTAAAAGAAAAGAAAAACACTTGAAAACGTATACATGTCACTCCTGCTGGCTCTCCTCCCATCCCCAATCTCCTGGACTCCGTTTCCCATAATCCACCACTCGAAGACATCACAGTCGCATGTCCACCATCTCCCAGTCCCGCTTCGTCTCTCAGGTCTAGGTCGCCAGAATCTTGACTTCACTTGAAGCTGATTAGCCTCCGGTACAAATACTCCTCCCTCCCACTCATCCATTGCGAAAGATTGCCTCTTTGTGCGTACCGAGCGGTTTCTTCTGTTTTTTCAGCGAGGATTATTGTTTTAATAATCTGGACTGTTACTTATTCTACTTTATGATTCGTTTACTGCGTAGGAGAACTTTGAGCTCGTCTCAAGTCACTGAGTTTCTCTGGAACTCCCCCATCCACTCTCCTCCTTTCCGCTTCTTCCTTTTATCTTTTATTACAAGTGCATTTCTCAAAACAGTTAGTGCAAACAGCAGAAGTCAATGAAATACCTGCAAAACCGCGTACCTCACTCAAAACTCTTCGTTTTTGCCTTAAAAGCAAATATTTGTCATTCAGAACGCTGTCCTATCAATTGAAACAGTACTTTACACACAAAATACAAACCTACACAGAACAGTTACACATGACTGTATGTGGGAGACTGACAGCAAGAAATTGGACTGGAATCAAATTTATAAAGTAATATTGTTTTGTATTGTTCAGACTGCAAGTTGTTTGACAACAAAAAAAATTGATAGAAATTCAAGAAAGACAGACTACTGTTTGGCAGCACTCTCTAACACAAAGGAAAACTTAATAAAAATAACCAAGACAACAACTTAAGGAATTATAGTGCTTTCTTTTCTATGCATCCTGACGCATCTCTCTGTTGGGCCACATGTTTTTATCCATGCCACACTGGATATTTTCCCTTGCAATGCAGCATAGAAAGAATCTCCTGGAATGTCTAATCCAGCCTCTGCAGGCATCTGCTGTGATATCCTCACAAGCTGCATCTATGGCAGTCAGCAGGTTCATCTGGGGGTGCGGGTGACACCTTCCATCTCCAGGCTAAGAACTCCTCAGTTGGGTTCAGGAATGGGAATCCTGTAAGAGAAGGAATTGGCAAACCATTGCCTGAGTGGTGAAAACTCACATTATCCCAAATTACCGCATATATGGGCAAATCCTCCTGCATCACACATCTCTCATTATCAGGAATGAGATCCCTGTAGAGGTGTCAAAGAATGTGATGAGATGCTGTGTGTCATTGTGCCTTATAATGGGTATATATGTAAGCACGCCATTCTGTGACACAGCAGCACACACAGATGTTTCCTCCCCAGTTGCCTGGCACCTCAATGGTAGCGTTTTGGCCAATGATGTTTCGACCACGACTTCTGCATCATCCGGGCATATAAAAATATGGAGTGGTTCTCTTGATTCCAGCTCCATAATACGCTACAGCACAAATGGAGTAATGAAGTACATATAATGTTCATTTTGGACAGGAAACAGTTACATACATTTCAGCCATAGCAAATGTGTCAGCATGTATATGTGTTTTACCTGTATCATACATGTACGGCACCTGTACCATAGCTCTTTCACCCTGTCACCATTTCTTTGAAATGGAACTTTGTACAGCTCTTTCATGCTCATCTGGTCTTGTTTTAGAACCCGATCAATGGTAGAGATGCTTACAGATTGAATATTTAAAAAAACATTGTTGTCCTGTAATACACATACATATATATATATATATATGTATGTATGTATGTGTATACATATATATATATTTATATATATATATATATATATATATATTTATATATATATATATATAATGTATGTGTGCGCGTGCGTGTATTAGCACCATTTTACAGGACAACAATACACAGGACAACAGCCTTACGTACACAGGTTCTTTTTATAGTCCTGCCTGTGTCTATTTTGACATGTGTGATCATCATGCTGTCTCACTGTAAACGTTCTAATTTTAGTTCAGTCATGCTGTAAGCAGTCAAATTCCATATTATGGAACCTGGAACCAAATGGGACAGGTTTCAAAACTGAAACACTGCTTTTAAATTTAGCGTGCATATGGCCAGTTGAAGTTTTTCCTTGTTTTTGTTTTCAAAAATTCATGATCTGAAATGCACTCATACCGAGTATCACACCAGGTGGGGTCAAGAATAATTCATCACCTAGATAAAAAACGATCTATAGCAGCCCTGTGACCAAAAATGACCAGTGAAGAATTGCAGACAAGCTGTGCATTACTACAGATAGGCTAAATAATAATAAAGTGAGTGAAAATGCAACATTAGGTTTTTCTAATGGTGGACACTGGTCTTTCCTCTCAACTCCACTAGATGGCAGCCTAAGACTGGCAGAGAACTTTAATATCTCCATTCAGTCAGAATGGTGTGGAAATGTCTCCTTCTCGTGGTCAGACTTGAAATTAATACTAGCCCACAACAGACAGCACTGCCTTAGGATAGGCAACAATAATGAGCAGAGATCAAACATTAAACATTTTAAACAGCCTGCAGCCAAGAGTGTTTCATCCAGTGCATAAAATTTTAGATTTTGTTTTGATGTAATGATTTAAAGTTTGGTGTGTCAAATGAAATGGAATGCAAATGTAAGACTACTTGTGGGATTGCTTTCACACGTCTCTGAAACTGTACTGGAGGTATGGAACAGCATTCTTGCAGTAGATATTCCCTCAGTTGCTGTTTGGAGAGCACTGTATAACACAGTGGCCCAATATCTCCCATAAGTGTTGAGATTTAACGACTACAACAACTTTAGCATATGAGGCATTTGCATCCTGGACAATACCATTCTAATCTGAAAATATTTAATCATAAAACGGTCAAAATAACTTTTGTATCACAAAGACCCTTCTCTCCGAGTGGTCAGACAGATTTAACCCATACTAACAACAATACCCCCTGTTAGTGTAACAGAACCACCGGAAAGCCCTCACTGTGGGCGTAAAGGATTCAGCCTTCTATGCTGTCTTTATGTGCACTACAATTGCGCTCTGCTATTGATGGAGAAAATGGTGATGACTCATCTTACCATGTATCTCTTCCACACATCTTTGTAGCCCAGCACTGGCATAGTTTTCATACTCAAATGTGTGTAAATGTATTTAATAATAATAGGTTTATGCACTGCAGGCTAAACCCTCTCTATGTAGCTGTGTATTGACTGTTTATGCTGACAGTCTAATCACATTCTGAATTGGCATTTTCACTCACCTGAAGAACAGCGGCTCTCCTGTATTTTCCTTACATATAACATTAATGCTCAAACATCACTGTCATTAAATGCATCCTTTCACCCACATTTTCTAGCCCTTTTTACTGATGTCTTTCCTACAGCTAAATGCAGATGTCACTTTAATCACTGTCCCTGCTGAGACACTAGACAGTTGAGCAAACTGCAGCTGAAGCTCCTGCCATGCAGTACTGCTGGAAAGTTTGTAACCCCTTCATAAGTTTGTGGATTTCTACATATATGTGACCTTAAATATCATGTTTTCACCATAATCAGGTAGAAATGTTGAGAACCTGGATGTGGCTTCAATGCAGGAAAGCTGACCAGCATATTATAGTTGAAGGAAGATGATGTGCAGGGCTTTTTTTTAACATTTAAATTTAAGTCACTGCTGCTAAAAGGAGCCCCAGCAGTTCCTGAAGGGAGAGGATAACATACATTAGCCAACAAAACAATTATGTTAGATGACTTAGTTTATCCAACAAACAAAAAATATAACAAACTATATATAGGAAAGAACTATATACTTTATAAATGTGTTAACTCTTCTTTTATTTATTTCTTTTATGTGTTTTTATTGTTGTGAGTTAAATAAAGATCTGACCATATTTTAGGTCACATTTATATAGAAATTCACAAAATGATAAAGGATTTTTATTTAGAATTGAGGGCTAAGTCTGATTAGAAGTTACTGATCAGAAATTGCAGAGAATGCTACAACATCTGAACTTATCAGGAATCTGCTTCTTAAAGATACTGTAGCATTATGTTAATGGCTAGCACAGAGCCATAGATGTGCAAGAGGCATTGCTACATGCCTAGCCCCCTGGGAAAATGTTGGATACGCAGTTAGAGAGTCTATAAATCTTGTTAATAGTTGAGACTGTTAGTTTAAAGATGTATATATCTGTTGCTTGGGTTATTTTGTGTTGTGTTATGGGGCTGTTTAGTGGGGTAGTGGTGTAGTGCCTACCATTAGGCAGAGTTGTGTGGCTATTGATGACCTACCTGCTATCCTGACT
Source organism: Prochilodus magdalenae (assembly GCA_024036415.1). Classification (NCBI taxonomy): domain Eukaryota; kingdom Metazoa; phylum Chordata; class Actinopteri; order Characiformes; family Prochilodontidae; genus Prochilodus; species Prochilodus magdalenae. Next base: position 415,258 of record JAMWET010002973.1, on the reverse strand, counting down.
GTTCCACAGTGTTGAGCAGTGGGTGCCCCCTGCTGGTGTGCACTCAGTTGGAAGTGCAATGTCTCCGTCTTTGCCAAGTCATAATTATACATGCACATATGTGTGTGTGTGTGTGTGTGTCTGTGTGTGTGTGTATACATATACATACATACATACATACATACATACATACATACAGTTGAAACCAAAAGTTTACATACACTATATAAAAAGACACATATGCATTTTTTTCTCACTGTCTGACATGAAATCAGAATACACTTTTCCCTTTTTAGGTCAGTTAGGATTACCACAATTATTTCTATTTGCTAAATGTTAGAATAATGAGAGAGGAATTTTTTTAAGGCAATTTTTATTACTTTCTTCAAGCTCAAAAGTTTAAATACACTAAGATGATTACTATGCCTTTAAACAGTTTGGGACAGCCCATATGATGATGTCATGTCTTTGCAAGCTACTTATAGGTTTATTGGCAACATCTGAGTTAATTAAAGACACACCTGCGGATGTATTTTAAGGCACACCTGAAACACGCTGCTTCTTTGAGTAACATCATGGGAAAGTCGAAAGAAATCAGCCAAGATATCAGGAAGAGAATTGTGGACTTGCACAAGTCTGGTTCATCCTTGGGTGCAATTTCCAGATGCCTGAAGGTGCCTCGTTCATCTGTACAAACAATTATACGCAAGTACAAAAAAGATGGTAATGTCCAGCCATCATACCGCTCAGGAAGGAAAAAGGTTTTGTGTCCCAGAGATGAACGTGCTTTGGTTCGAAGTGTGCATATCAACCCAAGAGCAAAGGCAAAAGACCTTGTGAACATGATGGCTGAAGCTGGTAAGAGTGTATCATTATCCACAGTGAAACGAGTTCTGTATCGACATGGGCTGAAAGGCCACTCTGCCAGGAAGAAGCCATTATTCCAAACGAAACATAAAAAAGCCAGATTAATGTTTGCAAATGCACACAGGGAAAAAGACCTTAATTTTTGGAGACATGTCCTGTGGTCTGACGAAACCAAAATTGAACTGTTTGGCCATAATGACCATCGTTACGTTTGGAGGAAAAAGGGGGAAGCTTGCAAACCTAAGAACACCATCCCAACTGTGAAACACGGGGGTGGCAGCATCATGTTGTGGGGTTGTTTTGCTGCAGGAGGGACTGGTGCACTTCACAAAATAGATGGCATCATGAAGAAAGAACATTATGTGGAAATACTGAAGCAACATCTCAAGACATCAGCCAGGAAGTTAAAGCTTGGGCGCAAATGGATCTTCCAAATGGACAATGACCCAAAGCATACTGCCAAACTGGTTACAAAGTGGCTTAAGGATAACAAAGTTAATGTTTTGGAGTGGCCATCACAAAGCCCTGTGGAAGGATATCCAAAACGTTTGACCCAAGTCATACAGTTGAAGGGCAATAGTACCAAATACTAATGAAATGTATTTAAACTTTTGAGCTTGAAGAAAGTAATAGAAATTGCCTTAATTATTCTAACATTATTCTATTTCATTATTCTAACATTTAGCAAATAGAAATAATTGTGGTAATCCTAACTGACCTAAAAAGGGAAAAGTTTATTCTGATTTCATGTCAGACAGTGAGAAAAAAATGCATATGTGTCTTTTTATATAGTGTATGTAAACTTTTGGTTTCAACTGTACATATACACACACACAGAAAATATTTATACAAATAGAAAACATGCCCACCAGACACCTCACTACGTACACCTCCTTGTATCTGCACTATATAACATTTATCACCTCTACTTACCATATAGGTCCACTGCATACTTTGTTAGACCATGTCGTCCTGTTCCTCAGTGGTCAGGACCCCTACAAGATTACCTGCAGTAACAGTAATGCGGTTGTGTTGTTTTAGTATAAGTGGATCAGGCAGCAGGAGTTTTAAACACCTGAGTAACTGCTAGATTGAGAATAGTCCACCAACAAAAACTATCCACCATAATCCTGAAAGCAGCGTCCTGTGAATGTTTTTGCTGCACAGTATACATATGGGGGTGATACAATAAAAAATGAACAATACTCTACATCAAACTTACATTTCAAAAACTTGCAAAAGAGTCTTATGCTTTTACATGATTTGGGTCCCTTAATGTTTTAGAGCTGGAAAGCCTAGGCACCTGCAATATGGCGGGCATTCACAGAGCTTCACAGACACTCTAGAAAAGATGAAACAGAAGCAATTAAATGAGTTTAGCCTTGAAAGAGCTTGGTTAAATAATTACACTTAAAAACCTTTTTGGCAATATGTGCTGCAAACGTGCTTACAGTCTATTCATATACCTGGCAGCAAAGCATGGAATAGATAAAAATGCTTTTGGTGTCCTGTAGCTGGCTTGGTTCAGGTCAGAGAACGCAAGAGAGAGAACAGAGGTACGTGTATGTGTGTGTGCATAGGTGTATTACCGTGTGTGCACAGCTGTGTTTCTATGCACAGGTGGGTTTAAGATTGTGTGTGTGTGTGTCTCACTGTAGGCTGCCTCTGAAGTATTTGCTCTGGGCTTGGGCAAAGACTCTCAGGTCCACCACATTAAATATTCATCTAGCAGCAACTCTTAAGCCTTAAATAATTCTCAAAGAAGTGTCCTGAAAGCAAGGCCTTACTATCCTGGACACGTTCCGATTCGGACAATGGATTCAGGGGTGCAGAGAGAGAGTGCAAGAACGCGAGAGACTGTAAAAACAGATGGTCTGTAACTGAACTGAGATGCATTAGGGGACAGAGGGGAGGGAAATGGCCGCTGTTTAGTTAAGTTAAAGTCTTCAGTACTAATGGTCGGTATACATGGCGAGTCTCTGATATTTATGGAATAAATTGTCTATTACCTTAAAAAAACTGAAGCGATGCCGATGGCAGAACAGCTCAGTGGTGTAACACTTCTGTTCCTGACAAAAGATAGCAACCTTTGTGCTCTACAGACAAACAGTATTGTGTATCATCGACATCGTCATGATAACTTACTACATGCTTTTCTTTAATGTAACCGTATGGAGAGATGTAAAAAGAATATACAAGCAGGCCTAATACAGAACCCTGTGGAACACCCTAAAGAATGTCATATTCATTGATGACAGTGATGCTCAGTTAGACTAAAACCTGCTTTCTTCTTTTACTTCTATGAAACCACTTTAAGACAGTTTTAGAAAAGCCTACCCATATTCTTATGAGTCAGTCCACTCAGTTTACTGTGTCAAACATATTACTCTTAAAGTTCAAGGGCAGAAGCCATATTTTCAGTAGCAATGACCCTGAGATCTTTAACCATATAAAAAACTATTTTTATTCAGAAACTATTTTGTGATCTACATTCTCCAGTATTTCATTAGAATGGTAGGTCTGAAATTGGTTCAGCATTTCTTCAGACTGATTATTCTAAATATAATTCATGAGAACATGTGAAATTATAAATTTTTTTAGGTATCAGTTTATAACGTCAAAAACACAAGGGTATATATACATATAATATATACTTATACATACATACATACATACATACAGAGACAAAACTTTGTTTCAAAAATTTAGTTGGAATGGGTTCTAAAACACAGGGGGGAGAGTGTAATTTAGAAATTAGTGTCACATGGGGACAAGACAAGGAGGCAGGATGTAAGCGCAAGGATTTAATGAACAGAACAAATAAGACAAAACAAAACCAAAGGAAAAAACTACTTGGAACAGGGTTACAAAAACAGATATTATATATATACATTATAGACTCTAATATTGCAGCAGGTGGTCCCCACATTCTAGCTGTGCATGGTAAGAAATTGTTAAAACAAATGTTTTGCTTAAAATAAAATGTCTACATTCTAAAGCTTCCAGCAGTACATCCTAATGGATATTTTAAGAAACTTAACACTATGACGGGTAAATCTATATGGAACAATATGGAGATTGTGATGATGTAGAGCTACACATCACCAGTATATGTTATAAGATGTATACACTTACTGATACTAACCTGTGACTAGTCCTTACCTGTATGGTTTAAAAGAGTAATGAGAGTGAAACTCAGAGGGAGGTACAGAAATTGTACCATGTTAATAATGTATATAGATATGAGCACATCATATAAGGAAGGATAAGTCATGACCTGTAAAATGAATTAATTAGCTGTGAAGTGGATAATTACTGGTTGCACCTAAAATGTTTTTATATTCATTGTCCTTGTTTTACCCAAGTTAAGAATGGTATATTCTGGGGGAGAGGCTAATGGAATATAACATTGTGCAACATGGATAAGGGGTCACTTTTGCCTAGACGACCAGGCTAAGAGTACTGAATGAGAGATCTTTATGACTTTGCAGTCATCGATCTGTTTATATCTGCATATAGAGTTTTGTTTATGTCGTTCCCCTGTACCACTGCAAAGTCTGAAAGCTAACTTTAATGACTCATTAGACCCTAAGAATTCTTAGGAAACTTATAAAAACATTTGGCTCAATAATTTCCCACTCTTTTAGTATCTGGAAGGAGGTGGAGACATTTATTAGACTTTTTTTTCTTGTTTTGAGTCTATATTCTTTTAAGTCCAAAAGAGGCATATATACCCTCATATATGAGAAAAGTTAATTTTAAGATCTTAAACTTTGTCTCTTTTTTCTTTTTTCTGTATTTTAGATTGAGACCTACTCTAAAAGCATATAGTGTCTCTTGGTCCAACCAAATAATGTTGCATCCTGTACAGAAGTAGATAGATTCTAGTGTTATATCAAGAGCTAGGTTAGTGTACATGTTACACAAACATATTCTAATCCTACAGTGTGTTTGTTATGGGAAACTAAACTTGATAAACCAAATATATTGGGCTGTGTAGTGTTAGAATCCCTTTATTACTTCCCAAGTTTATACAAAAAGCATATGTTGCCCCCAAATTGTGTGTATATGTATGTATGTATGTATGTATGTATGTATGTATGTATGTATGTATGTATGTAGATATACAGTGCCTCCAAGTAGTATTCAACCCCCTGCAGATTTTGCAGGTTTACACATTTGGAGATAACTTAGCCTTGTGACATTTAGACTGTAGATCAGCCTGGATGTGTGAAATGCACTGCAGCAAAAAAAATATTTAATTTCTTAGTTTATTATTTTTTAAAATTGTGAAAAGTTCAATCAGAGGGTCAATTATTATTCAACCCCTCAAACCACCAGAATTCTGTTGGGTTCCCTCAAGTATTTAGAAGTAATTTAGGCATAAAGAACAATGAGCTTCACCTGCTTGGATTCATTATCTGTTTTTTCCTGCCTTTTCTGACTATAAAAGCCCCTCCCCAAACTTGTGAACAGCACTCATGCATGGTCAATATGGGAAAGACTAAGGAGCATTCCAAGGCCATCAGAGACAAAATTGTGGAGGGTCACAAGGCTGGCAAGGGGTACAAAACTCTTTCCAAGGAGTAGGGCCTACCTGTCTCCACCATTGGGAGCGTCATCCGGAAGTGGAAGGCTTATGGAACTACTGTTAACCATCCACGGCCTGGACAGCCTTTTAAAGTTTCTTCCCGTGCAGAGGCCAGGCTTGTCCGAACGGTCAAGGCTGACCCAAGGGTAACAAGGAGGGAGCTCCAGGAAGATCTCATGGCGGTGTGGACATTGGTTTCAATCAATACCATAAGTAACGTACTCCACCGCAATGGTCTCCGTTCCAGGCGAGCCCGTAAGGTACCTTTACTTTCAAAACGTCATGTCAAGGCTCGTCTACAGTTTGCTCATGATCACTTGGAGGACTCTGAGGCAGACTGGTTCAAGGTTCTCTGGTCTGATGAGACCAAGGTTGAGGTCTTTGGTGCCTACCAGACCCGGAACATTTGGAGACAGGATGGCACTGCATACGACCCCAAGAATACCATCCCTACAGTCAAGCATGGTGGTGGCAGCATCATGCTGTGGGGCTGCTTCTCAGCCAAGGGGCCTGGCCATCTGGTCGGCATCCACGGTAAGATGGATAGCACAGCCTACCTGGAGATTTTGGCCAAGAACCTCCACTCCTCTATCAAGGATCTTAAGATGGGCTGTCATTTCATCTTCCAACAGGACAACGACCCCAAGCACACGGCCAAGAAAACCAAGGCCTGGTTTGAGAGGGAAAAAATCAAGGTGTTGCAGTGGCCTAGTCAGTCTCCTGACCTTAACCCAATTGAAAACTTGTGGAAGGTGCTCAAGATCAAAGTCCACATGAGGTGCCCAAATAACCTAGATGACTTGGAGAAGATCTGCATGGAGGAGTGGGCCAAGATTACTCCAGAGACCTGTGCTGGCCTGATAAACCGAGGGGTTGAATAATAATTGACCCTTATGTTTAAAATGTATTATACTTTACCTGAGCAACTTATATGTTAGGTTTGTATTATTTAATCATCTGTTAATAAATGCTGCTCTTGTTCAAAGTTTGAAGGCTCTAACTTATTTGCAACTTGTTAAATTCGCAAAATCTGCAGGGGGTTGAATACTACTTGGAGGCACTGTATATATCCACTTCCACTTCAATCATTTTAGAGTAGTTATTAGATCATTTACAAGAATGACTGTGCATTTAAAGGGGATAAAGAAACTACGTACAAAAGAACTCCATACACTACATTCTGACAACTGGTCATAGTAAATCTTACTTACTCTTTAGCCAATTTGTGTAAAGCTTTATCATATCTGCAGATCTATAGTCCAGGATCAGTCACACAGAACGGCTAACACCCTGCATCTGATCTGCAATCAGCATTTAGCACACCCTAGCTTGTAGCTTGAACTGATTGTTATCCATGTTCCTCTTATTTGGGCCCTGCTAAATGCCCTTCTCTGAGTTCCTCTTGCTTTTTGCGCTGATAAGAAACCTCCACAGAGAATGTGATCACTCTGCAGCCGCTGCTGCAGAAATGAGGCATGAAGTCCAATCTGCAGCGATCATCTTCATTATCAGCCATGGCGATGGCAAGGAGCAGTGAATCAGAAGGGGGTGGGGTAGGGTGACAAACTGTTTCAGACACACGCCTGATTGGCCCGTCGAGAGAAACGAGTGAAAAGCAACTGCATATGTAAATAAGCCAGAAGATGCAGGCAGGTGTTTGCTCACCTGTGCGTGGTGACAGTATTCATTGTAGACACGACCATTCAAAAGCTTTTCAATAATACAATAGCAAAATATGTTTGTTTAAGACATATGCAAATGTTTCTGTAATAATGATACCATCATAGGGCTTAGAATTATAATAGGACGGTTCTATGTATTTCATTTAATCAATAGTCATTTCATCAAGAGTCATTTTATCAATAGTCAACTTATAACAAATATATAACGACATTAAAAGGAACCGTCTCATTTCAGAAATTCTGCCACATTCCTTTCCTCGATTGTCCTGGGTTTTTCCAGGGTAGAAAGAAGAAGTGTGATGATAGTGCGATGTTTTCCTTATAAAGTTGATCCCATCCAAAGTTGACTGAATCCTCTGTCACGTCATAATTATTTTAAGAAACTGTGTGAAAGTGCCATTCCATTTGTTATCCAGCTTAACTCTGCCTCTAGACTGAGGAAAGACCACCCGCTCACACGCAAACACACTTACACACACACACATACATGCACAACAGGCCACAGGTAGCTGGTAGCTGGCTTACTGAGCCATGCAGCTGAACAGCGCAGGTGTGAATGACAACTCTAATGAGACCAGCAGAGCCAAGCCTGCTGTTCAGCTGAGGAAATGTTGAATATGAATTCAGTAAAGAAACCAGTTTGAGAAATCTCCATACATTTCATTACAGTTTCACACACCCCCAGCTAGGATACATACTTAAAGCACTGCTTCATAGAGGCACACAGGTAATATCAATAACTCTCTTTGTGACAAATCTATTTTACTATATTCAATAGCCATTGTGCTGATTTTTGGTGCTGCATTGACTAACTGTGCATTTTCTGGGCACGTTCCTCCACACTCTGTTTGCATCTGGTAAGTGTTTCCAAGTAGCTTCTGTTTTGTAAATAAAGGAAACAAAACCATATCCAACAGGTCTGGGGCCAGTAAACACACAGTCTGGTGTTTCTTTTTTATGTTGCACCAGAGCTTAGAATTTATATATATATTTAATTTCACTGCTAGAAATAAAACAGTAACAATGCTATAATAGTCATTAAATTAAAGAGAAGCATGCACAAACAAAACCACAACAACCTAATTTCTGTAAACTTAGGACCACTCCGCCCCAAACACAGAGTTCAGTAATTAAACCTTGCAGTATACATTACAGTTTATTAGAGTACTAGAAACACTTGAAGCCGCATATAGGCAGCTTTCTCCCACAAACTAGGTCACGTCATAGATTTAGTAATCACTAAAGGGTTAAAAACAAACGTGTCTCTCATATCTGACTATCTCTGTGTATTCTTTCAGGTCAATATAAATGTAAGGAAGAAAGCATCTATAAAATACTGTAAAAAAACATTCCGCTGATGTAATGATCAGACCTCTTGTCTAAACTCTAGATTAAAGGAAGCTCTTGACAATGTCACATCAATAAAAGAGAAGAAAAACTCACGTACGCCAGCTTAAAATAATTTGTTATAAATTTGAGAGCTTGGAGGAACATGAAACTGTAGTACACTGATATTCTCAGAGGAGATCTGCACCTAAAATAACGCTATGAAAATATCCAGACAATCATATCTCTCTGGTGTAGTTAACAAACACATAGATGATATCAAAGTCCTTTTCTCAACTATAGACAACTTATGGGGTCAACTCAAACCTGCGAAGGGTTTGCAATTCTTTCTCAAAATAAAACATTGATAAGACAGACCATCTGTTATGAGTTTTCATGATCTTACAGCTGTTATAAACACATTAGGTTCATCCACACATGATCTTAATCCTGTTCCTATTTTAGTTTTTAAGATGGTGTCTGACTGTGTTCATAATGATGTCTTATGTTGATGTTTTAAAGACTGCCTTGGTACAGGCTTTACTAAAGATGAGTAACATGACTCCATCTGTTCTAAATAATTTTAGACCAACTTCAAACATTCCGTTCTTCAGTAATGTCTGGTTTTCGTTCAAACCATAGTTCTGAGACAGCATTAGTTTGTATTGTCAATGATCTTAGGCTCCGAGCCAATGTATAGAATCTTATTGGACCTTGGTGCAGCCTTCAATCATAATATTCTAATCCACATTGGGTCGACTTCTCTGGCACAGTTTTAGAATTTAACAACCAGACGAAATCATTCATCAGGGGTCAGTTTTAGGGCCTCTGCTTTTCTCTTTGTACATGTTACCTCTGGGTGATGTCGTTAGGAAACATGACGTTAACTTTTACACCTAGCTGATGACATGCAGTTATACATCTCTGTCACATATTTCTCTATGGATGTCACAGAGTATTCTACAACTAAATGAAGAAAAAAATGGAAATATAGATTATCAATACTGAAACTCATGCTTCTCCTGCTGAAACAATGCTTTATGACAAACTCGATTCTTCTGCTACTAATATAAAATTTGAAATGAACGCTTCAGCATTCTGCCAGAAAGACTCCAATGAACTCGAAATGAAATTCGTTCTTTACTTTGGCCAATTGCAATGTGCCACCTACGTTTAAAATGATTAAACTCATGCTCATGTTTAGCTGCTTTCAGATGACGTTTCACATTTTCTTCCTTTCCCCCCACCACCAGTTTGGCCCTACCCCTGCCATCCATTTGTGAAAATTGAAAGTGTGTGAGTAAAATAAATTGGACTTTAATTGAAAGTTAGTTATGACATATGGCATTTTGCAACAATTTTTAGCATCTGAACCTGTCGCTTAAGGAGGTGTTTAATCCACCATTAAAATACTGGACACGTGTCTGAAAATGGATCTACTTCTCAGTGAATGTTTAAAACAATTAAGGTACAAAATACGATGGCATTAACTGATCATTGACATTAACCATACATATAGGATGTACATATAGCAAGCAATTAAAAGTGTCTATCAGTGTAGGTCTAAACTGAATGACCACCTTACTATACGATGTTGTAGTTTCTTAAACATTATTTGATATTTTCCTCATTGGATTAATTGAATAGTGGTGAAAAATCTACTTGAGTGACAGTTAAAATGGAAGGATTGCCATAGTTTGACACTTTAACAACACTTTGCTTCACTGCATTAATTACAAAAATAAATTTGTAGGAACTTGACACACTGGCAAGGGAAGAAGAGAAATCTCCTGGTCTGTCACAAGCTGTTTGTTGACATTCAGTTCTGACGATCTAAATAAAAAAGGTTTAGGACATACTTCTCTGAAAATGTTTAAAAGACACAAAATGATGAGTTTCTTTAGTTTTACAGTTTCTTGGTTTGTGTTTGACCAAAATGAGCAGTTCTGTTTTATTCTATACACTACTGGAAACATGTCTCCCAAATTCCAGATAAAATATTTGTAGCCCTAGTGCCCCCTATTGGCCAATATGCTTTAAATATAGAGGGAGAGGGTATGGGCTTGTTGAAAATTTTAGGACCCATGAGAATGAAATACCCAACCACGTTTGCAATGTATGTGAATAAAAATAACTTGAACCAGATACACATAGAGTGAAGTTATTAATCAGCTTTACTGTTTTAGATAAATTGAGGTGTATTTAAAGTCCTTATAGACCAAGGCTTACAATGTGACTGCAGAAGTTTCATATCCCAAAACCCAACGAAGGATATAAAATAGTTCAGCCTCTTTGTACTCAAATAAAGCTACGTAAACAAAATGTACCTTTAAACAATTACCAAGCTACATTTACATACCAACACCAATATCCAAATGTCACCAATGTATCTAGATTGTTTACACCTCCCTACACGTGAGATACACCTTTTTTGGAGATAAGCAAAAAGCAAACCCACCCTGTCATCGGAACAGAAAAAGTTCCATAAACATGACCATGCAACTCATATACTTAATATATAAGAACACACAAATAGGGGCCCCACACTCACACAGCTGTGCACGCACACACACTGAAACAATCAAGAGCAGTCCGGCTGGTGGATGATGCTAGCAGGCGGTGTGGCTAACGACCTAGCCCTTTCTTGGACATGGAGAAAAAGAGGACTTACCGTTCGGAGGTAGCAGGAGAACAGAGCCAACAACGCCTGGTGGAAGAAACTTGATTTCCCCTTCCAGAGTGGGATGCAGAAAACGCAGGGCAGTCTTCATCAGAGGCCCCACACTGCTTTTCCGGTCACAGTGGGGGCTATCTGATCTTTACCGTGGGCTGATACGCAATCCACCCAATATAAAGCGAGCTAGTCCGTGCACGTGAACTACAGATGGCACGTACAAAATCTAAGACTGAGTAAAATCTAAGTACTAAGACTGAACCCCTAAAGAAGAAGCTATTTTCACATCTCCTATAACCAGAGCTCATTCAACAAGCTTCTCTGGGGTTGTTTCACAGAGAAGGCAAAATCTGTTTGACATGTGAACTGGGAATGAGCAGTGCTCAAATGGGACAGCATTAGCTTTGCCTCTGTGCCACCGAAGCGAACTCTTCCTGAGGCATCCGGGGACCCTCCAACTGAGAGTCTAAGCTCCTCTCACTAGTCCTGCTCTTCTCTAAGTTCAGATGTACACCTCTAACTCTATAATCCTCTCCAATAGACAAGAGACTAACAGATAAAGTTAGAGCCACTGCTGTCACTAGAGACGGAGAGAGAAACATAGCTGAACATGCTGCACTCAGAGCAAAGCAAAAGATCATGGTCTGCCATACTGATACTTTTTCTGATACTTTTTTACTGATAGTTTCCCTGCTGATTAGAGTCGTTTCCAGACAGGTCTCAGAGATGTGATAAGTGAAAGTAGCCTCCGAAAGCCTGTAGTTTAGTTGAGGACACCTGGATCCATTCTGTTTTTTTCCACTGTTGTTTCCTGCCATACCTGGTTCTCTACCACCTTCTCCTTCATTTGTTTTCTTTCCTTACTATTGTAATATCTAACTCTTTTTTTCACTTCTCTGTCTTTATCACTCAGTCCCTTTGCATATCTGATGCTGTTGTTTGGTCTTCTCTGTTTTCTTGCCCCTTTGTTCATGCAGAGTAATATCCTTTCCGTCATCTCTTCCATTCTCTTCTGTCATCTTTTGATTTCTCTTTCCATTAGTTTCCATTTTTCCAGTAGCTGTTTTTTCATCTCCCGTTTTTTCCCCCATCCATTACATTGCAGACTCTCATCCCTTCCTACCATTTGTCGCCCCCCCATCCCTCTTTATCTCCTCTTGACAGGTAGCTGGGGGGAGCTGTTTTTCAGAGGGGTGCAGGGGTTTTTAGTTCAGTAACAAGCCTCAGGGGCTACACTTACTGACCGCTGTCTGTCTGAAGATAAGGCTAAGAGAAGACAGCAGATGCAATCAGAGCTGCTGCTTCTACCAATAGACAATTCAGTGTTCCTGAAATTACATTTTTGCAGGAAAAGTTTATTTAGGTTTTATAAGCTGCTTGATTAAATTTCACACTATGCATAGTCGCCTCTGGCTTTAGGCTTCAATTTGTTTCATGGTAGCCATCTGGCAGCGTACATTCTCAGGGCTCTGTTGATTTGTGTAGACTTTAACCATGGTCATGTAATGATAGGATCTGACATTCTTAAATGAACACTCTATATGGCAGTAACACAAAGACTGACCCAGAATGGTATTACAAAAGAGCAAAAAGCTCCACCCAGTACAAAAAAAGTCATAAATCCTAAGCCTAATATGACAAACAGAATCCCCACAATATGGTAGTACCTGATGCAATGTGGTAGTATCTCAGAACACAACTCAGTATGGTAGTCCCAAAAAACCTGACTAAATGTAGTACTACCAGAGACTATAAAATATGGTGGTACTAAAGAATCTAGCCCATTATGATAGTACTAAGGAACTCACCCTAATATGACAGCACTAAAGAACTCAATCCAAGATGGTAATACCCAATACACCTGACCCAGTATGACCATACCAAAGAACCGGACTCAATATGGGAGTACAAGGGAATCTGACCAAACATGGTAGTACTAGCAAACCTAGCCCATTGACCTAACCCAATATGGTAGTGACAAGTAGCCCAGTCCGAAACCATAAGACCAAACCTCACCCGACATGAAACAACCAACAAAAACAGACCTAATATAATCATACAGAACTTGAAAGAGCATAATTCAATATGTCCATACCAAATAAACAAGCTCAGTATGACATCATCAATATAGCTAGAACATATAGGTATGCTCCAAATTTAATTGCATGCCCAACCCAATATGGCAGTACCATGAGACTGCACCCAGTATGATATTTTCAATAAGTGAAATCCACTGTGGTAGTATTAAAGAAAAAATCAGGTTATATTAGTACCATTAAAATTCAATAAGTCAGTACCAAGGAACCTGTTCCAATACCACACTGGGGAGCCTGAGCCAATATAGCAGTATCAAAGAGCAAAACATTAAAGAAATAACAAAGAACTACATTCACCATTGCAGTACCAAAGAATTCTCAAGCTGGCTAGAACCTAAAGCACTCAAAACTGAAATAAAATAAGAGAAAATGGATACAAAATTAAAGTAAAGGAAACACAGGCCTATGCCTTTTGACAACTGATATTAATTATTTGGAATGTACATCCTAATCCATGCGGGCGAATTGCACCCAGAACGAATGGCTTGCCAGCCTGCTGCAAGTTCCCCATAAAGGCATTACAGGGCATTAAGCCCCATGTGGTTTTGAATTGGTCTCAGTGGTGCAAGATTACATTCAGTTAGGGATTACCCCTTCCCTTCACTGACAACAGGAATATGTGAATGTGCATACATGTCTCTGTATGGTGCTTACACCGAATCATAATATCTTGGAAAATAGTGAATTTGCCGTTCCAGACAAATATATACGCAATCTCTGTACATATTAAATAACATGTTTTTAATTGATCTACAATGATAATAGCTATGATCTCAAAACTGGAATAGTGTGTAAAGTGATTATCCTGTCATAATAAATATATAATAAACAATGCTGGCATAATGATGCTAACATGGTTAAATCAGTTTTAATGACTACTTTCCCCACTTTTTAAACATTAACAGCCCATTAACATTCACGGTTTCTATTTTACTATGGGCTCATCATCTCTAATGAAGTTTCTCTGGAAAACAGTACCCTGCTTTGGCCATCTTTTTACTAGCATTTAGGGGCCTGGCTGGAGCACAGGGTAAAATATTTATGTCCAGCTATTAGATGCAGCCTATTTAATTATTGATACCGATGGCTGATGAATGTCCATACAGGCAGATGACTGAATTAGACTTCCCTGACCTGCAAATTAGAGCTACACCTGGGTGCTTTATTGACCATATGTAAAAGCATCAGTGATAGACGGGTTATAGTGGCTGAAAAAGGCAGTCCAGCAGCAGCCCTTCTGCTCACAGGTCATTTAGCCAACCGTTTTAGCACTGATGGTGATTACTCTCAGTGCCATGCTGGCCATCACAAAGCAAAGCCAGCACAGCGACAAATAAAGGTCCATCGTGATGGATTTAGGAAAGCTGCACATACTGACCTCAGTGGTTGATGAATCTCAGTGCATACCACAATGCCACAGCCTCAAGTAAGGATTTAATCATTTACAAATTCCTGTGGCTGAAGGATATTTTTCCTCAGTAAACGTTCCACAGCCTGAGCTTTAAAGCGTTGTCCATACTGATTGAATGTCAGCTGCATATACCTCAATCCTTGCCTGCTCCTATGGGATATTTTGCCCAAGCATCGAATCAGCAACCATTACTCCATTACCACTGCAATGTAATTTGTCTCTAAGCGGTGTTGAGGAAGTGTCTAGCCGGGCCTAATGGCGGGCTAGGAAGACAAACTACAGCACCATCCTGCATTAGCACCATCGCTTATCCTGTTACACTGCTTGCCTGAGTGTGAGCGTTCATTGATGGCAGGGTTTAAATTGCATGCTAGGATTAACCCTGACTAAGTGGGATGAATGGATAGCCATTTTTTCCCAAGGGCCTAAAGGCCTGCATCTATGAGGTAGTGTTGGATGTATTGTGGGGTCCCTAAACTATTCATGCATCTGGCCATTCATTTCCTATAGCAGAACCTGTCTCAATATGAGAGCAAATGAATACGCTACAATAATTCAGCTTAATTCAAATTTTGAAATACACCTTAAAACCATTACAAGTGTGCAGTTTTTGTTTCTGTTTGTGGCTAATATGAAACTTATTCAAAACTAAGCTCTAACATATCCACAAAAAGTTCTACATTGGGAGGTGGTTTGAAATGTGAGTCCAATGGGATTTCTACAGATGTGTCCCAGTTTGGATGCTCTGGCCACGGTAAAATAAGAATGGAAGTATACATATGTCTTTGTTGTACTGTGCGTTGTGTATGTTTCATAAGGACATTTATTAATTGTGAGCAAGCTGATGAACAACAAAGACAGATGTTGCTCATGTGTCTGGAGTGGGCTGAAAAAAAGAGACAAAATAAAATTCACTTAAAATATCTTTTTTTTTTTTTTTTTTAACCAGTAAAATGTATTTATATATAACAACAGTACAAAGTGAATCCTTGGCTTGCAAAATAGGTGTGCTTCATATTTACAATAGGTACACAGTAATATATTATAATAACAAAAACTAAAGCAAATTAAAAAAAAGACCAAACTTTTTTAAATACTTTAACTTTCTTACAGTTTTCACAACACTTTTATAAAACAACAAGAACAGACAGCCATAAGTACTATTATCATCATGGTCATTATTATCTTTTGTATTAACTATATTACAGACCTCCAGTGTCTACAAACAAAGTTTTGTTTATAAAGTTGCGTGTAATTGAAACTTACACCTGGGTAGCTTTTGGAATGCACAAACCATTCTTTTTGTTTGCTTATTTTTTTGTTCCTTTGAATGGCAAGTTCAGTAATATGAAGAGTATGAGTATAATTCTGTAGCATGCTACTCAACCACCAACAGCAAGACGTGAGCTAAAAAACAGCGCACAAAACTGGACTTCTGTGCCAAAAGTAGAACAGTGTAGCACTAATGTTAATACCACTGCAAATCACTTTGTTTTAAACAGCTGCCTCGTACTCTATTTGAGTTGTCATTCTGCAGAATGATTTGTGGAGGGGTGGGGGGTGCATCTTACAGGAAACAGGTTATAGTGTAAAATGATAAGGTGGGGTATATTTCAAGACATTTGCAATATACTGTATTCCATATTTAAATGGGATATACTGTCTATATAGTTTAGGACTGGTCAAGGTCTGAGGTCTCAATCACAGGGGGCCTTTGTCTTGGTCTCTGCCTGGGTTTCAGACAGTGTCAACTAGGAGAGGGCGTTAAGACAAAATGATACTGTTATCAGAATAAATCATGCCACAGTCAGTTTAGGAGGTTTTACCCTGTCATGAGGAGATATTGAGATTTCAAATAGGCTACTTTTCATAGATACCATTTCAACATGTGGTGCTTAAAACACATCTCAGAAAAAAGTATTGCAATACATTTCTGCCATATTGTTCACCCAAATATGAGTCATATTAATTATTACAAACATGGAAGTTCTGACAACTAAAGTGCTGTGTTACCATTAAGGCTGTAAAACCTCCAGAATAAATCTGGTACCCACTGAAGTTCTGGCTTATGGAGTTCTGGGTTTGTCTTGAGATATGTTAAGCTGTTCTGCAGTTTTGATTTATCATTAAGCCCAATTCAGAGAGAGTTGCACTCTGTATATCCTATATTAACTGTGTATAGGAAAAGGACAGAAGTAAATGGATGGATTTTATGAGAAGAAAGCAAAAAGATGAAAACTACTATCCTGGAGCAGGTTGCTTTTCTATGTTTCCTGATGTCACTAGAATGTGGCAGGACTTCTGTGTGTGAGAGAGTAGTTCTACACATGATGAATATCATGCACTAATGCTTTTTTCCAATGACTATATATACAGTGGCAATTCCCGCAGTGCTTGCCTAACACTTTCTGTCTTGACATATTAATTCCATGTCAATCATGTCACTCTTTTTATAATCCCTTTCTTTATCCTATGTTTGATGCGCATTTGTGTTTTTTATCTCCTGATCT
The DNA here is from genome assembly GCA_024036415.1 of Prochilodus magdalenae. Classification (NCBI taxonomy): domain Eukaryota; kingdom Metazoa; phylum Chordata; class Actinopteri; order Characiformes; family Prochilodontidae; genus Prochilodus; species Prochilodus magdalenae. The sequence goes on along the minus strand of JAMWET010002973.1, from coordinate 398,122 downwards.
CAGTGTGCACACAACTAGCTGAGATCAAAGTCATGCTTCAAAGCTCGAGCAGGAAACTGAAACTAAGGGGGGCTCGCTCTCTCTTTCCTTCCTTCTCTCTTTCTCACTCTCTCTCATTTTTATGCTCCTCAAATACGCAATACAAGATGGCTGAGCAATAAAGTGGCCACTCTTTTTTTCACCTTTCTTTCCTCTTCATTTCATCCCCTCTTTATTTTATCAATCTCCCCTGTTTCTTCATCTGTCTTGAAGGGAGTCAATTTGCTGCAATAACCAAACAACACTGAAGAACAAAGAACAAAACAAGAAAAGTCTGGTTATGGCGTGTTTCTAAGATCAGACCTTTGTGGTTATGAGGCAGAGTCCGGTTTGAGTGATCTGAATATCATTTATATCGCTGTTCTTACAGATGACTTTATTTTATTGTATATGGCTATACGGTGATGCTGAGCATGTGAAAGATGATGGTCAATCTTCAGATCACATTAGTTTTGCGGTATACAAGATAGCTTCCAAAGCGGTGCACTGCGAACTCCCACCATCAGTAACCATTAATGACCTTGTCTATTGCGTTTGGGATGAGCAGTAAAACCAGCTTCACCTCACATCATGCATTACAGATGGAAGTTGGTCATGCGTGCTGATGACATATGTAGTATTCATGTAGGAGAACAGAGGTAAAACTAAATTTAAAAATACACCCGCAGCCAGACTATAACTCCAGCCACTGAATGTTTTTACAAGACACATCTTCCTGTCATCTCGTACCAGTTCTAAACTGCAGGGAGAAAGTAGCAATGCTGTAGCAGTTATAGCTTCTTTCTATTTGTTCTAGCCGCGCCCCCTACCCAACTGATCTTTTGGAACTTATTAAGCATGTGCCCCCTTTTTGAGGCGGTAGTGTGTAGATGCAAGTTTAGCGGTGATCCTCAGCCAGCAACATGCACCGCTCACACGATCCCTTGGCACTTAAAAATATGAGTGTATGGGAATGAAGACATTATCTTTTCCTTAATGAGGTACTTTATAATGCATGCAAAATACACACAACGTTGAGCCATACGTAACAAGTAATACTGCCTGGTATGTCATACTGATCTCGAATCAGTTACTCCACTTTACTAGCTCAGCTAAAGGGCAATCTCACTGCTGCTGTCCAATTACTAAAAACATGTAAGTAAAGAGCACTGAAATCAGCACATTTTGGCAATATAATTAAGGAAGGGAGTTTTTGAGGAACTTCATAGCATTGGAGAGCATTACATGCTCTCTTGCGACTGAGATCAGTTCAACTGATCCCTTTTTCCAAAACAAACATATCAAAGGACACGATAGTGGAACATTTTTGTACATTCACATACGCTTACATGTAGAAAACAGGACAAAGACAGAGACTGCAAGAGGAGGAGTCTATGAGGCTTGGTCTGAAAGGGTTTCCACACTGCAGTCCTGGCAATCATGGGACACATGCTGGACATACTTTGATCTCTCCTCGTTGCTCTCTCGTCGAGGTCAGTTAGCTCTCTGAAAATACACACAACTCCTCAAAAGATCTCGCAAGAGTTTCTCAGAGTTCATTTCCTTTGTATGATCAATGTTCATGCACAGGGGTGGGGTACAGCCTCTGCTTTTGGAAAGACAAAATGTGGAAATGTCTGATCATCATCACGTTAGCCAGCGAGAAGGACTACAAATGTCACTACGGCATTAACATTTTGGAGGCACACTGCAACAGAAGGGAATTAAAGGAACAAGACTTGTGTATAAAAATAAAAATCTGGAAGTGAAAGCCATCAGCTGGACTTTAAATGAGGCATTTGCACATCTGGCTGTCTCTCTTCTGCTCTTCATAACACGCCACCAGCAAAGCTGATTAGGAGAAACAGCTGTAGTTGTAGTTTCCTCAAGATCTCCTTAGCTCTTTCCAATGCCAAGCATAGGAAAAAGGCAACAAAAAAGGCAAACCAAATCAAACAAAACCAAAACAAACAAACATGCAGGTTGCCTCAGAAAGCCGCTGGGCCCAGCGTATATTATTTTTTAAAGCAACTTAAAAGATCTACTTTCATTCCTCTCGCAGGGTGGAATGCAAAAATAGATGATTTTGCAGCTTACTGTCTTTGTCAGTGGTCTTGCCGAGGTAACCTTTTGACTTTGCGGAAACAAAAATAACCAAGCTATCGTTGGCGAAAGGCTCCCAAAGCCAGCTGTGCCCCTGTTTTCCACTTGAGTTTCAGAACAAGGCTTTGGGTAAAGGTTTTGCGTCTGTGTTTGGGTTGGTGTTTATTCGCTCCATCTGGCCCGGCTGCTCTCAGCTCTCCAGGGACATGGCACCGATGAGCTGGTCCACCTTATAGGCCAGCCTCTGCTTCTTGGCCTGCTCGTCCTGCTCTAGTGCTGCCGTGATCTGGGGACACAAATCAGGCACTCATTAATATCCAGCCCGTGCCCCATTTCAGCTCATCTCAGACCAACACTGGAGATCTGATAATGACGAGACAGCACTTAATCACAGATTTGAGGACAGATTTCAACCATTAATCTCCAGGCAGGAGTCTGCCTAGGGACTGCCTGTGGGTTATGGAGGCCACAATGGGCAAAAAGCATATTAGTTGTGGTTATTTCATTTTGCAGTGGTAAAAGCATGATGTCATTTTTTGCTTGTGGATCAATGAAATATAAGTTTCAGAATATTTGTGCTATGTGTTGAAATGTTATGGTTGTACATACAGTCTTGTTTTACACTGTCTTTTCAATGTCACAAAAATGTACAAAATGCTGTTTCCCTTAGCTCAGAATAAAAAAATATAACTCTTTGTCATGCTTATAAAAGCACATTTTAAACAAGGGACAGAATCAACAAAGAAACAGGTAAAACTGGGCAACTTTGCACTGCTTTGTTTAGTGGCTATGAGGTTGCATTCAAAACTTGGTCAGCCCTTTTCAAATTAGATATGCATTGAACTTCCAAGAAAAAATAAGTGCAGGTCCTCTTAGAGAACCAACAAAATTGTTTTTTTTTTACTTTTCTTTAATGTACAAGTTTACAAGTTCACAGTGATTACAAATGATCCACATGTGCTAGTTGAGGCTGTGTTCAGACTTACAGGCAACTGTATTTGTTATTTTTTTTAATCAAAGCTGTTGATACGGCTGTTTGTGCTATCATTTGGAAGTGATCAGATTTGTGTGTCCACATATCACCAACCTATCTGCAGTGGTATTGACGTAGGCATCAGTAACTATGTTGCAAATCCCAGTCCTTCCATCTTTCTTAATTTGACAACGTCATTGTTTCATTCACTGTGAGTGACACAGAATACACTTTGAAGCATGAGAGAGCATCCAGACTGAGATGTATGTGTATAAATTCAGCACTGGGAATTGCACTTTAAAAACCACCTCCAAATGCGGTTTGGATCTTTTTGTTGGTTTTGGATTTTTTTTTTCTCTAGACTATTAAAAATGATCTTGGATACAATTTGGACAAATCAAAAATCACATTTACTCTGACAGTCTGAACAAGGCCTCATTTTTGCTTTGTACAAACAACAAAATGTGTCACCAGAGGACCACACTGCATATGGCTGTACAGTACTTAAGTGAATGAAGACAGGATGTCCTGGTTAACATAATGGCTCTGTAAAGTTTCTATTATTCGTCAGTAAGCTTTCTGTCTGGAAGCAATTATGCTGTCTAATATCACTCGTACATTTTTTGTCTTCAGTGAGACACACTTCCTGAGGGGCATGTTCAAGGGCACAACCAGATATTTCCAGGCAGCCCTTGCATCTAAACCTGCAACCCTCCTTCTATTATGCTAACCCTCACCTCACCTACCATTACACTACCAGCCAGCTCCTTTTTACTAGCATAAAAACCCATTGTAAAACCTTTTATGGGAAGTTAGATGATTCAGTTTGATATCTGCAGTTTCCATCAGTCTGTTTTTGTTTAATATTTTATGTTATTATATATAGATATATGTTAAACGTACATAACTAATAAACCACATAATACTGCAGTGTTGGTTGAGCCCTTGAGTTTGAGTTTAGGACTATTGTAAGAGGAAGTTCTGTTCATTTAAAATTGGTGCATGAATTTGTATTATGCTACAAGATCATAGAAAAGTTAGCATTTAATGAATAAACAAGGAAGAATTCATAAGTTACATAATGTGCATGGGCACAGTGTCTTTAACCATATCAAACTGAGTGCATGGCACTGATAGAAATGCTGACACACTGTAGCCGTCAGCCACTGCTGGATGATCCGAGGCTTTGCATCATTAATATAACATTAAGAGAGAATTGTCAACGGCTCTGTCTCGCCAAGAGATCAAGAGAAACTCCCACGGTGCCATTTGTCTGTTTCATCTGTCCATTCCGTCCCTAGTGGAGCTGAATATATGGAGGCACGACAGGAGGGGAAGGGGATGGGGACTTTGACAGGGTCTCTCTCAGAGCTATGTCAGAGTAACACCGAGGGAAGTGACATTGCGGCTGGGGCCCACTGCTTATTTGCATATCAAAGAGGAGGAATAATAGGAAACTGGCTCGTCACAAGAACTTTCGCTGAGCCAAGATGGAACTCATAGTTTAGAGTTCCATCTTAGGCTGCTTTTACCAGAAACCTTTAAATAATTTTATTATTTACCCTTATTTAACCAGGTTAATCGCTTTGAGATCACAGATCTGGCCAAAAATAGCAGCAACACAACACTATAACAAAGAACATTATTTAAAAAAAAAAACAGTTACATAAAACATCTACACAACTGACTACACAATGGGCTCGAAAGTATTTAAGTTTTCAATATTTTGAATCTTTAGTTCCTTTTAGTTGGCTAATGCAGGCAGATGGTGCAGAAAACTTAAAAGCTGTCTTTCCCAGTTCAGTCCGAACTTTGGGCACAACAAATTACAGCACACCAAGAGAATGAAAACTATGATTTCTATGCTTCACGTTTAAAAGTGAATAAAAGTAAACAGAAACTTTATCAAGAATGGCTATATATCAAAACATGCCAATGACTAAGATCTAGCGAACTAGAACCTAGTAAGAACAAGTTCACTTTTGAATACAACTCACAATGATGAGGCAAAAAGGTAGACTTATTTCTGTAATAAAATTCTATTAAAAGCTTCAATCTCCTTATTAAATGCTAGATGTGTTATTTAAATGAAAAGTTATCAAGTAAATACACAAAATATTTCCAATTAGACACCAACTCAATATGTTAATCACTTCTTGCAAGAATTCCCTCAGACAGTACAGGACATTTTGCTCTTAAATTAGAAAAAAACATAAGTTTGGTTTTATCTGCATTTAAGACAAGGTGCAGTTGACAAAGCTACTCTTGCACTTCATCAAATGCATGCTACAGTATGACACAGTAGCTCAGTGATAAATTCTGAAGCCATTTTAGGAAACAAAGGCTCCAAATTATTGGGACCAGATGGTTTTCTAGAATTAAGTTCTTTCAATGCCCTACAAACCTCTGCTGTAGTATAGAGCTTAAAAACCTCAGCATTGCTGTTTAAAGTTATAACTGGTATCGCTTTCTAGAAGTTCATAGATTTAAACAAAAAAAAAAAAACCTATAAAATGCTTATTAAAATAATCTAACATAGCAGTCTTAGCAATAATTTTGTGATCATTAACAACAATGCTTGATGGTAGATTCATTGACTTGCTGTTAGAAGATAATGATGTAACTGTCTTCTTGAATTTATTGGAATTTTAGCTTTACAAAACAGAAGAGTAAATATATTTCTTGATTGTCTAAAATGAAGCCAGTCAGCCTCTGTACCTGATCTCCGAGCCTTGACCCATGCAAAATTACGTTCATAAAGCAGTTCTGATAGTTTGTTTGCAAAACAAGGATTATCACGTCCTCCTTTTTTAATTTCACAAAATGGGGCATGCCTATTCACAAAATCAATAAAACTTCTCTAAAAATAATTCCAGGCTAAATCCACATCCTCAAAGTCTTTCCCAATTAGTATCATACAAATCATGTAGAAAGCCTGTTCAATAAATAACTTCATATTGCTTTTAATCAATACTTTTAGGGATTTTTGTATCTCGCACAACTGCAATCACACAGTGATCACTCATGTCATTTAGGAGACACCTTTTGCTGCAAATTTAAAAGGCATTTTTGTTAAAACTAAAATCTAAATTATGTAAGATTCCAAAGGTCACACTGTGCCTTCAATGCATCAATTGCAGGCAGGCTTTAGCCAGTCCCAGTTCAAATCACCAACCAAACAATATTTCATTGTATTTCAGTGGAGACAGAAGCTTCACAGTCAATTATCAGAAACAGAAGGGTGTCTATAGCATGCCACCAGCATAAAATGGTGATTTTTTAGATAATTGGACCTGGACCTGGATTTATAGCAACATCTCCTGAAAGCAAACATGAAAAAAAAAAAAAAAACAACCAAAAAAACAATAATTTTATGTTTGAGGTAACAATCCTTTATGTCAGGCATCATCCTGGGGTAGGATGCCTTTCCAGGAAATGAGGTTCCAGGGACTGTAAAGTGATCCCTTTAACACAAGGAGACAATATACAGCAGGTAATCTCTGTAACTAAAGAAAAGATGATCTATAAAATACTTAGATTTAGTAGATTCCAAACAGGTGGAATCCAGGCCTCAGGCCTCAGATCATGCAGGTAGTGTCCTGGCAAGGATACAGGCCTCAGCAATCCAATGTTGAAAGTTCAGTGACAATCCATAATAAAAATAACCTTTCATCCAAACATCCCAAAATAAGAGAGACTGTTGCTTATGTAAACATACTACTTGTTCAAGATAAAATCTCATAAAAACTACACATATATACTGGATGTTTGACTGCTATGCTGGGCTAACATGGGCCCATCCAGTGTGGAAATAGCTCTACTCCTCAGTAACTTGCACTAGAGTACGGCTACAAGTGCTAGCCAATAAATAGGGCTCCTCTATAATGAACCAACTCCTAAGACAAATATCCAGATGCAGATTTCTCTGAACAACTGAAAACAGGTGTCTTCTTTTTAATATTTGTAATGAATGGAAAATAAACAAAAGCAGAAAGTGGTCTCTGAATTTTGCATAGTACTGCAACTATGATAATTATTCATCATCAATAAATAAAGAAAAGATTTTCTGTTGTACTGCCCACACCTAGTGACCAGTCTGAGGTAGTGCAGCCACTTTAAGGTCCATGTGTGCGAGTGCCAAAGATTCTGCAGCTGTCTGATACCTCTTGGAGTGTTCCACCCTGTGAGCAGTGTATTAAATACACAGCAGAAGCAATGAATCTTTTATGTCTGTGTTCACAGCTCCAGGCTAGTCGGGCTCCTTCACTGCACTCTTCAGTGTTCTCTCTGCTCCAGCACACCTGATTTACCTCATGAAGGGACTTGATGGCTGGTTGATCAGTGGAATCAGGTGTGTAAGGGCAGGGAAGCTGCTAAGCTGTGCAGTGCAGGGGTTCCCCAGGGCTGGGACTGGAGAAACGCTCTTTTATATTCCAGTGGAGTCAGAGATGTTCTGCATCACTGACTGAGCTTAACAGACACTAGCATTTTGAGCTACATGAAGGGCCTATTTTTTCTCCCTTGAACAAATAGACAACCCACACTTCAATCTAAGTGCTTTCCCGTACTATAGGCTGAATGGTTCTGTGAAGCTAGTTGCCTTCTACAACCGTGTTTACACTCGTTTCTCAAACATGCTATGTTTCTCCTAACATAAATATATGTTTTAAGTACATAAAGTCAACACGCCAAAAATTGTGGTGTGGAGAGATTTAGAGTGTTGGATTATTCTTTTAATCTAGTTTTAATCTCCTTTAAACAGACACGAAACTGAACTACCATGCATACAATGTACACGTGTATACATATATAATAATAATTCTTCACAAATCGTCAACATGACTTTCATCCATTCAGTTACCAATGTTTATCTATGTTTTAGCCTTTTGTCAAGCTTCTCATGAAGGTAGTGTCTTTACGTGTAGTGGACTAGCCAACAAAAAGAGAGATAGACACCCGTGCAGGTGAGAGAGACGGGGGGAGCAAGGGAGAGACAGAGAAACAGAAATAGAGAAATAGAAACCATGCTGGTAAAGTGGCATCTCTGGGCTCTCAGGGCTCCTTTCAATGCAGTGTAATGTAAAGGTCAGGCTAATGGGTCCCCAGAGCAGAGCTGTCATTATGACTGGAACATTTCCATCATGGGGCCCACTCTGCTGCACTTTGTGTAGGAGAGCTGGGCAGTGATCCGGCTGTGTGTAATCCTCCTCATCAGAGCCCTATTCATCCCAGCTCTTTACTCTCTTGCTCTCTCTGTATGTGTGGTTGCGTACATGTGTGTATGTGTTTGCAGCAACTCACTTCTTCGCTGTACTTGCTGACGTAGGAGTAGATCTCATTCAGAGCGCTCAGCATGTTGAACTCGTTGGAGTGAAGTCGCGCCTGCTCGGCCAGGTATGCGTTCATGTCCTGGTCACTGATGGCAGGCAGTCTGCTAATGTCTGCGTAGTACCTTCACACACAGACAGAGGGCGACAGTGTTCAACACAGACAGCAGATTTTCAGCAGACACAGGAAATCGATGAAACAAAATAAACCGATTAATTATCAGTATCTGTTGCAAACATGTCTATTCGTATCCTACAGCAGTACCAAAGTAGTCTGCAGAGTGAGACTCTCCCATTTATTCTCTCCTTCTAATTATGTATATCTTGAAAGTGAGGAGAATTTTACAAAAACTACAAGCGGCCCCCACCCCTGACACCTAGCGGGCCATATATCCAAAGGTAGGAATATCACAGCAGTATTTATTAACCTCCATGTCAGAGGCTATGCTAGCTGAGGAGGAGTCCCAAAGGTTGTATGCAGTATTTGCAAGACTACAATGCTGGGGATTGTAGTTACACAAAAAGGATACACAATCTGATGGGTACAAAGCTGTGCTAAAGAATATTGCATAACATGAAAACAAAAAATCTCTTTTAATATTTTTACTATCCATTCCAAAATTAATGTAACTATTGCTTTTTACCTATTCTTTTCCATAAGATCTTTGTGGAGCCATAAGCAGCTAAAAATAAAGATCACAGAACAAAACAATACTACAATAAAACAATGTAACAAGAAATAGCACTGTGTATCTCACCTTTCTACCCAGTTTTTGTAGTTAGGGATGTCTTTAGCATATAGCAGCTTGTTGGAGGGTGAGTCTTTTCCCAGCCTGTGTTCTGAGGTGGAACATGAGTCCATAAATGTTTGGGCCACAACAGACAGGCAAGCATCTGTAATGCTGCTCTTGTGGATGTCAAACACAAACTGAGGATTCTTGATTACATTCACCCAAAATCGCAATGGAAGGCTAGAAAAAGACAAAAAAGACAAAATTATCACCACAAATATTGTCATTTACAACAAAACCTTGTATATTTAAATGGTAACTTCAAGGGAGAAAGAACAATGTTCCTAACCATACTTTTCTACTCTATAGGTTTAACACATTGTGAAAGGCAGCTTGCATAAGAATATAAAGGAGCAGATCTATGAACATTTGAAGAAGAAGAAGGCGGTCCTTTATATTTTGTGAACATTCCTCAGAAAATGGAAATGATCCATAATCTACTCATAATTTACATATAGTTTAGCAAAATAAAGTATTTTTAACAACAGTGATGGCACCCTCAATTTTAGTTTGAATTTATTTAGAACCACTGTTCTCTAAGCCTTACCAGTTGCTTTTCCAAGTGTGGCGCACATCCATGTCGTGGATGCCGTGTTTATCGGCCTGTTCATCCAGGAAGTCGAACATGTATTTGATGGCTAAAGGCAAGGCACTGCCTCTGTGGACTGTGCTGAACAGGGTCTCGAACAGGTCGTCTACAAACTTCTGCAGTGTACCCTAGGTTAGCCCAGACAGAGTGACTTAGTGTACATACACAGATTGAAGCATGTGGGCCACTTTACACAAAGAAATAAGAAGCAGGAAAATATGCATTTCAGTAACACAAATTCAAAGCAGCCACTTAAAAAGACACTAGCACAACAGATTAGAAGCTGTACAGAAATGGCATAAAGGGTTATACACGTGCAGACAAAGATACCTGACTGAGAGGGAAGAGTAAAGTTTTACCTTAGTAGCTAGTAGGCGGGTGAGGTAGATCTCGGACACCATCTTGCTGCCTCGGTCGCCCTCCTTTTGGTCTCCGTGTTCATGGTTCTTCACTAAGTGCCACACCTTTACCCCACTCTCTAGGTCAGGAGTAATCATGGGGGCTCGCGAGCGCAGACTGTCTGGACTTCCTGTGTAACGAAACGTCGAGTCTGAAGAGAGAGATCACAGTTTAAGCAAAATCACTTATGGAAAATTGTGCAGTCTTATATACACTTCTTACACAGTCTATATATATATGTGTGTATATGTTTATTTATAGCGGTAAGAGCAAAAGTGTATAGATGAGAAGACCATGTATAAAAACCTGCTTAACTGTACCATTTTGGTTTAGCATGAGAGCATGTCTGTTTCAAAAATCCCTATATAATGAGACAATTAAATTATAGGTTCTATACTCAAATAGTGCACTAAATCATAGATAGGATGTGTACTGATTATATATATGTATATACTGTAGAGATATAATTGTATAATTTAGACATTTAATGCATTTTTGAATATAGAAGCCCTTGAAAAAATAACCTATGAAGCATGCACTGCATAGTGATCAAGAAGCCATTTGAAACTGAGCCTGTTTTTTTCCCAGCTTTGTTCAGGCTGTTGTTATTGTTGCAGTCATATAGGCTAAGAATGCTGTCTCACCTAAGGCAAAGCAGCTCTGACAGATGATCACACTGACAAGCTCAGATAAACATGTATGATAGTCTATATACATGTAATTATCACTCTAGAATATGGACATTTAAAATGGTTAACTGCCATAAAATGCTTACACATATGAGGTACCAAATGTTGGTGGTAAAATTAATGTTCCATGCATATGCATGACAGTGGTGCACATGCACAGTACAAATCAACCTGGGAATGCAGATTAGGTAGCATCAGTCGGTGTTCTTTAGTGTCAAGCGCATGTTTATTGGCGTGAAAGAAGTCATCACTGACTCTCTTGAAAAGCATTGAGGACAAACGTGAGAGTTTAACCAAATTAGGCATATCATTATTCATTCATTCATTCATTCATTTATTTATTCATCTTCTACATTGTTTATTCCCCTGGAGAGGGGGAGGGGACTTCGGGGGGCTGTGTGTGTCTCACATCATAGTACTTACTGGCAGGAGGGAAGGAAAATTCCCTGGACAGGTCACCAGTCCATCACAGGGCAAACATACGCACATTCACGCACACACTCATGCTCTACCATAATATAATTATTGAATTATTATTTTCTTTTCTAATATAAATAATAAAAAAAGATCCATTGGTGATTTTGAAAAATAAATATCACTCAACTTTAATCTCTCCCGCTTTCAGTTAATTACAATTTATTCCACAACTACATCCTGCTGGATAGTGGCATCAACTTTACTGCTGTACCAGGGGGTTACTGTTATATGAGTGGAGAGAGCGAGAGAGAAATATAGGGAGAAGATGCCTTTCCATGTGATTGACTTCTCACACAAAATGGAAAAAATAGCAAACACATCTCTCTTTCTTTCCCTTTCGATAATCACACCAAAGTGACCAGCTTCCTTGTTCTCCTCATTTCCTGCTCCCAGGCTGATTGCCGCAAGCTGAATCTCTACCCGCTCTGATCATTAAAGCTTTTATAATTGGCTCTTCCTGATGTATTGTGCCTCTGACGTGCTTTAAGAGCATGTGTCGTTCTGTCTAATCAATGCATCTAAAGATTTCTAATAAGTTAAGCGCTCCTCATTGTCTGCTGTTAAGCCATCAGACTCTGTCTCGCTGTGAGCAATTAGAGTTATGTCGTTTTACCTCATGGTGGAAAGCTCTCTAGGGAGAACAGATCAGTCTCTACATTTCCTGCTTGCTTTCTCGCTTCTGTGCTTGCCTTCTTCACTTGGCTTCAAACAGTGCACAAGACAACAAAGCAAGGCAAATGGCCTCAGTGACATTGAGGTATTAGTGAATTCTAAGTGCATTGCAGACATAGGACTAAAGCTAAAAGGAAATGGACTTGGCAGTGAGGGACAGTGCATACGTGTCTGTATAATGTAAGACTGTTAAATCCACCTCAGGCTACTGAACAATTTCATCTTCTTTCCCACTGAGCATCAACAATTGCTTACAGGTGTAAATGATTCTGGTCAAAATAATGTATAACATAAATAATGTTTGATCATGGCACTTCAGTGGTTAACCAGTGTGTTTTTACTCTACATCACAGATTTCAGTGCAAGTATTTAGTCTTACTCTAGCCCTAGTCTGCTTGTGTACATTTTTGAGAGTGAAACCAACTCATCTTTGCGCCCCTATGTGCACTAAATTTGCCTCACCTCGCCCCATCACCAGTGTTGTGAGGAATGTGCTATTTTGGGCAGGGGTGCTGGCATGCTAAATTGAGGCGAAATGCTAAGTGTTGAGCATTAAAGTGATATGAATCAATCAGCGGGTGCCTAGTCACAGCTGTGCCCACTGTGCCATGCTGTGATTGATGGGTACCAGGGCTAAGAGACCTGCTCTCTGTTCACCATGCGCATGTGCACACACACACACACACACACACACACACACACACCACACACACACACTCTGTAATATTTTAAAAAGAGCTTCACTCTGTCTCCACATGGATATTTTATGACTTTCCTAAAATATTCAGCAAATCCTTTGTAATAAAACAAGTGCCCCCTTGCAACCATGAAAACTCTTAACTACTAATGCTTAAAAGGTTGCAGGGGATGTAATGGAGTGATGTGAGGAGCCAAATGAAGTGTGAGTCTCACAAATGATGGCTGGTTTTCAAAAAGCATCAGGGTTTCTGGCGTGAAATATTCTTTAACAAGTGCTGATTGACTTTCTAATCTGCCTGAATTTCTCCCCTTTTGATTTTTTTCCTTTTGTTACCTGCATTTTAAATGTCAGCCTGTTTGTAAATGATAAGAGAAGATAATTATGTTTGTTAAACTGCACCTAACTGAGAAATTCATTCCAGGCCTTTGATTAACTCGGGTCTTTAATGTGGCTGCATGGTAGGACACATTTCACACTGATCCAGCCAGTTGAAGGAGGGTGACATATTTGTGTGAAGCTGGCAGCGTTGCTAGGTGACAATGCATGCCAGGCTCCAGCCAATGAGAGCTGCGGTATTTGGCTGTGCATCGTTTGCAGCTTTTGCCTGTGCAAAGTATCATTTGCTGCGCATAATTAGCAATCAGAGAATGGCCTGCAGCTCCGTGTTGGAAAACGAGAGAGGACCAGATGGGGAGCCCTGTGGCACTCCCTCAGAGCTGTGCTAAGGGAGGACGCTAATGTGTATATCTGCTCATTACGGCTAGTCAGCTGAGGAATCAGCTTTACTAGGCTCTTTGGTAAATGCTAACACCTCTCTCTCTCTTTCTGGCTCCCTGAAGCCTCCCCAGGGCTTCCTCTAGGCTGTAAAGCAAACTGCAGCACACAACTCACACACACAAGTAAACACTGTCACCACAGCCATCATTTAAAGCTGTGCAGAGGCAGGTACAGGTCATATGACATACCCTTCCTCCATCTTACATGGATTTTGACTTTTCTACATTAATATATTTAGGAGGAAAATGAACTTTTATAGAAATGGCGACCGACCCCTTATGGTGGCATGTGAACAGTTTTGTCAATGGCTTTAGAGAAACTCTTACCATATCTGCTGATGGATGTGCGAGAAATGCTCGCTGATGGAGGAATGTTGTACGAAGACGTCTGCTTTGGCACCAGCGCCACAACACAGCGATCCGACACCTGAGAAGAGAGAGGGTTTAAGCGTTATTCATCTCATTGTTAAATCCAAACCATTCTACAGTGAACTGGTGCATACTGTATGCAATTTCAGTTACAAAATGAAGCATGAGATTCATACAGGGCAAAAATTTTGATAAACAATAATAAAGACACAAAAAAAGCTTCACAGTTGAAGAGCTGAAAAGTGTTTTGCTTCGAGAAGTCTCAGTGCAGTCCGAAACAATTAAAAGTGCAGCGAGACGAGCAGTTTATCTGCTGATAAAACAAGTAAACGATCCTTTAGTGCTTCTGCTGTGAACACACTACAGCCGCCAGACCTGAGCAGAAGCCCAACCCTATGACAGTGCATTAGAGTCTCCTCATTGAAAATCCCATCACTCCACAGTCCTCAGTGGACTTAATGACTGGAAAAGAGGACAGCGGAGCTGTAGCTATCAGCAGAGAGACAGTGGAAGAGAGTAAGAGAGAGACTGAGTTTCACTGATGTGTTTAAAATAACATCACTCACAGAGAGAGAGAGGGGGGCGGGGGCTTGTAGAAAATGGCCTAGAGCATACAAATGGTGAACGAATGGTAAGGAAACATGTGAGAAAGAAATGAAGATAATAGCTGCAATACAAAGCAATACAAACTAGAAAAGAGAGAGAGAGAGAGAGAAGGGACGCTGATAGAAGTGTAGACACGGGAAACAGACTCAGAGACTGAGGGGATGCAGGAGTATATTGATTAAGGGGAAGAAGACTTGAGAAAACAGGTTGGGGAGATACAGAAAAGGAAACAGGGGCTTTGTATAGTTTAAACTCTGCATTTTTCTTCAATGAAACTCTCTTGCAGTCACATCTGAAGGGTCAGTAGGTTTTAGGCAATAGGGCAGAGCTTTATAGCCTTACTAAAGACCACAAACTAGCACCATATGTTGAATACAACCTTTTTTTTTAACCTTAACTAGAAACAAGAAACCCAAGGGTAGATTGGACTTCGTTAGTAAACGAAATGGCTGTATTTGCATTGACATCATGACCCCTGATTCTGTCAGCACCTTACAGTCTCCCCAACAATAACGATAACACTGTGTTTCATTTATATAGAGACAGAAATATTTATTCTTCTTTTCCACAGACTGATACAATTTTACAATGCCCAGCACGGACAACATAAACTAGTCTAGGGAAAGATTTTATTGAGAGACACAGGCCAAAGGCTCTGAATGCACAACAAGGCCAGATAACATGCTAACACAAATAAGAAAGGTTTCTTTCTACTACAGTCTGCCTCATTGTCTGGATTTGCATGACACCCTGGTCATTCCTCAGCATTGCACTGACACTGTAAATGAAGTGGTCGTATGAGAGATGAATAGCAGAGCAGTGCATAGCGGTGTATGATTCCTCCTTTCATCTCCTCTCAGCTGTCTACCCACACAGAGCACTTCTACCAATGAGGTCTTTCCTCTTCAGAAACCTACAAAGCTCTCTGTGTTACTTCTAGGTGACAAGTGGCTAATAATGGGATATGTGTTTATAATGAGTACTAGTAATAGGCAACATGATTCCACTTCAAGAATGGAGCCAATTTCTCAGAAGAAGATTAAAAGCATTTTATGTAGATGAACAACTCCTTTAGATCACTGGTTCCTGGAGAACCCTTGCATAGAACATTTCCACTTTAACTCAGACTCGGAAGCTTGTTAATTATCTGATTAATTGGATAAGGTCTGTTGGAGCAGGGAAAACCAGAAAATATGCAAGCCAGATGTACAACAGGGCCAGGGATGAGGACCATGGCTTAGCTTTCCAGCTAACTATGCTAACGATTCTTCAAGTAGAACAGGGGCCATCAATTCTGCTCCTGGAGGGCTGGTGTCCAGCATCGTTGGTCTATTTCTCTGCTCAAACACACCTGATGCAACTCTTATGCTAATTACAAGGTGTGTTAGAGCAGGGAACTCACCAAGCTGTGCTGGACTCCAGCCCTCCAGGACTTTAATTGATGATCCTTGAGTTAGAAAACACATACACAAGCTGCAGTTACTCTCAACTTATAAAGCAATGAAATAAAATTTTTACGTAGATAATTATGCATGGAGTGTGTGATGATATCAAGGCGCCAGACATTACTAGTCACATTCTACTACTCCTATACCTGGGTAATATCTAGTTAACATTATAATTCATAAAGCTAGCTGGTAAATGAGCAGGTGAACTATATGAATTTGACATTCTGTCCCATGCTCTTTCGTGTAACTCTGATGACAGTATGCTCCAAGCAGTGAGAGAGGCTTACGAAGTATGAAAGAGGCATGAGGAAAGATGGTGGATAGTTGGGCTTGAGTGCAACTAGGTGCACATGAGTTGGTTGAGAGGGACTCGAAGGTGTGTCCTCAACCCCGAAATGTACTAGTCTCAATGGGAAGTAATATTACAAGTTTAAAGAAGCCTATTAACTGTTTTATGTACTTTTCCTTTTCATTTCTTTTTCTTTTAGAAACTTGTTATATTCAATAACGCGTGAAATACCAAATCAATTCTGGAGTTCAACTGGACCCAACTGGAGTGTCTCTCGGAATTTCTCATGGCAGCCTCACTACACCCACCTCTCGTGACCACACCACCACAATGCGTCTTTTGAAAGTAGCATAATAATAGCATATTACTACAAGAAAACAAGGCACTCTATGTCATTTTCATGAGTGAAAATATGTCCATAGGCGAACTGTTGCAGATAACCATTCATTTTTTGCCATGAAGAGTTGTACCAGTATGCCAGCCAAGCAGTCTCACATCACTATTTATAGGATGCATCTAGGGTTTTCATCATCCTGTGAAGTTGTGCATCATTCTGTAGCCACCATTGTGAGCATAAGGATTTGGACTTAAAGGCACAGTAGCATAAAAAGTACACTGAAACATAGAACCTAGTAGAAGCCAAAAATAAAATTACAGACATTGAAAATGAGCATAATAGGTCTCATTTTTACTTCACTATTAAATATTATTACATATATTCACTATTAGATAATAACACCAGTTATTCAGAGGATCCAGTGCCATTCAATAAGGAATGCCATTCAGGAAAAATGCATGTAGCATAAAAAATACAGAGAATCATGTTGCGGACCACAGGGTCTAATAGCGGTAATTTTCAAACATGTGACATGATGCTGAGGACACAATTAGGACACAATTTCAGTGGGCTATATGCATATCTATGGATGCAGCTTATCAGAAACCAGAGAGGCAGGCCAGTGTGAGAGAGAAAGGTTGAAAGTCTGAGATTCTCCATTGTCCACAGCGGGCTGCCAAAGAGTCCCTTTTACGGACGAGAAAAAAGTAACCCTCCCTCATCTCTATAATAGAGTCCATAATCTCTTATCTTCACCAGCTTCTGACAGACCTTGTGAAGGCTGCTGGTAGTTCTACCACACTCCTCCACTCTCTGGACTAACAACAAGGCCCCTTCGAACCTCCTCCTCTCTTTGCTCCCCCCTCTCTCCTCCACCTCCTCATGCAGGACCATTAGTGAGTGTCCAGCCCAGGGCCCACTCCTGCGGCAGACAGGGCTAATGGCCTGGCTAGAGAGAGCACTTGAAGCAGTAGAGGACTGTGGAGGAAATCATGTCAGGGATGACACTCCGCTCATCATGCTGCCTCTCAAGACACTAACTCTGCGCTAACTTCTTTTCTTTCTTTTTCCCTCCCTTGCTCACTGTCCTCCCATTTACTATATTTCAACTTTCTCTGACTTCCACTCTTGACACCAGGAAAAGCCCATTACCAAGACCTTTCAGTGTTGTTTTTTTCTCCTTCTTTCAACTAGCAATAATAAAAGCTTAAATGCTCTCCAAAAAAACCCTTCAAACGATGACATTTCGAAGCATCAGCCGTTTAAATGAACTCAAACCTGGCTATTAGACCACAAATGCTGGAGCGATCGACTAGTCATCTGGTGACATTAACCTCTTGCTTCATATGCTTTACAGAGTGCTTTGCTGCACAAATCAATAGTTCTTTGGTTGAAAATGCACAGTGGAAACAGACATTGTGGTGGTGTTAAGAAGAGGTGACCTGTCGGGTGCTGGTTTGGATCTTTAAAAGAGGCACAGGACAAGATTCTTGCTGTTCAGCGATGATGCTGTGTTTAGCATTAGACTTCATAAGCACGGCTGCTTCAGAAAAAAAAGATGTTTTTTACGAAACCGCTGAGTTATGCTTCTTCTAACCATTCGTCAGGTTTAATAGGCATTTAGCATACTTTGCTCAGTTAAATATTTAAACACTAAATGTCCACGTCTCCTCTCAGCCGCTTAAGTTCTTTGCTGGGTGCTAAACTGCAATAACTCAAAACGCTCTGTTGAACTCTCTTTCTTTCTCTTACATTCTTAGCATGAGTCTTTTTCTAAAGCAGCAGGTGGAGCACATGGGGTGTAAGTGTGTGTGGGGAGGATGGTAGATGATTGAGTGAAGGTGGATTTGCCCTTGAGGGATAATCCTGGGCCAGGCGGGCTAGCTGATAGCGGTTGGGTGGGAGTGATAAGGGGCCAGCGTTCACTGCGATAAGGCCTCTATCAAACAAAAAGGCATGGCCTTTTCTCTCCTATCTCTGATCCTTCTCCCCTCCAGTCGTCTCCGTTGGCCACCAGCAAAGGACCCCTGAGCAGGCAGGGCTTTAACTCAAAGGCCATCTTTAAGCAGCCAGGAAACACTCGCTGCTGTGGCCAGCATCCAGCTTATCCTTAACGATGGCAGTTAAGTCACACCAACAGAGTCTTACTATCTGGATTTGAGTTTCTGGACATGGACAGTGATTGGTGGCACCTTGCATGAAACATTTTACGTTTATTCCTTAAAACAACAATATGTTGTTTTGTGGATTTTGATAGCTCTCTTAGGGAGACGTGTGGAAGACATAATAAGATTGGTTGTGTCTCTGACTGTTTCTCTGATCAGATAAATCTAATGATTCAAAGAGAACTCAGTCAAAACCTGGTGGTGACATGTCTTCTAAAGATCTAAGTGAATGATCTACTATCATCATCTCATCTTCATTGGTATGTTGTTGATTTTGCATTTAAGCATCAAAGTAGATATTCTCTCTGACGTATTGCATTTGAAATGAATACTTAGACACATTCAGGCTTTGCAGCATTGAGACCAGATTTAGGTGTGCAATTTGTCTCCTTACTCAGTAATGCTACTTCTTTCACTTAATTTCTATTTAACAGCGAAAAATTAATCATTCACTGTGCAACTTTAAGGTGAAATGTTAAATTCATTAAAGCACACTGAGTTTTAGATCCTTTTTGTTTGTGTAAGTTGTTTCAGTTTTTGACAGGTGCAATATTTATATTTAAATTCATACTTTAAAATGCTTGGTGCTGGTGGGCATCAACAGCGACAGCATTCTGACCTTGGTTAGGATTATGTTTCAAATTGTTTTGATCCTAAAATGAATAACTGTTCAGCCATACTTTTTATAGAAGATAGAAAGCATGAAGAAGACTTGTGGACACAACAGCCCCGCCCATTAGGTCCCACGCTATGTCTTATTCATTACTGTGCTGCTCTCTTTGTGTATTATCAGCTATGCCACTTGTGTTTCTCGGCACACTGAGAGAACTTGCAAAGACACAATTAAGGCTCATTGCTTAATATGTGTTGGAACACTTCATGACTAATTTCATACCATGCTCTATGTTTTACAACACATTGTAATTGCTCCTGCAACAGCTGAGCGGCATACTGTATGAGAGATATTCTAGGCATGGATCCACTGTCATTGACACTCACAAAGTCAGATGCACGCTTGGACATACAACTTAGCTCACGTTTTGTGCATTTAAATTGTAAATTTTTTTGGGTCCTATCTCTTGTGCCAGTCAAACCCCTGAAATTGGAAATTCATCTGCTGCCCCAGGAGTACGGAAGGCCCTCAGGGACACACTGCCATCTTACAATGGTGTTCAGCTACTGCAAGGTTAACTCTCTCACCTCTACTGATTACAAAGGGAGAGACAAAGACTTCTTTAGGACTTTATTACTAAACATTTCTTAATGTCTTTATGCAATATAATTTAGTTAGTACCTGTCGGTATATAATTAAAAAGAAAGCTGTGTTCACATTAAGCCCTCTCCAATATCATAATAAAATCATAATATATAAGTTTTAGTTACACAGTTTCATTAATTTGGTAACTTGGTTAACCCTCTGAGGTACCAGTATTGAATAGTAAGGCCACTTTTTGGTTATTTAAGAGAAAATACATGAGCTAATCCTTTAGTACAGTGAAGATTCTGTATATAAATAGTCTTGCTCCTTTTTTGTACATTAACTTACATTAAATATTAAAAATGTTATGCCTTATTCTGCTCACACACACACACGTTTATACAACATATGATGATTTTTATTTTGTTTAGAAGGGCGTTTTTGTGTTTAACATGATATCCTCATGCATGTTTGGATGCATTTAGCATGTATTTGCCAATTTAACCATGATCGTACAGTGCTGAAATGTAACATTTCAGCCTGCATTGCTGCAAGCGAAAAAAGCATGGTAAAGATTTTCTGTAAGCGGAGCAGCAGAAACTCACATGCCTTTTTTTGTCAGTTGAACTGAAGCCGTATTTGTATGTGGTTTCAAACTCAAGATTTGTAGTAAATTTGATTTGCCCTGCTGTGTGAACAAAGCCTTTGAACTGAACCGAACTAGACTGAGAGAGACAGAGAGAGAGATACAGAGAGAAGAGGCTTGGTGGGAAGGGGGGGGGGACTCTAGGCTAATGAAAGCCTTACTTTATGAACTAGTAGACTAATCACCCCTGTGCAATCACAATCAGTAATCAGCAAGGAGGCACTCAACGATTCTACTCTACTGACCGCACCACTATCATGCCCCTGCTGAAAGCTGTTGATTGGGGTTGCAGTCTTCTTGCCTGTGAAAGCAAAGCTGCTCTACTGAGAGATGACAACTGGCTTGCTTGAACTCATATGCACCCTGTAAAATGCTGTCTTGCAAATGGTAGGGTACTCTTGTGCTCCAGGTGAGAGATAATTTTAGTCCTGTTGTCTAGAATCTAGAGGTCTTTTGTCAACCTATTGTAAAAAATATAATACCTCTGAAATGGCAACTTTATAGGAGAAAAGGAAAAAGGCTTCTACATTTAATGTCATTCAGAATTTATGTGAAATGTGCAATTCTAGAAGAAATTACAGAGATAATTGTTCACAGTGATGATAGGAAGCAGGCATCTGAAGCATTTACTGCCTCTAAAAGGCAACTCACAGACAGCTATTACACACAATAGCTAAAAATTCTCTAATGCCTGAGACACTCACCAGGTTTTGAATGCAATGTTTTGTGCATTTACGAAATTTTAGCAAAAAAAAAAAGGATATTTAGTTGTTTTTCTATCCACTACAGGTATGCAGCGAAAAACTTAATGACACAGACTAGCACAATTAGGAGAAGTATTGAAAGCAACAAGGAGATATTTAACTCTTTTTTCCACTTCAAGTTCACTTTTCTTTATAGCCGTTTGCCATTTTTTACGACAATGTTGTTGCAGGCAGAACCAGCAAACACCAACCTAATGGGACCAACTGTTTTCCAACAGATTCCAGTCAACAGTCACCCACATAAGTAATATCGAAGTTCATTTCAGGCCATTTCTATTGGTATGGAAAAAAGTTCCTTACAAGCACCAAAAGTGTTAAGAGTTTATCAGGTAGAGAGACTGCTTAGTGTAGTGCTCTAGCATTTAATTATCATCTTGGTGCTAAGATGTTTTTAGGAAACCCAGGCCTGAGGTGTTCACACAATGTAGGGTGATCAGTGTTTTTAATAGTAGAAAATAGAGATCATAATAAAAGCAACAAAACTGTGATGGGAAAAAAAAATGAAATAATGAAATAAAAATGAAATAAAAATGAAAATATTGCAGCCTTTTGCATCTTAGCAGGTACAGTTATACAGATGCTGACCATCCTCGGACTGGCGTGGATGAGTCCAGGAAGACCTGAAGGATTATAACCTCTCTCCCTCTCATACTGACTTCATCTCACTCACCCCCTTTTCCTCATCAGCAGGTATTGGTTTACCCCCTGTGCAGTGTCTCATTAACTGCTTGTGTTTCACCCACCCACACATGCACAGACACCTCTGTGAGGTTTAATAACGTCATAAGAGCCTTATTCTGCATTTGTGAAATCATAAGCGGGAACTTGGCAGGGAATCTCAAGTGACACTCTGCTGTGAATGTGATGGCGTACCTCTAAAACGATGCCAACCGCACACACTTTTCTTCCTCTCTCATCCACTGTGCCTTTTCTTTTCTTCATCTCTCTGTGCAGCCTCTCAGGCTCTATCAAGTGTTTAGGCAGTCACACACACATACACACACCTCCCTAGATCTGTCATCAGCTCTGCACACAGGGATCCTTTAGTGTGTGTGTGTGGCAGCGTGTGTGTTGTGTCATGTCTGTGGGTTGTGTGCGTCTCTCTTCCCCGCAGCATTTCTTATGGCTAATGAGTGAGATAAAGGGTGATGAGCAGTATGAAGCAAGCTGAGCCAGAGAGACGACCCATTACAAACAAACAGTGTTCTCCATCAGCACACTGCAAACACATGCTCTCAGAGGAGAACAAGAACACTGTAAAGAGAGAGAGAGAGAGAGAGAGAGAGAGAGAGAGAGAGAGAGAGAGAGAGAGAGACAAGGAGTGGGGGAACAGAGTGAGAGAGATAGAAAGATAGTAAGAAGCAGGGGACAGGATGAGATAGAGAGAGGCCGTCACAGGGGAAAGAGTAGGACAGAATGTCAGAGAGAGAGAGAGAGAGAGAGAGAGAGCAGGGATGACGAGAGAACAAGAGAGAGCAAGTGAGAGAGATAGAGAGGCAATAAAGAGTAATATGAAGATAGAGATATAGAAATAGAAAGTAGAAAGAAGACAGACAGAAGGATAGATGGAAAGAGAGGAAGAAGGAAGTGAGAGATCAAGCAAGATAGGAGAGCAGAGTAATGAGAATCAAAGAGAATGTAAAAAAGAGAGGAGAGAGAAAAGGGAGATGGATAGGAAAGAAAGGAAGAAAGAAAGAAAGAAAGACAGTAAAGAGGCATGAGAATGCATGAGTGAGGACAGGGAGAAAGAGTGAAGAGTGTCAAAAAGCCTAATTGTATTTAGATTCTCTCTCTTTTCTTCTCTTTCCTCATCCTCTCCATTGCTCTGATGACATCAGCAGCAACTGTATGCAGCGTGTGTTAAGTGGGGTTTTATGGTAAAGAGCAGCACGGCATGGCTAAATACACATATCAGATAAGAAACCCCACTCAGCCAGCATTACAGACACGCTCATACGCACTCTGCCCCTTCAGCCCACCCGCCCAATAATTGCTTGTATTTTATGAGTCAGAGGGAGCTGATGCTGTGGCTGCTGAGGGGTATAAATGGAAAAAGCTATGAGGCTGCGTGCTGTAGTCAGAGGTAAAAACAGGCTGGGAGACTGAGAAAGTGCTTTGTGCAGAAGTCAACAGACAGATTCTGCTTCTTTAGCACGGCTCCTGCATCGTGAACAGACTTCTTTAAAGCTAAATGGCTTATGGCCAGCTTCTTTGGGTTTCTTTGACATTTGAAATAAATAGCCACTGTAATGTATCTGTGGTTACTGACACTGAGGGCTGAAGATGGTAAAGCTGAAATAAGTCATGATTTTGACAGTTTGTGGTGATTTTGACAATATACGGTCTCAAGAATAACAGGCCATGCCAAGCCTGTAAAGTCACAAGACCTTACCTGGTAGTGCATGAGTGTGTTGAGTCTCTTCCAGTCGTTCTCAATCTTGGTGGTGATATCCTCATCTTGCAAAACCACGCGTGCCATTCGGCCTTGACGCCACTCTAAGATAAATAGATAAATGAATAAATTAGACACAGTTGTTCAGCAAGACATGCTCAAATGCACTAAAATAATGAAATGCTAAAGGTTGTGTTGATGGGAAAATTGACAGATTCAGAGTGAGAATGATCACTTAGTTTCCCCCCTTGTTGAACGCCCTTTACTTGATGGTCTGCCAGATGCACAGATGATGGCTGTAAAACACACACACACACACATACACACTTGGCATTGCCAGTTCCAGACACGGTCAACCCAAAAAGCTCATAATGGAAGCGGCTGTTCAGGCTGAGGTGTTGGAAGGCTGATTTGCAGTGCTGATGGGGGGCTTTTGTGCTATATGAATGTGAAAAGTGTGTGTGCCAGATATGAGACAGGGAATAAATCTGGTTAGCCCATCTGTCATCCTTCACACTGGTCAGTTGGATACACGGACACGTATCCACAAACACTACAGAACAACACATAAATAAATAACCATCAGGAGACAGAATAAAGCTGCACTCATAGTACACCATAAAAACATTCTGTTTGGTGTGATTAGCATGTTAGAGCACATATAAACAGGAAAAAACTGAAAATCTTGAGAAACTTTCTCTGAACCAGCTAACTGTGGCAGTGGCGAATGAAAATCTAGCTCAGACTAGGAAGCTTTCTCTTGGCTGGCAACAAGTTACTCTGTAGTGGAGAGTGAAAGTTTCGTTTAGACTTACTCCCTTGTCAGCCAGTCATGGATAAACTCCTTTTTGCTGAGTAGCAAGTTTTAAACTGAGAAAAAATATCTCTCAGCCAGCATCAAGCTAACTTCTCTAGAACGAAGTGCCACTCTCCCTAGCAGAAGAACTGTGTGTGTGTCAGTGTATGCTCCTGCATGTCTACTATATTATGAAGATGTTTCCAGTTTTACAAACATGCTACATACATTAAGGAGGGGCAGCAGTCTGTTGTTGACTGAAAATGTGAGAAACTTTCAGTGGATTTAAAGTCAGGTCAATTCATCCGATTCCTCATGCTGATCCTTAAAACACTCCATCACAGTCTGAGCCTGATAATTCTTCCTGGAATAAGGTTGTGTCATCAGGAAAGAAAAAATCCACTGATGGGATATCCTGGCCAATCCGTACATTTAGTTAAACAACTGACTTAATTGCCACAGAACATTTCTGAGCCTCAATCTGACCAATTAAAGCCCCTGCAGATCATAATGCTGCCTCCAGAGGCTTGTACAGTGGGGCCTATGCATGATGTGTGAATCGCTTCATGTGCTTCTGTTCTTACACTGACTGTCTTACCCTTCTGGAATAGGCTAGAGCGTTTAAATTTTATTCAAAATTCCTTTTGAGAAGTTCACCATTACACTCCAAAGTTTCAATAATGCATAGGTTGGTTCTTGACCTGATTCCTGTAATTTTAGCTTCTCCTTACTTGTTTTCTTTGCTTTATACAGGTCAGTAAGTTCACCCTTGTGAATCACGGTAGCAACTTTCCACAACTACAGGATATACACTTCGACATGGTTGTTTATGAAATGAAAGGCCTCTTACTGCATCACTTAGGGTTTAAAATGTTGCTAGATGAAACATATTAATCACTGTAGTAATTTATTCAAAGTCTCTTTACAGTTTGCTCATTTAAATCCTAATGGGGAGTAGAACAGTGTAGAACTACATCTACCTGGTTAACCACTACAGGGAACTGTAGTTTTATTTCTGCAGGGTTACTAATGCAATAAAAAGAATAAAATACATATAATTTTGAATAGTAGCTCAATGTACTTAAATGCTCTGTTCCTCCAGAGAACTTTAAATACATCATTACACATCATTTTGGCTAGATCTAAACATTACCCCAATGCCGACATGATTCCGAGATCATCTTGCATCATCTGCTGTGTGTGTACTCACCCAGGTCCATGTCTACTGCTCTGGGTCTCTGCGAGTAGGGCATGTTCTTGTAGACAGCGTCCAATATCTTCTCTTTCACCTGCGTGATTGTATCACAGTTCAGCACCTTCACTGCAATCTCTGGGCTGTTCTCGTTATCTGGATTCACACAATTCAAAATCTGAGAGAAAGAGAGAGGGAGAGAGAGAGGGAGAGAGAGAGAGGATGATAAGGTCGATGTAGATGAAGACTACACCATGCTCTGATGCTTTCTGTTCAGGTTTGGGTTTGGAAAGCACTGGGTTTGTGGAAGGGTAGAGAAAAAGGCCACTTGCTGGCCCCAGAAATCTAATTTCACACTCACTGCAGGAGACCAATTTCAGCTTCAGCAGGGTATTAGTGCCTAATGAGCACCACCAGCCCTTAGCCAGGCTGCCTCTGTGCAACCACACATATGCAATGGAATATAACACATATGTTCATGGTACATACACACCTATACATCTGGCCACACCAATACTCCATGCACATGTGTCAGCAAGAAACTAACCAGGGTCTTGTACTCAATCTGTTGTCGAATCAGTTTGTCTTCACTAAGGGAGTAGCGTGCTTCTCCAGTGATGGCATCTATAGGGCCTTTTTCCATCTGCTGCTTTATAGCACAGTACAGCATAAACAGCGGCTCCCCAGCACACTCCTACACAGGGAAGGAGAAAATGAGAGACAACGTTAGCAGAAAATTAAAAAGACATCATCTCTACTTCAAAGATGCTAGACACATACACAAACAAAGTGGAGAGCTGGATGCTCACATAATGTGAAGAGTACATTCATTTTTCACTACGGTCAATAATGGTATGCTGTGGGCCAAATGTACATAAGAAATATTACTGCATGTAATCAAGTTAATTTAAATTAAGAGTTTAGAGATGAGGCTTGTTTCAGTCAAGTATCCATTTGTTAGTTTTATTTGCCTCTGAGATACTTTTGAAAGACATTCATTTTTACCTGTCTGCTTTGTTGGTGTCCAGATTTTATATCCATAAAAGCATGGCCTAAACAATTACTTTGCTTGTAGACACAAATTTAGTACATTTGCAGATGTTTTCAAGCTCCTTCATCCTTGACAAGGTTCAAATCATGTATTTGAGTTAGAGTAGAGATACCCAAGGTAAAATATTCCTCCAGTAAAAGTAAATGTCCCTCCCTTTACACCTCCACTCAAGAAAGAGTACAAACGTATTTGCCTTTAAATGTACTGAGGTACTGAAAGTAAAAGCATTTGATGTATTATGGGTCTAATGTAACATTCCTGGAAAAGACTCTTAATCAACTTGTTTTAGGTGTAAAGGCTCTAGTGTCACTCTTGGTCCACCAGTCTTTTAATAGAAGGTCATTAATTAGTCTGACACTGATGTCTATTCAAATTATCATAAGCACAAAAACACTGAAGGAGCTAGAATCAAGCACTGTCCAACAGGTCAAAACAAGCTCAAAACAGAGTGTGCATTATATTCTGATTGGTGGGCTTGCTTCGCTCTTCTTCTGTTTTGACACGTTACATTTTTATGCACACATAAGCCAAAAGGAAGGATAGCTTGGCCACAATGTATATATTGCATACATTGTAACATATTTGACTTTGTAATGTAGTGGAGTTAAAGTTAAAAGTCCCCTAAAATGAAAAAATACTTTAGTAAAGGACAGATGTCAAATTAAAATAATACTTAAGTAAAGTAACTAATTATATATCTACTTCATTACTGTCAGACAGGCCATCCACTACTTTTACGTCTTCATCATCAAAGGTGGACATAGCAGTCTTTTCCAGATGGATGGATGGATGGATAGATTATTGAATTGTGCATGTGAGAAGAAAATTGCGAAATGCTTTTTGATGTGCCTAGAATGTGCGCTTGCAGTGTGTCTGAAATTGACTTTTGGTTTATTAAGGCTGTAGCTAATCATGCAGTCCTGGGACCTACTGATTGCAAATTTCACATATAACAGCCTCTAGTTGCCTACAGAATAATAATAATTTCCAATATATTTTATGAAAATAAATATATATATATATTTTGAGAGTTTCTACTAAATTATGCACAAGCCTCTTTTAAAGCACATGTACAACTGATTTTATTTCCCTTGCACTTTGCACACAGCAAATCTGTGAATAACAGGCTGGTCTTTTTGGGCAGAATGCATCCGATTTGTATCTAAAATCTGCTGCAAAAGCCTTAGTACATCTGGGCCTGAGTATTCCTGCCTAACTGACTAGAGGGACTAGGCCAGGCCCAGGCCAATTTGACTACATCTCCAATACACAGCCTCACGGGCCCAGGCCCGCTTCACTCAGGATCTTACTTACACATGCATATTGATCCACATCAGAAAAGGGCTTACAGCATTATTTAATAGTAAAAAAAACTCTTCCTGGCACAAATGCAGACTAGTAAAATACAGACACATTTACCCTACACATAACTACTATGTAATTAATAATCAACTGACAAAGTTGTTTTATATGAAAGTATGCTCAAGCAAAGTGCACATGTGTAGGGCGATTCATTTATACAAAGATCCGCAGACAACACTTATTAGTTAAACTGGCGTATAAATTAGCTTTACCTTTGGTAATGTAATCTCTAGTAGTAGAATGTCACTGATAGGAAGATTTACCTTGAGGAACTTGTGAAGGAGGAAGGCAAACCAGTTGGTCAGCATCTTCTCAGCCACAGACTCAGTCCTGAAAAACACACACAATGTCATGTGAGTTCCTGATGATCCCAATCATATATACAACAGACACAAGCTTCATTATTGTTATAAGGGGTATGAATGTATTCAAAGTGATTCTCAAACCAGTTTTCAGGCAGTCGATGTTTATTATTTTAGAAATATATTCCCCACATTAATGGAAAGGAGTTTAATGCAGAATTTCATCATTACCAACATCATGAAAGACTCATGTAGTTTAACTGGTCATAGCCAATGGATAGTCAATTAAATGGTTACATTTGGATTATGGACACTGTAATCCATAGCTCTGGAAGTTTTCTCTACAATGAACCATTTCGTGTTGAACCAGTGAATCTAAATTTTTTTGTTTACATCTTAATGTTTGATTTAAGCAAAGAAACATCAACATACATTCCAATTATGATTAATAGGTGAATAATAAGTCTGAAGTTTATGGTTATATGTAATCTAAGATGCTATGTACAGCTTCTTATTAATATCGCTATTATTGGCATTAATATTATTATTTTGAATCTGGAAACTCATACAGCAGGTATAGAGCAGGAATTTAAAGAAGAAGCCAGATGCACAATACAGGTGTGGACACTCTCTCTCCCTACATCTCTCCCTCCCTCATTTTCAACATTCCTGCCATCACTGCTTGTCTATTTCCGTATTTTTTTCACTCTGTCCGGACCACGGACACTTTCATGTTTGCCTGCCTTTGAAGGGCTGCGAAGGGTGCGCACGCACACACACACACAGACACACACACACACACCAGACACACACACACACACACAAAAACACATGCAACCTGCATGTGAACTGGAATTAAACACATTCACAAACAGATTTACATGGCATTCTTTGGAGTACATGAAGTCTATTTGAGAAGGTAGACGTGCTAAGTTTTTTTTGTGGTGGGGAGAAGAAAAGAGCAGGTGGGGAAAAATAATAATAAAACACAAGAAAAAGAATGAGAGAAGAGAGGGAACAGAAGAAAGAGAGAGCAAGAACAAACAGCATCCAGACAGGAGTGGTTAACGAGCATGAAAAATACATGAAAGGGTTACTCTCTCTCCAACGGAACAGGACGCCCGTGGAATACCAATACCTTTCCTCCTCCCTCTACATCACATACACATACACACACACAGACACACACACTCAACCACAGGTTTCCTTTTCCCCCTTCACCTCCAAACAAAACATAGATGCTTGAATGTTTCTCTAACACAAGCATGCACATGATGCTCTGATGTGGCATCTGTGTATTCTGGGCACCAATGTATTTGTCACTTACAGGAACACACATTCACACATATTTAAACAAGAGCACACACACACACACACACACGCACACACACACGTATATTTGAGTGTACTGCAGGGCAGGGAATGCAGTTCCATGTCAGTTTACTCAACAGTGATGGGGAAAATTACTCTCTTAATGCCTATAAGAATAACTATGATTACCTCTGAAACAACAGCTATGAAGAGTGTGTGTGCACATGCAGGTACGTTTGTGTGTAGTCAGAGAATACCTCAGTTTTACACAGTGCCCTTTGTTAAAATGATACTCTACAAAAAAAGTTAAGTGAATTCAGCTGATTTTTCAAAAGTACACCATAATGTGCTCGTTCAGAGCTAAACAGTAGAGTGGTTTGGTGTGTAATGTTCAGTTCAAAATGTCAGAACGGCTCACAGTGGTGGTGAAAGAAACCAGACGCCACCTCTAAAAATCTGCCTTTCTGAGGGTTTTGCCCTAAAACATATAATTAAATCCACTAATGGTGGAAAGGATATGCAGGGCAAAACAGTTAGATATGTCCTTTGCAGGCATCACAGACCCTGTTTAGTATCACCAAACCTGTACAGAATCTGATTTCAGATCATTCAAAATGACTTTTTTGTTCAAAGTTTTTTCTTGCTCACTGCAAACAAGGATAGTGTGTGTCCTGAAAACAACAAGCGGCATTTAACACAGCACCCACACAATATAAACAAAACACACTTGGGGTGATGCTGAAACCCTCTACATACTTGATATAATAAATCTGAATACTCTTCACCTCTTCTGGATGATAGCTTTTTTTATTTGCTTGTGCGTAGGCTCTTTGTTTCAAAATACTCTACTGTGCAAAAAAGTACTGAAAGAAGTTGCACTGACATGTTCACTGACAAAACATGATTCTTTTTACGTCATGTCCTATTCTGAGAGTTTGACACGTTGGCAGGTCACAAAACAAAAATTAGATTACTGCCTGATTTGTGCAGACACAGAGTTTGCCATTTTCTGAATACTCAAGTGCATGTAAACACAGTGAACAGATTACTGACAAAATGATTTCATGATTTTCAGCAATTTTGGGACAAGAGAGACCTTGATAACTAGTTGAATTGGACACTTGGAGCAGGAGTAAAGATTTAAACCTTTACAGCTAGTCAAATTGGGGAGGGGGGGCAGATGGGGGGGTGGCAGGAGTCAAACCTCAGCAATCCAGATAATAATGACTGTAACAATTACACATGCAATGATGTTGCAATGAGATGATGGTGTCCAGCACCTTAGCCCTCTATTCCTCTTAACTCCACAAGAAGAAAGACGCCCTCCCCTTCAACTCTAAATCCCTGCATTATTTAATTCCATGCCATAAAACAAGCAGTTTGTTCCTGCGGATGTGCTGAAAAGGCCACGCCGATCTGTATAATGGAGCTTAATAAGTAAGTGTGTGATGTGGTGCCTTTAACACGTAGTGACGCTGCTTCTGGAAAAGGCTACGAGCAAATTTAACAGAGAGAAGGATAAAACAGGGGCTGTCAAACTGCGCTATTTATATAAAAATATCAAATGAACGTGTCTGAGTCAACTCTTCCTCCCTTAAACGTATTCAAGGCTGCCAAGGCTAAAAAGAGAACTTTTGTTCCCTGATCTCAGAGAGAGGTGAGAGTGAGAGAAAGGGAGAGAAAGAGTGGAGGAGGAGGAGGAGAGAGAGAGAGAGAGAGAGAGTAAATGAGAGAGACTGAGTGAGGGAGTGATGTAACCTGGAGCTGAATGGTGAAAGCACCTCACTGACTCCTTTTTCATACTTTAATGAAAAGAGCATCTTTGTGCTGATCTTGTTATATGACTATATGGTAAGATGAACGTGCGTGTGTGTGTGTGTGCAGACACAGAAGCCACACACACAGAATACATGTTTTTGCTGCTTTTCCTTGTTCTTGAACTGCTTTCCTGCTTTGCACTGGGCAGAGGGTTACAGTGTGGATCTGTGAGTATGCAAGGGTCTGTTTGGTAAAGTGATGGACACACACATATTTCTCGCCGAATGACAGCATGTTTGATGTTGGTTGCATCAGGCAGAGGCAAATGGAGGTTCTTGTGCCTTTATCATTATTATTCCTGCAATCACACGCAGCCACTTGATTGGCAGCTGCAGGTTTGTGCAGAAATACACTTATACACTACACAAACTCATACCTCCCTGTAGTACACTGCCTCTTTAGCAAACACGACTAGCACTGAAACATTTCCGACAATCACCATGCTCCTATTTACTGAACTCACATCTAGGAAAACTGTATTTTCATGTATCTACAGCTTCATGTAGTAAGTAAACATCTCTTCAACGAAAGACTATGTTCACACAGCGGCTATGGATTTTGGAAAGTAACACAAAAGTATCGTAGTCAGAAAGAAGATTATTATAAGTATTCCTAATACAGCTTTAGAGGTGTAATTTCGCCATTTGTAACAGTGTGCACAGTGCTTAGAGTGGATATGTGACATAATGCTCCATTCTCATCAAGGACCTTAATGGACCTTACTTCAACAACATGACTGGCGTGCCGGATTAAAAATAGCTTCAAGTAAATCAAATGTAAATCATACTTGTTTTTTGTTCATTACTAAGATGTCTTTCCAAGTGATCCATATGAATGATGCAAGAGGAATGCAATTGTTTACAAACTGCTTTAATTGATAACCATCAATGCTAAGTGATTAATTCTTAGCTGCTATGCCTAGATGTTATAAATGAGTAGAGCAGTCAGCGGTTGAAATATGAATTGGAAAGCTCATGATATGGTGTCTGATTACAGAGAAAGTCGGGGTGATTTAACACTCCTGGTCAAATGACATATTCTGTTGATTTTCTAAGTGAATCTGAGATCAGTCTTAAATATGTCTTAAATGAGCCAAAATCCTTTCAAAGTGTTAATATAAGGAATCCATACCAGATCCATATCAGAAATCTGAACCAGAGTCAAGCACAACTAATATCTCAAGCTCTACTGTGCAGGTCTGTAGCTTTTAAAACTGGAAGCTACCGGAAAAAGAGCTTACAGCCTTACAGAGAAAAATCTCCAAGAACTCTCCATTATCTCTCATATATTTCCAAAACTCTTTTACATGAGAGCCTCTAATCCCCGACGTACACAGATTCAAAGCACATGTGCCCCACACCTCCTTTTCCACCCACCACATACACATATATATACACACGCTCTCTCTCTCTTCCTCTTTCTCAAAGCCTGTTCTTCAGCGAGAGGAGATGAATGAGTATGCACTTAATGGGAGCTATTTGCACAGTTAAATGAGCTTCGCCTCTTCCTCAAGAAGCGAGTCAAATAAAATGTTTTGTGTCTTCTTTCTCTGTATTTGAAAGAATGAAAGGCTCTCTCTTTCCTCGTTCTCTCTTTTCATTCTTTCTGACTCTTCCTCCCCTCCAGCCTTTTAATTGAGTATCATTAATGAACATCAGGGTTTCATTAGCCAATTACACATCGAGGGGGAACGTGTGTATGCATGAGAGTGTGTTTGCAGGGGTAACGGAATGCCTCTGTGACGGGGGTTGATACACAGAACAATGTTTCTCGCTAATAGCCCATTCCTAGCTGCTCTGGATGACTGAAAAATCTCATTATAACACTCAAAAACACACACACACACACACTCACACACACACACACACACACACACACACACACACACACGCACACACACTCACACAACATGAGGAGTGAAACAAAGCCTGAGGCAATGGAGCCGTTCCATTTTTAGTCACCATTCCCTTCAGATTCAGATATCAAGACGGAGAGGGAGAGATGGCAAGATTGGAGGGATAGTGTGTGCTTGAGAGAGAGAGAGAGAGAGAGAGAGAGGGAGAGAGAAGTTTCAAGCTAGCATTCTAAAAACTGAGCTAAAAGTGTGTCCACAAAGTCATAACGAAGTTGAAGCTACACAGAGGAGAACCGAAAGACAGCAATGTTATGAGATAATTGAACAGAAATGTCACACAGTATGCGGGTGGAAAGTACTAGAAAGCCTAGAAAAAAATAAAAACACACAGAAAGACTGAATTTGTACCCTACATTTTTAAAGTTAAAACAGACTGACTGCTTCTTGAGGTCCACCTACCCCATATAATTTGATCATATCACATAAAATGTTATCAATGAATAAATAAAATAATCAAAAATAATAAATCATTAACAAGTAGTGAATCTGGAGTAGTTTCATATGCTCAACTCTTAACCATGTGTTTATTGCAGATTATCACATCAAAATAACGTTAAAACGAGGTTTATCACGCAGCCCTAATGTTCAACCATATTTTATAGTTTTTAGCGGAGGTCAAAACAAACCAAACAGGGCACAAAACACAGGCTACTGAAGCGAAATGTAGCTCGGCCCTTTGTCAGTCCAATGGTCTCTTCCACACATGCAAAACTGCATGACGCAAGATTTTATTTATTTAAAAGTTAAGATGGAACAACAGTGCTCGACACTGGTGCTCAAGGACCATAGCTGTGTGTCCCTGCTCTACCCTATTTATCACTGGTCAGTTCCTTATCACATGGCCATTCCTGAGCAGGCAGATATTGTTGTTGATGGATAGGTTGGTGGACCATTCTCAACATAGCAATGCCAGTGGTTTTCACATCAGTGCCACTGCTAGGCCGAGAGTGGTCCACTATCCAAAATGTCCAGAAAGGTCCAGCTTTGTGTTTAGAACTGACCACTAACAACGGGGTTAGAGGATGGCAAACACTACCCGTGCATGGAAAACGATGAGCTATAGTCTATGAACCAGAGAAGTGGACCCATAGGCAAGGAGATTGTGGTACTGTGGCTGGCAATGTATACTTTAATCTTGCTCTTTCTATCTCAGCATTGAGAAGTAAACTCACTCCACCAGTGTTTACTGTTATTTAATCACAATTACTTATCAGCAATGTCAGCCAGTTCCATGCCTGTGGTCCATGTCTTTTACATGATTAAACATAGATAAAATTTTGTTGGAAAGGTAAACACAGGAAACTGCTAGAAGCACTGGACATGTCTGGATCCTCATTATTTGTTAAATTATCTTATGATTAAATGGAAGTGGGTCAATTCAGGAAACTAAATTACTCACTCTGTTGACATTGTGCACAATTCCTCAAGATGTCTCATTTGCAAGCAACTGCCTTGAGGGTGTCTCTGACATAAATATTTTCTCCCATAGAAAAATAAGAAGCCCTTTGTTCTAATTTCAAGAAAATCTTGTTGAATTACACAGCACCAAAGTAGTTTAGTGGGTTACTTCTGTAACTTCACAAACAAGTCTTTTCTCCTTTTTCTTTTCCTTTTAAACATTACAAGTAGAACAAAGGGAGGGAGGGGGAGGGAGAGAGAGAAAGAGAGAGAGAAAGAGAGAGAGCAGTCTTTGAAAGTGATTAGTCAGTTAATACACACATCTGCGCTGAGCTACAATTGGCTTTGGGCCCTCTTTCTAAAACCTGGCATCTATTTTAGTGTTTTGCTTTTTTTTCAGTATAGCCTCCTTTAAAGGACTCTAACTTCACAACTCTACAAGATACAAAATCTACTCTAAATACTTTGAGTGAATGTCAGGAGTGTCTAAAATTAAATTAGCCCCAACTGTGTTTCATCACCACCTGCTGATATAAAAAGGAAGTGTAGTCAAAGTTAATAAAGAATAAAAAGTTTTTGAAATTTGACCCACAGAGAATAAAAAGCATACCTCTTTTACAGCAAAGGCAAATCACAGGCAATAAGCTGAGCATAGTACAGAGAACAGACAGAACATACAGAGAACATGTATGTACTATAATAATGTATATTATTAAAAGAATAGTTGCACCCAGAAGGAAGTGTCACATTGCAATGCTATTGGGAAGGAAGATAAATGTTACTAGGATCCATACATGACGATACATGACGGATACGGGCCAGATTTATTTAGCTACACAAACAGAAGTAGTGTCTCTCAGTATGGAGACACATATTTTTTGGTAGTCTCCACCAAGACAAAAGCAAGACTCATCATTGAAGACGTCACTCCATGACAGTCTGACACTACACCATTGCAGTCTGGGGTGATGGTGTTATAGGCAATCTGCATGCATGTAGTGCTGTGTTGTGCAGTCGTCTGTAATGGTGCAGGCTCTAACAGGATGACTCATGGAGGCATCACTGCTCACTAAATTTCCACAATCATGGCTGTTGGGTCAATCAGGCACACCGATAAGCCCCCGTCCTTGCTTACATCACATGTGCGGTCAAATGTAAATAATTTTCCTCACAATGTCAGATGTACCCACCAAGTAGTATTCTTGTTAGTTGATTTCTTCTGGGTGCAGTTATTTGTGCAACTATTCTTTTGATGATGTGTGCACATAAAATAACAAACTAAATGAGTAAAAGGACCTGCTAGACCTCCAAACCTAACACCATCCACTAACAACACTTTCAGAGGAAGGACAATATCAAGCTGCACTGTTGCCTTAGACCCTCTGTTTCTGTCCATCCAACTGTGACAAGACAAGAAACGATTGATTATAGAGACAAAAGGTAGATGAAAAAAGAAAACCATCTAAGAGCCTGGACCTCCAAATCAGTGAACGTGTTAGGATCACCTGGATTGCAAGAAGCAGGATATATTACTTAAGGCTAAACTTTTGAAGATGTGGGAAATATTCTTGCTTATTTCATTAAAAACTCAAAGTAATGTTCAAGAAAGGATGGAAGTCGTAATAAAGTGTAAATGTAGACACAGTAAATACTGAAACACTTTATATTATATTTATAATTGGTTATGAATATCATTTTTGCTTTTAATTTAGATGCACTAAATGCAGCAGCTTGGCCTTATTCTTTTCCTTGCCTCTTTTCACACAGTGAGTACCAAAAAGCAACATGCTAACTAAGCCTGAAAATCTGGAAAAAAAATAAATAAAAAAATCAAAAGAAGAATGGAAGAATGGAAGGAAAAATACAGGGGAAGTAAAACTACACTCCTCTTAGGCTGGTGGCTGGGCCTCCCAGCGCTGGAGGATTACGGCATTATGTTTCTAATGATGGCCGATAATGAGAGAGACATGTGCGTCTGTCATGTTAAATAACATCCATGTTTTTCGCTTCTGCTGCTGCTAAGATCTATGTGCGTGCATATATTTTCTCTGCCTATTAATTAGGAGCCTTGCATTGCAAAACACACTAACATACTGAGCTACCAAGAAGAGGAGGGGAGTGAGGGAGGTAAAAGAGGGATGGATAGGAGGATTATTTCAATGATAATTTGAAGTGTATTAAATGTAATTTTTAAAAAAAATTCTTCAGAGAGAGAGAAAGAGAGAGAGAGAGATAGAGAGAGAGACATAGATATTGAGTTTTCTAAGTTAAGTTGCAGTTCTGCTGCACAAATGTTAAAACCAGAAGCATCATTCACGGTGCTACTACAAAAATTGGACAACAAACAGTGCCTGGTCCTTTGGGGGCCTCAATTAATGCATCTATATGACTTTATAGACAACACTAGCAAAGTTAAGCTAGAAAACTGAACCTGGCTCAATTGGCACTTCAACCTGGCTGTTCTCATAAACAAGTTCAATGTGGGGAGAGAGAGAGAGAGAGAGAGCGTGGGGGGGAAATGATGGGGAAAAGGAGAAGTGAGCGAAAGAGAAACAGGGCCGAAGCCCAGCTGTTTTAAAATGTTTTAATGTGTTGGCAGAACAGCAACGATAAATGACACTGACAACCACGCTGCATTTTGAGCAAGGAGAGAGAGAGGGGACAAGGGAGAGAGAGGAAAAGAGTGAATACAGAAAAAGAGTGAGCGAATGAAGGAGAGAAAGCGAAAGAGAAAGACATAAAGAGGACATCCTAGCGCTCTCGTGCTTCTCATTACTTTCCATAACGTTAGAAGCCATAAGCTGGAGTGCGATAACGGAACAATGTGCCCTTTGGTCAATTAGTTCCATTTTAGAGTGTGCAATCTGCATCTTAAATAGAGTGTGTGAGAATGTGTTCTGTCTGAACAGTAGTTTTAATAATAAATTCTAGAATTCATACGACAATTCATAACCAGTGTGGGCTGATTCCTATGCAGACTGCAGAAGAATGCACTGCAAAGTTCTTTTATTGGCCTAGCACCGTCCTGAGTGCCTATGCTGCACTATGATGTTTATCATTACTTTTCCAAGCAAAAGAAGAGATTCTACAACACCATACAAAAGCCTTCTCACATGAAACACACTACCAGTTTAGACACACCCATCTAAAGGGATCGTTATCTTAAAGTCTCTACAGGCTTATGCCTATTCAAACTGATTAGATGTCTAAAAAAATTAAAATACCTTTGATGTATCACAATATAATATTTTTGACATATTAAACTTTTTTTTAATATGTCAAAAAAATGCTTAGAAAGAAATAATGTTATATCAACCTCCATTTTATCCTCCTGTAAAGTTGCCATTTTGGATGTTTTTTAAGGTGACTGTACAATTTCACGAGTGCTATTTTATAGCCTTCTATTAAAGCCTTCTCACTGATTCTGAAGCAAAGCATTGAGCATACCATTTTGACTGGTAGTGTATTTGTCGGTATTTAAGTCTGTATTTAAAAACAGAGGCTTTAAACAAGCCCACTGGAGCCTCAGGGGCAGGCAGACGCTTGACCAGGACAATAACCATCTCTATTAACAGGCCTCTAGTTCCCTTCACTGCAACACTGGGGTCTTTATTAGAAAATGGACTGGGTTTGATGTTGCTCAGGTAAGTTAGGCAGCAAGGTTTGCTATCTGGGGCTGAACACTGATCCTGTTCATGCAATTTAAAGAGACATTTAGCATGACTTTCAGAATTCATTTGCCCCACTTTATGAGGGGTGTTGCCACTCCATACTTTTAGCTAATCCTGCAGCTATATGTTCACTAAAATGATTCAACTGGATTCACTGATAATTCACCACTGCAAGAACAGCCCAAAAACTTCAAACTGGTCAAAAAAACAAGTGGTCTCCCTTTTTAAAATTCCTTGAGTGACAAATAAGGCCGTGGTGGGAGTTGCTTAAATGAAGCAGAAAAGCGGCAAAGCTAGCATGGCATATCAACGTGTACCAGGCTGTACATCTAATTAAAAACGAGTATGTGATCCAGGCTGGTCTCTCCTTTTATCCTGAGTACAAATTAATTTTATCATAAAGCATCAGCTTAACTCTTCATTTAAACACACCGTACTGCTCTTAATTTCTTCTACCACAGCCTTGTTTTTTTTTTTTTTGCATTGCATTGCTAGGGCACAACATTAAATAAATCTATTGCATCTTCTTTGCGCAGCTAATTAAATAATTACTATTAGTATTATTATATTAGTGTGTGTGAGTGTGTGTACTGTGCGGTACCTGCGTAGCAGCAGTTTAGGGTGGTTCTTGCTCTCCAGGTTTTTGTCGATTAGGTCCGAGAGGAGGTGTTTCAGCACGTCTGTAGCATACTCCAGTCTGCCCTGCAGAGCTGTCATGATGAGGGAGGCCACATTGCCACGGTCACGCATGGAAAAGGAGCGCTGCAGTTCCAGGGTGCGGATAAACGTCAACAAAAACACCTTGTTGTTGATCAGCTGCGCAAACAGCTTCAGAGCCTTCTCCACATTTTGCTGCCCATTACCAGACACCTGCGTTATACAGAGGGAGGCCACACACACAGACACACAAACACAGGTACTGTATAAGCTTAAAGTTAAAGATTGGCAAACAAATCACAATAATACAAATGATCCTCTTATTTTTTAAAGATTTTCTTAACTTGGGGAACATGCTTTCCTTACTTCCTACTTTCCTTACTTTGCTAATTAGCCTCATAACTCACAAACTTGCTGCACATGTTATAATTTCATTTTTAAGACTTAAACTAGGACACACAGTGTCCCTGATGCAAAACATTAAAGGCCACTGCAGTGCTAACAGAGAGATTTCATCCTGCTAAATGTGTTTATGGAAGGAGTTAGAGGGGAGAATCATAGGGTACTTCGCATCTAAAACACATTCCATATTGGTTTTCCTTGGTAAATCCTGCTGCTGTCTAGTACTTCATCATTGGTCTGTTTCTGAGCACTGTCAGAAGGATATTTAAGATTGGTAGACTATTTGGAATTCCTTTAATATACATAATTTCCCATTCTCCAGACATTGTCTTTGAATGTAATACTCCTAATATTTTGAAGATAATACATTTTCAGACATTTTTTGACCTTGCATTTTTAAATTTTACTCTAAGATCTCTATAAAACATTGTAAAGATATGTGGGATGACAGCAAAATTTGTATATATACAATAATTTGGGGTAAAAGGGACAACAGCATAACTGAGCATAACTGCCTTTTAAACATCACAGCTTTTCAAGAACTCATACCTCTTCTCACAAATATGAAACTGATCTGTTCCATTATATATCTATACCTAGTAGCACATCTCCTATCAATTAGTAATAAGTACTTAGACAGTGTGCTTCAAGGAACGGCAGGACAAAGAGGGTGAAGGTCATTGTTGCTCTCCCTATGTTGTATTGTCTATAGCTCACTCAACTGGATATTAGCTATTCCATTAGTAGTAGATGACTGCTGTCAGGTGAAATACTGCAGAGATATATCACTATAGTGTGATATTATGTGTCACATAAATATTCATGTGTGTGTGGCGGGTGCGAGGTGGGTGCATGTGCGTATGCACACAGTGAAATGTCATTTCTGTTTTGAAATACAAATATAAGAGGATATTGATTCTACTTTAAAGTTAAACAACCAACTACATTAATACCAAACACTCATATCTTCAAATATGATTGTCACTTTACAGAAGAGGAATAAGTTTCTTAGCTTTGGAGCTTAATGGAGCAGGGTTTACACATACCTCCAGCTCTCTGAGAACTGGGTGGTCCTCAATGCCGGGGAAGAGCACTCTCATAGCGTAGGTGCGGTAGTCCAGGTGAGGGATGCCAGCCCTGTCCAGATCACTGGTCAGCTCATTAATGTCGGTCTGCAACTCTGCAAAGGCTGGAGAAGGCGAGAGGGCATTTAATATATGCAAAGAAAACTGAGGTCACAGCTCATAGGCTTCAACAATAAGAATGCATGAAGGAATGAGAATGGTAATTTTAGTAGGGCTTAGTAGGGCGTTGGAGTTGACAAAGATAAGACAAAAATTTATTTGAAAAGTGGAATCTTGAATATTTATTAAGCACTAAGGCACAAGCGGCACTGTGTGTAACAGTGATTTTTACAGGTATAGGATGTATTTAGCATTATGCTATATGTAAAATGGCTGAAATAGCTCCCTTGGTCCCATATAGTGCACTGCATAGAAATTTCTTCTGAACCTAAACAGTGTATAATATGTCTAACAAATAGCCAATTGGATTAAACCACATGTGTAAAAAGTGAATTTACCCACATACTGGACAAACACTTTACTATTTAGGTGCAGCAGCCAGCATATCATAACTTAGCCTATGCTTTATAGAGAAAGTCAGGAAGTCATCCTGGATTTGATGTCACTGATTAAGGCATGAAATGTTGTAATTCTTTCCCTTTTTTGTACCAAAGCTTGTAATATTATTAGAAAATGGGACCAGATGTTAAATGTTGTTTTATTTAAAAACCTAAAAAAAAAGTACACACACATACACAGTCACACACACACACATTTGTTTTTGTCTATTACATAGCCTTTCATGTATTTCCTGGAGAAGTAGGCTTAACTAGAACTACAACTAGCATAACACTAAACCTAACCCTAACCTTAAACCTAATTCCTACTCCAGAGTAACTTACTCTGACTTTAAAATTTCCCTTACTATATAATTGAATGATTTACAAAGGCCCCCACGACGTGACTTAACCAGGTCCCCACAATGTAGCATAAACCTGGCACGCACACACATGCACACACACAGAAGCACATACACACGTGCACAGTTAATAAATTGACTGTGTGCTATAGTGTGTGTTCCCTGCTGATAGAGACCAGAGATGAGGCAGCTTTAATTGAGTCCATTCTGACTGAGCAGCACTCTACCCTAAGGGAGTTTCTCTTTCTCTCTCTCTCTCTCAAACACAAACTTTCATTCTCTTTCTAAAAACCCCCCATCACCATCCAGGCATATACACCTGCCCTAAGCATGGCACACTGTAATTTGGATTCTGCTCAAAGCACAAATCATGGGCTTCACTTGGGCAAAATAAAGAATAGCTTATTGGTCCGCTAAAGGTCATCAGCGGTACTCACATGCTCAGTCTGTAAGAATGTGTGTGTATGTTGCAGCACTGACCTCATGATAAAGCTCACTTCAATACAAACAAAGCTAAAAGAGCAGCTTGCGTGTGCATTACATCACCCATGGCTGAAGGCTCAATATGTGTCATTTAGCTACATCATTAGCTGCAGAAGACTACTGTAATTGAGGTGAAATTGAGCGTCTGAAAACATGGCGCTGTGATTCAGGAGGACGTTTCGGGTGAGTGCTTAAACGAGGGGCCACTAGAAAATATAGGCAGATACTGAACTTGTGTCTGGAACATGACGCAGACATTGTGTAAGTTCAGAGTCATGCTGCAATAGTTTGTGTTGATAATCTTCTCACCTTCCTTGCACTCCAGTGCCACCCTGGACTCTAGGTTGTCCATCTGCATCTGTAGTCGTTTGAGCGTAAGGTCATTTTCTCTGGATTTGCGCTTGTAGGCGATGAGGACAAGGATTACGATGATGAGCAGAAGGCCACCGCCCGCTGCGATGCTCACGATGGCAGGCAGAGTCAGGAGACTGTCTGACAGAATGTTTACAGAGCCAGGAGAGACGTGAAGACCACCCACTTGCACCTGAGAGAGTAAACACACACTGTCACTCTGCAACCTACATTCAAAAACAGATCAAAGAAGTCACCCACAGAAAACGAGAGTAACATACACTGTAACAGATTTACCTACCGAGTACTATTCAGTTAACTGACTAATCATGTTTTCATAAATAACAGTTGTACTGATGCAATTGTGCAATGGTGCTAACTTCGTGCTTGCCACTTGTTTCAACTGACAAATATTAGCTTTTAGTAATAGAGTAGGGCACAAACCAATGCTGGGTAATATGTAACATGGATATTTCACAAAGTAAAACATGTTGAAGAAGAATGTTACATTCTCATACACCCACAAAACCATAATCTGCAAAATGTTACCCTGTTACAGCCTTATTGCTATTACAGTGGCTTTTACTATTTTTTCATTTCTCAATAGCTTGTGTAAGTAAAATAATCCACATATGTATCATTTAAATCAGCCTTTTGTTGTCTGTAATATGCATTGCTCTGAAGAATCTAAACAACATGCCAGGCTAAAGTATAATGGTGGACAGAAACAAAGTATTTTCATTTTATACAACTTTGTACTTTAACTCCACTACATTTCAAATTCATATATCTTACTCTGTACTCCACTACACTATGCAAAATTTGTAGTTCCTTTCAGCACATAAAAAAGGTAAAATGTCAAAATGAAACAAGCTTATTCATGGATTCTTAGCATCCATGGAAATGTCGATTTTAGGCCTGAACTACATCATGAAGCACCCTGAGGAAGGCAGGTAAAGCAGGATGGGGTTAGTAAACAGATGCTGTTCCTGACTTTGTGGGTAAATAGACCACAATATGGAAATATGTACACATGCACTAGTGATTGGTGAGTGCCTTTTTCTGCATTTATACAAACAGTATTTAATTTTATAGTAAATCTGTTTTGGCAAGTTTATGTTTATGAACAAAGACCTGCAGATGCAATACAGCAAAGGAAGACTCATTTGTGAAGCTGTTTAGAGCAAGTTTTTATTAAACTTAAACTTGTAACTAAGTTGCAAATAAGTCTTAAAGCAAAACTTTACTTGTTTGCAAAAAGTTACTTTATAATTCTAGCTAAAGGAAACTGTTCTTCTTTAGTGTTCTGTGCTTATCATAATTTGAATAGACATCAGTGTCAGACTAATTAATGACCTTCTACGAAACGAGAGTGACACTTGAGTCTCTTCAACGAAACTGAGCTGATTAAGAGTCTTGTTCCTGAAATGATAATAGGACATTAGAGCCATAATAAATCATGCTACTTTTACTTCCCATACTTAAGTATATTTAAAGGTAAATACTTTAGTATTTTTACACATGTGGGGGTCTAAAAGGAGGACTTTTACTTTTACAACCTTGGGTATCTCTGCTTAAACTCAAGTACATGGTTTGTGGACTTTGTACTTAACAGAAGCCATATCACACACAGTTTATCCTAGGGTGTACTGCAGAGCACTTTTTGAGTACGCAGTGTATTCATTTATTTTGTGAAGTGTGAAACTAATAATTGCCTGGTGTTCCTAATTAGGCTTTTAACAGCAGTTTAGTTGTGACAGAGTTCTGATCCACATCACCTAGCAAACAGATCCATAACACATACAACACTTTTCAGAACAAACAGGAAGCTGTAATGCAAACTACAAAACACAAAAAAGGAAAACAGAGGCCTACAGTAGTTGTAGTAGTAGTAGTAGTAAACTCAATAAAAAATGTCA
Organism: Prochilodus magdalenae; assembly: GCA_024036415.1. Lineage (NCBI taxonomy): Eukaryota > Metazoa > Chordata > Actinopteri > Characiformes > Prochilodontidae > Prochilodus > Prochilodus magdalenae. The sequence goes on along the minus strand of JAMWET010002973.1, from coordinate 353,783 downwards.
TACCATGACTTTGTACTGGCCAGTAAGGTTGGGGGGCTCACAAAGCAGCTGGGTGTCTGAGACAGTGACTGAGCAGGGGGTCTCTCCAAGGAGCACTGTGTAGTTTAGCTTTACTCCACCTGAGGCTGGGGGAACCAGGTTCTTCCCCTAAGAGACACACGCAGATGCTGGGTTATTTTAACAGATAAATCACAATTTAAATGATATATCACAATTTTGATGACTGTAAATATCATTACACTATCAAGTAAATGTGCAGTAAAAATGTGCCTAGTTTAGGGGGGGTAGCTTGTGGGTACACAACATATACAAGCAAAAAAATTACTACTACTAACTAGCAAATGTGGTGCTGCTAGTAAAAATAAGCTACATTAAAGAAACCGCTGCTTTTTGTTTATGTCATGCTAATTTGGATTGTGAAGTTACACAGTTCTGTCAATCGCTGTAATGACTGTTTTTTCTGAGGACCCTCCTTTTCTTTTGATTAAACTGGTCAGCACAGAAAAACCCTCGTGACATAGGCCCATCACATTTTTTATTTAGTGGTAGGAGCGTCCTGAGAAATATTGGTTGATCCACATGAGTTTCTGCAGATGTGTTTTATGATGCTCTCAAATGAATTCCAAAGCACACTTTTGCTCAGATGATAAATGATCAATTTATCAAATGAGTAAACAGTAAATTTCTCTTAACCAATCAGTAAACATATGACAAATTTCAACTTTGTGTAAACCGTTCATCAAATGTCACAGACCTGCGCTACAAGCTCAACACAAGACTGGACTGACACAGGTGACACAGAGGTGACTCTTCTGAGCAGACTAACATATATGCCAGTACGCAGGTTAGTAAGATCAACTATTCTGAAGCCCAAGACAGGCTACATTAGGATGAACAAGATGGAGTGCGACAACTCTGTAACAGAGTGCAGCCTCCTTTCCAGCCGGCCGGTGTAACCTTGGCACAAGCAAAATATTAGGTATGAAACATTAGTATCTCGTTAAGTTTTGTCCTTAATGCGTGACCCCAGTCACTATCAGTAGTCGACTCATCATAGACGCAAGCTCACGAGTACACTGCACACTGGGCTCCTGGTGATACAATGTGACTGTTAAAAGGCATGATTTACATCAGTCGTGATGAATGTGGTGCTACCTTCAGTATAATGGGTGAGCCTGGCTTCTGCTCCAGAACTCCATTGGTGCTGAGGGGCTCAAAGTAGGGGTTGGGATAGTACAGGAAGTTGGTGTTGTTGTAAACCAGCAGAGCCTGCACATTATTGAATATGAAGCCAAACTCGTCTGCGTGTTTTACCGAGTCCAGACCAGGCCTGTATTCCGCCGTCAGAGACGGAGCGAAGCAGCTCATAGTGGTAGTGTTCAAGACCTTGCAAACCTGAGAAAGAGAAAGCAGATGAAAATAGAAATTACAGTTACTCTTTTTATTCTTCTTATTATCAAGTACAGTTGTTACTGCTTTGCCGAAATTGGACTTGATACGGTTATGCCAATGCATATTGAATTGAAAATATAAAAAGTTTTTAAATTAAACCCTGGTCAAATTAAATAATAATAATATTTAATCATTTGTATGTGAAATAATGTGAAAATAAAGCAATTCTTCAACAAACTTAACAACCTACAATATGGCATTTTTATTTAGCAATGAAAAACCAACATAAACATATAAAAGGATATACACAAGGATATTGTGTTTTCAACTATATGTTAAATTCAGCAAACTATAAATAGAAATTATGCATAAAAAGGCTCCCCACAGGCTGTACACTTACATTCACTTGAAAATCACATTACGTACAAGTTGATGGTAATCGGTCAAGCTTTTGCATACTTTTGCATATGCCCACCATTCAAGAATACTGGAATACCTAACGGTTCCTGTGGGCAGTATTCTCTGACCTGAGGACTGAGGAAGACTAGAGGATGACCAACACAAATTGTGCAGCAACAGGTAAGCTATCATCTCTGACCTATGTCCAAAAATATGTCCAATAGAGTGGACAGTAAGTGGACAGTAAGTGATGTTTAGAAACGTCAGCAGCACTGCACAACCAACACTAATACACCACCACCTTAGCGTCACTGCAGTGCTGAGGATGAACCACTACTAAAATAATACCTGCTCTGTGGTGGTCCTGAGGGGGACCTGACCATTGATGAACAGTGTGAAAGGACAAAGCATGCAGAGAATTAGAGACTACAGTATGTAGTTGTAGAATTTACAAAGTGCTCCTGTAAGGTAAGAGAAGTGAAGAAACAGGAAGATGGTTTTAATGAAGGGGGCAGTGGGTATATAAAGTGACTGGTAATCTATCTAAATTACTATTCATGTATTCTTTCAACTCTGCTTCATCCAAAGTAGGTTCCTGAGTTCTATTCATCTGCTTAAAAGTATTCACTGAGGTGTATTCATCTGTTTCCTTTCTGAGTATGTTGGCAGAACCAAAGCAAATGAAGCAACACCTCCTAAAATAGTCAAAAGGCGGTACAGCACAAAAACATGAGCAGACCAACAGTGCTGGAGTGTCCTCATGCTCTATTTCTCAAAGCTCCTGATATCAAACATGAAGGAGCTGCGGTTCGGACCACTGAAGAACCAGCGAAGCATCTCTTCGTGCCCTTGTTATTTTAAACAACAGAAAAAAAGACATGGCCAAGCACTCCTGACTGTACCGAACTAGAGAAGATCGTACTGCTGGACTGGTAATACTGTATGTACAGGACATATACATGTAAAATGTATCTCAGATTTCTTTATTTAGCTCCCGGTGAACATGTACCCAAATGAAAGTTGCAGGTTACCAAGAAAGGGCACAGCAGTGTTCCTAACACCAAGAAGGAAATTCAGCATGCTCTTCCTTATCCTTCTATACACCATATAAAACCTATACGTCCGACAGTGCACTAGTGAATCTATTTCTTCTCTACTGACACCGACAGTTCTTGTCTTTGTGATACGCAATAATAGATTTTATTAATATTTTCATAATATGATGCATTTTATATTTAAAAGGACATAAATACTGAAATAGATAGCTTAATCTAGCAACCTAATAAAACAGGCTAATGTTTCTGGAGAAAATGGGCCAGCTAACATGTAGCTTTGATTAACAGACATGCATTAATGATTCTGTGTTACAGTATCATAAGAACAATAAATGCACTAATTTCACATATTGCACTTAGAATCTTGCACAGAAGTTTATAATTATAAAGGATTATAATTTTTTTTCTAATATGTTAAACTAATCAAATACATTTTTACTATTTACCTTATAATATAATATATTATCAGACATTTGATAAAATATATATATATTTTAATTTTATCAAATTATTTTGTTATCAAATAATTAATTTTATTAATTTTTATTTTTTTACTATTTTTACTATTCAAGTTTGTTCTCTGTAGATGATATGTTTTGATATGTCATGTTATATGATACATTATGTAGTAAAAACAACAATATATATAATTTGAGGTGTTTAAATGCTTGCACAAGGATTCATCAAGTAAGGCCAGCCAGTGCTTACTGAAGCACATGAATTTCAAATTACTCTCCCAAGTTGTATAGCAATAAAATAAAAGTTTTACACACATTTTAACTAATGCAAAGCACTTGCCAAATTACATTAAGTGGATATATAAATCTGGCACACCCCACCATTTTCAATATATCAGCATTTTTGGATTAAAAATCCACCATTCAATAAATGCACAGAGTGAGTTAATAGTCTGGCAGTCTATTGGCGTCCTGATCAGCTATCTATGCTCTACAATAATCTTGATAGCAAATAAGTCAAATTATTCTGTTCCCCACACAGCACACGCAGAGAGATGTCACATACACACGACCATTCATTTACACCCAGGCACTGAGCCTTCCCCCTCTGTGCTCCAGAGAGCGCCACTAACTCTCGAACAACAAAATTGATTGCAGCAAATCCCTTACTGCGCTGTGAGGTTTTCATCTCATCTCCCTCTCTTCTCTCGCTTTCCAGGGGGAAGCTTAATTAGAGCTAAATATCTTCAAAGCATGGCGAATGCCACACCCCATACCTGCACTGCTACGGGGAATGATCAATGCAAACTCATTTTGGCCACAAAAAAACTATCTGCAAAATAAAATGTAAAATCAAACACAGAAGAGTGTCTAGATTCAGACGTCTGCGTGTCAGGACGCCTCAGGCCACATCTCTATCCATCGTATTGGGCCTTTATTTCTACACTCTCCTATGAAGCTGGATATATGGCAAGAGCATCTGTCTGCTCTCTTGATTCTAGATTTGCATCATTAGCGTGTCATATACTGTGTGATCCCTAGTTTTCATTATGTCACTGTTCACTAGCACTAGGAAAACACAGTTAATAAAAGCTCACTTATCTTCTCTTTCTCTCCACCCCCAATTATCATCCAGGGCATGGTCAGCTAGCTTAGAGACTCTGTCTAACACTGCGTTTCACTTAATCCTTTGCATGGATCCCAGCTATCCGCCAAAATACAGTATTTCATTACACTAGTCAGTAAACCGCCATTTCTCTGTTTTTGGGTTGCATGAAAAATCTTAATTTCATGTAAATCAGTTACTTGCATGACTAATTGGCTTGAATGTAAACACAAGGAGCTGTAGCTGTAATAAAAAGTTTGGGAATGCTGTGACAAACAGAGCTACTCTTCACCAAGTGCTAAATTACCATCATGGAGAAAATGTGGCACTTTAAGCTTAGGGCTGCTTATAAACAACGGAGCACCAACATGGAGGGAAATCTTTCATTACTGATCGTTCAGCTAGTTCAGAATCAACATCTGCAAGTTTACTCATGGTAAGGTACATTTGTGCTTTTACCGAAAGCTAAGCTAATAGCATATCAGACTACTTTAGCCTTCATTTTAAGAAAATGCTCCCAGACTCTACCTTTTTTTAAATGTTCAGTCATAACTGTTCTCATTTAACACTGGTGCAACACTATAAATGTATTGCCCTCTTCATTGTTAACACACTGGAATTGACATCCCTTTAAAACTGTAGAAGGAAGATGAAAAGAGTGTTATTTTCAAATGTTGTCAATTTATTGTCAAGTAATTGCTTGTAAAGTGGAATTTCGGACTTTGTCAGACTTGTGGTAAGGTTTCTTGGGTAGACGGCCCTCCTAGACGAGAAAAATAGATTTAGTGCTCTCCGCCTCAGGAGAAAGTGAGGTCCGGCTGGAGATAACGTTAGCCTAAACACATTTCCAACATTACTGCAGCATTATTGAGATATTCAACATTATACAATTCTACCATGGTACAAAGACTGCCATTAACACTGCCTGGTTTAAAATGAATGTGACTATAATATCTCTGGCGCCATGCTATGGTCCTACTGCGCAAGTTCTCTATGCAGCCAAAGCCATCAGAAGCCTCTGGCCTACTGTCAAGCAGAGATCACACTGGGAGCAACACTATGAGGGGGGGAAAAAAACCTTCAGCTAAACTGTTGCTCGGCTGTGTTCATGCCATAGTGTCAACAGATTGCTCATTTAAAAGCATTAAATGACCATAACCTACAAGACGCAGTATATAATAAATATGCCACCATTTCATTTACTCAATGCCATTTAATTGTAGACAACTCAAACATATGCAGATTAATGCTAGTTAAATATTCCGTTGGATTCTTCCTAATGAAATGAAAGAGTATTCTCAGATACTCTTAATGCCTCGGAGGAACGCCTATGGCTCTGCTGTAGAATTTAGATCTATTTCTTCTTCCTCCCTTAGTGGAAGTGTCATGTGAGAGAGAACAGGGACAGATGCTACCACAGCAACGCGCCTCATGCTGCCTGGAACAGCACCCGCACTAGCAATTTAGTGCTGGCTCACAATACCATCTGGTCCAAACTGGCTGGATGCTGCTTGGTTTTTTACCACAATTTGGCTTTTTTCAGCATGCCAGTTTTTCCTTCTCCATGAACACAAACAACTATCTTTGCATGCACGTACAATCATACAAAATTGACTTTTATTAAACTGGTATGTAAACACCACTATAACATTTTTTATTGTATCTTTTATTCCTCTGTCCACAAAGAGTGAAAATATACAGAACCTAACGGCAAAAGCTCAATTCCCTGATCTCCTTAATACATATCTATTTATATAATTGCATATGCAGCTTACAGCTTGTTAGCCCAGCCCATTCATGTTGAGGTGATGGAGTGTTTTAGCCCTTTCTGAATGCAGGACAGCGAATAACAGGAGTAATTTATATACATCAGTCTTAAAAGCAGAGTACAATATAGCCTGTTGTAATCTAAGACATAAATATAGATTGAAACTCGTCGCATTAAAATATGTATAATTTATTTTGCTACATAAAACCATGCAGATATTTTTTTGCAGTCCTCTGGGGTGTAAATGAAACACAAACAAAACGTAGGCTATGGCCTGTTTAAAGTGGGTGGACCTATTGGACTAGATGATATAGGATATATATTTAGTATTACTGTCATGGTCTATGTAGGATAAATCCTCTTTACCCATTCTTTACAGTATGTAAAAATGCAACTGCTATGCTTGAAGTAGCTTCAGGTATTTTGGTGTGCATTTAAAAAAATACCTGGATTCTCTCTGACTCGCCAGGATCCTCCAGAATTAATCAACTAAAACCACATGGCTGCTGTTATTAGCGAGGGAATATTGGCTTCATCCAGTTACTACGGATTTTAATTACTGGGCTAAAACAGAACAGGTAAGGTCAGGTAAGAACAGGGCCACCCACACTAAAGCTTGCATGGTCATCCAGGTCAACATCTAGACCGAAACGAGTGTCAGACCTAAAGATAAACCTTCACACAGACGTGTAGTTTCTGCATTAAAAAAGCCAGCCTTACAGCTCTGGCTCAGCTGGAAGCCAAGACAAAGGCAAAGATGGAAAGGGAGAATAAGAGCAGCTTATGGGATTTCTGCTTGAAGGAGGCTGTTAATGTAAGACTCTGCTGAGGCCCCATGCTGAAGGATGATGGTCAGGGCACTCTATTAAAAACGAGGAGTTCAGAGGAAGCAGCGACACTTGGGGCAGATGCTGAATAATGTTCTTTGTTTCTCTCCTACTATACACGGATACAACAGGACTTTGACCAGGTGAGCAGAGTAACATAAACGGACTAACTGAAACGAAGCCCTAAATTATTCAATTATACAAGTGCCAGTACACCTACTATATCCAGTACTGTACAGACAGACCTTACCCTGCATTTATTTCAATTCCAGCCTTACTGGCCATCTATTACATGTGGTTTATTTTAGCATTAGGATAAAAAGCAGAATACATACATTTAACAAAAGATTACACAGAAGTCTAAACAGTTACAGACGCCGTAAATTAATGAATATGATATCATATAGAAATTCGACAGTTGGTGGGCCACCTTACACCCCCTTATACCTTCTGATTCTTTTCTGTAGACTCCCATTTATTTTGGAGGTACAGATTTCCAAGGTTCACCAGTTTTGAATGTGGTATGGTATGAATAAGCACAATCACAATCAAGACTTTTACATGAAAAGTGGTCTGCCAACCAAAATACCAAGCCCATAGTGGTTCTGTGCTCAGAAAACCGAGCTAAAGGATGGCAAATACAAATTTTGGACTTGGTCTGTGTGGCCCTATGGTTGTCCTTTTCCACTGTATTGTAACAGACAGGCTAGAGTCAGTAACTGCAAAGCAGTGTGCACCTATAGCAGGCAAAAAAAATTGCCACTGAGAGCAGATACAGGTAGGTGTACTTAACAAGCTGGGAACTCTGAGTAAGCGGAGGAGGGGCACATATATATATTCTGTTTGAGTTCGGCATTCTTTTAAAAGTGGTGTCTTGGGACGTTTTTGACACTGATTGCTGGGAACATCATCTGATTGCATGTGTTTCTGAAGTGCTTCACTTCAGAGCCATGCTTAAGTGGCTTTCTGATCAGCTAGGATAGCAGCTGATAATACTTTAGGAATCCATCTCGTCTCGTCATTATTGCCTCTCCCTGCCATTCCATGTGCTAGATGCTCTTTTTTCCCCATCACCAGAAATAAAATGGAGGCAGTAAAAAAAAATCTGTTCGCCTTAATCAGGACGATGATTAATGTCTCAATTGTGGGCTGGTGACAGGTACTGCGGGACGCACAGTCAATTGTCTTCGTTTTTACATCACTTTTGTGAATCCTGCTAGGTAAAGAAGATGGTGGGGAGGGCATGAAGGAGGTGAGGCAATTTGGGGAGGAGGCAGGTGACAATTTACAGGCCGCACTGACACGCTCTCCGGCTCCAACTGCCAGGATATTCACATTTCTGTTTGCCTCTCCCCAACGAGAAAGGCAAGAGGGAGGGGATGAAGAAATAGAAATGTGTAATTGTAGCCTCAGCAGTTAATAAAAAATCACCCTTCTCCTTTCAGCCTGCGAATCAAAGCTCAGTCTGCTCTTTGGTGAGTGCTCTGATTGGAGGCAGGTAGGAAGGGGGTTTGAGGGGAATAGATCATGCTTGAAAGGAGGAAGCTCCTGTGTCTCTTAATGTCTTTTTCTTTTGCAGATGTAGGGGGGAGAGAGACAGAGACAGAAAAGGGGGGAACCTGACAAAACAGGCAGCGCCCACACAACCATATTTCAGGAGTCCTCTAAGAACTTGCAGCTCTGTGAAGCATACTGCAGCGCGAAGCTGCTGTCGTACCTCATCATGTTATGGATTTCCTCTTTTTTTTTAAGAGAGGGATTTCGGGGAAAACTGCCTTAACACAGGTACACGTGTAGAACTCGGGCCCAAAGCAAAGCTACAGATACAGAGTGGATCCTACTCCTGTACTTGTCACGCTAAAAAGTCCTGGAAAACAAAAAAACTTTACACCATACTATTATTACAGCACACTGTTACTACCACAATCTCACCATGTAACGGGCTGAAAGGCATTCCAAATGCTAATACAGGGTAGTCAATAAGCTTAAGATCTCTACTGAAAATATTATGCATTTTGAATTTGTTTGCACATGAATACACAGCTTTTGCATTGCAGATGATTACATAAGTTTTACATGACTACCGAGCATTAATAGGTACTTTGTCTCTACTTTGCTGCAGCAATAGCCTTTACTCCTCTAAGACAGCTAATACACTAGGTATTGGAACATTGCTGTAAGGGTTTGACTACATTCAGCCACAAGAGCATTAGTGAGGTCAGGTACTAATGTTGGATAATTAGCTCGTGAGCACAAATGCCATTTTAACTCCACAGCTCAGCAGTGCAATGACAGGAAACGTTTACTTGGCATTAGGCACGGTGACCTTATGCTCATGTGGGGCTGGTCCAAACAGTTGCATGCAGTTCTAAGGAGCTTACACAATCCGTTTGTCCTCAATTGAAAGTCTATCAGCAATGGGTGCACCTTAAAATATCTGAATTACATAAATAGAAGGGCTTTCTTTATTCCCACATGAGAGATTATCTCTGACTTTCAAGATAGCTGAACTGTTTACATTTTTAGATGGTTTCTGGACATAAAAAAGTACCACACAAATTAAGAAGCATTATACTTTGAAAACAAGAAGAGGGGAAGCGGGCCGGCGTGCTAGCCAGGCTCAGGGCTAACGCCGACAGACCCCCGATTCCAACCTCTCTTCCTGGTAAGGAAATGTCACTGATGCTGGTACTTTGCTGGTACTGTACTTTGCTGGTAGATTTTAGCATAAAGAACAATACTGTAGGCTCAATTTATAAACCATTTCATGGCACATAGGAAAAGGAAGCACTGACATAAATAAATGATAGCACAGTACATAATTCTAGATCTCCTTTACTTCTTTATCCAAAACTGACCCACTTGATATCCAACAGTGGATAAGACATGGAAGGAACACAGTGAATAAGAGCCAAAATGGACTCATCAAAGCTCTTTTGTTCTGACTGTTTTAGCTCTTAGTCAACAATGTAATTATATTTACTGACAGTAAAGATGAAGATACTGAAGATACAATATAGTTTAGAAATATGTTTTTATGTTTGTTTTGTATATGTATGTGTATGTGTTGTGTGGTTTGCAGCTCTCTAAGGGAAACTAATCAATTGGAGCTCATTTCTGATCGATGAAAAGATTCCTACAATTCGTGTCCCATATAAAGGCCCATACTGGCTTAAAATTTGTTATATTGATAAAAGGGATTTTTACTGATGGATATGTTGTAATTATTTCTCATTCATACAGACAGAGGCACTCAAGTTTGATTGACGGTCTTAATGTTAAGGACCTAAGGAAGTAACTTGTGTTTTGCTTTTCTGTTTGTTATTTTGGAAGCTAGTCTCCCTCCGGCAATTTTTTTTTCTAAGAGCCCTGCTTGTATTTGCAACAACATTAAGATGAAAAAACATAGTGATCTAGACTTGTGTTTTGGTCTAGAGACAACGTTTTTTAAAAATGGTACAAAACTACAAAAGCTATGTGAATTCATTTGTTGTTTTGATTTTATACAACAGATCAATCTGAGATTATTTGTGATAACAGCACATTTTTTACTTTAGCACAAACAAAAACAGGAAATGAGCATATCAGGTAAAGATTTCCTCTGCAAAATGCTTGGTCAGGTTCTACGGATGAGTGTAACAGTAGGCAAACATCAAATTCTGATATTGTCTTTGCTCAAAGCAAGCCTTTGGTTCAGAAAAACAAAATTAGCCAGAAATACGGCTCAGCAAACAAGATGGGCTGGGAAATGCTTTCAGGTTAATCTTAACATTAAATATTGAAAAAGCTGAGCTACACCTGATACTGCAACAATTTTATAGCTCTATCTATAATAGAAAAGGCTGCTTTGGTAGAAGGAATCGAATATTAAAGAACATTTGAGACGAGACAATGTTCAGGGACACTCAATAGAACATTTGGTGTTATGTGTGTGATGATCTACAGATGTTTCTATGAGTGAGTGTTTTAGCAAATTAAGAAATTATGAGAGAGAGAGAGTGTGACAGAGAGAGAGAGAGAGAGAGAGAGAGAGAGAGAGAGAGAGAGAGAGAGAGACTGTGTGCATATGTATGTATTTTAAGGCAACTTTAAAGCATTTATATAAAAACATTCATTCTAGAATTACACAAAGCAATGTACTGTGGTACATGATATGGTATATACCTGCCTATGATCAGTGTGAACAGTGAAAGAGTCATATTACAAACAGAGATATCATGTCAGCATTGATGGTATCCGTGTCGAACACTGTAGAAAAAATCCGATCTAACGCTGTAACAAATCTAGCTTGAAACAGACAGAACAGGGATCAATAAAAGAAAAGGTTTCATTGTGCCTTCTCTAATTTCTGTCTCATACTTGGAAATATATTGCATAACAATGTAAAAGGGAAGCTGGATGACATGTGGTTCACCATACTGTATTCCGTACCGTACTGTATTCAGTACTGCCATTTACAGAGACCACCCATTGATATTCCTCGCTCTTCTCCCATGACCAGGCCAGCAAAATGAATAAATAAATAAATAAATACCTTAAACATTCCCTTAATTAAATATGGACCCCCAGGACTAGAAAACAAATGCAAATTGTAATGATTCTTCAACCCCAGTTTGATTATAGCAGTGCCTTGTTATGCTGACGTAGGCTTCTGACAGTGGCTTATCTTCCACTGACATCCAATAAAGCTAACACTCCCTCCATCTTTCTCTCCCCATGAACCTCCATGCAGCTCCCTCTCACACTCAGAATTCCACAATACTCCCAGTGTTCGGCATGCTCCATCTCTTGCAGAACATTTTCTCCCACAACAACAAGCGGCCAGGACAGTCTTGACCAGCACTGGCAAGTTGTGTTGGTTAAAATGCTTCAGTTAAACCCTTCAGGCATACCACTTTGTGGTCACTGAATTATTCAGAGGGGTAGTTTTCTCAGTTTAGAGACAGACCCCTCAACGAGGTCGTGCAGTGGCTTGTGGGTAAGGAGGTTTGTGATTTTTGGAGCCAAGATGATGACTCAGAGCCTTTCTAGCCTCCACGGGTCAACAGAAAAGAGGAAAAAAGTCTAATACACTTAAAAGACAGGCTTTGTCGTGCTCTTTTCCTCCTGTAAGTCACTGATAATTAACTCCGACCTGGAGACAAAGCATGCCAATGCTCAAGGTTGTGCATCTCCGAGGTCGAACTGATACGATTTTGGTTTCATTAGCCTCTCTCTCCAGAGATATCAGCACACACAAGAGAGCCATTCCCCTAAAAGCCTGGGACACAGGTAATTGAGGTCATTTCGAAAAGGGAGGACAAAGAATTAAAGAAAAACTAATAACCAAGAAGCTGAAGAAGTCCCACAGTTTGATAGTACTTACATTAACAGACTCACGTCCCCCATACTTCACTCTTATCCTGGGTTCTTGCACGATGTCTAAGTTGGTTCCAGTCACCACCAGAGGCGTATGTCCACTAGGAGAAAAAAAAATAAAATAAAAATACACCTTGAAGTCAACCTGAAACCAAAACGGTCAAAATCTTTTGCATGTTTATGTTTTAATAGTAACATAAAACAATAAAAACCTATTTTATTCTGCATGTATCTCTCCACAAAGAACAATAAAGGTTAAATCTATAATGAACATATAAATATATATATACCAAATAAAAACCCGTTATTTGGTAATGTTTCATACACATTTTATAACCATTCTGTCATAACTTTCTGTGATAAAGCTTTCTGTGATAAGGGGCAGTTAACTCTTCAGACGTCTAGTTCTTTATCACCACCACTGTAAATATTTCTAACTCAGAAACATTTCAAATAATTTTTAATAAAAGATATAGATCATTTTCTAAAACTCTGAATGAATAAGTTTACATCCCAATACATCTTTTAAAGGTGTAAACTCTTAAAAGGGAGTAGAATCCCCAAAAAGAATGGGTAACCCTCCTAAAAGTGCAGTCTCAGACACAGATGCTCTGAGCACACTCATGGATGGTCCGATATCTTTAGTGTGTTAACCTAGACACACATTGCCGTTACCAATACCTAACAATGCTAGGATTTTGTCATAGTAAACATTTGTTTTTGTTTTTTCGCCATTGCTGTTAATGATGACATATATTATACTGTCTGAGGCCAAGCCAGAAAACTAAAACACATATTTATGTTACTGTAAGTTATATCACAATTCTATCATGCTGTTATATGATAGCTCATAACAACCTGATACATCTGCCCTGGCTTGTTTTTTACACGGTTATACTGGTATTATGTAGCAGGGATCAGGTCAAGTACTACCCAATTTCTCACCACCCAGTCAAATCCTGATTGATAAAATCGACTCCTGGCTACGTATTATTTCCCAGATAAATAACCTGTTTAGAAGTACATCACAACAAAAACTTTTCCCTCAACTCATACCAGCCTTCAGAACTTGCTTCTTTTGTCAAACGGAGCTCTGAAGATAAATAGGCTTGAGAAGGTATTGATCAAAGATGCTTTTAACTAACTTCTGTAGATGCAATCAAACGCATCAGGCGGGCCTTTGAAAACACCAAAGGAACAGAACTGTGGTGATCCTGGTTAACAGTGGTCGTCCGCAGCTTGATAAAATATAACACACATGCATAGAGACTTGGGCTGACGAGGAGGTCTCCCTTCAGTAGTTTTTGCTGCTGCAATCACTGTCAGTAAAGTGTTTCAAGAAACCGATCAGTTCCAGGCACTGCATTAGCTGAGCTCGGGTTGTAGCTGCACAGTCATTTGGCTTTCATTTTCAACAATGCTCCAGTGATGTTAGTGCCACAGCTGCTCTCTGGTCTGGTCCGACCCACTCTGCCTGCTGCTGTAACACAGCATGTTCAGGGAGCTTCCTGACAAGTTTAATAAGGGTCTTTATAGTATTATAATGCCCAAACAGTAGAGAGAGAGGATCAGCTGATTTAAATTCATTAATATTGCAGCACAAGTGACAAGCTTCTATATGTCTTAGCAGTTATGTTAATTTTGCTTAATAGTTGTTATTTCTTTATCAGTGTTTTTGGTCGTAACATGCAAGAGCACAGGAGTGAGTTTGAAATTGTGAGGGACATATTTGCTACCATTGACCGAAGCCCACCCACCCCTCAGTTATGGTCTATAATTTATTCATTTGGTAGCATTATGCTAAAATGAGAAGTCTTTACATGTGAACAAATTTACAAATGAAGACTTTACATTAAGATTAGAGTTTCAGTGTTACAAGACTGAGACAAGACTAAGACTCCTCCCTAATTGGTCACATTTCCCCACATTGGCCAGGGTGTCCTTTAACCATAAAAGTGTTTTGCGTCTAGCAGTTCTGCCTGTATCACTGTTGTAAGGTAAGCGTCTATAAGCGGTTTAAGACGAGACCACTGGAGCTTAAGTTACAGCTACGTGTTCATTTCAGTATAAAGCAAGCACAATATAAATTAGCTGTGGGCATTTTGCCAATAATATCGGCTAGTGTTATTGTCCAACTGACATATCCAATACCTAATACATCGGTTGAGCCCTGCTTCTTATTATGTGTATACTGGCTGGGCTGTCAGGGGTATTTCTCATCTAAGCTGGTTAATAAGGAGGGAAGGTCAGGTCACTGTACAGCTGCAGTGCACCCACACTGAGAGACTGGAGATCAGTTAGGCTGGAAATGAGCAGCGGAAAGAAAGAAAGAAATACGGTTACCTAAGCATGTGTGGGGGCAAAAGAAAGAACAGCATGCCTCTGGATTCAGCAGTACCACATTAAAGTAAGTTTACAGTCAGTAAAAATAATTCACAAATGTCAGCAAAAACGACCAAAAACTTTCATTTGTTTGTAGTGAAAATATATTTTCACAGATAACTTCATAATGCACTGAAATCTAATCACTAACAGATCAGAGAAGCAACAACTTAGCAAACTAAAACTATCAACTTTCATTTGAGCTGTCAGTCTGAGGGATTCGTGAATTCTCCTGGCAGTCTGCATACTACATCTCTTCAGCAATACGTTTGTCAGTTAAGCCTCCATTGTAGATCATTTTGACCATCTGTTTATTTGACACGGGGACATAGAAACAGAGAAATTTCCTCAACCACCTACTCTAAATTCCCCACAGTCTCTCTTCAGCAGTCTAGTCTGGTTGATGTTAGTGATGCATTTAAAGTGAGTGAGATGCTGAAGCATAGACAGCACTCTGCCAGAGCCTTTGATCACCCCCACCCCCCAAGAACCCCGCCCGTGTATTTGTTTATATATGCTGGCTTCAGGGGAACAAGCGCCGGACTCCCACCGTTCTCCAAGCAATATGTGAGTGGGCAAAGGGAGGTGCTGCTGCCTCGTCGAAATTTACTTTGGAACACATAAAAGCAAAGGCCTCCTCTCTCTTTGCATCTATGCCAATTCAACTACATTTGCTACTGTCCTTTATTTTCGGCACTGGTGTGATATCCTTCTAGGATAAGGCAATTTTAAGTAAAGCTCTACCAAATGGTAACCCTAAAACTCACATAAGTCACATAACAATTACAATTTACATCACTTTGTTTCAAACAAAACAAGCCAAGGGCAACAATACCTCTTCTTTCATTTCAAATGGTATATATTGTGGTAAATATTTATGTGTTGTATTAACACAAACATGCATCAAGTCTATACTGTCTGCTTTTTATGTGAAAAAGGTACAAGATGGGACATTATTAACACTTCATCCAAAACTCACTCCCTTTTTTTAAAACCTTCTTTCCTCTCCTCTTTTGTCTCTGTGTCATGAGGCCCTGCTGTGCGATCTCAAACTGAACTCCATTTCCATGCCATCTGCTCCAGGCTCACACCTCTGCCACATGTTCCGAGCCACTCCTGTTCTGTCCTGCTGAAGTGCTCATCAGTTGCGCTAATTTCAAATCTGACAGCACTGCAGTGGCATATTCAGCAGCAGCCAGCACCAGACGGACATGTGCTGGGACTTTCCAAGCCACTTGCTCTCACTCATCATGTGTTTAAACTAAGCCAGAGAACAGATACTAAACTATGGATATATGGTGTCCGTATTAAAATACTTCTGTCTTCTTAGAGCTGGGATGTGGTTTAAAAGTAAAGTAGTTCCTTTAGAGAATTCAGATTACAGATTAGGACTATTCCTCTATCTGTAACTAAATCATACCACTGATTTATTTGTGTTTTGTTAAACTTTGAAACTCACAAACTTAAGTTTGTTCCTTGCGTCATGACATGTTAGCTTCTTTTCAATCCACAAACCATATAACACAGAGCTGTTTTGCATGTATACGGTGCAAATTTGAAACTATGGACATTTTTCTTCTGAATGTCAAGTTTGCTATATGCAAAGCAACACTGCTTTGTATTAAAATGACATCAAATGACTGGCAACCTAAATATGATATAATTTTGAACTTCATAACTCCAGTAACACTCTGCAGGACAACGAACAAAACATAACAGGTTTGGGTTCATTACAGGCACAGTAGCAGGGAGATCATTTGCATTTTCTGAATGTCTAATGTAAACAGTGAGAATAAACCATATGCTACATACGCAATATCAGGATAAAGAATGTTGGTATATTCCTTTAGACTGTGTGTTCCAAATAATTTCTATGAACTGTCAATAAACCTGTGATATTCTTGTGTTCTAGAGAAATGAGACACATTGATTGCAAATGTGGAGTTACCTCGCAATGCTCCATTCTGGCTCAATGCGCTGCACGGTAGGATCATCAATGTACTCAAAGCTGAGACTCTCCTTCACCTGGGCACGGTCCACACCGACAGTGATCTGTACTGAGCCCACACCAGTCAGCGAGGGAGCAGAGTAGCACACGATCTCCGTCACAGTCCGCCTGTAAGAAAAAGATGCCCATGCAAATTAATATGAATAAGTCTCTTTTCTGCTTCAAAACATCTGTTTCTGTTTCCAAATGGCTCAACCAATATTATGGCCAATTTAACCTAAACTTTAGAATTAGGATAAAATGTCACACCGCAGACTTAAAGTTAAAAAACTAATGGTCAAATCAGGCAGTGAAGCACTGTTTAAAAGTGCACTGTGTAAGACTTCTTTGCTAAAACTAACCTTTAGATTCATTAATTTGGGGAGGGAGCGCAACCAATGTCGTACAAAGTGGTTTCCAGCATGTTACAAGCAATTGCAGAGGTATCAAAATCTTCCAAGTTTACATACTGTAGCTTTAAAGAAAACTTTTGGAGCTGACTATATAACATTTTAGCAGTCGATAATATTGTTTATTGTTTATAATTTTAGCTGCATTATTTGTACCATGTACCATGACCTCATTACTACCACTTTATCATGCTTTCTGCTTTTCTGAGTGCAACATGCATGAATCATTTTTTGATAGCCCCCTTTTTGCTCCTGTGTCTTCCGTACCCATGCTCAAGCATATTTCACTCTACCGCCAGAAAGAAAGAGGAAAACGGAGATCCGTAATTATCCAATATCTCATTAAAACAGAATCAACTTCTGCACCTAACAGCATTACCATCAGCTTTCCTCTCATGCTTTAAATAAATATCCTAAAGACAGGGAGAAACAGAGAGAGAAAGAGAGTGCAAAGAGAAAGATGCAGGGCATATTTACAACAGGCAAGTAGCTGAATCACTGAGAACAGATAAAGAAGTGAAAGTGAGGTGAGAGGAGAAAGCTCCAAGAGCATGCAGTCTGACTGCAGGCTATTATTACAGAGGCTGAATGCAGCAGGTCATCAGCTTATTAAGATTTACACAAGTCTGTGACACAGGATGAGGGGGTGGACAGCTCCTTAGAGACAAATGGGAAAAGAAAGAGGGCTATGAGAAGCGAGAGCAGGAGGTGAAAGAGAAAACTCAGTGCTCTCTTCTGCACATTATAATTTACACACCTTACATTGGTCGTGAGTTACAAACCAGGGGTGAGGTCACTGTTCCATTTCTGGTCACATATGATGTTTATAAGGCAAGATAAGAGCTGTCTACCCCCAGCTTTTATTCTCAAGCCTGATTATACAGTAACTACGATACATCATTTAGTACTGCATTATACTGGATTATTAATATAAAATGCACAATGTTAAAGCAATCATGCTGATACCAGTAGATAACTGCTGAAATATAAAAAAACATCATCTACTGGGCTAAATGTCTATATTTAATTCATTTTACTGTATTAGTAACCTGATACAATTTATTTTATTTTAATACCAAGTACATTTAATCCAGACTGTTCTTATATATATCAGACATGAAGAAAATTTTGTATCTGCACCAGCCCACAATTCTCATAGTGATGCTTCCCTACATGTAAACAGAGTTATGGCTGTACAAAATCCAGATCAGTGTCAGCTGACAAGACCCTAAGGGGTTACACATGTTCTTTGAGGAAGATGTTCCTTATCCACTAAAACACAAGATACGCTTGTCATCCAAAACAGATTGCATCCAAAGAGAATTGTTGGTCCTGTTACGTATTTCTGTTTGTCTTTAGTTACCAACATTTTGTCACAGACAGTTATGAAGCAGTTATGAAGCTAAACACTATGATAACTGATAATTGGCAAGTTTACCTACATTGTTAGTGATCAAGCGTGATTTGTCAGATTTGTCAGATGGTCATGCTTCGCTATCCTTACCAACAGTTTATTACAACATGTAATTACTAAAAGTCAGGGGTGTAACAATGCATTGTAAAATCATGATATCACAATGCACAACTGTAACAATGTGCATGACGGAGAAGTGACAATGCTTTGTGCAGGAGGGACATTATCTTTTATGTATTAATTATGCCATCTAATGCAACTGCACTGGCTGAACACCTATAATTGTAAACCAAACAGTGCCTTGCCTCCCAGCTACAGTATTATATAAATGTTGTGCAACAAAATGATTATCATCATAATTTCATTTAGTTCAGAGTTTTGCATGAATACAGAATTGTGGACCCAGTATTGTGAACTGAATCAAATTGTGGAATGAGTGTTCAATATGAACCCCTATTAAAGGTCTATTATAAGTAGTAATTTTCCTGATATTAAACAGACAACCTCAGAATTTAAACAGAAGGGATGCGTCAATGGCACTTAATGTCTGTTCATACTTATGTTAATATTGACATTACTTTGCCTAAGAGTATAGATTTTTATGTTTTCCTAGTCCACTATCATTATCAATACTGAAACCTTGAGTAAAAGCTGATCACAATATTTTTCCATTTTCAAATGACTAAGCTATATGTGCTTTTATGCCACAATAACAATCAGAATAAATCACCCCCACCCCTTAACCAATGCTGACTGATTTCAGTCTGATACCAGTATACCTACAAGGCTTGTTGTGTGCATCCCTAACTGTGCACATGAGCAGCTTTGCATAGACTGAAAACAGTGGCCCCTTACTCAAAGAACTCGCAGGTTTGGTTTCCAAAGAGCACAGTGACACTGCTGCCGGCGCCCAGGTTCTCCCCAATGATGGTCACCTTTGTGCCCCCTGACTCCGGACCCCGGCTAGGGGACAAACTTGTCACAGAGGGAGTCTGAGATGGAGAAAAAGAGAGAGAAAGAGAGTTAGTGAGATGCATTATGCAGACTTTATGTTCTATATGCTTTTGGACACATGCTTTTCATGTGCTGAGAGAAAAGTTTTTCATTACTGTAGAAGCATCTCTAATTTCAGATTTAGGAGTCAGGAGAGGGTGAAAATGGACAAAAAAAGGCCCCACTGTAGTGATAAAGGCTCATGAAAGAAGAGCCCAGGATACAAATAAGGCTTTCAAAGCCCTCCTCCTGAGCCCTATAGAGCCCATTTCCTCATTTTACCCTCGTTTTTCACTCCACTCTGCTCCCTACGTCTTAAAACACAGCCTGAAAATAGAGCATATTTACTCTCCCCAAAGACATGCAGATGGAGAAATATACAAACAGACAGCTCCGAGCCTTAAGAAAAGCACATGAAAATGGCTGCTGGCCGACTTCACACGCGTGGCCTAAAAATACATTAACACCGTTTTGTGTCTCAGCTCGTGTTGATATGAAAACAGGCGGGCCGCTCGGGGATTCTGTTCTGTTGTCCAACAACATTTGGAGGAGCGCTGGTGATAACACGCTGTATTTATATGCAACTGTGATATGAAAGGTGGTGCAGGTGGTAGAAGCCCAAGCTAAAAATTGCACAGAGACTCACACCGAGAGTGAGAAGTGGTTGGCGGTGGTTGGGGGGAGGGGCTACACAAAGTCATATCGTAATAAAAACGGCTCAGCTAATAACCAGCAGCTGTTAATTGCTGTGGGACTGGTAGGTGTGCATCTGCATCTGTGAGAACGCCGGTGCCGAAGTGTCCCCTCCGGTGCTCTTCGGCGGAAGGGAACGTGGTTGCCATCCTTCCTTTGATTCAGCTAATAGCTTTCATTGTCTGCGTGCTCAATGCACTCTCCCCATGGTGCTGCGTGTTTATAATCACTCCGTATTTCAATAACTGAAAACAAATTCTATTATGTTGTCAGGGACTTCGTTTCTCCAGCCAAGGAAGCTCTTACTCTGCTGGAAAGGAAAAAATACAATGACGAGGATAGGCTGTAATTTGTAACAACATGCAATGCTATATCTGAAGGATCTGCAAAACACTATTCAGTTCAGCCGCTTCTATCACAAATGCATTAGCTGCATTAGATCATTAAACATAAGGACACTGCTTTTAATTATGCTGAACAAGTCAGTATGTAAATAATGCCATTAGCCACTAAGCATTGCTTCGTTAAAAATCTGCTAAAATGATTAAAATAAATGTTTTTGTGTGTGGGAGCAAATAGCAGCACAGATAAAAAAGGCAGCATCAGCCATAAAAGTCTAATTTATTGACCTAGTGGCTTGTAATAGCTGTAGATTGGCTTAGAGAGGTCCTTCTAAAACACATTATCAGAGAGACCCTGGAACTCGGCTGTTACGCAAGGGCATTATCCCCCAAATAATGGTCAGGACAAGCTACAGGTCAGCTTCAAGTGCTGATTCTTAAAGCTACTGCTATAGATTTGTTTCTGTTATAGCCACCAGGTACACAAGCAAGGCGTTGATATCCTTCTGGTAGGGCTGCACAGTTTATTGTTTTTTATTCGTCACCACAATTTGAATGACAAAGGCATCTAAGCATTTAGATTTTCAACCCCTTTTTACAATAGTAAACCAATACAAATGTCCACATGTTTAAGATGTCCTCATATAAACTTTCTCATTGATATATTACAGTGGAACTCTGTATTTACAAACGAGACGAGTGAACTGAATATTTGCTGTTTTACTGTGGCAGCACACTTATTTGTTTGCAAGAAATATGCAGGTGTGCTATCCGTTTTATCTACATAGGCCGTCTTCATGTTACTTTTACAGCAGAGGGTTCTCACTCGTTCTCTGTCACCCCTTATTGCTCACTAGCAGCTCAACATAGACTTCGAACATTTCATAGAGACAGCAAGACACAGACAGATTCTGTGAGATAGTTTGGCAACTGTGGTCTAGTCTAATCTAATATTTCATCATTTCAAGATTATTGTAAGGAAACTATAACATATTATTGCTAGGCCTTTTATTATAATGTTTGTTAAATTAAGCAAAGTGTTCATACATGCAAACCATAAGGTCAAGCCCAGGCCACAACCTTTTTACCAGCTAATGGCTTAGCTGATCACCTGCTATACATATGACAGGCTGCTTTAGACTGCCCACCTGCACTTAACATATTCTTGGAATATTCTTACAAGAATTGCAAAATGAAAAATAAAATATTATTTTAACTACTTTCAAGAAGTTTTGGACTTGTCAAGATATTTTTGTAGCGTTCTCAGAAGATTTTCTGGCTTTAAAATAGTCTTGAAAACAGTGATCTATCTTATCATTTGGGATCCTGCATTCTTGGTGTTGACCAATGAATCAAGCTTAACTTGCAGAGTGAGGCGATGATGGAATCTGTCTCTATAGATGTAACATGCACAGGCTTTGCTGCTACTCAAAGCTTCAGGCTTTGTCCACCTCTCCAAAGTTAACCTGTCTAAACGTATAACAGCTTTCAGCATCACAATCTGCGAGCGCCCATAAGTGCCCCTGCTAATGTTGGTGGTACAATAGGAAGTACTACCACTTCCTTTCTGAAT
Source organism: Prochilodus magdalenae (assembly GCA_024036415.1). Taxonomy (NCBI): domain Eukaryota; kingdom Metazoa; phylum Chordata; class Actinopteri; order Characiformes; family Prochilodontidae; genus Prochilodus; species Prochilodus magdalenae. The sequence continues at coordinate 331,628 of JAMWET010002973.1, read as the reverse complement.
ACTTCTGTGGTATGCTGGGAACTGAAGTCTTACCACAAAAGAGTAGAGCTGGGAAGAGCGTGCCTGCAGTTCAGGCTTACACTCGCCCACACACAGCTGCACAGGGCCGGGCTTGGTGTCTTCTGGGGCCGCATCCATCTCGCACACTATCCTAAAAGTAAACACAAAATACGTAGCATTTAGTGCACTGCATGACTCTTGTTATGCAACCCTGTTAACTGCCATTTTAACAAGAGCGGACCGTTTTATCTTGAGCTACACATAACTGTCCTTATAATTAATGGAGTCCAACATTAAACTGTGATAAGTATAAAATATTTTCCCTTTCTGATTTCCCTTAATTTCATCGTTGGCCCTTTGATTGAATTACATTCTGAATATACTGCACCTGCGGGATTAGACAGAGTACCCATACCGTTATATATACAGCCCCTAACAGTGCCATGGACCACTGCACCGGCAGCATGGGTCTCGCAAATCACAACGAGTAGCTGCAGTAGATCAATACTGCTTTATCTTACTGTCTGATCAGGTCTCACCCATGCCAGCAGGTGGCCAGATCAAATGACATAATAAAAATGCGGTGCTCATCGACTGATTCTTAGTGAGAGTAGTAAAGAATGCAAGACAATCACCCTCACTTTCAGCATGTAGGGGCTGTGTTTGTGTTACATCCCTGCTGCTTCAGAGATAGACAGCATGGGGAGATGGCAACAAATATATGACAAATGTATTTCTACTAGGTCACATGACTACCTGCAAACCTCTTTCAATGTACCTCCATGCTCTACCCACAATGTTGTAAAATCTTAGTTTACCATAAGACCGCTTTATGCAAATGGCTGACAGTCATGAATATAAATGGTGCATATGGAGTTTGTAAGTAACAAGCCAGAAAATTCTCTGAAACCATTTGCACTACATGCACAACCATGTTTGCCCTGGATTCTGTACTAATCTGTACATTTAATGCAGTCTGTCACTTGCTCTGGCTACCTGCCTGCCGGTTTACATGTGACTTCTGAATAACCAGTAGATGCCCTTTTGCCTATTAGCACTCACTGTTTATTCTATTGTCAGAAACAGTATTATTAATAATAATAATAATAATAATAATAATAATAATAATAAATATAGATGCAAGCATTAATTTGTGTGTCTTTATTGCTGTTTCTGACATACAACTAGGAATTTAAAAAAAATTCTGGCAAAATTTCCCTGTCCAATTGCCGGGACCAATCATTGTGCTTCGCATAAGCGCGCCCTTAAGGCCGATAGGGCGCATGTCTTGCGCCTGAGTAGTGGAAGGGACTTACACCTGTTGACCAAATGGGTTGGTCTGTACAATTCATTTTAGGGCAAAGGAAGAGGCATCACAAGGTGACGGAAAGAAATGAATGCTTAACATTTTCAAGTTTTACAGGTTCCATAAGTGGGAACATAAAAGATGTTTGTTTTAGAGTGCATTATAAGCTGAATGCATACCCAAAATGCTGAAGTCAATATTTATGTTTTTAAGCTACTGCTCTGGTAACAATGTGATTTCCCAACACTGAGACTGATGCATAAAAACACAGTCTGAGAAGGCCAAACTATCTCTCTGAACAAGCAAACATGAGCAGGAATATTTCAGTTGCCTTTATTCAGAACTTATCTATATGAATTTGGAAACCCAATTTTAGAAATTCTCAGAAACATCACATTCAACAAAAAGGCAGCACTGTGCGTCTTTTATATAGTGGTAGAATATAGAAAGCACATTTTCACCCTCGATTGTAACAAGTTAAACTGGCCAAAGTCTCGAAGTGTTTCACCGGCAGGATATTAGCACATAGAGGTTAACCCTCTGCTTTCGCTGATGACACCCATGGAGTCTACGGAGCAGAGAATGCCCAGTCCAACGGAGGCACCTGCGGCCTAAGTGCAGAACTCCTCCTTTCTGTCCCGTGTGCATTTTTGACAGGCTCTGGTGCTGCGTCTCTCATTTCCTACTGACACTCCTCCACGGCTCCATACAAATGAATTCACTCCAGCGCCGTCCCGCTCGGATTAAACTGCTGTCAGAGGGGTGCGGGGCTGACAAATCTCCTCCCTGCAGCCGGCAGCACGCCATGCATTTCAATTACAGCTGTCTCTGCCTGCCTCTGCCTACAACCCTACACAGAGCTGCACGGAGATGCGCAAGTGGAGAAAGAACCAGGCTGGACACGGACGCTATTTATAGACCCTCCAAAACACTTTCACACAAGCTCAGCACACACACTGCGCTGTGTACTGGGTTGGGAGTCAGGAGCAACCTTCTGCATCTCCAGAGATTTGCCTTAAAATAAGGTCACGGTAGAAAGGCTGTCAAAGGTCAACAAACCTTGAGATTTAAGAAACCTTGAGTTTAACAGGGCGTAGAATATCACATTAGCTACACAGTACATGCAGCATTACCATCTTACTACAAATGGCCATCTGTGATCACACCTCAGAATGTGTAAATAAGACTGTGATGCCCAAAGCACTGTTTTACTCAATGGAGGCTTGTTTTATCCAAGCATTAGTTAGTATATACAATATGTTATGCTCTTAAGTTAACTGAATGGCTATAACGTGGAACTCGGTTTACACTGTAAACAGTGTCCACTCATGTTTAATCATTAATAATCAGGTTTAATCATTAATAATCAGGTTTAATCATTAATTTGTGGGCTGGAGGTTAGGGAACCAGCCTTGTGACCGGAGGGTCGCCGGTTCGATTCCCTGAACTGACAGTAACGACTGAGGTGCCCTTGAGCGAGGCACCTAACCCCCAATTGCTCCCCAGGTGCCGTGGATAGGGCTGCCCACTGCTAAGTGTGCTCACTGCCCCCTAGTGTGTGTGTTCACTAGTGAATATGTTTGTGGGTGTTTCACTTCACTGATGGGTTAAATGGGGAGACTACATTGCCCCACTGTGGGATCAACAAGGGATTAAGATCTTAAATCTTAACAATGTTTTGTACATGCAAAGATAGAGATCCACTGGAGCTTTAACAGTGGGCATGCAGTGGCTGGATAGTTTTGGTAGATGAACTATTCCCAATCCGGCAGAGGTCAAAGACACAGAGGTCTTTAAACTTTACACTAAAATCACCACATCAATGTCACTCCAGTACTGAGAATGATCCACCACTCAGATAACAGAGTGCAGATCTTACCATTACAGTAAATAAGAGAAAAGATTTTTTAAGCCTGAACATCAGATGTGTAAAAAAAGCTGAAAACAATGAAAAGGATGGGCAGGGCACTCTGAGTGCTGTTTCAGTGTAGGGGCAAGCCATATGGAGGTAACAACAACATAGAGAGCAGAAGGAAGGGTAAAGATCTATCTGCAGAGCAATGTTTCATTCTAAGCACTCCACCATGTATGAGTCCCTAGTGACTGGTATTCTCGTTCTCTCCATTCTCTCTCCTGCTCCCACTATCGCTCTTGCTCTATTCTGGGTCTTTTTGGGTCAGGCAGAAGACTGCAGGGTGAGAGTAAGCGTGGGGAGAAACCCATTTATGGCTGAGTGAACTGTGCTTGAAAACAGACCGGTATGTGGGTGACCGGAACAGAACACGCACCATGGTAAACAGAGGAAGCGCCAGTGTTCCGTTTTCTGCAGTGGGGTGGATATGGTGATACAGAGTGCTGACACTATTATTCTCAGTAGATGGGGGTGTAGGGGATGGGGGCAAGGTTAGCTACATGTTGAGCCAAAATTAAACAGTCAAAGACAAACAGACACTAAAGCATCTCATTGGCTAGTGATGCACCACAATGTAGTCTTTGGTCAAAATTCAGGACAGAAAAATGTTGAAAATAAATATTAGTTTACATAAACTAAATCAACATAAACTGAGATTATGGCCCATTACAGAAAGTAAATTAGGTGTATGGGCCAGGTAGAAAGACAGAACAGTTGGTTACCCAAGGCAATGTATTCCATTATTTTTAGCTCTGCTAATTAATTTATTTATCTTTTCTGCTTCTGTTGTGTTGCTGTATTCTGCTCACTGCAAGGGTTGTCATGTTTTCAGGAATCTATAATGGAGAAGGTCTTAACTGTTATACCCTTATGCAGCAATTACAATATGTGTTTCTAATGTCTATTATAGAAACCATGAAGAAGACTGCACAGCCAACATTGTCACTGTTGATCTGCCACCGCTCAAGATGTTTAAACATGCCAATACAGGAAAATGAATGGAACAGAGTTTTTCTGTTTATTTTATTTGCCATAAAACAAAAGAATGTGAAATCTGATTGAAAGCTATTTAACCTTTTTTGTTAAAATTGTTTTCCTTTTGTGCCATTTGTAGCCTGTGGCAGAGTTTGGTGCATCTCTACATGCTCTACCCACAAATGTGGTCTTTTAAAGTAAGTAGGCAAAAGTTGGCCATGTGTAACAGAATACTTAATGCTACTAAATGCAAAACCAAGCTGGACAATGTTGTGGTATTCTATTTTCCACAGTATGGCCCTATACAGACATACAAAGTGCTGGCATAGGCATTCTTTGCAGACGTCTAGGAAGTGTGGGGGGGTGGTATGGGGTGGATAGCTATCCTGCAGACAGATGCTAGCCGGGTCTGCCCTCCTTTCTAATTAGGGATTTTTTCTACTCAAGAGGGGCTGCCACTTCTGTTGACAGGAATGCCGTCCATCATAAGTTGTTTGTAGTGCCTTTGTAAAGATGTTTAAGTGTGAAGAGAGGACTGCCAGCAGGTTCACTGGAGCAGAGCACAATCCCATGAACACCCGTTATGAAGCAGATCACATGTCTTAGTGTTATGACAACTCTAAATAGATGCCTTTGGTGCTGGTTAGTGTACCAACAGTGCTATTTTAGAGTGGATGAGAAAGAGGGAATGCTTTATTTGAAAAGGATCCTCTTTCTGTTCTACAGAGTCATTAATGTAGGACAACCCTTCTTTCCATGACAGTCTGTTTTAAGAGGGATCAAAGATAAGCTAAACTATTTTTGGTTATGAACACGGGGACATACAGGAATATTCATGAATGTTCTGGGTAATTGCTCTTACTGGTCTGGCTACACATTCACAGCAGGATTTTAGGTTTGTTTTAATATTGAGCCTCTAGGGATACTGTTCCAATGGAGCTAAAAATTCTGATAATTAGGAATATCAGCCTCTATAATTTAATGTGGGCAAAACTATGACAGACAAAAACAGTATACGTTTCACGCTGTTATGACTGTGAATTATCAGCTGTGTTGTTTCTCTATCATTAAATTGTAATTTGCATTAAACAGCAAAAAAAAAATCAGTGTTAAAGTGTGTTGTTTTTTTACCTGTCACAGATGTGTTGTGTATTGATCTTATATAAAAGACCAGGTGGTCAGCTTATAAAAGCTTATCCTCAGAAGGGAACAATTTTCTTTACTTTTCAGGTGCTTTGGTTATAGTACAAAATAAGTTAAAGTAAGATAACGTTGTAAGTTCTCAATATCTGTTTGGTCAAATTGTTTAAGGACTTACTGTTCAGCAATGATATAACCGTCCTCTTTAGGGGTACACGGGACTCCTGCAACCTGCACATTATCCACCATCTCAGAGAAGGAAAGCCCCAAGTTCACCCCATGGATGGTCACTCTTGTGCCCCCTTCTGGAGGTCCAGCTACTGGGGTCACCTATAGGGAAAACAGAGAAAGTGAGTTTCGGTTTAAGCTGACTTCTTTATATAGGACTGCATCATCCAGCATCAGGGCATCATTCTCAAATGATATCAACATGTATAAATAACTGGCTTCTATAACCACTAACCAACCTGAGCAGTCTACCAGATGAAGCATAGGGCTTTTGCCTGGAAAGACAACACTTCACATCTTGAGATAGAACTATGTTTATAAAAGATGTACCATGGTACCTGCTTATAGTTTCAGGTGCATGATATACATATCGATAAAGGCCAAAAAACCTGCTAAAAGCATTAAGATTCTGGAGAGCAGCCTGCGGCAGATCTGCATGCCACTGGCAAGAGTGATGAATCAAACATGAGGCCATATCAGTAGCTAGTGCTGCCTTCTCATAGAAGACAATATGGCAGCACAGCATGACCTTGGCTCTGGGTGGCACACAGCCTTCTGTGCCATTAAAACCCCTGAGTTTCTCAGTGCTGGCCCTTTTCCAGAAAGAAAAGGAAGAGTTTCCAAAGAGGAAGAGAGAGAGATGGAGAGAGACAGAGAGAGTGCATGCAGCACAGTCCACTACGTACACAATCAATAAACCATTAGTGGGCAGGCACGCGAAAGTAAAACCAATACGACCACAGTTCCCGGCCATAGCCTCTCGCTGATCTGAGGTCAGTGACATAACCATTTCCCCAGCAGTACTGACCCTAAGTGGCCTGAGTGGGATGGCTGTATTGTACTCTAGATCTAGTGGACATTAATTGCTCAGGATGTAAAGTAAGTGTGCCACTGCACCACTGGAGGGCAGGAATACATGAATCTTTTATTGCTGCCTGGGCATGCAGGGCCGGAAAGGCAAACACAGCGGTTAAAAAAGATAAAGAGAATGCGATGCTAAATATATCCACATCAGACCGGGTCTGGAGCGATCGGAATTGACTTTAGGTGGTTTATGTAAGCAGCCACAAGGATACGGGACTCGCAGAGACAGGACCAGCTTGACTAGTATGTGCCACTTAACAGGGTAAAGCCTTACAGCGCATAGCTAAGGAGATAGCACCATAACTAATGTGTGCCTGTCACGACGCAGATGAAGTTCCATATCTCCTCGCATGGAAACCCAACGCATCAAAGGCAAACTTTAAACTGAGCGTGGCATGAAGCTGACTGGCCAGCTTTGGCATGCAAAGACCTTTATTCATACCATGGGCACAGTCGTTGACATTGACACCACACTTTAAGGATTTTCCGCTTGTTTTGAGGAGACAGCATTGCGTTGTCTGACCCAGCGAATGGTCATGAGAACTAACAATAGGGGTAATCCCCTGGAGAGCTTGGAAGGCTGCAATGGTGGCACTGCAATTTCACCCTAATTAAGAGGGACTGTCCTGGTTCCGGCCTGTGGAGAGAGGCATGCAGGCTTCCCAGCTGAATCTAAGACTTTTCACACTTCTGAGGGTAGCCCATTCCCTGGGGCTAAGTGAGAAATATGTGCATGTGCCCACATTAGGGGTGCTGGATAGGTTTGCTGCAGATACGTTGCCAATACACATGATTATTATTATCGATCTAATATTGGATTTACAGCCACCAGCTCTCTAAATCTTTAGGGCATAAGCCCACAAAGTCCTACTTATGCTCACACATAAGCACAGAGGCCAACGTGAGGTCTCGGCTGTGTGTGAGTGCGTAAGGCGTGGAGTCTCATTCTCCATGCAAGTGTGTCTTGTGGCCCTGCTTACTGTGTAATCCTGTTAAGAAGACAGCTACTACCCGCCCGCCTGTCATGCGCTTAAAAGAGGCCAACTCCTCCAGCTTCCAATGCCTTCTTCCTACGGGCCAGAAAGGCAGGGGGGTTACTGGGACATGTTAGAAAACTGGACGAAGCTGCTGATTGCAATATCCTCTATAAACAGAGTATGATTTGGCACACAGCGAGCCCAGCGGGCCCAGTGGGGGGGGTCAACCTACATGGGGAGCGAGAGAGTAAATACTTTGTGCTCTGAACCCCAGGACACCCTTTGGAAGAGCAGAAAGGATGATCCGAAGATGGAGGACACTGGGGCCACAGCGTGAACTATAGACAGGCACAATGGAGGAAGCTGGGCATGTAGAAGTGTGTGCGTGTTTATTCAGGCTTTAACACACAAGAGCATGGCAATGCACTAGTTGCCAGACAGTGACACTGGATGGTTTGTGCTGGCCTAAGAGTGAATAAGGGTACCATTTCTTCAGCTCTTCACTGTCCACTGTCGCTTCTCAGAGGGTACTTATTCCTTCCCTTGCTCTGCGTCAGCTGTAAAGAGCCTATATTGTGGAAAAAATATGTGAAGAGCAAAACGAATTCAGCTAAAGTGGTGTAAAGCTGGTCACTGTATCCGAATCAAACTGTATCCCCACAGCCATGTTCCAACATCTCAAATCTTTCTAGAGGAGTACCAAGCAGGTAGGAAGAACTTTAGAACAGGAAGTTCAACAAGTATCTATACGCAATGTTCAAATGCACACATACTTTTAAATATGCGCGTATCAGGCCTGTTTAATTCCTCCTCCTTGAAAATACAGGTTAACAGTGCCTTTAATATGTGGTTTAGAAAGCACTTTGTCCTTAAGGTGTAACAGTGTAGTCCTGCTTCTGTAGTCATTAGACGCAGAGCAACAAGAGAGAGAGACACTAAGGAGTATAGGGAGTTGATATAATTTCTTTGCAGCTCCGCCGCTAATTCTGCCACTGACACCAAGAGCAGAAGGCTTGTCTGAAAGAGAATAGAGGCTAATGTTTCACACCAGCATGAATGGAGATATATTTCTGTCCATTTAGAGTTCTCTCACTCTCACTTGGCCACATATAATAAGAGACTCATAACGGTAGCAAAAGGAAAGAATGAAATGATTTGTTTCTCGGGCCCAGATGGCATTTTTTACAGTGATTCGTGCATGTCCCATTTTCTTGCTGAAACGCCCTTTATGGCCTTGATAAAATCCAGCTTATGACTTGTTTCTTGCTGCATAAACTCCACACTAAATGATTTTATTTGCTTTTAACTGCCCTGGTGGCTGGCTGAGATAAAGATGAAGGGGAGTGAGAGAACAAAAGAAAGAAAAGAAGGACTCACTGTTGAATTACAGCCAACAGGGAAACTATTTTAGCAATGCAGGCGAGAGACAGAGACAGAAAAGGAATGGTGAGAGAGGCATTCTGTTTTGGGAGCAAGGGGTTTTTTGGATGAGCGAGTTTGACTTAATACTTGCCTGCAAATAGACTTGCGAGTCCATGAGGGACAGCATTGTCACAGTAATGCTATGTGTGTGGCTATGACTGGAGCTGTGCTTCAATCAGGGCAATATGATTTTTTTTATTTTCATTTCGAAGTAGACTTCTTTTTTCGTCCTAAGGGCAATCTGTACATGTGACGGAAAGCTGTTTATGCAGTTTAAGCATACGTGTGCGAGTTGGAGTCATCCTACATCAGCATTTGCGAGGCTAAAAGTCTTTGAGAATGTGCCTGACTGAGCATGGCAGTGACTAAATTAAGCAGTATTGTTAAGGTTCACGCACTGCAAGGTCATATAAAGAGAGTCCATTTACCCATACTTCAGAGGCTGGGGTCTCGCACTTAATAGGCTGGCTTGTGAAACTATGCAGGAGGTACTACTTTAGGCACCCATTAAAGGTTCTAGCTTTTAAAAAACATGTAAATTGAGATACATTGCGCAGCTGAGATTGTATTTATTTATTTATGTAAATACTATTATTAGTAGAAGACTTTTTAGCCTAATGTCCAAGATCAATAGTCCTCAACCACAGATAATAAATCCCATAAACAGAAAAAATTAGAATATCATTAGATTAGAAACCAGAGTGCAGATGTGCAGCATATTCCTGTAAGTTATGTTTATCAAAAGTGTTGTACGCAGATAACAATTTTTTAACTGAATCTGTGCTAGTAGATGTGCTTTAAGCTCTTGTTTCTTTGATGTGCTCCAAATATTGAGCAGTTTTTAAGTGGTCTTAAACCTGTAGCGGAGAAGCCATTGAGCAATGTATCCCTTTTTGATACTTGGCATGAAGATTACAAATTGCTTGTCTAATGTTCCTCTTAGAAACCATGAAATAGTACCAAGTGGTCGATATTTTGTGCAGAGCAGCACATAAAGCCAAAATAAATAAATAAAACTAAATTGTTCACTTTAATGATCACCAAAAATATCGGTAAAGCTGTTTATGTGAAGTCTTTGTTCTATAATAGTTTATTGGAGGCCAATTTTAACATTTTTATGTTTGGATGGTTTTCATGAATAATCTTGAATATTAAGACTTGAATAATCATTTTATGATTATGACTGCTTACAGGTGCTAACATAAAGCATGTATGTCATGGGTCATGTTGTTATTCTCAGCGTCTTTACACATCGAACATGACGCAAACACTATAGTAAAACGTGAAATGTTCAGATGCAATTTTTATTCACATCTAAACAACACACCGTGGAGGCGATGTGATTCTTTTTGGAATTTCACAGTGTTTTCCTCACTGCAAAAAATGGCAAGGATATAGATAAATATATATAGACTAAATATATATAACTATATCAAACAAGGTCCTTTTCTACTCAGGAAACTGGCAAATAGTGTACCGGAAGCTTCCTACAAAAACAGGTTTCTCCAACCTGTTTTAGGTGCTAAGACTTTCGCAGCTTGAATCTCAGTTATATTTGTGCAGCTTTTTGAGATGCAGGTCTTTACTAAACAAAGCACAAGATGAACAGAATGAAAGTCGTTAGGGGCAAATAAGATTTAAAAACTGTCCATTTTGGAAAAGTAGCAAGTAGAGCTTCATCACTTCATATAGAAACTGAAACGCTGAGTTCTTCCACGTTAACTTCAATGTGTGTAGTCCAGTTTGAGTGGCTTTTAGAAATTCTAATCTTTTCAGCATTTGTGAGTAAGTTGTGGTTGCTGGAGCATGGCTGTCAGCTGTCCATCAGCTGTCACCATGCCATAGGCCAACATGATTGGCCAGTGAGTTGTCACCAGCAAATGTTTGCAAAAGTTTAACAAAGGGGAAGAAAATAATGGTGCACTTTCAACATGAAAAAAAAAAGCTGCCTGAAATGACCCTACAAGGTGACATCAAAGTGGCAGTGTATGCTCGGTCTGAATATTCTCCCACCCAAACAGTTGTGATCATTCACTCATCTGAGGCATTTTTAAATTTAGCATGCAGAGCTAATAATTGAGTCATCTATATTCATATATCTCCTCTTTAGTATATTGTACAGAGCACTAAGTGCAGATAGTAATCAACTCTTTCCGTGACTGAGGAACATGGAGGAGGGTGGAAGCTGTCTGCTGCAAATGAACACCACCGACCCAAGCTCTCCCAGCATGCCTTTCAAGTGCCTGTTTTATTCCCAGCTTCATTTGATGCCCGTCCCTCTCCTTTTAAACGAGGCCTTAAGCTCTTTCAATATTAATGGGGCTTCTTCAGAGGAGGGACGGCACGTTCTTTAAGGAAGCATTAATTATTCATGACATTCATCCTCTAGTAGGCAGCTCTGCTAATATCTATGTATGTATACAAATCAGCTTATGAATGTTGAGTTTGGTCTCGGCAGCCGTAAAAAACAAAAACACAATTAGAAACAAAAAAAGCCGGGAGGGGAGAGGTAGATCTTGAGGAAAACCGAGAACCAGATAAGAATTGGAATTCGAGACAGTAAAGTAACAGCAAGTGCATTAAAAATGGATTGAAGGAGAATTTTTCTTTTCCTGACTAATGCTGCTTCGAAGGAGCGCCGGCTGTTCTTTGTGTTGTAGATTTGTGTATATACGCAAACAGTATTCTACAGCAAAGAAAGAAAACACATAGAGGAACAGAAGGTGCATATTCAAGGATGCCACAAGTGTGTGTGGATACGTGCTGTGGATTTTCCTGTAAGGTCAACAAGGTTGTCTCTAGTGAAAAAGTGCCCTAGTAGAGTCTTTCCAATAATACTGAAATCAGCTTGAACATCAGAAAACAAAAGGACTTCTGTTATCCCTTTAATACAGAGGCAGAAAAACCTTGAATCTATGTTTCAGGCTGTAAAGAATATAATCCAACAAAGCCAAAGAACAACAACGGATTTAACCTCTTTGTGTCACAAACTATTGTTTTCAGCCAACAGGCACATGAACAGGAATGAACTTGACTCCTCATTCAACCTTTATTGTTACTCCATAAAACACAACAATAAAAAGGCCTTTGTGAGCTACACTATGTCCTAATATGTACTAACACTCTTTTAGAAACTCAGAGTGCATCCACCATAGAAAAACATGATAGAAAGCTCAGACTCCATGTGCTAATACGTTTTATAGTCCAACATGCACATACCCCTTCTGAGGGCATATTGGGCCCAGTTAAATGGCCCAGATTCTTCTTCTGAGGTTCACCTATAATTTGTGTGTGGTTTTATATAACACATGCAGCTCTAATTCATACACAGCTATTTTCCATGCTCTATTTTATTAAAATAATTAAACTGGCTATTTTCATTGCTGTGTCTTTAAGACTGAGTATTTGACTGATTTTACTGATTGGCTGCAATGCATTACGCCTCATCCAAGAACTAGTCCAGGCTAAAACACTTATAGACATAAATACAGATCAGCACAGAGTAAAGTTCTGCATGAAGTATGAAATAAAAGACAGAAAGTGATGATCAAACATAGAGAGATCAGTGTCAGAAATACCTGCAGGCCAAAAGCAATAATGCCCCTGTGTTAAAGATATTTACTCTATTCAGGCGCAAAACATGTCCCCAAAATAAAATGTCATAAATGTTATATATCAACGTATGGGTATTAATGTAAATACAAGATACTATCGTCATTTATTAATTTATTACATGTAGTCAATTTAGCCATTTTCAGTAGTTGCTATAAAAAAGAACATTAAAAAGTGAATATCTTCAGCTGAACATTTTGTCACTGCAACAAGGATACAATAGGAAAATTGGCCCTTAAAAATTATGACAAAAAAAAAAAAACCTAGCCTATCACTGACGCCACTTCACAATGGCTGTTAAAGTCACCTTTACTTACCTTTCTACACTGAAATGAAACCTGCTTTATAGCTGTTAGTTTAGCCCTGACAGCTAGCTAGACACTACAGTAAATCAATTAGCTGAGTCATTGACTTTACTTTTTAATTGGCCAGTGTGCACAGGGCCGGACTATGTGTCAAGCTGGACGGGAGCAGCCAAATGAGTCAATGTGCAGGTTCTGCACAGGGCCAGACCCAAACACAGCCCAACCATGCATTACACACACACTAATTATACACCATGTCTTACTCTATCTCTGAACACACACACACACACAGAGACACACACAATGTTTCTGTCCCAGTGAGAGTAGAACAGAGCTCCTCTTTCTGCTCTCAGCTTCAGAATAGCTGCATCAATAAGCTCAGCTCTGTCAAACCACAGGCTGCAACATGAGCAGGGCTACATCTTTACTACAGCTTTGAGTATGTGCGTAAGTGAACACATACTGTGCCTTTTTCAGCTCTGCACTATACATATGTATATGCCGGATTGATGCAGACATGCTTGAGTAAGTGCTGCATCACAGTAAGGTTTCTGAGAGATTTATAGTCTGATGTACTTGTCAACTAGAATACGTAAAAACTTTCTATGTCTTCACACAAGGATAGAGTTTCACTGCTGTGGTCTTTAGGCCAATGACTGCACTCCAGTGAGCTGGCCAGAACTTCTTGCCCTTGCAGTTAAACTGAAGGTGAGCACACACTGTGTCTGTTTCCTCAAACACACACACACACAGGCACAAAGACACACACATACTTAGGCCACTCAATGAAATCAAACACCAGCTGCTGTCCCCCCCTTATCTGATGCCTTTCGGGTTGAATGATGATAACAAGAGATTGTATTTTGCTTTAACTGTATTTTATATATGCAAATTATACCTATATACACTGCTCAAAAAATAAAGGGAACACTTTTTAATCAGAGTATAGCATCAACTCCAGGTTTAACTTCAGGGATATTGATCTGGTCAGTTAAGTAGTAGGGAGGGCTGTTAATCAGTTTCAGCTGCTTTGGTGTTAATGAAATTAACAACAGGTGCAGTAGAGGAGCAACAATGAGACACCCCCCAAAACAGGAATGGTTTAAAAGGACAAGGTCATTGACATTTTGTCCCCCCTCATCTTTTCCCACTGATTCTTCACTAGTTTTGCAGTTGACTTGGGTCAGCGTCACTACTAGTACCATGGTGCGGTACCTGGACCCTACAGAGGTTGCACAGGTGGTCCAACTACTAAAGGATGGCACATCAATATGTGCCATTGCCACAAGTTTTGCTGTGTCTCCCAGCACAGTCTTATGAGTATGGTGGAGATTCCAGGAGACAGGCAGTTACTCTAGGAGAGCTGGACAAGGCTGTAGGTCCTTAACTCCTCAGCAAGACTGGTATCTGCTCCTTTGTGCAAGGAGGAACAAGATGAGCACTGCCAGAGCCCTACTGCTGTGAATGTGTCTGACCAAACAATCAGAAACATGCCTCATGAGGGTGGCCTGAGGGCCTGACGTCCTGTAGTGGGCCCACGCTCACTGGCCAGCACCGTAGAGCTCAATTGGCATTTACCACAGAACACCAGAATTGGCAGATCCGCCACAGGCGCCTTGTGCTTTCCACAGATGAGAGCAGGTTTTACCTGAGCACATGTGACAGACGTGCCAGGCTCTGGAGACGCCGTGGAGAATGTTATGCCGCCTGCAACATCATTCAGCATGACTGGTTCGGTGGTGGGTCAGTGATGGTCTGGGGAGGCACATTCCTGGAAGGATGCACAGACCTCTACAGGCTAGACAACGGCACCCTGACTGATATTAGGTATCAGGATAAAATCCTTGGACCCGTTGTCAGACCCTACGCTGGTGCAGTGGGTCCTGGGTTTCTCCTGGTGCACAACAATGCCCGGCCTCATGTGGCGAGAGTATGCAGGCAGTTCTTGGAGAATGAAGTAATGGATACCACTGACTGGCCCACCGGCTCGCCTGACCTAAATCCAATAGAACACCTCTGGGACATTATGTTTCGGCCCATCCGACGCCACCAGGTTGCACTTCAGACTGTCCAGGAGCTCAGTGATGCCCTGTCCAGATCTGGGAGGAGATCCCCCAGGACACATTAGGAGCATGCCCCCACATTGCATACAAGCGTGTGGGGGTCATACAAACTACTGAGTCCATTTTGAGTTGGTCCATTTTGAGCAGTGGAATTTGGGTTAAATGGACGAGCCTGCTGCATCATTTTTTCGCTTTGATTTTCAGGGTGTCTTTGAATTCAACCCTCTGTAGGGTGATCATTTTCATTTCCATCAAACGATGTGGCATCCTTTCGTTCCAAACACATTACCCAGTGTATATGAGGAAAGATATTCTGCATGATTTTTTCCCATTGAGATCTGAAGTGTTTTCAAAGTGTTCCCTTTATATTTATGAGCAGTGTATATACTTATGGTATACTATAACTGATGGCTTCGTACAAAAAATGTTGTGTATCTGAATGTTACGTACCTTGCTTTACAAACAGTTGCACCATTGCATGTTGCAAAGTGATGCAATTAATCTCATTTACATATCTTATTTACAAAACAAAGAATAAAAAGATGCAACACTGTCCATTTCTAAAACAATTTTGTAACACGTCATATTGGTCTCTGTATATAAAACCATCTACGACATGCTATTTGCATTGGCATTCTTTGAATAATAAGAAAACAGTTGTGTTTCCATCCACTGTAGTTTTGTAAAAAGCAAAATCTATGCTAATCCCACATCAACCATGATAAAGCTGACTAAGGCTTTTCATTCAAATGTCGAAATAACTGCTGCAGCATTTAAGCCAACTTCAACCTTCCACCTTGCATCTGGGAGCTTACGGTAAGGAGACATTTCTCAAGCTTGAACAGAACCTTCAAAAGGCTATGTGGAATGATTAGACCGTAGAACAAATGAATTATACAAGCTGGCCATGCAGAATATAGGATACTGGGCTAATTGTTGATGTATGTTAATCCTTTGGAAATGAATGCATATGTAGCCATTATGGTTTTTATGACCTCCAACTACCAGTGTCCAAAAAGCACTGGTAGTTTATCAAGAAGTGCATATCAGTCTCCCTGTCTATATTAATTTTCATCATTTGGATTGCAAAGCAATCGCTGCTATGTGAAAAAAATAAGGAGGCATCAAGAAAGGAGACGATTTATGATTCAGTTATGTATATCATGATGACGACACATTAACAAAAGAATAAAGGAGTGAACAAGTAGCCATTTTAGCCGCTGTTACTGTTGGTCGGCTAGTTAACCCAGCTGTTTTCAGAAATATAAGCTTTGAGAAACTTGCTTGTTCTTGTGCCTCAGGTAGATGACAATAATCACATTTACATATGTCTAACAAAGCACCTTCCATTTTGTTTTCTTGTCCATTAATGCATGAAATCAATGGAAATAATGCAATTTTGAATGATTACATGATCTTGGGCTACATTATTTTTGAGATGCTTGACATCAATCCGTTTTTTTTTTTTCTCACCTCAGTGATGCGTGGGTTGGTGCACTTGACATTGGCTGTGGCCAGGTTGAGCCAGCGGCTGGTGTATGGGTTGGACATGGGACAGTGGTGGCGCAGGGTGCAGCGGCCCTCCATACTGCACCAACCACACTGGAACTTCCTCTCTGCCTTCAGACACATGCCACAGCTGTCTCTCTGAGCACCACACTTATACAAGTGTACTGCGGAACACAAAAGGACTCCATTACTATACAGTATATGTATTACATACTATACAGTATATACATACATAAACATATTACATACATATACACAGTTACATTGTATTCACCCTCCAAATTGGAAACATTTTGGGACACCATTGGGAAATGTCCTAGTAGGAGAAACTGGACACAGCTACGCTATGCTGCGAAAAAAATCCTCCCCATTCCAGTTTTTGCTTGTATGCTGTGGTGAGGACTGGTGGGCCCTGTGTGTTATTAAAAGCACTATTAACGTCTGAAAGCTGAGTCTAGCAGAATACTTACAACTTTACCACTGACCTAAACTCCAGGGCTGACACAGCATTTAGTCACACTCCTGTATATACTATATATGCTAACACTAACATTCCTTGTGCACACACTTTTCCTGTTTCTCCTAAAACCATAGCAACATAACCATGTACCATTTATTTTAACTCAGATTAACAGATGTCAGTTTGTGTTGGGGAGAGGGGTGGATAAATAAAGCTGCAGCATATAGCTAAAAAAAAATGTATATATGTGTGCTTATTAATGAATGTGTGTGTTCTATGCTTTTAAAAAAGGGCATGGTTGGGAGGAAAGCTGTGTTGGGCTACCTTGGATGTTGTCCGGATTATCAATGATAAAGTTGCCGTTCCATACGACAGAGAAATCCACCGGCAGCTCACTAATCCTCATTCCCTCATAAAGATACTGCAGAGAAAAAGAGAGAGAGGGGCGGGTGAGGATGGAACAAGTGAAATTTTGGAGTGAGCAGTGGTCTCACTGTGTTACACTTCTTTTATTACTACAGACTTGCATCATGGGTTTCTCAGCTAGGGAAGACTTCACTCATATGCTGTTCACAAGATAACTCACCACCCACAACTCACAGTGCAGTATGCGCACAGTGTTTGGATAGAGAGAGTGGGTGTGAGTATTCTTGGGGGTTATGAGGCTTCACCAGTCATGAAGGTAACACAGCCTTGGGACATCTTCCAAGAAGCACTTAATCTTAATGGCATAAGATGTTCTATTAATGTTAATCTTAATGACAAAATATTAATAGTCATAGAGGCAGAGAGAGGACAAAGGAATGACTGAATGTTTGTAGAGAATTGTTATAATGTCAGAGTCTTTATTTGTAGGATGTTTGTAGGTGATGAGGTGCCGTGGCAATGTACAACTTTTTACTAGCAATTACATCAATAATACACTAACACTGGATTATTATTAAAGAACCAGTTTGGTGACTTTACATTTCCAAATGTAGCTGATTGGCCGAGACATGTTTGGTCTCCACATTTTGCCTCTTTAGTTCAGAATTAACCTTAGCAACAAACACTAAGACTTAATACTTAACCAAACAGTATCTGTAAATGTTTCTCTGACATATGTGGTTTAGAACAAAGTGCAATCTGCTGTGAACAATAAATACTGTGCCCAGCTTTTTTGGAATATGAGGTCTGTATTCACAAACAAAGAGTGCAGACACAGAATTTGTTTTTGTGACAATGATCATCATAAATACAGACAAATCTCATCCAAGATTCAGTTCTGAGGTTTATGGATGCTTTGTGAATAGCATCCTTGGTACTGTCAACAATGGCTGTATGTGGCAGCAAACATTTACTGTTTTCATATGTCATACTTTGTCCTTACATATGTCAACCTGTATGTAAAATAAGATATGGATGTACTGTAGTTTGGATGAAGTGAGAAGTGTTTGGAATTTGGGTGGCTACTGTGTTCTAGTGTGTGTCAGCAATATGGGCCTCGCTGCTCCAACTCTAAACTGAAGAAGTAAAATTTGGGCTCTAAACATGTCTCGGTTGATGGACATTATCAATGTTAAGTGGAAAGTATGTAAATTGGATATTTTTGGCAAACATTTCCTTCACTGATTCACCTACCAAGCAGAAAATGTGTTTTAATTTTTAAGGAGCAATTTGTAAGATGATGCGACCAATCAAATTCATGCTATTACAATAGTGTACTACTAATTACTGCATCTTGCGAATGAAAAAATATACATTGTAACTGTACATTTTTAAAATTTTTGTTAACTTTTACCTGCAGCCCTAACATTGTGCATGTTTGTAAGTCATACCGAGCTGTTTTGGCATTGCACACTGGAGCTGTTGAAGCGGAGTGCTGTGACTCTGTGGCTGACCCCCTGGATGTGCAGGACACATTCGTAGCCGCGCTGGCCAGACTGGGGTTGCGGAAGGTTCCTGGCCTTCAGGGTGATGGGCTTCACCTCACCTGCGGGGATCAGGATCTCCTCAGAGCGCACCAGCTGAGGACAGTCCTGAGAGAAAACACAAGGAAAAATGTGAAAACCCCACACACACACTTATAGCCGACACATGACACCCTGAAAGCTCTGTGTCGAGCGGTTTTAGATTGGACAGAAATACATTATTGATTACAGAACCACACATGTGAACTTCAGGCATGCGGTTACAGAGTTTAGCTAAAGTATCTTTATGGGTTTTTAAATTACATTACTCACTATGTGCAGTTCTTCAGATTTTCTTGATTTAAACCAAAACAGTTTTAACCAAAGCACACAGGCTTTTCCAGCTTTCTATTAACCATGTAGTAGGAGTGACTAGACCAGTCGATTAATTGACTGATGTGTAACATTATGCCCTTTCAAGTTAGGAGCTATTAGAACCCAGGTGGCTTTTGTGTGCTGCATTGAACAGGAGGAACCCACTGCCAGATCCACTTTCCTAACATGAGTGATTATTGCCTGTCAAGCACCAGCATTGGATGACTTGTCAATCACAGTCCTATTCAGCTGCCCTGTCGGGCAGCTCTACCATGTTCATGCATATGTGTGTGTGTTTGTTCCTTCGCTGCCCAACTCCACAGCTTTTCTCGGTGTTACTGACTTTCCCGATTCTTGTAGCCAGTGACTCTGTGTATGCGGGTCAGAGCAGCAAGCCACTTCATCACTGTTCAAATCTACTGCATCACAACACTCAAGGGAAGGGCATGCCAATAATAGCACTGCTGCAGAAAGTGTGTGCAACGGGAGGTCTCGCTGGAGCGTTGGCAAGTGTGTGTGTGTGCCTGTGTGCTTGTGTATGTGTTTGAGTGCTTGCAGGTGCGCAGTTGATCGATGTGCTACGTTATACCCTGTCAAGTGGTAAACACACTTGCCCACCCCCTCCCTATGAGCAATTAGCAGCTGATACCAAGAATAGTCTTCTTCACTGTGCACACACACACACACACACACTTATTGATGGCACTAAAAATGTCACCGGTTTTATTAATACCTTGTCTCTTGTCAAAATAATTTTCATTATAATTGAAAAATAATTCAAGTTTGATTGCTTGATTACAGCCCCGTGAACATTTATGCTTTCAAGTACATGCACTGACATAAATGTAATATGATCTTTTTACTTTGTCCCTTTGTTTAGTTCCAGTCCTAACATTGTGGGTGTTTTTGAGTCATACTGAGCTGTTATGTCATAGCCAACAGTTATCAAAATTCTAAATGAGGTCAAGCTGCCTTCTTTCTCAAAATGTGGTAACTGTATCATCATTTATCTGAAAGGTACAACCTGAATGAACAAACGTATTATCAAATATCACCTAGAAACAAAGGTAGATGCTGAGGGTATGGCATAATGTACATGAGGTCTATAAACAAAGGACTGCAGGCTTGATGCTTTACAAACCCGAGAAGTGTTTAATCTGACCAGTTTACAAAGATGTCAGAATGTCAGCAGCTAACCTAAGAGAGGCTAATTAGCTTACTAATCTTAACATTGTTCTGTAAGGTTATATATCCTTAGATATGATAGATGTATGTCAGCAATACGATATCCTTAACCTAGTTTTGTTTCACCGTGGAGCTGCTCTTTAATTCTTTGATCTGTGTGTTGTTGTTTACCCATATGTTCAGAGCAGGTTTGTTCTAAAGAGTTCTGTCTGAATTTTGCCTAACTTTCAGAAAATAACAGTCATTAGACTGATGGCTGAACACTAAGCATTTCAATCACATGCCAGTTACAGTCCACAGGATGATTTTGGATTAAACATTGATTCTAGATTCATCAGGCATAATCATGTCAGTGTCGCAGGCCATATGTTTGACAACCCTGCTCTAAGTAGTTTTCTGATTTGTGAGAGAACTTGTAAACTGTATATGGTGAAAACTAATAAATAAATAACTGCACATATACAGCATACGTAACTGAACTGACCTCCGTACAAGGGGCACTATAATACATTTACTAGTAATATGCTAATGATTGTACAGTAACGTGCTTCTTTTAAGTGTGGTCTCCATGCTGCTGAAAGATCTGTTTGCTGATTCAATTGGGTTTCCAGGGAATTGTAATACAATTGTATCTTTTTTCTCAGCTTAAGGGGAACCAAGCACTTTCTGTTTTCTGACTTCATTAACCTATTCAGAATAGAGGTGGCAGAAAACTTAAATTACACTTTGCTAATTAAAGGAATACTCCAGAATTTTTTCTTTTTTTGAAGCCAAGCTCTATGTGCTACATCGATATCATATAATTGATTACCACAGGCAAAAAAAGCATTTACCTACACTTAGAAAAGAAGTTTCTCTGTTCTTTTTTCTTTTTTTTAATCAGCTCCACTAACCTTATACATGCACTTCGTAGATCTACAAACTATCTATTTCTCTGCATACTTAGTCCCCCTTTTACCCTGTTCTCTGGTGGTCACAACTCGCACAGTTAGGAAAAAAACAAACTTCGATAATAAAGAGCTAGCCAGACCTGATATCTGAGATTTACCTGGTTCCTTAAAGATATTCTGTAATGATGTGCTAATCTTTAGCACTTAGCCTTAGCAATCAATTGTGTGTACTTACATTTTCCACATTGGATTTCTAATTATTTAAATGATATAAAGAACAAAAGGCTATCTATGGTCCAAATATGCTAAGAAAGGATGTACTTCTCCTGAAATATTTCATATTTGAATGTCTCTGTTATGAGCTTTAAACAAAAAATCGTATTGTAATTACTGTAATATCTTTTGCAAGATTCAAATACATTTAATCCACATTGGCCAAGCTATGTTTATGGCTTTCAGCTTAACATTATCATACTGCTGAATTCACCTAGGTAAGATTGCAGAAATTAGCATTATCATAGAGCCAAAACTAAAAGCTTAGCTCCTACAGTCAAGGTTTGCCCCTGCCACAAAAGGCCCCAGCTTCATCATGTTTAAAAAATGGACTGCTTTTAAATATAACCATTTTTTACTAATAAACTAAAAAACACTGTCAACAGACACGGTTACGCACATTAAAACAGCTGCACTATACTTCTGCTTGAATGTGCTCAATCAGATGTGCTTTCAACTTTTCTATTTTTTTTTTAACTCTATGCCCATTGGCTGTGGCTGCATGAATACCCTGCATAAGAAGCAAGTGAAGCGTGCGGTTATTTGGCACAGTAGTAAAAAAACCCTGCATAATTTGTGAATCTGTTATGTATGTACCTCTGAAACATTGACCCGTCCCTCCTGAAAAGAGCAGCTGGATGGGTCGTGCGTGCACAGGTTTCGGTACTTGCACCAGTGGCAGCGGAAGGAGCTGGTCACACAAGATAGACACCTGAACACACAAACAGAGAAAGATAAAAAACAACTGTCTATTATTCCACCAAAAAATCCTTATTATCAGTCTAAGATAGAACTTCACACAGCACATTCATTACAGCAACATTACAAAAGATTTCCAAGCAGTGCACTTCTTTGACCGACCATTTGACACACACATATATGTGAATGGCTACCACAAATACAGTGCACCAGGGCTCGATTGTTAACATTGCTTTATTTAACCCTTTAACGTTCTTCTCAACTTTTTGGTGAAGCACACTATATCTTAAAGAAGTTGTTGAACTTAACTCAACCTGTTCAACCTTAACTCATGCTATCTTGAAATCCAAATCCAAAAAAGCTTTAAAACCCTTTATTGTTTTTAATAGAATTTTTAAAGAAACTTTATACAACAAAAATAAGTCTAATAAGGGTAAAATTGCTATGAAACAGTCTAATTATTAGCTCTAACATTCCACACAATTAATAGACATCAGTCTACAGTCCGCTATGCACACCACATGCACACGCAATGCCTTTAAAAGGAGAGAGTTATGAAGTCAAATAAAACACAGAATGGGTCTGTATGAAGCATTAGCATGGTGCTGTTAGGGGTAATGAGTTTGGAAGGACACTTTGTTTTTAGAACGGGTTTGCACTTTGAGAAGCATAAGGTTGTGTACATTTGGCTAGTAGTGCTTTTTCTACAGTGAATTCAGCCCATACAGCATACAAATGATCTTCAATCAAGAGAGCTTAAAGTGAGGCCAGAAACATAATAACAGGTTTGCCTGTGGAAGGAGAAAGAGAACAACCAAAAAAGTAGGTGCAGGTATGTGTGTTTGTGTGTGTATATCTAACCACGACTCCAGCTTCAGTAGAAGCTACTATCAGCACATTTCCATCATTCCCATGTATCACTGAGGATGGGGAATCTTCCACAGTCAAAAGACTGTGCCACTGGTACACCACTGGTAAAGTGGCCCACTTATTTTGCTTCTTATAACTCTTTATACGGTCATTCACTGCAAGCCCATTGAAAACATCCCTAACAGTGCTGGGGGAAAAAATCAATGCAGTATATTATCCCAATATTGATATTTTATTGTATGAACAACAAACACAAATTACGTTTGGTACTTTAATAACTGTACCTGTCACTTTGAGGAAGACAAAAATAATTATTAATGTTTGTTGTGTGTTCGTTGAGGCAGTGTATTCTTATGTGACTATAACAGTTTTCCTGTATGGATATAATTTATAGTTGAAAAAAGGCAATAAATCACAATATACAGCAATCTAGGCTCTAGCAATACTATATATCACACAATCACAATAATACCATATCATGATGCATGTACTGTGATAATATCATATTGTTTTTGCATTTAGCAAATCTCACCCCTAATCCCTAAAGTTTGATTAATTCAATAACGTTCTTGTTAAGACCATTTTATGAAATAAAGGACCGGATGTTGGGTCTGGATGGCACATATGCACAAATCTTTGATTTAGCCATGAAGCTGGTCTGTTACTTTGACACTAAAAGCTTTTATTTTCATTAACTAAAATGCTCAGCTTTATTTGCTGCTAGCTGCATTATCCTCATATATGGAATTGCTAAGGTTTTTATAAGAACCAATTAAAATACAGACTGGTAATGATACTGACACAGCTTTAGTGATATCAGCAAAAGTACTGGTGCTAACACACTTTACACAAATTAAATAACTGGTAAAGTGGGTCAGTTTTATTTATATATTTTTTTCCAGCTTTCCAGGTTTTTAGGTTATGCTCAAATATGGTATGCTTTTACATTACATTTACATTTAAGGCATTTAGCAGACGTTCTTATCCACTTACAACTGTCCTTAGTGTTTACCGCTGAATAATGTTTCCCAGCTAGTATAGGAAGGTTAGAGTCTAAAGCTCACCATGAATAAGGGCCAGTGCCAATAATGCCTGGGATTTTTAGCAGAAAAATTCTTACTGTGTTACCACTTAAACCCAAATCAAATCATACTTAAGCCTCCAAAGTCACAAATAGGAGGTTCCAAGGAGGCAGCATTAGTGCTAGTGAAGACTATGGGGTTCATTTTGGGATTTATGTAATGACATTCCAAAATGTAAGAGCACTGATCTTTGGCTGCTAAGCAAAGTATTCAGTATCAAAGCATAAAGTACAGAGACACTGAATTTCTCTATTGGTTGGTAGACAGAAACTGAACCCAAATGAGCATTGCTTATTGGCTCTTGTGTCTGGACACACCCAGCTGAGCTCTAGCTGAGAGCGCTTTGATGAGCCTCCTATACTGTGGAGTTCTTAAGAACACACCTCACACGCTCTCCGGTAGTCTGCACAGGCCTAGCAGAACCAAGCAGAGCAACCATTTAAGGGATTTAGGGAGGGAATGGGAGGAGAAGAGGAGGGAGAGAAAGAAGGGATCAGAGGATGGTGGGAAGCTTGAGTGTGTGCCAAGCGCTTAGCCAAAGTCAAAGAGTGTTGAGATGAGAAGAGATGCAATGCCATGCCACCTAGGAAGAAGCATTCTGCTCCAGACTGCCCACCTATCCATAATCCCCCCTAGGCATGGGCACAGGGCGACAGCTGGTGAGACACACAAGGATGTGTATGTTTGTGTTTGGGGGATTAGTAAAGGGACTGGATACAGAGGGGTTGTTTAATTAGTTCCACACCCGCTGGATGTTTGTCGGACATGCTACTGTGAGAGCAATCGGTATAAGATCAAGTGCAGAGGAGCGAGAGGCAAAGAAAAGAGGGAGACATAGACAGGTAGAGGGAGGGAGGGATGCTTTAAAGATCTAGCCAATCATCTCCTGGTGTGGCTACTACTTCCTGAAGCTACCGGCCAATCAAGCTCTTTCATCTCCTTGTGGAAGAGCATCTGTTTTCCACAGACTGCACCTTAGGCAGGGAACAAACTTACACAATTGCAAACTGGTTGCCAAGTACACCCAACAGGACCCTATATTATACTGCATATATATGTCCATAAAGTCTTATTATTATGGTGAACTTATATGGGGCAATACGGACTTCTCTTTTTATTAACTATACCTTAACTTTTAACCATCATCAGTTTGTACCCCTTTCCCCCTACACATGCACAGACACACATCATCTGGTCTGCTTATGTTCTGAGATTCAATCTGACTCCCTATGCTTCGATCACTCTGTAGAAACAGATGAGATGAAATTGAACAGTGAGGAAAAGCAATGTTTCAGCTCAGGCATGACCCCTTAGCCCACTTAGAGGCAGGAATTCAGACATTTTTGCTCCCTCACTTGAGAAATGTCAAGCAATCAGACTGTATTAGCTATAATGGGTGCCTTTTATAACAGCGGGGGCCCATGACAGACATGGCAAAGTGCATAGCGGGAGTGACGTGTGCAAGCTAGCCAGAATCTTATAGCCCATCTACAGCACCCCCACTAGCGGGTTCTCTCAGTTGTGTCCCTGCGCAGGCAGCTTCACCTGTACAAAACCTAAATTTGGCATCAAAGACAATCTCATTCAGTATGAATCAAAAGCCCTTCGGGGCTGAAATGCTTACTGCGATTTGTTTTACGTAATGCTCCTAAAACGTTGGCAGGATAGCTAAAGGTTGCAGAGCTGCAATGAGACAATGCTGACACCCCCTTGAAAAAGCTGGCAAAGAGAAAAACAGTGAAGGGGTAGCACCTTCTATATACTTCGCAGAGGCAATGCACATGGTGAGCACAAACACAGCCTCAGGTAGAGTACAAACTGTCATTTTGAAATAATGAGCTGTAGCATGACCTAGAGTCCAACAAGCTTTTAAAGTACAGTAATTTCAATGGTGCAGTGCTAATGACAGTTATGATATATGAGGTGATAGGCTGGAAAATAGATTAATTACATTACAACATGCAGGGCTTATATATATGTACAGCCAGTCAATAAAAACGAAATTGCAACCACAGCATTCTGTCGCAGCATTTCGGTCATTGACATCAATGACTATCTATGAAGGAGGATACTTACAGCTGGTGCACGCTGCAGTTGTAGAATTTCACCTCAGTGCTGATCAGCATTTGACCTGTCTCCTTTGAGTTTAGCCTGAGCTCCACCCCAGACCAATCTAAGCGAGAGAAAAAGAAAAAAAAACATTGGGAAATTCCAAAAATACTTAAATTTCATTTCAGTGTCTTTTCTTTGATACTATGCATGAAGGTTGTATATCACAATGGATGTGCCTGGAAATAATTGCACTCACTAATAACCAGGGTTGTATGGACACTTTTGAGCATAGAATTAATTTGTCATTCTGTGGATACATTTGCATTGCAAGCCTTATTACTCATTTCTGTTTGAAAGTGACCCATAATAAGGCAAATTTCACAAATTCTTTACAATTCAATGACAAATCTGTACATAATAATAAGTACACATAGAAAAGAAAGCTAGTATGAAGTTACAGTTACTACAGCTATAGTTACAGCTATATAACTATATATAGTTTGCATGCTCAAATTTCAGCTGGCTTTTGTTTGATGTTGGATGTTGTTTGACATACCTAAATGTTCAGTCACTGTGATATTGCTAACTTTGTCTCACAAAGGCAGATCTTAAAGTAGTGGACCTGCAAGTAACAAGTTAGTGTGGCTGTAATATTACCTCTTGCAGGGGCAACAACAATTCTATTAGCGAACATAAAAGGTATCGTTTCTTGTGTGATTGAAGGTGCTCCTGAAGTTTAAAGAGTGCAGACTAAAGAAATTTGGGATGAGTTTTAGAGGTGGTGTGCCAGTTAGTAGCAGATCCACTACAAATAAATTAAAGGAGAGGTCTACACAGTGGTCCGTAGTCCTCTCCCCAGTCAATCCACATTTTAGCAATCACCTAAATTACAATGCATAAGGTTTGAAGATCTCTGATTTACTGAAATGTCTTCAGATGTGTATTCTGATTAGGAATTCCAAACTGGCCTAGCCATTCCTAAGCCTGGATAGAATGCACGGTGAATGATAAAGACATGAAAAAAGATTTTTGCGTTTATGCACATTTAGGTAAAAATAGCATGTGTCTCACTTCAGCACTGTAATGTGAAGATCGAGCACACTGACTGGATATGAATAGCTTTTTCCTGATTTCCTCTGCACCTAAAAAGGATATTACTGATGTATGATTTGTCAGATATCTGAGTGTCCACAGGCAGTGACAGTGATCGAAAAGAGGAAGAAAAAATGCTGAGAGCTGCCGGCGATGCCATGGAGTGCCAGCCAGCTCAATCTCGTTTGGCAAGGCGGTGGAGAAGCGTCGAGAGTGCTGAAGAAAATGCTCGATAAGCAGCCAGCTCCTCACACTCGAGCAAGCGTGAGCGGGCAGTCGTTCAGCGAGCATACCGCGCGTGGGAGTGAGCCGTGACCCCGAGCGCTCCCAACTCTCCCTCACACCTGCTCTTTGCTTTCTTCTGCTTTACAAAATCAACACATAGCGGGTGGCAGTTATTTTTAATACGTTTCAGAGGCACCTCTTTCTCACAAGCATGCAACAGACAATGGAGGCGATTCCCAAAACTCATTTCATGTCTCAATACAATTTTGGTTCACGGTAAACCGCTCAGAATGGCCAGGGTCTGCCATAGGACTGACTGTGGTCTTGCAGCTAGGGTGTAAGAAATAGACGCTAAAATGCTTGTACCAACTTACACACCTAAAGTTACCATAACATACAACACTGAGTTCCTGTGTTGGTTAGCCTCGTTATAAGCCACTTCTATTAACATTTTGGAGGTTGCCTACCTCATCACCATCCTAGCCCCCTACCGCATTCCTCCCTGTTCCAGCTACTAATTCCACACATGATCTATGTTCCTAGACTGTGCTTAACAACCTACACCCCCTGATGCGGTTAAGGGAGATAGAGGGGAAATATGAGGTTTAGACATGACATTTACCTGAGGGGGCTCGTTGATTAGGCCATGCTCCCTGCAAAGAGATGGGGGATTGTGGGCAAACAGAGCTGTCATTTACCCAGAGAAGGTGGGGGATTACTACAGAGTGGATAGTGCCAGTCGTGACCATCTACCTTTCATCTCGGTTTAATGTAAGACTGAATGAACAATTAGTGAGCTCATGCTCACTGGGAGTGCTTTATTTTACAGAGATAAGAGCCTTGTACATTTTACACAAACTAGGCATGAAGCCTGAAAGCCGCAGGAGCTACTGCTGCAAGTCTCTAGTCCAACTGTCTAGCTCAGCAGCTTTCCACACAGAGCTGTAACAGAGCCTTGAGTGCAAACTGGTCTATTCTGACTGACAATTTGGACTGGCGTTCTCTAAAAACAAATAAAAGCCTCTAAAGGTTTTGGTTCACCTTTGTTGGTCTATTTGTCAAGGAAGGTTCACACAATGGAAAGGGCCATTGGAGTAGGTCCAGAAAGTCCAGGGGGCAGAGGTAACTTTACTTACAGCACAATGAAGATCAGATCATAGTTTTATTTGCAAGACATAAATCTGACTCCCTCTATGTCTTTCCTAAATGTCGCTATCATGTCTCCTCCAATCACTGCTTAGCAATAGGTGCTTTTTTCAGTTACTGTTGATCAGTGGAGAAGCGTTAGAACAAGACCAAGTCCTTTTTCCTATCAGCTTTTTATAGCAGTAAGATTTGAATATATTGTTGGGGTTTTTGGTATTTTGAATGAGAAGCTCCAGGTAAAGATGTGCACAGGGATCTTTTAAAGCATGACCTGATACCCTAACACAGCATAGGAAGTCCATGCTGTCCAAAACTAAAATGTCAGCCAATTTCAGCTAATTTAATTTGTTCTTGTTAGTTCTGATTTGTATACTAATCCATGCATAAAGTTTTCAGAGGTAAGATGTACATTTCTTCCACAGCAGTATACTTTAGCTTGAGATAAGACATTTTGGGTATTGAAGTTTGCTGCTTTTCATTTGTTTGCATGACAAACTTGAATTTGTCACCTTCAGTAGAGTAGTGTTTCATGTTACATCCTAATATGCTAATGTTGTGGTGCTGCATAGCCCTCATGTAACCTGCTACGATATAGTGAAAAATCTGGCCCTACAAAAAAATGGTAGCCAGTTAGATGTCCACTCAAAGGTTGTTCACAGAAACAAAGTTCAGTTGGAATTATAGAGTTACAGAGTTACTGTGTTCATTTTCAGAGGCCTCAGCTTTGTTTCCTATTTTAAACTAAAACTGAGACAAACTCCTGATCCCAGAACAGGTCATATAAAAAGTGGCTCAGGAAAAGGGCACCGGGCCCATCACCTGTAATAGGTGTAAGTGTGCCTGGGAGCACGGCTTCAGCCCACGGGCTGACCCGGGGTCATTGTGAGCTCATTATAGCTAAGGCTTGGAGCGGCCTGCGGGATCGATGGCAGGGCCTGGGCGTAAGGCACTGAGTGAGCTCATTAGAAGACAGCAGAGTACGTGTCTGAGGAGCTCTATTAATAGGACATCTATAAGAGAGCGTAGAGAAAACCACACCCTCAGGGAGGAGGCAGCATAACAGAGGAAAGAGAAACAAGAGGAGGCAGGATAAGAGAACGGATACATAGAATATGCATGTGGTTTGAAAGGATAAACAAACAAAGTTTGTTTTGTTTTTTGGTGCATGTGTATGTGGGAATAAGAACTGCCGGCGGTTTTCCACTCTAGCTACAATGACTGATCACCAATTAGCATTGTGTCTCAAACACACTGACTTTCTGACACAAGAAACTGACAAAAGTGCAGACTCTATTCAGGCTCCATATCTTACATGATTGACTATATTTGAGGTAAGGTGGCAACAGATGTTTATTTAATTTATCACTACCTTGATCGGTGGGAATGATGGGGACGTCTTTCGCAGCTGGGGAGATGCACAGGATCTGATTGCCGTCCACCGTTCCCTCTACCTCTGTCAGGTTCCCAAAGGAGCAGGTGATTCCAGAAGAGAGATCTGGAACGTCCGTTACCTTTACCAGAAGCTGGTTGTGGGGGTGAGAGAAAAGAAAGGTTAAGAGATATTTCTTTCTTTCTTTCTTTCTTTCTTTCTTTCTTTCTTTCTTTTCTTTCTGTTTGTTTATTTGTTTGTTTGTTTGTTTGCCTGCTTAGCTCTGCAGTATTTTGAACCAAGCATAATCCTGCAGGTACACAGCAGATGGCCCCACCATAAGGCATAAGGCAGTGGTGCAAACTGTCAGCCAACTCTTAGCCTCAGATGCAAGGGACATTGCTTTATAAATGGAAGCAGAAAGGCTCTTTTTGCTTTCGTTTTCTTAAAAAAGAAGATGAAAATGGACATCTGACAGATTCAATCAACTTCTTGAACTTCTCTCTCAGCTCACAATAGCACACACACGCACATACACACACAGACACACACACACACACACACACACACACACACATCTTTTGAAGTCCTCCTCTAGGGAGCAGTCCAACACAGATGCTAGAGCTCCCTATAAATAAATATTTTCCAGCTCCTCGCCAGGGTGGGCACTCCATGCTTTTGCCTGGTGGAGGAGCCTTCGTAATGTCTGGGCTGGCATTTGTAAAG
Organism: Prochilodus magdalenae; assembly: GCA_024036415.1. Lineage (NCBI taxonomy): Eukaryota > Metazoa > Chordata > Actinopteri > Characiformes > Prochilodontidae > Prochilodus > Prochilodus magdalenae. The sequence goes on along the minus strand of JAMWET010002973.1, from coordinate 300,982 downwards.
ACTTCCTGTTTTACCTGGCCATTTCTAAGTTTTTATTGTTCCAGTTGAATAGAGTCTAAAACAGGGAGGACTCAGAGTGAGTGAGAAACCTATAGCTATTACGCATCACCAATGAGGTCTGACAGCAGCCTTGGCTGTCACCAAGACGTTCCCGTGCCCTTTTCATCCAGTTCTCCTGCACACAAGCACGTCCACAAAGCAGCTAATTATAAAGCACAGGAGCAGCCCATCAACTCGCTGATTACACGTGTTTTGTGTGCCACACATGCACGCATGCATGTCTCACACGATGAAAAGCAAGTTATAGGGAGCCATTGCTATCGAGCATAGCTAATTGCTAATGAGAGAGTTCTAAAAGAAGATGTTTTTCTGAAACTCTTATAGACCAAAAATCCTAATTACTGCATTCTATTGTTTTCTATATTACATTCCTAGCCTGACACCCCACCAGCAAATGAATGTTCATGGTCAACCTATTTATTACCATTGTCACTGTCTAGACAGACTGTCTGCAAAATGTGTTTGGGACAAAGGAGAAAGCAAAGAACAACAGAATATCTGTAAAACAATCAACATTTCCAGTACCAAAACATCTACCCACCTGAGGGTGTTGACAAAGGAGAAACAGGTACAGTTTAGCCTACCCCAGTAGAAGTGTTCCCAGATCTAATATATGTGGAATTGTCAGGAATGAGGTGTGGCCACTACCCTGAGCATGTCTGTTTTCCACTGATATTGACAATCCCCATATTCATTTTATTATTAATATAATGGATGTGCATTTAGGCCCTTCGAATCAATTATTCATTTCACAAGGCATTACTGACTTAATGTTGTTCTGTATAAGCAGATATTTCCAGGAGTGGGGTCTGCAATATTAAAGTCATTAATTTGTCTTTGAAGTTAAAAAGCATATAGGGTGATAATAGACAACACATTAAAAATGTTAAGGCATCTGCAAGTTCAGGAAATAAACATGCAAATTAAATAAAATTATTTCATTGACATTATTTATATCATATATAAGCAATCTACTGGACTCCTATTGGGAATTGTATTTTACTAACTCGCATGAAGTGCAGGCATGTGTTCATGTTGTACTTGCATGTATTACTATGCCTTGTTTTGCTCTTTTCGCTGCGTGTTAGCTTTCTTGCTGCCGCACTGTGGCCGTTTGTGTGTGGGTAGAGGTGGTTAATTGCTAGCAGCATTTTTAATAAAGGTAATTTGATTCTTTTTGCTGCTTTTTCATGCTCCTGTGCGCACAGGCTTTGTTGTCATGGCAATAGTTTCCCATCGCTGACCCTGCTCCTATCGTTCAGCGGAGTGATGCTGCAGAGCAGCTTGTTACCTCCGTTACTGCTTAAGCTCTCCCTACTTCACAAACTTGGTTTGATATTTGGACACTGCAAGGCTGTTTGTGGAAACCAAATGATGACAGAACAACTGAAAATTTTGACATTTGGATTCTGCAGGAACATCTGTATGGTCCTCACATGGGGTGCATTTATCTTTAATTAAAATGAATCTCTATTTTAAGAAATATATGTAAAATAAATATCTTATTTAGTTGGTGAGGTTAAGAATATGGTTAGGAATAGCTGTGAGCAATAAGCCGGATTGGTATTTATGCACAGCACTACAGAAGACTGTGTGTAATGTGTGTACAAAAGTAAACAGAAACACCCTACAAAGAAGACGTTTCACTAAATGAATGCTTTAATGAAGGAACTACAGAAAGGGCTCTCTTTGGCCGTCCTTACAACACACAACAACCTCTCCTCAAACAGAACTCCCACATCATCCTACACACTCACATTTTGGCATCTCACCCACTCATGCACCTTGCCTCTACTCGCTCAGTTTCCCATCCGCCCACACCATGCATTACCACTCAACCGAAAAGCAGGCAAGATAAACAGCACATCAACACATCTCCATACAGAATGAATTTAGGCAATTTGTGTTTACAGTCACCAGAGAGAGTAACAGACACTCCACATCTATTTTTGTAGGTTTAAAAAGCTGACGGTGAGCATAAAGCGAGCATCCATTTAGATTCCCTAACCCTTGCTTAAAATTCATTTGAGATGAAATACACAGTCAAAACAATAAACATATGTTTGTGAGAAAAAGCAGGCAATACATAGTTAACACAGAAACCTCCAACACCTAACCAGTATCAAAAAGTCCATATCTAATTTGTCCATGCTTTACTTTTGTGCACCCTCCTGCCAGTTGCAGATGTGTCCTTCCAACAAAATTCCCAGAGTTCTCACAGACGGTATGTCTTCCCTAAACAGACACTAATACTCAACCCAAAAACCAACTACCCAAACACACATCAGCTGCCAGGCAGATTCTTTCTCATGTGCATCTAAAATGGCTTGAATATGACTTCAGCTAGATCAGATACAAGATAATTCACTACTTCACATAACATCACATAGAATTCGGGATAAAACACCCAAGGGACTCCAACCCTGGAGTTCAAAACAGGATTAAATGATACAGGGAAAAGGGTACTCCTAGCAAACAGTGCAAGACACAGTAGTTCACCCAAATTGTTGCCATCAGATGAACAGCACTTAAAGCTTTCATCTTTGTGTAGTCATTTAGCTGTCAGCCAGCCTATACTGATAGAAGGGCATAGTAAAAAAAAACAAAAAAAAAAAACATTGGCTCTACAACACCAAACCTGGTTTTCTGAAATGTATAGAAAGTTAATTTGGAGTAAAAAGTCTCAACTGTTATTAGGCTGTTACTTGATTGTAAAAATAAAAAAATGCAACCAGCTACTAAAACTCAACTGTGCTTGCAAAAGCACAGAACAATTTCCCTGCAGGTTTCTTCCACAAACTGTAATAAAGGCAAAGGGTAGAAAAACTATTTGTTGAAGCTTTTCTGCCCTTTTCTGTTAAACATTTCAGTTGTTTCCTGATACTGAAATGAATAACCTGCACTTCATGTCTCCAAATGGTCCAGAAATGTGTATGTATGTGTGGGTGTGAATCTTACCGGTACACTGGGCTCAGAAACAGCAATGCTGTCAGGGTACACTGTGGCCTTCATGCATTGGTTCAGAGTGGCTGCGAAACGGTAGGGCTCATTGGCCCGTTCACACCTATCTCTCTGAGAACACCTGTGGAGGGAGAAATAGAACGAGAAAATAAGCCATCGATAAGCTCCATTACACCATCCGTTTAACTCTGTGAACACTGAAGAAATAAAGGATATCAGCAGTCTTTCTTTATTGTGGACTCTAACAGTCATTCATTGTGTCCTACAACATGCAGTACTAAAGGTTAGCATCCAGTCTTTATCTAGTGCGCACTCATTCTCAGCTGAACACCATGCTGTCCATGGTCCTGAAAGCACTTTTGACTTTCCAGCAGCTTTGGTAACGCCTGCCTTTGCGGATGCACCCAAACAAACTGGCCTGATTAATCCTTTAAAACCGGGACAGAAATGTAGCTCCTTTTAGCCCGCTCTTCTACTTTAGTGCTGTGATTTATTTCCATAAGGCACATATATTTTGTCTGTATAACAAACTGCTATTTTGAGCAAACTAACATATGAACATAATATTTCACAATTTAGTCACTTCTCATTGTTGCTCAACATAAACCAACAAAATAAGTACGTAAGTACAAGTAAATACTCCAGCAGCACGAACAGTGTACCGCAGTGCTCAGCAGAATGGTCTGTAAAGTAATCCGAAATTCTACCATCAGCTGCAATGGTAGAGTAAAGCTAAATTTCAGACTGTAGTTCAGAAATTACAACACTACGGCTGTAGTGTTAATGAACAGCAAACCAAAGCCACACAATATTAGCTTAAAGCTTAGGATTAAAATAGTGGGTAACACTATCGGCCAACCATATGTGCGCCCACAAATGCCAGATAGCATTTACAAGGATCCATGCTACCACTGGTCAGGTACCATTACTGTTAAGAGGTATTTTCGTTAGAAAGCATGTCCTTAACGCTGCATGAGAATCACCAATGCAGTGCACCCATCAATAAAGTCAGCATTTCAAAAAGAAATAAACAGCATAGCAGCACACAGACAGCTCCAATTCCTTTTGACCATGGCTAATATGAACATGCTCATGGTCCAAGTACACATGCTGCAGATTCAGTACATTCTGACAGAAAGCTCTGAATATGTTGCTGATCGTACAAGAGGTAAGATAAGGTAACACTCCTGGGTGAGATATGAAGGTCTCAGTGGAATTTTTCAATAAGGAATCTGAATTCAGATCTGTAGCTAACGTTTCTACAGTTCTTGTAGCTCTTCATGTGAGACAGCGAATGGGAATGAAAAACTAGCACTCTTTTAGGGTTCAAATGATCCTCAGTCTCTAGAGTGAATGGTTCAACTTGGAGCTTCTGGCAGCAGAAAAACGCATTAAAGGTAATTTGAGTACCTGCTGTAAGAGAGAACAAAAGCAGGCCATGTAAGACAGCAAGACAGAGCGCTACTATCTGATAACCAAATAGCCTAATGGTTACAATACGGCCTGCTTCCAATAGTATCCAAATGCAGTCATTTAAAGCATCCGTCTGTTAAAAATAAGAGTGCCAGAAGTGCTGCCTGTTGGGTTCTATTGCAAATGTGTTTTGAGTCAAGTACAGGGAAACGTCTAAATCGTTTTCTGTAGTAAATGACCACATTTGCTGCTACAAATGCAGCAGATAAAGATTAACTCGAAGATGGCTGAAGCATTCTTTTAGAGGACCATCCATGTTTCTTAGAGTCTTCATTAAGCCATAAGTTGTACTATAGTAGCACTGTTATCAAATAACCTATGTGGCAGTTTTATTTTTAATAGAAGGCACCTACAGATACAGAACCTTGGGGACACAGATTTTTTGACCTTAGGTTCCCAGTTGGTCAATGTATGTTTCATATCACCCCGGGTATTGTTCAGTATCTGCTTTTACAAAGCACAGCAAACTCATTCTCATTCTGGGTTTATATAGATAGTGGTGCTTAGGTTCCCAAAATGTGTTGGGTAATAAAGAGACACGTTCCTTTTGTACGATCAATACAAATATGATATAGTAACTCTATAGGAAAGCATCACCTTCCATATTGTGGTTTTCATGAACAAAAGTCCAGCATAATGTCAATAGGGACCCTAAGAACTCGATCATAGACCATGATTTGTGAGACAATGTGTTGTGCGTGATATACCTTACATACTGTATATCTAGTAAATAGTTTAGGTAGTGGTTAAAGGCACAACCCTATCAAAGACCCTAACCATACATTCATGCATGAAATTTTGTCTCTTGTGGGCGTGTTTGAGAATGCTCTTGTTATCGCATGCATGACATGTACATTAAATATGTGTTTAAATGATTTGTCAGTGTAAGAATTTGACCAATCATTTTGGTTGTCAATCATTTCGATTGTTGCATTTCTATGTCTTAATCGCCATATTTAATTTGCATGTAACTGAAGAAACAATTAGCCTTGCTATCTGAGGTTTTTGCCGTGTGCTATATCACAAATGGCCTATCCCCATCTACAAACATAAACATATCCCAACATTACTTTTCTCTGTCTTTTCTCTGAAACATGATGGTCAGTCTGGATAAAAGCAGTATGCTGTACATAAAGTTAAATTTCATTATTGTACTTTCATGGCCTTTGTCCCCTTGAGCTGCTGCCCCAGTGTGAATGGATATAATTTGTGGCACTGCAGCCATAGCAGCCGAAAAGTTGTGGGTAGCAAGTGGGCATGGAAAATTATTAGCTGCCTATTTTGGCCTTTTAACCCATGTTACAGCACGTTATGGCTATCTTTTACCAATGAGCTATTATCAACTTCCCTTTACTGCAATATAATGATGCAGTATGTGGTGCTTGTCCATCTGCAATTTCTCAGGGGGTAGTGTAGCCTAAACAGACATAAAATACAAGTAATTGCTCCTAGCTTTCAACATTCAGGCATTTATTTTTTTACCACTGGCTCTTTGATGAGACGAGAGGCTGTTCAGCAATGATGCCAGGGTTACATGGGCATGCTCTACGCAGGTTTAATGGAACTTGGTTTTAAGGGTGGGTGCAGGCAAGAGCTGCGTCATATTTTGCAGGCACAGGTGGGAGATGAAGCAGGTGGGCGTAGACATTAATTATCAAGCTCCAGCAGACCTGTAAAGGCCTCAAGTGCTCTGTTTACGTGCAATCTCATTTATTGTACATTAACGTGACTGGGTATTGTATGCCTATGCTTCATCAAGCCTGTCTTTGTTTTTGACTTTTGCTTAGTTACTCCCTCTCACTCCCTCACTCCTTTTCTTTTTTTGCTCTCTTTCTCTCGCCCAGGCCTTTCTGACAGGGAGCATGTCGACTAGCAATTTGCCGCATCTCTTTTACATCCCTAATGCTCGAGGGAAAATGAAACTTAATGCGCTTTCAGATGTCTAGGATGGCTTGTGAATACTTTACCGTCTGGAAATGTGTGTGCGTGCACATTGCAACTAAGCTGCCAAAGCATTGATTTTTATTTTGGGGGTGGAGAAGGGGATGGGGATGCTGCGGTTGCCATGGTGCTGATAGATGGTCATTATATGTGTGTGTGAGGGTGTGTGTGTGTGTATGTGTGGTTAGAGATCCCACTCTCCTTTCTCTCATTAATTGAAGTGTGTGCCCACCCCACCTGTCTCTCTGTGTCAGTCTGTCTGGCCCTGTACGTCTGTCTGTCTGGCTAACTCTGGCTTTGTCTGCCTTGTGGCGGCCCAGGGACATCTAACAGGCTGTGTGGAATGCTTTTACAGACCACACACACATACATTTCATAATGAATACACACCTCCACAAAAACAGCTAGAGAAAGGGAGTGAGGCACGTATACAGAATCTATCCATAGAGACATTGTTAGTGACTAGGATAGCACAGGATTTCAAAATATACTAGCGGAATCTGGTCAGAGAGAATGTATTACTTTTCATTAATAATGAATTAAACTGATAGAAAATGAACAAACATGCATTGGGCCTATCGGCAGATGATTGCATGGCTAATCCCCAGTGATGCCACAGTAATCCGTGGCTGGGAGTCCAAGAAAATATTACTGGTCTCCCATCTACCCTGCTACTTTTGTGCAGTACAGCCAAAACATGAGTAACAGGACTAGCAGCTAAAATTCTCTGAGCCTGTGATGAGCCGTCCAGTAATGACATGTTAGTGACAGTATGAAAAGATGGTGGCACTGGATCTGCCTAAATTGGTGGAAAAATTGGGAAAAACTTGCAATTTAAATTCATTTTTTAATTGTATGACATGTCTCTTTACTGTATTGAGGCTAAAGCTGTAGCAATGACCATACAGCACTTTAATTATACTAATTATTAATCCATAGGGAAGACAAATATACAATTAGATTGACATGTGAGCAATAAACCTGATCATGTAGCTGCTTTATTCGATATAAGCAAGCCATTAAAACGGCAAAGTGCAAAATAACAATGGAGAAGAGGCATTAGGAAATTGTTAGCAATGAAGGCAGCAACAAACAGTTATGTGGACAGAAATGTGGAAAGTCTTCTGAAAATGCTTGGAAAATAAGGACCAGCTTGCTCGAAATTAGCTCCAAATAGTGTAGTCCTGTCTTGTTTTTGAAATCAACTGTTTTCATATGATTTTTTTTATTTTGGTTTAAAATATTATACCTGCTAACAAAACAAATTCTGTATGCGCGTGCATATGTGAGTGTATACGCGTGACTGTGTGTCTGACAAGGGAAGGTAATGGTGGTGGCGGGCTAACCTTTGGGCTCCACTCTACTGCCTGCTTTTAGCCCTGTGTTTCAGACAGGCAATTACTCTTTACATACACACACACCCTGCAAAAAGCACACACACACACACACACATGCCTTGACAAGGGAAGATGGGCGATAGAAAAAAATTCCTTTCCTTGCTCCTGTCTTACCTTATCCCACTGTGTGGTGAGGCAGCCTGATTGAGTGCAGGGAGCCTCAGGTGTGTATGTATGTATGTATGTCTTTGTGTGTGTGTGTGTGTGTGTGTGTGTGTTTGTAGGTGTGTGTGTGGAATGGGGGGTTGGTAGGGGGAAATTTTACACATAGCCAGACAGGATTTTTTGGGCTCTGCTAAGACTGAAGGAGAGGCAGATTAGGAGAGCAACAGGAGAGCACAGGAGAGAGGAGAGGAGAGAGGAGGACAAAAAAAGCTGTTCTTGAGTAGAGAGGAAAAGGAGATAAGAGAATAGCAGGTTTGAATAGAGAGAAGAGCAGGTCCTTAGTCAATAAACCACTTGTTTTCACCAACTCCTGCCCCCTTTCCAGTAGAACCATCAAACCAGACTTAACTGAAAAGCAGTGCATGGCACCCCTGTCTCCTCTCAGATCCGTCTCCTCTCTTGGCTGTTCCAGTCGTAAATACTCCTCCATTAATATCAATTCTGTCTGAGAGAGTGCGGACCACACAGCCTCACGCACCAACACGCTGCGTCGCCCATGCTGGAGATCGATATGCAATTAGAAGCCCATTTGGCAAACTGATAGATGCAGTCTCAGGGTCCGGCTGTGTGCTAACGCAGGCCTGCATGATCAGCGGTCAATATGCACACGGTGCAGGCTGAAGTGTGTAATGACCCCGGCATTACGGTTATTATTATTGCAGTGATTAGTACTACTTAGATATGGATGCTGGACATCCATTAGAGAACTGATGAATCCAATCCCTTCTGATTAGCTGTGTATTGATGGTAGTTTATGTAAATGTTGTTTGGAGTTATGAGTACTGAACATATCATGTTGGATTTTGTACTCAGTCTGGGGCTCATAAAGTGAAAGCTCTTCACTCATTCAGGTCCTTCTGTCAGCAGTGGACAATCAATAGAGTTCTACAGTATAATAAAGCACTGCATCGAGGGGGCAGCTATCATGTTTCATTTTTGGGTGAAAGGTAAAATTTATTTGAGGAGAAACCTTAAATTAATGGAAAGAAGGTGACACTCCACAGAGTGGGAGAGAAGGGGAGAGCCAGAGAAGAACAGTGAATAAGAAAAAAAAGAGAGAGAGGTATGGTGAAAGAGAATGAGAGATAAGAGAGCAACCGAGGGAACAAAAGAGAGAAAAAGAAAATAAGAGTAGTAGAGTGGGGTGGCTAAAGAAGGTGAAAGAAAATGAGACTAAAATGAAAGAGATAGGGAAACAGAGAGGGGGAAAAAGACAGAAAAAAAACAGATGAGAGAATAATTACAGAGAGAAGGAAGGAGAGAAAGCAGGGTGAAATGAAGAAATAAAGAATGAAGGGAAGATGGAGAGGAAAAAAAAGACAAGGTAAGAGTAAGAATGTGACAGAAATGAAAAAACATGAGTAAGAGAAAGAGCAAGGAGAGACAGCAAGACACAAAGAGGAAATGATGAGAAAATGAAGGCAGGGAGAGAATGTCAGAAGAGCGATTAGGGAAAGAAAGAAGAACTACTCGCTAAAAACAAATGTGTACAGAAAGAGAGGGTGAGGTAGAGAGAGAGAGAGAGAGAGGGAGAAGGGAGAGAGAGAGAGAGAGGGAGAAGGGAGAGAGAGAGAGAGAGAGAGAGAGAGTGTGAGAGAGTGTGAGAGAGGGAGAAGGGAGACAGAGAGAGAAAGAGAGAGAGAGAGAGAGAGAGAGAGAGAGAGAGAGATGGACGAATGTGTGTATTTGTATGTGTGTCTCCCCACAGCAGAGATCAAAGGCTATGTCCCACTGTGAGAATCGTCTCATCTCTGGATCGCCTGCAGTGGCCATGCAAACATGACGCCAGCTAGCAACCGGACACACACACACACACATTGCATAATCTGGTATAACCACTCTTTGCTTTTAAATATACCTCCTCCACACTCCAAAGCCATAAAACATCCTCTCCTGCCTTTTCTCTCTGTTCCTCAGCCATAGCCTCTTCCACACACTCAGCCAGACCTACTGCATCACAGCAGATATTAACTGAACTCCACTGAACTCTGACCCTGCTGGAGCTCAGCCAATCAGATCGTCTCTAGGATTAGCGTTCTCCGCTGGCACTTAATCCAGCCGAATCTGGCAGCAAACTTCCACCCCTTCCCTCACTCTCTCGCTCCTCATCTCCTTTCTCTTTTTCTCACCTTCTGGCTCCACTTCTTGCACTATGTCCTCCATCTATCCTTTAGAACCCACAAACGTCTGGAATGAGGAGGACAAGGTGGAAATCTTTGTAGCTAGGACTCTGTCCAAACACCTTCCAACAACTGTTCAGTTGCAGTGTTGCATGGACCTAAGCTTCCTGTGTGTCACGTTAAAACATAAACAAGCTACTACAGATTTGAAGTCTTCTGTAGCGACCTGTAAGATGTAGCAGCCAGTCGAAATTAAACTTAAATAATCTGAGGCATCATACATTATTACTGGAAAATACTCCTTCTCTTCCCCTTTAAATTCTTACCAGGCTAGCCTAACCAAGCTTCGACCCTTTTACTCGTCAAGAGCATCTCCTATTCATATTGCTCTTCTGTACAATGCGGATTACTGTTGAGAGCAGAGGCACAGTCAAGAGCTTCAGCCACTGTTACATTTATTTGCCTTTCATTTGCTACCTGTCCTTAAATCTTTTAATAGGAGCAGGATCCTATAATATAATATAATATATATATTAGGGCGGTACCCGACGGATTCGCCTGTCCTGGTCGACGATTCTAATACGTGTACAAGTTTTTTTCTCCATGTACATTATCTAGTAATCAGTAAATCAATTTGCATACGGTTCAGATCTGATGTCCTCCTCATTTAGAAAGTCAGCAAAGTCACAGGAACATATTTCTGATCTAAAAGAGACGTGGCGTATGATGATCGATCTGAACTGGAGCCTTAACAGGATACAGCGCCGGGCAGCAGCGCGTATTTATGCTAAACATTAGCGCTTATAGCTTATAGTCTTTTTAATTTCACTTCAAACAGCTTCTTCAGGAGGATGATCCTTCGTCTTTCATCTCTCATAAATAATGAACTGCTAAATAAAACCAGATTAGTCCATATTTATATTATTTTTAGATGAAAAGAGGAATGGTAAACCTGAAACCGTTAATTATATTACCCGTGCTGAAATAATGATCTCTCGTTTATCGACAGGCATATTAAGTGACTGTACTTATCCTTAAATAAAGATAATCTCAGCTGTAGACGAATAAATAAACATATCTGTAATTTAGGTTCTATAATAATGGAATTATAAGAAAACAAACGTCTCCGCTCCGTTTTTCCTTCACCGCAAACAGCCAATATGTCTAAACCGAAAGTCAGCTCACTCGTTTGTAGCAGTGTTGGACGTCTGACTATATGAAGAGCAGAATTAGCTTTTAGTTTGTTCAGATTCTTTTCTGTAAAATGTCCACCAGACTTTCTCTGAGACACCCCCATTCCCCCCGCCCCCTGGTGTCTCAGCTTCACAGCTTTACCTTCCTTCAGCGGTGAACTGCCAGCGCACGTTGTCACATGGATTTAATTTTTTAGCAAGCACGCGTCACAGCCCAGATAGAACTTAAATATATATTTATTATTATCTCTCAATTGTGCATAATACTGTACTTTTAAAAATGTTTTATAATCAGTTACAACTGGCTAAATACGTGACATTTATGTATTCAGTCTATATTGTTTTTATGTCACTCATATGATTTAAGAAAGACCTGATCTTTGCATTTGCATTTGCACTGCAAATAAAATCCATATCACAATTAGGTGAAAATAAGATCTGTGCCACCTCAAGACTGTAATGTGAATACAGCCTTTAGTTCAAACTGTGGGAATGAGTGTGTGCATAATGCAACACCGCAGTTAAAACATGCACTCAGCACTGTTATCCACACCCACCCGCTTCGAGTGTGCTTGAGACAGAAAGGTTGTTTTTGCGTCCTGCGATCTAAATGCCGGCCGCTTTTGTGTGGCCCCCCAGCAGGGCCAAATCAAACACGCTTCTCTGCCTGTCTCCCTGTCCTCCACTCACTTTCTCTTCTACTTCTTCTCCGTTTTCTTTCACTCGGCAGACAGCAGCTGCCGGTAATTAGAGGGGCCGTCAGCGGATCGCACCGCTCTGAGGCGAAGTGGGGTGAGAGAGATGGAAAAGAAGAGAGAAAGAGAGAGGGTCCTGACCACCTCCTTTAGCTCAGCACTGCAGCTGGATCATGCTAATGTGCTGCCATGTTTCTAATTACACAGCCTAGCCCAGTCTAGCTGCTATCGAGGAGCAGAGAATACGTAACGAACAGAGAGAGAGTGCGAGAGAGAGCGGGAGCAAGAGAGAGACTCATTCATAGGATCTACAAAGCAGTGATCAAAGGCGTGGATGATTATGCATGGAAAGTTCTGTCTCTTTTGCTCTCTTTCTGCCATTCTCACTCTTTTCTTCCCTTCTTTCTCTATGCCACTCTCTCACCCATATATCTATCCCTTTATTCTTCTCTTTGCAATTCTCTTTTTTTCTTCCTCTATCTCACTCTATTTCTGCGATTCTCTCAATTTCCTTCTCTCCCTGTCATTCTGTTTTATCTCCTCACTTATGTCTTTCTGTAATTCTTTTTCTTACCCTGTCAATATATCCCTCTCTTCCCCTTTCTCTGTTGCCTCTCATCTCTCCTCTTTCTTTCTTTCTTTTTTTGTCTCCTCCTTCTATCTTTCCTTTTTTCTTCACTCTGTACCTTCCTTTTTTCCCCTTTGCCATACTATCCACCTTTTTACTCCCCATTTCTATCTGTCGCTCTCTCTCTCTTTCACACACTCTCTCTCTGTCTCTTTCTCTCTCTCTCTCTCTCTCTCTCCCTCTCTCTCACACACACACACACACACACACACACACACACACACACACACATATATCTGGAGGGAGTGACTCCTGGGGGGCCTGGAGGAGTGAGAAATGAGCAAACATGAGCGAGGAGAGAGGGAGGGAGAGCTTAATTTCATCAAGTCAACACTGATTGTGGAAAATGTGCCCACTGTGGCCACAGTTGGGGTCGAGAGAACGATACCATGCAGGGATGAAGAAGTGTGAGAGAAAATAGTCATGTGATTCTGCGGTGCTGATGATGATTCAATAACTGTAAAGCTGCTTCACTATTACAGGATTCAGTACACGATTCACACAGACGCTCACATGTACATGTGTCATTGTCGACCCAATGCATGTCATACAGCATTACAAACACGGGTGAGAGGTTACAGTGTGTGTGTGTGTGTGTGTGTGTGTGTGTGTGTGAGTGTGTGTGTGTGTGTGTGTGTGTGTGTTTTAAAAACTGGCTACAGATGACATACTAGCATGGATTCTCCCTTCCACTTCTGCAGTTTTGGTTTGCTATGCGTATCAAGCAGGATGTCATCCTAAGTGATGAAATTATTCCACTTTTACTTCCTTGTTTTTTACTGTTTGTGTGCTGCTGCTCCGACTGTTTGGACAAACAGCATTAAAACAGCATACTAAACACTTTAAACGCTGCTGCTCCTTTTTAATATTATTCAACAACATTTACATGTGACTTATTCTATGCATTAAGGTTTTTCTCCTGCCTTTCAGCCGCTCCGCCAACAACATCGTCATTTCTAACCATTTTCAGTCAAAATGTTTTGGTGGCCGAAGCTTTAGTGCATCCCTACTACATACAAACATGAACAGGATCCAGTGCATCTTATGGCGGGCACTGGCTTAATTCAATTCAAATCCACTCTACTCATTGTTTTTGGGGTTCCTTTAGCCAAACCTGGTGACAGGTGCGATTTTTTTTATTCTCCAAAAGCTACTAGGTAGAAACAAACATCAGTGCCAGGGTACATTTTTGCACTAAAGTACAGCAAAAGCCTGACTGGTGCTTGTTTACTGTAGTGAACACATGCTTAATAGGACATCCTGGAAAAGCCCATCAGCACAATGCAATGGCCTGAACTTTTGAATTCTGCCATCATAAAACCAAATGCTACTGAAACAATATGTTTCTGAATCTGATGAGTGGGATGGAGATTAAACCATGCTGAGACTAATAACACTTAATGCTCCTGTTCTGGCATGCTCCCTGCTAGCAATGGTAGGGGACTGGACTGCCTCGAGAGCCGTGCTGAAGACTGAATTACCTTGCGCTCTGGCTATTATTTGTCCCCGTGCCGCCGCGGGGGCCATGTAAATTACTTTAAGTGCACTTTTTCATGGTGCTGCCGCCATTACGAAAATGCTAGCAGATCGAGCTGACAGCCCTATTAGGATAAAGCTGTCTTCTGTGTGTTGTAAGGGAAAGGAGAGGCAACCATCATGCAAAAACAGGACTGCTAGTAGAGAAAGGTGATACACACTGTGAATTTAGCTGCTCATGGAATCTTAAAGGTATTTCCACCTGTCATGTCTATCTGCCATGTTTTCTTAACACCTAAATGTATCTGACTAATTATTTCATGCACCCTCCTTCTCTGCCGTCTGATCATTTAGTTTACTTTAACATAATTAAGCTATTGGCATTAACTTTACTAGTTTTAGTCAACCAGAGGAGATGGGTTCTTTTTAAGTCTTGTTTTTTTATGCTCTTATCAAGTCTTTCATGCCATTGTCACCCTTGGCTTGCTCATTAGGGCTTTTTCAAGCTGTTTTCTGATTAATCCTGATGTAAAAAGTGGTATGCAAAGCGATAAGAATAAAGATAGATAGATAACTGTATTTCAGATAGAAATGCATCATAGTATGTTGAGGTGACTGAAACTGGTGCACTTGGCTGTCGTTACAAACATTAACCACCAGGTGGCAGTCACCCTACTCTTTGCTGGGGGTTAGTCAGAGGGCTCAGTCCCTGACGGCAGTCCCACAAACAAAACTTACTTTTTGCTCCTGTCAAAATCAAGGAAACCATGACTCATAGCACAACAGGCAAACATTCCTGCTAACCAGCGTAAACCTGCAGTCAATAAACAAGAACATATTACTGTCACTGGGGCACTTACATGTTGTGCAGCACACACCAGCCGCAGTGCGGGTCTCCGGAACTCAGACACTCACGGCACGTCCCGTACTGCTCGCACGACTCGATGGGCACCTGGGTCACCTGCAGAGATCAGACGGAGCGATCAGATTTGATTTTCAAACACATGCAACATAGTCATTTGGCATTCATTGAAAAGTCCAATTGAAGCGTGAAATGCAGGCTTTCATTGACTTCTCATACAGCTGAAGGAAGGATTTTTTTTCTTTCTGGTCAGACACAACAGTGGGGTGTTCAAAGTGGGCTGTTAATTGGCTGCAGTGAAAAGCAGATAAGGGTCAGATAGGAGGAATATTGATTCCTGTCATCTCCCGAGGACAGGAACAGCAGGAAACCATCACAACAGGCCTTTTATTCATAATAGATAACACTGGGACGGACACATCCAGATGTAGGATTGTGGTGTGTGATGTGGGAGTTGGGAGTAAAAGTTGAACAATAAAGATATTCACATGTTTTTATACATGTGCACATTTCAGAAACAAAAACCAAATAAAATAAAAAACTAGTGGTCCTGACATTGCAGTGCTTTTTTCAAGTTTATGTGTACTTGTGAACATATGAGACCCACAGCCTCGCACTGTATATATGTGAATGTGTGTGGGTGTGTGTGTGTTGGCTGTGTTGGATGACATACTTAACAAATGAACAATGTATCCTGATTGTACTGTCTTTTTTGTGTTTAAACAACAGTTTAACAGTTACTGCACAGTTCAGACATTCATCTGTCTCTTGCATCACAGTCTACTTGTACACGCACATACTCTCACGTTAACACACACACACACACACACACATACACACACACACACACACACACACACACAGGAGAATGAGCAGCAGACGGCAACCAGGCTCCAGAGACGCTGCTCATTTTGTCCGCTGACCCACAATGCCCCTCACCACACTGCACGTGCATCCTGCTGGCTGGCCGGCATGTTAGGGAGGTGTTGTTGCATTGACCATGCCGCATCCACACTGCAACATGACTTCTTTTTTTTTTTATTATTTCCATTGTGGAAAATCATACAACATGATGTATGGCATGTAAGAGGTCACAAGACTCATGGGGCCTCTCAGGACAAGAAACGCATGTTTTTAACTCTTTTTCATTTTACTCTACACTAGTGTCATCTGTTGATCATTAATAAACTAGACACTGGCTTTAAGTAATAAAAATTGCTGAAATTTTTTGTTAGTGTTGTGGAAGTGTGGGCAATGTACAGTTACTAATCATGTTTGGTTCCTTAGTTTTGCAATAAAGCTTCGAGTAATGGAAGCTTGTATCCTGCTAATTAGCACACACTACACTTTAACACACTGTGTTTGGTGTGCTGTCTTTAGCTGAAATCCTCTCTAACTGTAAATTGAAAACACACCTGAAACAGTCCTAGAAAAGACCTGCAGCAGAGCAGATAGACAGATGTCTCACATTATGCTTGTTTTGGCAAAGAGGCTGCTACTATCTACTAACCACTTCTACCATTTGATGGTCAAGTTTTAGAGAGTGCTGCTTTTTAAAACTCAACCAGAAGACAAAACGCAACAAGTAGGCCCACAACAACAGCACAAATGTTGTTTCAAGGCATGAGGCAACTCAGGGCTTAAAAGCAGGGCTTGAATCGTATGAACAGGTGATTTGATATGATTGTAGCTGCCATGCTATCCACAAATAGTGCATTTTTCAAATGGCATCACTTTTTTAGCTACTAATACTTAAAATGTAGCATATGTCACAGTGGTCTCCTCCCCTCCAGAACAGAAGCTGGCCCAGGGATGTGTTTAGGGTCTGGCTATAGAGCTATAGCCATGGGTTTAAATATTCAATATGAATAAGCATTAGGAGCTCATACAACCAATGAATCTTTTGTGGTACATCTCTGCCTCATTCCTGTCTATTCCACAACACATAGTGACTTTGGAGACCATTTCTAACTCAACGACTTTATTTTTTAAAAGTGACAAGCAACACATCTCACAATGCCCCTGGTTTTCACTTCAGGAATCGGCTCACCATCATGCAGTGCTAAACTATAGATGCAAACTTCAGAATTCAAATATATCATTTTTCACCAAATTGATCGGCCTCTACACTATCAAAATCAATGGTAACATCCGGCAGGCGTTCAGCAACGGAGCAGAAAGGCTTTCTTTTCTTTTTCTCTGACACTTATTCAAAGGAAAATGAAGTGAGAGGCAGTTTTAAGATGGATAAGCAGACCCAGGGTTTGAGTAATGAGAGGGGTGGAACAATACTTAAGGTCCTGCTGTGTGTTAGTGAGTGTGTGTGCGGGTGTATGATGTATAGATTCGCTAAATGTCATTAGTTCCTTTGCAGCAGAGTGGAGCTCCACCTGTCCCTCCTCACCCAGCCCCCATGAGCTCCCTCAACAAAGGAACACATTCAGGCATTGCTGACCAACAGCACTGCTGTTGTCTGGACAGTCACTTGTGCTGCATGAATACTCACACATAGATGCTTGGTTTTATCCAGTGTCAGGGTCTGGGGTCTTACACATGTCCCAAATGCATTACATTTACATAAGCTACATGTTAGAATTCTCAAAATCAAACACCCTAAAACTAAACCTACCCTTAACCTCAGTTATTACATGGCAATCAATATATTGTAATTATCTATTTACTAACAATTAATGTTATATCATCTTTTTTTACATTTGGTCAAATTACATGTTCTGTAATCATATGTAAATGCATCATTTACAGCAAACACATTTAAATTGTGGATTGTTTTATTTTAGGATGAACAGGTTTAACCTGTTAACTTACAAGATTATCATTATTAACTATTATGAGTGAGTAGTCAGGGCCCACATTCATTTAATTCACTAACCTAAAAAAGACATTGTCTTTAGGAAAGGGCTTTGAGTGGCCTCAATAGAGCCATATGCAAGACGGAATAAACAATTTATGAGATTTGTAGTTTAAAACCTTCTTAACTAATTAACTAAAATGAGTGTAAAGAAATCTTAAAGATTCACTGTCTCCTGTTGCAGGGATATCTATTGATGTTAGCATGCTATGCAGCTAAATCCTGTCTATAATACTGTCTGCAATACCATGTTTTACCTGGAGAGGCGACAGTGAGTGACTGTAGCATTTAGTCTGCCACAGAAGCAGACAGTACAGACACATTTTGCACATTTTCAGGAGCGCAAATACTTTAAACTGTTGCGCATTTGTATTAATAAATGTGAAACCATGCAATTCATAATCCAACACGAGCTGCATTCTGAGCATTTTAGCATGGGGCACTATACCAGGAGTCAAATCTTGCAAAGTAGGCAAACAGTCTCAGACAAAAAAGCTACACTCACATAAGCACGTAACACCTTACCATCACTTCATTCCAACAGAACATGTCCTCTACTGTCCCCCCTACGTTGGCAGTAGGAAAGACAGTAGATGCAACTTTGATTTATCCCCCAGCTCCACCTTGAGTACAGAGTGCTTTAACTGCCACAGTTACTGAAGAGCACATGGTTGGTTTGTTTAAAAGGATTGTGTGTTTGCGTTACGTTACGTTAGCTCTGCTTTTGATTTTTCCTATAAACAAGACAACACACACACACACACACACACACACACACACACACACAAACACACACACATGCACGCGCACACACACAGTTTACATTCACTTACAGTGTCATTCAACACCACATATGAAAGTTCACTGCAGGGGACAGCCTCCAACAACCCCCTCCCACCCCTCTCTCACTCTCTCTGTGCTCCAGGATAAACAGGTGGTCCAAGTAATGAGTCCAGCACATCCGCGCTGCAGTCCAGCCTGCTAACAAACAAACCTGCCGGGGGCTAGGCACACAAAGAAAAATGGCCCGACGGCCAAACGCAAGTTGACTACTGTTCAAAAGTTTGCAATCACTTGTCATACTGATCTTACAAACACAAATAACTCATTTAAATGCTATAAGTGCTACTTTAATGGGCAGAAACAAATCTGTCCAGCTACATCAGATGAAAGTCATACCACAGAGGCTTACAGTTACATTTTTGAAAACGTCATAAGAGTCAAACCTTACTGTTTCAGTGGGGATTAGAACCAGACACCTTTAAAACCTACAATGGAGAAGGGTTACTGTACATGATGATCATAAGTACTCTGCCTGATGAAGATTTTATGACAGTTCAGACAAAAGGTTCTTATATGTATTATAATTTCACTGAAGAGGTACATACAGGGTACCGTCATTCAAAACTCCAACCTCTGGTTACTGTCACCAATCCTGTAAAACAACTCTACTTTACATCTCAATCACTAAAGCATTAAAAAAATATGACCAATCTGTGAAATTCCTAATTAAGTATTTAAGATACAACAGAAATGTAATACAAGACACACACATCTTTTTTTAATCAGTTACTAAGTTCCCTGAAGGGATCAAAATCATTATATTTAACATAGGACATGCTAATTTTACTTTTTTTTAGAACCATCTCCAGTTCTGTTCCACACTATGGGTCCAGCTTACATTTCCAATTAGCATATTAGAACATGTACTTTAATGTAAGTACACGTATTAATGTAAAATTTAATGTAACTACATGTAATCAAAAAGCACTGATTCCAAACTACTAAATGTTGACTGAGCTCGTGAATGGGTAGCATTATGTGGAGAGGCCGATGGTTCTCAGTATCTTATAGACACAAGCGTTGGAGCCTTGGACTGCATTAATGGAAGACAAACCGCCTCACTGCCAGATGACACTATGTCATTGCCCTAGCTCCCCCGTGTAGTCTTTGGCTCTGTGCCTTGTGAGCGAAGTGAAAGGTAGTCGAGACTACATTTCCCAGAGTGCTCATGGGGGGGTTAATATTACTGCAGGCTAACTCTACACAGGAAGATGTATGGACATGTTAGCAGCTGATAAAAAAGTAATGGGGTAGGGACAGCTGCAGAGCCAGGTGATAAAGCTTCAGCAGGTGCGTGTAATGCTAAGCAGGGTCCTATTGAAACACATGTGAACACTACAGATCAAAGCCAAGTTTCAAATAAATTAGGTTTCTATTAACACAATATGCTTTTTGTCCTATCGCTGCTGTCAGAACTAAATCTTATATCTCCTGAAGTATAACATTACAAGAGAAGGTATAAAACATGCTTTACTTTTAATGCGAGTTTCTACACAATTTTTCTACACAATTCTGTGCCATTCTGTCTGCTTCATTCACAGTGAAATTCAGGCAGAAATAAAGAGAAAGAGAAATTATGTCAAAAACTGAAAAACTGAAGAAAAACAATACTGAAATAAGCGGTTCTGTTATTAAGGCCATTTTCCCCCACATTTGTCTAGTTTGCAGAGATGTGCTGTTGCATAGTATACAGGAAAAGTCTTTACAGTGCTGAGTTATTTGAATTTACCAGTTTTTAAATTATTCAAACTAATTTAATTAGGAGTTAATCTAACTTTCAGGATCGTCTTCACTATTTAAATAAAACGTTTGTGTCCAGAAGAACCACTTAATGAATGTCACTTTACCAAACTTTTTTGTGCGTGTGTTTAAATAAAACGTTTAAGTGTGAAGAAATTCTATCAAGTTCAAAGAACCTCTATAGGGATATGAACGATCAACTGGTTAACTGTTAATCAGCAGTTAATTATTCCATAAATCATTGTTAGATCAATAATGTTGGTTAAAAAACTTCACTCATTTCCAGTAATCCAAACGCTCAAGACCTTTTCTCTCATACAAGCTATAGAACTATACTAAATGATCATCTTTACAGCTGTGTATGTGGTGACAGAGAGCAGAGGTGAAGCTGGTGCTTTAGCTGGACTATTGCTACATACATATACTACATAAAGTAAGTTTAACATTGCTTGACTTGATGTATGTTTATTATGTGTGGGTGTGTTAAAAGCGAAGGAAAAGATAGAGGACAAAAAAGCAAATGGGACAAAAAGCAAAGATGGAGGGGGTGCTGCTATAAAAGACTAGAAAGGAGTTTGGGTTAGTCTGGAGCAGCTGTTGGCCAGCACAAGCTGCAGTCACTCAACACAGCGGGCTGACACAATGAAGCCTGTTCTCCCACTGTCACCCTCCTGTGCTCGTGTCCCTTATGCATGTGCCCATGTGTATATATGTGCCTACATGTGTGTGCAAACACATTTACACTGGCCAAAGTGCGTGCTGCTAAAGACCGCATTATAATTTCAAGCACAGCGCACCACCATTTCTACCTAAATACGTGCAGTTCTTGAAACCGCATCTATAATTTCAAACCCATTATGTTAATATTTCTTCCTGTTGCTGTCTTCACTCTTGGCACTGGAGCATTTCCATAACAAAAGGCGGGAAGAAGAAAAGCAGTAATGAATTCTAATGTAATCTAAATGTAACCTTGGAGAGGCAGAGCCGGCGGGAGAGAGCCAACAGTTGTGGTTCTGTCGAGGCCAACGTTGATTCCGGAGAGAGCAGAACAAATTCTTGTAACGTCAGGAGCATGTTATAAAGACTGCCTTGCATCCAGGACGTCTTTTGGTGGAAAAAGTTGGTGCCAATTTCAGGTCAAGGCCACAAATTAAGGACAACATAGACCTGAGAAATAATAGTGTCTGGTTCAAGTGTATTTGCTAACCGTTGACTTGGGCTTCATTCCTTTGATCAACTCAGGAATTCATCTAGTATTAGTATATCTAGAGTTTCCACTATATCTATTAATCTGCATCTGGCTCTGCTCCTTCATTTTCCAAACAGGTCAGAACCAAGGGAGACAGGTTTTAAAAGTGGACACTTAGGAGACACGTATTAGCAGTTGGCATCAGCAGGATATTGAACTGCTCTGCATAGATTATTTAGTTTCTTGGAAGGATGCTTCCGCTGCAGTACACACTAACTGGCATACAGTCTATGTTTTGAGCCTATGGGTGTACTTACAATGAAGATACAAGCGTTAAATCCATTTTCTTAAGTTTTACTAAGTTCTTGATTAGTGATATCAGTAGACAACACACTTTACTGGTACCGTGTGATAGCAGGCCTGAACAATATATCACTTGTTGCCATAGAACAGGGGTGCCCAATCCTGGTCCCGGACAGCCACCAACACACTTATTGTGTTAATGAAGGTCTTTTGGGACATCTGATTGTTGTTGCCAGGTGTTTGGTCTAAAAATCTAAAGCATCAGGTGGTAGATCCCTTGCCAAAGAAGATTGCTTTAGGTACCTGAAGGAACCATTTTTCTTTCTTTCAGTAGGGCTGAACTATTTTCTGGCCAATATTGTGACTGTAATTGAAATTTCAGCTATTCCCTACAGATTATTATCCAGGCTTGCATTTTGGCAAAGAAGACTAACTTACACAAGAGCAGCAAGCTACTGGAGCTGTGATTGTGACTTAGCACATGGGTGTTTGTTTGCTTCTGAGTGGACTAAGTGAACTACACCTTTAATGTAATTTCCCCTAAGAATCGTTTGGGATATAGATGTAGTATTGGTCTAATTATACACATTGTTTAAATGATCAATTTACCAGTTGCTAATGACTACCAAATGGTAGTTCTGATTGGGTGACTCGAGAATTCTCTATTTTTACAAGTAGACAGAGGGGCATCTGAACCCATCATGAGTAAAACCAAGTGAACAGGAGGTGTTGGGTTGGGAGAATGAGGTAGAGTTAAAGCAAGCTATAGGATGGATGGAAATGGAAAAGCTGGGAGAGCCAGAAGCTCAATCTGGACAAGGGGAATAAATGCTCACATTATGGCTCTGCACCTAAGTCCCCTGAGAGATTTTCTGCAGACACATGAAAAGATGTAAGAGCTATAAACTTGTGTGCAAAAGTTTTAACACCCCATGATTTTAAGTACAATAAGTGTAGCAATTAATTGTAACATATTTTAGAGTAACTATGGCTTACCTGCAAAGTGTAAAGGACATACTCTGAAAATCAACAAAATACAGGATTTAACCAAGGGCGCACAAGGGAGCACTATCAAATGGTAGAATGGAGAAGAAAAAAGGACACATTTCTATGTATGAAGGGTGCTACAGAAACAAATCTCATTAATGTAATTAAAACAGCCTTCTGTCTGATTCCCATCTCAGTCAGCCGTAATGTATCCACATGTGCAGACATACTGGAACCCAGCACCGAAAAACCAGATGCAATCCGAGCCGTGGTTACTATAGCAACCTGCGTAGCCCTCTGACCCCTCCCACCCTCTTTTGGAGGGAGTGATAAACAGCTGGCACCTCTGGGATAGACACCGCATACACACACATACCATGCACACACGCGCAACCACATTAATTTTTAATGCGGTGCCGTGAGTCCTGCACTAACAGCAATGAGAGTTATTGATCATGTACTCTCTCAAACATACAACTACTACTTCTAATACACCCCCGCACACACTGCAATGGACTCAGTGACACATGAGTCCACGGTTGCTCCTGATTAAACCCCTCCCCCCCCCCCCCCCAAAAAAAAACATAAATTTAAATAAACAGAAAAAAAACCTCGAACATAACAGGAATGTTTGTGTGTGGGCGATCAATGCATGCACACATTTCACACAGAAACAAAACATATTCCTGTCTTGCATGCCTGTACACTAGGGTCCATTGTTGGCTGTTTATTACAATGCTGGCCTTTGCAAAACAGATCACAAAAGGCGGCAATGTGCAAATGTGCTCTCTAACCCTCACTGCGTGCTGGGCAGGCTGGCGTAACATCTAAAACAAATCAGCACCAGTTAAAATGCCTGGAATATTGATATCATTGATTATTGTCATTATCCACTGAAGCTTGCAGATATTTCCTATAATATCTTTAACCTATTAACTGTTTTAGCAATGTAAATCACTTATTACATAAAATAAATTAACATCAACATCTTTTGGCAACAAAAGGCTGTTATCTGTTGCTTGTCTTTAAATGATCCACACAAAGCCACCAGATGGTTAAACAGGCATGAATCCCCCTCACAGGTTATGTAGCGTTAGCAGATAATCTTATTTCTAATACATCCTATCAGCTTACAGATGGCCTGCAATAATGTTTGTTAAGTGACTGGACTGATAAATCAATGTGATTAGTTTTGTGAAATATGAAATGAAATTCTTCAGTCAGCTAATATTAACTTGCAATAATATTTAAATTAGTCTTCTATAACAATATACCAGCTTCCCCTATATAGAATATCACCACTGTAGTACAGCTCACACACACACACACACACACGCACGCACGCACACACGCACACACACGCACGCACGCACACACGCACACACACGCACGCGCAGACACACACACACACACACACGTCACATCTAGAACGAGAAATCCAATGGTGACAAATCCATGCTTGGCTAAGCTGAGGGCAGTATGTGAGTGACCCCTTCTCCATTCTCTGACTGCCCCTATGGACCACTGTGACAGACACACAGCACAGGGGGGCAGCAGCCTAATCTGCTCTTTCAACTCCCCAGGTGAGCAGAACAGAACCACTCCCTCACAAACACACACACACACAATGCATTGCCTGAGGCTTTCTGGACCTCACACTTGAGTATTCAAACAAACACTTACTCTGACTGGTCATAACATTAACACCACCTCCTTGTTTCCACACTTACCACTTATTTTATCTGCTCCACTTATCATACAGGTCTCCTACAGGACCACCACAGAGCAGATACTATTTGGGAGGTGCAACATTATTAGCACCACAGTGACACTGACATGGTGGTGGTGTGAATGAATCAGACACAGAAGTGCTCTGAAGTTTTATACACCTCAGTGCCACTCCTAGGCTGAGAATAGTTCACCAACCAAACCTATCCAGCCAACAGCATACTGTGAGCAGCGTCCTGTGACCACCAATGAGGGACTAGAGCACAACTAAAGACTGTGAATAAACAGATGAGTCATTATCTCTAACTATACATCTACAAGGTTGACCAACAAGGTATTAGCATTTAACTGAGCAGACAGTAAATGGACACAGTATTTAAAACTGTCTGATCCACTCACACCAGGACAACACACACTAACACACCACCACACTCAGTGTTACTGAAATGCTGAGAATGGCCTACCACCCAAATAATACCTGCTTTGTGTTGGTTCTAACCATTGAAGAACAGTGTGAAAGAAGACTAACAGCAAATCAGATGAAGTGCACCTATGTGGAAAAAGTTTAGAAAAGCATAGTATATGCATAGTAATGATGATAATGATAATTATGATCTTAATATAGAATGTACATAATATATAATATAATATATAAAAATAACAGTGTAGTAACAGTAACTTTTTGATATAGTCCTGAACACTGAGGCTGAGGCTCTGAGGCTGTGTGAAATGTCCCATTTCGTCCCCATGAGAGGGGGAGCTGAGACATGATTTGACTTTTTGCCTAGACCTAAAGTTGTTTTGGCTGATGCCTGTGCTGTAGTCTGAGGATGTCCTGATATGTACTTGGTACTACCTAGGTGGCTTTTTGTACTGGAATGATACAGAGCATGTTCAACTAGTGCAGCTCAACAGCCACATTTTAAGAATGTATATTCGAGTGTTTATGTTTGAGTATGATAAATGTGGTCTTAATGTAGGATTTTAATTATATATTAATAATTAATTAAATATTAATGTTTCCAAAATCAATGCCATTCATGTGTGGGAAAGAGAAAAACACTGAGTTTTGCTCTGGCCTGCATAAGAAATCAATAAATGATATTTCGTATATATATATTTTGTATAAGGTAATAATGTATGTAATTCAGTCTTCTTAGTCAATAGCACCTCTCCTAGAGTGCACATGGCCTATAAGTGTGTGTGTGTGTGTGTGTGTGTGTGTGTGTGTGTGTGTGTGTGTGTGTGTGTGTCATATGTGCGCAATGAGAACTTAAATGATGCTTGATTGCAAGAGGATATCTCGCAGCAGGGCTTCAGTGTGCTGCAGCCGGATAAGAGAGAGAATGAGAGAGAGAGAGAGAAAGAGAGAGAGAGATCAAGAGACAAGAAAAAGGAGAGAGTGAGAGAGATGGAGATAAAAGTGAGGAGTTCACTCTACTACAGGCAGATAAAAGAGGAGGTGAGATTTTTGTTTTATCTCTTCATTAGGGAGGATGTAAGGATAGTCAGGGAAGTTCATGATTAGTGCCAACGTAAGTCATTAAGATATGATTAGTGCCAATACAAGTCATTTATTTTTTAAAAGACGTCATCTGAAACAGTTACATATTATTACCTGAATAAACTTTACTGTGCAAAAGACTGAAGCAGAGTCATTTTATTATTAACATTTTTTTTTACATTTTGGCAAAAGGTACTTTCAGACATTTTTATGAACTGCATATTTTGAGAACTACATGAACAAGATGTTATTAAACGCTAAATAACGCACCTTAATGATCTATTTACATTATTTATTTTGGATGGTCGTTTTAGAGATAAGATAAACTCTGCAGGCTAATTTCATTGTAACATGATTCTCAGTGCCATATAGTTTCATCTATCGTTTAGAGTTTTCTGCGGCTTCATTCATCATTTTTAAATGTTCTCTGTTTTAAATAACTTCCTAGTGTTATCATAATTATTTGAAACTTGTGAAACTTGTGTTACACTACACATTTCTTTATATTTATTTATGTATTTGAATCCAACATTTCAACTGTTATATAGCAATGACAAATTTTTGAAAACTACTGTATATGCACAAGGGCTAAACCAGTATACATTTTTCAGGGCTAATGCAGTCACCAATTATTGCTAGACAAAGAAACCAATAATTGACATATGGGGTACTTTGTACTTTATATTGAAACTTATTTGTCATTAACATTTTGTTGCTTATTAGCATGACATTAATACTAACACTAAACATTTAAAAATTAAGAAAATAAAGTCCTAACCATATAAATGTTTGAAAAGGAAAAATGTTATAATATTCAGTACTGCACAAAACCTAAAAGCCCCTGAGCAAATCTGGATAAAATAGACAAACACCAACATTACGCTATATACAAATTACATAGCCATTTTTTCATTTAGCCTTTTCAAAACGTCTTCATGTGCAGTACATCTGACTTCATAATGTTAAATCAGATGTGCTGGTGATATGTTTAATTAATTTGTGCAATAGTTGGTCGTGTCAGGGACAAATCTGGAATGAAATATGTATTCAAGGTAGGGCAAAAAATATATATTAACTAACTAATAATTAAATGCTTTTTAATAATATTTCTTTTCTTGTGGCCGTGGGTTCAACATGCTTTTGCCCAATCCTGTATATCATCCTTCATAATAGAAACCCTCCTCTCCTCAAAAATTTAGCACTTGTACCACAAAATTTGCATCTGCACGTTTGACAGAACACTTATATAATCAAACTACAAGTGAGAAATGGATTCTTAAAGGCATACTTGCTGGCTGAACTGAAAAGGATGCTTCTCTATGCTGTGCTGTGGTGCTTGGACCCCTCGGCAAGCTGTTCCTCCTATTAGTGCTGTTTGTTTTTGGGATTTGGCCAGAGCATGCAGACTAAGCTCAGCTGAAACATCTCAACACCCTAGCGCCAGGAGGCCTGCTGGTACTATAAAAAGCCAGCAAAGCATCTTACAAGTAACATGGTTTTGTGCAACTTTGTGGAAGGAAAGAGGGTCACCAATTGAGGCTGCAACAAGATGGGCCTCATGGTGTAGCTGTGTCACAGGGCTCCAAAGCCCTGGGACATAGTACTTACATCGCCAGGGCATCTAAAAAAGCCTCCTTGTTATGCTCCATTACTGCATCCTTTATCCCACATTCATTGACTTAGACTGCAGGATTTGATAAATGACTCTCAGGAAAGAGCTGCAGCACAAAGCCTATTGCAGTAAATCGATTTCACTATCAAGATCCATGAAAGAGCCTCATTGTCAGGGTCAGTCGCTAGCCCTATTGTTCACCATATAGCAATATCACTATCAACCTCATCAAGCATGGTTATTTTTTGTTTGTAAATAAAGAATTTCTTCACACATATTTGCCTCCACCTTAGGTCCATTGTATGGTACATCCTCTATTGAACATATGAGTTTCATAAAAATCCTTTTTTGGCACAATTCAAACATTTCCCTTCCCAGCAGGAACTAAATTACAGGACTGTAGGACTGCCCCACTAAGACAATTTAGCTTAGCGAGAGCTTAGAAGAGACATGCTGAGTGATGGAGAGTGTGGCCTATTATGCAAAACCTAGGATAACTGTCTGTGAACATTTCTTATTACTAAAATTTGGCCAGAATGAATTACACTGTCCAAAGGTTTTCTGTGGGTGCCATATTAACACAGAGATAATCATCCCTGCTTAAACCCTGATTTACAGATATTTAACCAATAAGGTTGATGGCGCATGATGATGTGCATGTGAATGGGGTCCATAACAGTTCATTACTGGCACAGCTAATAAGGAATCTCCATTAACCCATTTTAAACTACTAGCTGATTAAAAGAATAACTCCCAAGATATGCAGACAAACTGGCATTACTCTCAAGTTTTTGGCACAATGTCAACAGTCTTGGCTTATTAGAGCTCATGCAAAGTGAACCAAGCTCAAACATTAGAGGTACAACACAGAATGAACACAAAGGAAATGGCTCATGGAAGTTTATTTTACAGACGTGTTTATTTGTTTGGCTGTCAGTTAAAACTGCAGTGAAGTATTCATTGCCATTGTGTCGTCAAATAATAAGATATGAGTTTTTAAAGAAGACAAATAAGCCCTTTAGTTTACCGCATTTTTAGTCTTTATAGTATCTTTTCAAAATAAATACGGAAATGATTTATTAGTCAATATGTCTGAAAAATTACACAAAGATCTCACAATCTATGGATAGCATCCACTTGAAAGGTTCCCAGCTTTTCAACCTTTTCTGATGGTTGAAGCTGGCTAAAACAGGGTAGAATCCAGAAAAGAAAACCAGACAGACAGGACAATAATAGTGGGAATCGACTGGAGATGGAGAATTGAAAAATGCAGCCAGTCGATAAAGAGAGCAGTGAATTAATTATGTATGACTGAAGTCCTCTTTTTTGGGGGCCTTAGAGAAGAGAGGGGAAAGTAGAGGTGAGGTAGAAGTCAGGTACCACTGAGGCATTATTTGTGTAAAGACAACTGATGGGGTGTTTCTGTGCATGTGCACACACGTAGCTAGAGTCCCGTATCATGACTAACACCCTTGTATCAAACATGTTTTGCTCAAAAAACAGAACAACACACTTGCTCATTGCAAATTCTTGGAGGATGCCTCAGCAAGATAACATCTCCCACCACTCACCTGGGAGAGTTGTTTCTAACACTATGGCTAAAATGAAAAGAAAAGTAAAGAGAAAAAGAAAGACAGATGTAGCAAAAGAGAGAAAGAGGCCTCCAACTACAGCTGGAAAACCTGCTCTGATGCTCCTTAAGGAAGCAGAACAGAAAGCCTGTGTCGTCTGTCTGTCAGTAGTCACTGCCAGACCCCACGCATGTGTAAATCCTTCCTCTATTCCTGAAGTGGGTCTTTCGGCTGGTCACAGCCTTCACAATAGCACTGTCCGTATATCAAGTAATAAGGCTGCTGATGTAATTAGCAGCCATATGCTTGCTATGCTGTGTGAAGCAAAACAATTCTAGGAGTACATAATGACATTATAAGTCCGCACACTGAAAAGATAGCAGGTGCTTGATTGCTATGGATGCAGACGAAGGGCTTTGTGGTGAGGTTTAAACGGCAGCTCTAGCAGGTCCCTGAACAGCGGTAAAGTAGTCTCTAAGCTAATAACACCGTCGGCACTGACAGCAGGCAGCACCTCAGCTAGTGTGCGAGAAGTTAATAATGCGGCCTAGGCACAAAGCAACAGGCTGAGGTCTCTCTTTCTCTCACACACGTAGATCTGCAGGGAAGATAGCAGGGGGCTTATTGATTCAAACACAGCAGCCAGACAGAGGGCCGCTCTGACCCCAGGGTTGATTCAGAGCCCACTTGATTAGGTGTGTGTTTCAGATTTGCAAGACTGGAGTGTTGGAGTGCTCAACTGCAAGTACGGGTTCACAGTAGGATACATCAGGTATGTGTGCTAAGACAATTCATGCATTGTTTGGTGTGTCAGGTGACCAGCAAAGGACACACGTACGCATGTGCACATATCTAGAGCCTTACTGCTGGCTCTTTTGTCTCCCCTTCCTCAGATCATGGTTTGTGTGTATGTATCTGTGTGTGTGTGAATATACAGATGGTAGGGTTGACTGCACCCCACTGGTCTGGTGGCTGCACAACGGGCTTTCGCCCAGCATGCCTTTCTGGCTAGGTTTAAGGAGGTTGGGAAGGGGGGGTGGGGGGGGGGCGTATGTGCACAATGAGGCTCAGGTGGCTTTGGCTGGTACCAGTGATATCACAAACAAGCATCCTCATCCTGCCGCAAGCCAACTATGGACCCCAAGAAAAACCCAATTTACAAGAAGTACTTCAACACCTGGGAGTGCAGCTGAGGCTCCATTCTCCTCCGATTCACTCCGTCGATCTTGAGCTCCCATTATTATTACATGATGGCAATAGAGATGCCAAATCTTTCCCTTGCTTGAATTTGTCCACCTGTGGAGGACTCCAAGAAAAATGGCGAGGAAACGATGCCCCCCCAGAACTATGGCATGTCATGAAAACTATTAAGCAAGCTGTTGTGTACTCCTCATTAATTCCAGTCCATCTTATTTTTGGTGGGATAAGAGGCCAGGAGAACATTTAGATAATGAGCTGTAAGTTGTCCATCACCCACTGCCTCGACCCACTAGCAGTCTGAGAAACGTAACGTAGATATTACATTTAAGTGCTGCAGCGCTATATACCTCTCTTATCTCAGTCACTGCCTCACAGATACTGGTATAACTTGTACATTTGTATAACAGCTCTGTGTTGACTATGAGCTATGCTGTTCTCTGTCTGAAACCCACATAAAACAGAAAGAGGAAGCATATCTCCCAGTATCACATTCATCACTTCTTCCTCATAACAGTTATTGGTTGCTTATATTTGGTCTGCAAACTGTATCTTATACATAGGTATGCCAAGGGTAATACTTCTACTCTCTCGTTTTCGTCCTGTCAGAAATTCTGACATTTTATCATCCTATATTCTGTTCCTGATATTATTTTTCTGTATATTACACTGGAGGAAATGATACCTGCTCAAAAAACGTTCATCAACCCTTAGTATATTCTTAAATCCGCAATACTTTGAACTGATCTGGTTTTGGTTTACTTAGTTTGTTGCCAGCTCAGCGCTTGGAAGTGACATCCATCATTTGCTCTGTGGGTGGCAACGGGCCTGTTCACATTACAATTATTGCCCCTGTTAGTGCTGCTGTACCACGGAACCACAAATTCCAAGTGATTCACACATAATCATATTCATACCGTTTCTCCATCAATAAATAACTGCACAGCCCAGACCAGGATAAGTATCTGAATCTAGACAGGATTCTAAGTAAATGGTAGAAGGCATTTAGAAACATCAGCAAGACTGTAATGGATCTTCAGGTTAATACTTAGAACAGTTAGGGTTTTTAGTGTTTGGGTCATTATTTTTGTCCATTTAAATAGAGGTAATGTCCCTGAACCTGCTCTAGGCCCACACAGCCCAACATTTTAACCATCCGAGACCATAACCATCATATTTACATATGAATAGCCATCACAGGGAGGTTTGTTATTGCATCAGCTCAGAAGAGGCGACTGTATGTCATTGCTGACCAGATTGAAAAGACTAGTCTTGACAAAGACGAGAAAATACACGCACGCACACGCACGCACACGCACGCACACGCACGCACACATCATTATTATCCATCAGCACAGCTCATGCTGACAGCTCTCTCAATATGGGCTGCAGAGGAGGACAGGAGGAGTAGTTGGATTGATTCTTTGCATTGTTGGTTGGTGGCACGGCTCAAAGATGGACTGTGGAAACCCTCTTCCGACACATACAGTTCAAGGGAAAGACGAAACCTGCCACAACCGCTGTGCAAGCGAAGAAAACAATCGTCTCACACGGCGCTGGGTGTTTGCTGTTGCGTCTAGGCCATTAGCAGCTCAGACAAAGAGCATATGCAGGTCTGGCAGCCTCCGGAGCTGGGTGGTGCTGCAGGGAGGCGGGAGCGGGCCTCCTGCCAGCCAGCCCAGAATCCACAGCTGAACCTGACGGGCTGGTGAGAGCAATGTTCAGTTTGTGGAGGGGGGCTTCGTTTACCGCCCCTTTCCCCACAACAACAGGAGGGGAGCCCAGCCCACAGTGACATCCATCAGGAGGAGAGAAGGTACACATTGACAGCTTCTGTCTGGAAGCACGCAGGCACAGTGGGAGCTGTATGTTCATACCCATTATGGCTTGGCACAGCCTGGGAGTTCACGTTTGACTAGCCGTAATCGATAAAGCCATGGACAAGCTTGTTGTTCCTCTGCCTTTAAGGTTCAGGCTTAAAAAACACTTGATTAATGTATAGTATTTCTGAATCACCACCGCAGCCGAGGCTAGTAAAAGGGTGGGAACAAAAAGGCCTTGCCTTAAAGGGGCGATGGAAAATCTGTTGTCAAAAGCAGGTAGAATCTCTAGCAGTGATAAAGTTATTCTGACTTAGACAAGAAGCAAGTCTTCTAAAATCAGCCAAAGGAAGTGTATGCATCAGATATTTGCTGGGAGTTCACAAACTGTATCAGCAACGGAAAAAGCATGAAGAGAAAAAAAGGAAATGTTGTGTTTCCTCTATACGCCTAATATCCTGCACCAGGTTAACCGGGTTTACACTCTCCACGCCAAAACAGTCGGGCCAGACAGAGCTCATCACAAATGTGCCTAAACAAAATAACATGCAGTCCAAATTTGAAACCTGATGTGTGAGCAGTGGTACCTCGACGCTCCCCCGAGTACTTCAGGAAAAGAAGCCCAGAAATATTTAGAGAGTGCTGTTTCGTTTTTTTCCCAGTGCCAGCAGAGAATGAAGTCATTATGCACTCTCTGTCTCTTCGCCACGCAGCCAGTTTGTGTTCGCTCACTGAGAGAAGAACGGGCGAGTCATACAGTACTGCCTCCACCAATTAGACAGCTTGCAGTAATGATAGCACGCTAGCAGCGTTTCCCCTGCTGCAGTCTTCCCTCTTGACACAACCGTGCCTGTTTCCTTGAACTGGCAGTTACTTCTCCCCGAGAATCCTTTTTTTGTTTAATTAGGCTTGTAAATAATTATTGCAATTAAAGCCTGCAATTAGGAGAGAGAAGTGCCGCTATTAGTGATGCGACGAATGCCAGGGAGCTTTTTTAGCATGGTGAGGCATGCACAAAGCCTCCACCATTATACAGTCACTCGGTGACAGCCACGACGACTCCTGACACGCCAGAACATTTTAATTGCGGACGTTATTATCCTGCCATCCTTGTGCCTGATTCCTGAGCCAACGAGACGAGTCTCCGGGAGAAGTGAACTATGAGGAAAGTTACGGAACTGTCACTTCGCTGCCCACACAACTGTGGTAAATAAAGAAGAACTTTGTTTATTTTGTACTGCAATGTTTTTTTCTTTTTTCTGTTCTTTTAAACGGACTGCAGGATCGGCACTTAGACGCGTGTTTGACTGATGCCTGACAACTTACACTGCGTCGCGTCGACGCCTCTCATTGTCACATAAGTCCGACACAAGGTTGACAAACAATGGACAAATTGAGGAAATGAATGCAGCGCTTGTGATGTACAGGAGCTGCTGTTTTCAAAGCTGGGCTGTGGCTTGTAACAGCACTAAGCTGTTCCCTGAAGAGTCACTAGTGACTAAACAAGGTGTCTGTGCCACCAGGTCTCAGGTATTCTCCTCCTCATTAGGGACTATTAAGTCAGCAGAGCAGTGAAAGCTCCCTGAAGGGCTTGTGAGATAGTGATGAGGTTTTAGCAGGTACAGACACTGCCTCTGGCTCCTGCCTCTGCTATTCACTAATAACACCCGGTGTGACACGAGCTTGTCTCTTTACGCAGGGCTAAACCTATAACCAGCATGACAGGTCAGAGGCCATCAGGACTGCATTCAGGCTGCTTGGTAACACAAACAAAGACCTCTCACCCCAGTCCCCAAAACTTAGGCGTGAACAACAGTGCACAGCACTTCAGGAGCAAATAATCCAACAGCAGCAAGAGGAGGAGAGGGCAGGCAAAAAGAAGGACAGAACCTTAGCTTGTGTGCTCATTTTAATTAATGAGCTGATGGAAGCTGACAGGAGGTTTGCTATCAAATAATGAGGTTAGGAAAGGCCAGTGGTTCCTGTGCACTAACCATGATTAGCGCTAATCCAAGCTTAAGTCAATTACAGATGCATAGACCAGGATTGATGCAAATGAGGGGGTTTAGCTTGGCAGACAGACATTAGTAGACATGTAGACATTTAGCATGCTTGGGGTATGACTCAACCACTAAGAAGCATAAACAGCCTTCTGCTCATATATCTGAGGGAGGATCACGTGACCTACAAAAGGTTTTTTTTAGCAGGACTGTCCATCTCGAGTTGACCTCTAAGTTGACCCTGGCAGTTTGATACACTGCCCTAAGATATGTCCTGACCTCCAAACCACAATATTCCCACAATGCCAATGACTCCTACACGTCCAGCGAGAGTCTGGGATTGCGACTTGCTTTCAGAGATCAGGCGGACTAAATGGCTTCATCAATATCACAGGACACTGGACGTATCGATGGGCATTTATCCTGATTTGTCGCCACGTCAATAGCAAGTGAAGCTGTCAACCTACCATGGGACCAGTGATTGAGGAACCAGGTCCAGAAGAAATCATATCACTGGAATTGATTCTCTTGCTGTAACCTCTGTTTCAGCAGCACTGACCCCATTGCGTTCTGAGATAAGAAATGATGCTATATTAATCAAGCCTAGTATTAATGAATTCTAGGTTTCCCTAGGGCTATGCATTTTCAAACCTAGTCTGCCGAAGAGTAGTGTGGATGCTAACTATGGAAGCTGATCCGGATCCACACGAACGGTCTAGCAGATGCAGAGTGCTCTTGCGTTGCTTGACACATGGCGTGAACAGCCGCTTACTCTCATGCGTCATGCAGTCACATTGTCCCCACCCCATCTTCCAGAAAAATGCAGAAATGGATTTCATGGTTGCATGGGATATACTGTATGACATTGCCAAATGCACCGTGTAGCGGAAATTGCATTTGACCCCAATCTGAACCTCTAGCAATAGGTTCAGGCTTATGGCATAATAGTGTCAAAATGGAGCACTGCTGATATTCCTTCATATCATGCATGAATGGGCACCCCCAGAGAAATACGGAAATAGGATGTAACACCAGCGAATGTTTTAAAAAATAATAAAATCCTAATTGCAACCAAATGAGAACGCAACCTGGGCTATGCTTTTCAAACACTTTGAGAAAAAAAAAATTGTCTGTCAAAGTTTAAAATGCCTGGCACCGGTCCATGACTCTGACAGCTTGAAAAAGCATATTTTGATCATTCCCTTTCCATTACCCTGGCAACTTGAGTTAATCGAAGTCTTTGTGTGGTGCGGCCTGTGTGACAGTGATTGGTGAGGAAAGAGAAGATGGAGGTCATTGGTCAAACCACTTTCCTTGTACCCTTTCTTTAACAAAAGCAACTGCCCTCTAACAGGGGTCAAGAAGAGACCAACGCTTGCTCAGGCCAAGATTTCTGTGTGTGTATAAGTGGGAACCATTTTGCAATTGAGTTCCCTCTATTAGAAAACATAACACACATACAGAAACGCAAAGAACCTACATGCCAGGGTCGAGGCTCAGCTGAGAATCTATACAATCAATCTGAAGCAAAATAATAGCTCAAACCAAAAGTTTATGAAATATGTTTCTGAAGTTAAAATTCCTGGTCTCTCTTTAGAACGAGGATTTCAGCAAAATCCCATTTCTACTCCCAGGTCCTTTCCAAGGCATACGAATATGAAAACAGCAGAGACCTTTGTATATGCCTGTGTGCGAATCTGTGCATGTGTTGCCCTTAACTGAATATTAATGCTGCTTTGTGCTCATTAATCACATCCTCTGCTCTGCTGATTTCCTCTTAGCCCCTCCATCACATAAAGGCCCCCTCCAACTCGCAACCCCCACAGACACAGACATAAGCCCACACACTGCCTGTCAGACACGCACATACGCTAGTATACACAAAGGAAAACTCATGGCTATGTGCCAACTCAATCTTCATCCGCTATGAGGAATAGTGTAAATCAGGAAAACAAAACACTCTTCAATTGCTGTGTACATCACAAAGCCGTAAATCATTGGTCAGGTACGGGGCCATCAGGTCCCTATCAGTGCACCCAGGCCAAAAATTACTATGCATATATATCCACACACACTGATCTGTTCTTTTTTTTAACCTGCAGGAAAATGATTTAGTGTCCCATCCAACATTTGCAAAGGGTACCATTTTTTTTTGATGCCAGATATAGAATAAGGAGATGATCTATGCCTGAAAGGCTTCAGGAGGCATAATAAGAGTGCCAGTGTGTATTTATTTATTTATTTATTTTTCTTTTCTTTTTTTTTTTTTTACGAACAGCAGCCCTGGCTTTGGCTCTGGCTGAGGATGGGGGCAGAAAGGAAGAGAGGGCTCTAGTCAATCTCACTCTGGGTGAAAAATCCTATTTCCCAGTGCTTGATAACCACACACATCATTTCCTACACATCCCTCATCCCTTACTAAACAAAGGTGGAGGTGCTCCAGGACGGAACTAGTGAGTATACGCGTGTATATGCGATTGCGTGTGGGGTTAAAGGGTTGCAAAGACACGGAGCAAATAATCTGGTTCCCAAAGTAAGAAAAGAAGGAAATCGTAAAGAAGGAAATCATGCATGGATTTTAAATTTCACAGCTGAGTACTTAGGGTGAAATTGCTAGGTTGGGGTGGGGGGAAAAGGAGTCTCTTTTATTTGGCTGATGATCTCTGAAGCAATAATGTTGCTTGCTTTTATGGGGTGAGATGGGGAGAGGAGGAGGAAGGAGGGAAGCAGAAAGAGGACTTGTAGCCCTTAACGCTTATCGGTAAAGACACAGTCAGTCCAAAGAATGACAGCAGCACATGTGAGGGAAGTCAAGACCCCTTGTGAAAGTTGACACTTCGTTTGCACGCTGAGCCACATTAGCCACGCTGATAGAAATTTCACACTCGTTCTAATAGAATTGTGGACGTGGGGAGAGATGCTGTCAAAGTACAGACTGGCATGACACTCACAAGCCCAAGATGCACCGGACCTCTGCCTTCTCTTCATATTCTCTGCTTGCAGTAAATAGCAACCTATTACAAAGGTGAATGTCAGCGCTGCTGCTTCATACATTCTGCTGCTGCTCGTGGCCAATTGTACATGAGAGGCATGAGTCATAAATGAGCAGAGAAGGCTGCCGTTATTTTCCTCACATTCCCTTCCCATGTTTATTTCAATTTCATGGGCAGGTATTGGCCTGCTTTGACCGGTGGCCTCCACTGAACAAATAATTAAGTGCACAAGTGATTAGTCGTGAATCTTCCAGCAGCTTGCTGCTAACAACGCGGCAGGAGCTCATAACAATTTTACAGCTACTGCTGATAAAACTGTAAAAAACAGCCCAGTCGAAACGCAGGCAATCTATCTCTCCCCCCTCGCGTGTTTGATTGCTCCGTAATTGACAATCTTCGTTACTATTGTAGCTGACCATGCTCTGTTGCAAAATTAGAGCAAGCAACAAAGGAACTATGTGGACATCCATCCTTGAACCTTGGAAATGGTCGCGAGTATCTAGAACATGGCTCAACATAGGCTCACCATTATGGATTTTTGTTCTCCATTCAGTTCTAATACTAATTCTCATTATATTGCATTAAGCAATGCATTAAAACATAAACTTTCTTGAATATTATTTTTTTTAAGTCAAAACTTTCATAAGGTTTTGGAATGTGTCTGTTTGGAATATATGCCCATTCTGTCAAAATAACATTTGTCAGACAAGTTATGTCATTCCTATCTGCAGGCCACTGGTGTTACTCTACACCAAAGTCATCATATCATGTCTTTATGAAGCATGGTGTGTGCATAGGAGCACAGTCGTGCTGAAACAGACACTGTACTTCATCAAACTGTTGCCACAAAGTTGGAAGAGTATAACTACTTTGTAAAACAGTCACAGACCATTATCCCTCCTCTACCAAACTTTACTGTTACATCCAGGTATCTAGTGTCCTCCTACATTAAACTGTCAGATAGTAAAGGCGTGATTCATCACTCCATAGAACACATTTCCACTGCTTTGGTGTCAGCTCACTGATGCTTCCAATTTTATAATGGTAACACTTGTTCCACAGTCCATGGTCCACCCCAACCAACAGATTGCGGTTGCTTACTTTGTCTGAACTTCATGCAACTGATCTGCAAACTCAAATGGGCTGACCTGACTTGTTTCCATACAGGGCGTGTTTTTCATGCTACACTGATAGCGAGAACTCGCTGTGGCACATCTGATGTAAAACTATGCAAAGTGGACACACAGGCCATTATTGCGTATAGCAACAGGCCCAGGTGTGGCTTTGCTTAACCCAAATACTGTGTGTTTTGGGAGGTTGCTGTAAGGTTCAAGTTGACTAAGGACGGCAGTGTAAACCTTGTTATAATTTTTGCACTGCTGTACAGCAAAAAGAGCAGAGCATTTTACAACAGACTGGTCTTGGAAGCCCAGGAGAGGGAGGGCTATTCTTGAAATAGTCTTTGACACACATTCGCCAATACACATGACATTGTTAAGTCTCTCAGTTTTATTCTTTTTTTTCTCTCCTGTCCCTCCATCTCTCTCTCTCTCTCTCTCTCTCTCTCTCTCTCTCTCTCTCTCTCTCTCTCTCTCTCTCTCTCTCTCTCTCTCTCTCTCTCTCTCTCTGAAAGAGGATGCTCTCGACTGGTGCGATGGTTTTGACCTTTTTGTAGCTGTTAGCCTTGGGCCCTCTTGTCCATCTGAGCACCAAAAGCACTTTGTCGGAAGGCCTGTATTTCCAGACAGAGGCCATCATTTTGCCTGCATGATCTAAAACAGCACACTCTCCAAGCAAACGCAGTGGAGAGAAAGCTCAGGATACGGGGCTGGACCACTTCTAAACCCTTAAGCTATCTACTTTTGCACACAGCACAATGCTGTCTAGCATCCAATTTTGTTGTGTGTTCTGTGAACAGAAATGCAAATGGGAAATTCTCTTTCAGGGTGCTTTATATATCGTTGGCCTAAACTTTTTTACTGGTAAATTGGAACATTTCATTAACATTCCCAGTCCCGCTGCAACAAATAATTTTGCACATCGTTTTTCCATGTACAGTCATCTGTGAATAGGCATTTTTCTACATCAGGACATTATTTTACAAAACTGTAAAACTGGGTATTCCACAATACGAGTCACTGGACAAGACTGTGAACACCACATTCAATACTGGAATCGGTGCTGGATAAGAGCATCTGCTAAATACGGAAATGCTTTTAATAACCTGGCTCGCATGGACACCTGGCTCCATATTAGAAGCATAAAAAATGAACATTTGAGTGGAAAAGCATAGCATTTAGAGGCAATGCCGCCATTTTTTCTCCATAATTAAATGGTTGAGATGATAACAGTCATTCAGAGTGGTGTCATGTGAAGTGCTTAGCTACAGTGGTGCTGATAGGAAGCAGACGTCTAAAGAGTCTAATGTGTATAAAAGCTCCCTTACGGATTGTCATTACATGAAATGGTTACAAGCATGACGTTTCATGGTGGAGAGGTGCATGCAGGGTCAAACTATTTAACCATCATCACTATTACATATAGAAACTCTGAGGACTCATTTAGGTTCACTGGTAGTAAATAAAAATGTATTTCTTTTGTAGGCAGCACCATCCCTGGTTCCTGTCTCTACCACAGCTAATCCAAGTCTGTAAATTTACCTACAATGCACCACTCTGTTTAACTCAGATACTTAAGCTTTGCAGAATTCACTGAATTCTAACTAACACTATGCCTTATTTTTTAAACAGAATCTTTATATGTCCACTTCACAGCATTTACATGATTTCAGTTCATTTGTTTATAACTTCTAAACAGACGTACAAACACATTTTCCAGAAACAGGTTAGAAAATCCTGTTGTAAAAACACAGTGGAATCAGTTCTAATACAGAGCAGTACGTGAACATCCTTTACTGTGACACTCAGACAAAGAGAGGTGTCTCCGCAAGAG
Organism: Prochilodus magdalenae; assembly: GCA_024036415.1. Lineage (NCBI taxonomy): Eukaryota > Metazoa > Chordata > Actinopteri > Characiformes > Prochilodontidae > Prochilodus > Prochilodus magdalenae. The sequence goes on along the minus strand of JAMWET010002973.1, from coordinate 260,703 downwards.
AGGAGATGATATACACACTTCAGCTCCACAGCGGTGGATAGGAAATCCAGGGTGTGCATGAATCAAGCCTGCGCTCCCTGTTCTCTGATTACTGTCAGTGATGACACAGTACCCCGCGGTCTCTGTAAGAATTCCCATTATTTGTAATGGAGTAGCAGAGAGGGGAGCCCTAGCAGCTGCATCTTCCATCCGTTCCACAGCACTGCCCTAAAATGAACCAGTCACTCAGGGCCATTAACATCCTGCAAGCCTCTGTCGTTAAACGTCCAAGACGAGGCATTCCTGTGGATACACACGGACAAAAGGTTTTGGAATTATGGAGCTCTGCCAGGCTATGTGTGTGTGTGTGTATGCGTTTATGATGTGTTTATGTGGGAGTATGCACGAGAATCTATATCAAGGCGACGCGACGTGCTTAAATTCTTTTCCATATGAGGGACGGGTTGCCCTCGCATACAGAGGAAATGTAATTTGTGTGTGTGTGTGTGTGTGTGTGTGTGTGTGCTTGAAATAAAGTTGGAGCACAATATATGGCATAATAGAAAGGAATTATAGAATCTGGAAGCGCATAAGAGTGCAGAATGAAAGGAGAGTCTGAAGCGTGCATGTGTACATGTGCGCAGGCAGGCCCAGTGCACGTGCAGTTGTTTATCTGTGCGGCAAAGTTGGGCATGACCTTGGAACATAGACTACATGTTGTGTCCACAATAGCTTATGCAGACCGTATTTTCCTTGCATAGAACATGTTTTATCCAATGCTTTACACCATTCCCTTCCTTTTTCTTCTGTCTGGAACGTTGCTAAGGTCCTGGCATTTGCATCTCTGACCATACCAAATTTGATACAAATTTCAGGTAGCACTAATGTGAATGCAGTTACAAGCTTAAGGTTTAATCCTATTCTTTCTCATTATGCTAATGCCGTTTCAGATCCTCTCCCGCATTATGAAGGAGACTGACTTGAATACACTAACAAATCCTCTTGCCGTTGCATAGCATGACAGCAGATATCAAGTGGTTTACAATACATCTTCATGACAATGCTCATGACTTTTCGTTAAGTTATACTTTGTAAGTTTTACAGCAGATCTGGCTGTCTTCATCAAAAAGATATCATTGTTTCTGGTCCAAATAATCTTAACGTTGCTTAATTCTACTGGCATCTACAGATAGCACACTGACACTGTTGATATGAGAACATTTCCCAGACCCAGATTTGGCCTAAGCCTGGACTAAAAAAAGATTTTAATGGTGTATCAGCTCTTTTTACATCACAATTATGCCCAATACTAGTCCGTGAGGTGGCTATGCTAAAAATACAGAAAACAACAGGCCTCAATAATGAACACTACTCCTCCACTAAAATTATTTCTAGGTATCTATATCTACCAGACAGCACAAGAGGTGTCCTGACATGCCTTACTGAAACCATTTTGGCTTAGTTTATGTTGCTCTCTAGAAGGAGCCAGGCAACGCTCTTTGCTTTCATTGGGGTTCGGTTTTCTGAAACTGGAGTGTGCAGGCGGTGCTGAAAGCCGAATGCTAATCCAGTTACTCTGCAAAGTGTGAAGTGTAACTGCAACAGCTGCTTTCAACGGAAGCTCTATGTTGTTAGGAGACATGTTGCGTTGCGTGCCCTGGAGCCCTGCATCTATAGCTTAACTTCCCCACCAGTTTGACTACTCATGCAAGTTTGGGTGTGGCTAATCAAATACAGTATATGGATATCTGAACTCATTTTAGTATTCCTTGCAGTTGTGCTGTCTAAGTAAGACACTTCACAACTTCCACAGTAGCCCGGACAGTTAGCATGCTGTATGTTAGATGGAACCTACAGTAGTAGCAGCCTTTTTGGTGAAACATCACTTTTACACAAGCTTTTGAAGTGATCCCTTCGCTCAAAAATTATAATAAAAGATAAAATAACTTATTTTTCTGTTATTATAGGTGCATTTTGATGATCCAATCATTATTATTTTGAATGTATAGTATTAAGGTAGAATGTTAAATAATATATGCTCTAAAATGAATTACTGATTCTACATGATCTGGTATGTTTGCCCTTTCAGGCTAGCTACATAAGGTACCAGTCTATGGTAGCCATTTTAGCTGTGCTTTTGTTTTACTATTTAGTTCAAACTGTAGAGTGTTTCAAATGTGAATATCTGAACAGCAAAAACAGGTTACAATGCCAATTCTTATTCCCTGTGAACCAGGTCAGGCATGGTTACAAAGTGCTTGCACTAAGATCACTGAGCGTCATGCCTATCAGGCTGTGTTTTTAACAGGGTGATGTTGAATTAATCAGCTGCAGCTCCAGGAAACACGGGTGATGTAAGGACAGGAAGTGCTGATGGCTCTTTTATGATGGGATTTGTCTGCGATATTATGCACTGAGGTTTGAGGTAAAATCTGCCCCTTAGGACTGCTTAGCTCTGAGGTGTAGATCTAAGGGAAAGTGTAGAGCACCTGGATGTGAGCGTAGGTGCACATGCTTGTGATATGACTCTTTCTGTATCTCACTGGCTGGTAATTCTTTGTCTCAAGGTCTAAGCTGATGCAGAGGTGAGGCACTGGGCCGTAAAGTTGATGGAGTGCCGAGAGTTCCTCCTCCTTTGGCGACATGAACGTGTGTATAAATGCATGAGGTGCTGACTCGGTAGGTTTCTCACTGCTCAGAGAGTGAACTCTAATCAGAGCTCTCCTGGGCCCCTCTGTGCATTGACATGTACAGCAGATGATAGAGCCAGTTGCATCTGGCTGCTGGAATTTTGTGTCTATGTTTTTCATACTCACATCAGGTGTATGTATTTGGAGCATTTATTAACTAAAATTGTTTTTATTAACATTATTGAATACAGATGCACAAATATTAGCCACTGCTCCATTGTTTACACCAGAAAACAGTTGCTAGCGCTTAGCAACACCTCTGTTTCCCCGAGGGAGAATGCTACAAGACCATCCTTCCAAGTCTGAAACAGGAGAGAGTGCTGGTGCTCTGGAAGACAACAACACACACGCTCTGTAGAAGAAATTCCATAGCAGACTTCACCTGCTGAGGACACTCTGGTCATTCGGGATAGAGGGTCCACTCCTCCACACTATTTCATCCATAATGGCCATCCTTAACACCTCTAACCCATTACAAAAGACAGTTGCTGCACTGACCAGCACCTTTAGTGACAGGCTCCTCCACCGGCGGTGTGGTAAGGAGATCATCTCTTTTCTCCATACTGCTGCTCCGCCTCTGTCTGGCAGAGCACCAGACACTCACTACTGTAGCACACTGTATGGACCTATTCTATCAATATATCCAATGTCACTTAATTATTGTGCAATATTGGCTGCTGCACCTCATCACCTGTATATCACCTGAATACGTCCTGTACTGACTGCCAACATCACTTAATTCATGCACTCTGACTGACTGTACCATCAGAATTTAGGTGACTGCCAAGATTATCAGTATTTGTGTAGCTGGTATAAGAGATCATAACTGCAATATCTTCAATATCTAGGTAATATCTCTCAATAACATGTACATTTGTATAGTTTCTTATTGTTTTTTTTACCTAACAATCCAGATTTTATTTATTTTCTAACTTGCACTTTAGCTTACGTCTTGTATTGTATCTGTTCAGCTGCTATTCTGTTGTAATGATGCAAATGATTTTGTTCCGCCTGATCATACTGCCTGGTGTACAGCCTATATACACCATAGTGAATTGCTGTTACACTTACACCCTGTACTCTGCCCATGCAGCTGGTTTGTATAACCCAATGGAGATTCTTTTACCAGCTGGCCTGTGTGAATGGAATGAGAAATGAGAATGGAGGTGGAATGAGAAAGTTGACTTCTTATATGAATTTCCCATTCCACCTTAAATGGTGCAGCAGTTACATTATCCCACTGTTAAAGGCAGAATGGGACATCTGAATAAGACGCCAGCTTCCGTTTCGCTAAAATGGACATCATCAGGATGACATATTTCAGCTGTCATTAAGTTAAGAGACCTGCTTGTCCTCGTCTTGTGAGCCATGATAACTATTTTAACTATGCTAACTATTGATAGTATTGATAATTGTTCAAATAATCAAACAAAAAAGCTGCTGGTGTTCTTATAGTAATGGACTGACCACCCCAGAGTCCAGCCCTTTACAAGTCTTTGGAAATACATGGATTATGAGGAGCAGAAATTACATCTAACGTCTAAGGCTGCGTCACTGAGCATGTGTCTCAAGTGAATGGAAGCGGTAAAAATTACAGATATTATAGTTATAGGCCATTTCAGCATTGTTCTATTGATATTTGTTTTCTACATCATACTGGTGTTGACCTCTTTTTGATACCCATTACAACTGTAAAATACATAAAGGACAAATTTTCAATCGAAGACAGCTTTTTAAAAATATTGCATACATTGCGACAAATTGGAGCAATATAGTTCCATATTAGCATTGGGATACAAAGTGAAACCATGACCATCAGTGCAATGGGCCTACCACAGGATCACCACTGGCCACATTATTTGGGTTCTCCAATCATCCGTGACACAGTACTATGCAGCACAGGTATAAACTGTGCAACAGGTGGGCTACAGTGCCCACCTTCACAGACCAAATATATGGTAAGTGTACTTGATAAAATGAGAAGTGAGTGCAGATAAAAGGGGTAATTATTGCATATCTGCACTATAACCATAATATAATAACCATAATATAATTTTGTCTTTGAAACAATACCAATAGCAGCGTCTCTCTGAACACTCCCCTTTCTCATTATCTCGCTGTCACTTTCCCGACTTTGCCTCGACCCCTCAGGTCTACACTCGCACTTCGGCAGGGTGCCGCGTGTCTAAGACATGGGCTATAAAAAGGCCACCCGCATAAGGAAGCAGGCCAGTCATCTATCACTTGACTCTGACACACAGCTTTTTTCGTGCCATGGCTCTTTTTTCCGCTCCCCTGACGCTGCCGCTTGTTAATATGACAGCTCTGATGCCTAGCTGCCACTCCACTCTCATTCACTTCATTACGGCTGCCCAGAGGTGACCTTCATCTCCCTTTCATTCCCTCCGTCTCTCTTGCTCCACTCCACCACCACCTCTCTCGTCCTCACTGACATGGTCACTCTCCTCACATGCATTTCTTTCTGTCACTGCTGGATAGTAGTGTACATAGCTAGTAGTACATAGCTTGAAAGAGCCAATAAAAGTAAGACCACGTTTACACCTGGTCACTCTATGCTTCTTGAGTATTAGGATTTTTCTGGATAAGGCCAAGTCACTTAAAAATGCCAGCATAAACATACCCAGAATGCCGTGACAGAAATCAGATTGCTTAATTAGTTCAGAAGTTTGGTTTGAGATGTAATAAGACATGTTACACCAGTGTAAGAACATCCATCTCTCCAAGATATTCCACAATCAAAGCCAGCAGAACAGAAACTCCCTGTGCATAAAATACATCACTAGACAAGTCATCAGCATCTGTGAGGTAGATAATCATGAGGGACACACATGGCTGGGGTCCGAACGACACTAAGTGCTTAGTAACAATATGGACTGTCACTACTGTGCAAAACAAAGAGCATACAATAGAGGCTAATCACATAAACAACTGGTAACTTGTTGCTGCGGAACAAGGAGATTTGCATATTCCGTCCATCACTGTAGACACAATTTGACTACCAATGTTAAATACACGTGGCAAAAATCTTATCAGGGTACAATCCAGATTCACATGAAGTGCCCAGGTGTAAATAAGAAAATCTATTCCCTTTCCCCTTCCTTTTTAGAAGTTAAAACAGAAATAAAGGTGCTTCAAACGTTTGTTTTCAAAAGAGTTCACCCTCCTGTCCATACAGCCCATAAATGAGATACAGAAACCGTGGTCACAAACACCAAGGCATTTATAGCTGTTTAGCCAAGCCCATACAGAAGTACCTTTTTAAACGAGACACAACACAGCATAGACATTTTTACATATTACATTTATATATGAAAAGCTTAATTCCACAATGCTTTATATAGACAGTTATAACAATTTTGGGTATAAAGATGTTTTGAGAAGAGAAACAGTCCGACACTGGAAAATAAAAGGTGGTCTTTATCATAACATGCAATTGTGCTTAAAAAAGCTCTTGCCCATAAAAACATGAAAATGCAGCATATGGGCCTATATAAATCCACAGATATTGACTGAACTGTTCTGAACTTTTAATATACGTTAATAAAATAAGATTTCGGAGATGCATGATTTTCTTTGGACAGTGACGATTTGTACTTTTAAGGAACAAGCTTCTGGACTTTTGCTTCATTAATCATGAAACGTTTGTAAATGTGCGGTATTGTTCATGTGTGATTAGTTCAAAACACTGGACTTATGACAATGAAAGTACAAAAGTTATTTCTATCTAGCTGCTTATAATTAAATTTTTGGAATTGGTCTTTAGGAGAAATATGAATAGCGATGCTGATGTCTGTATATGAAAAGATTCTCGATTTTGGGAAAACTGCTTTACAGAATGTTCAATAATTGTGTGTACAAAGCTGTCAAAAGGAGCTGCGTTGAATAATGCAAAACATAAGATTTGTTGAAGTCTTTTACTTGTGTTCGATAGCTTTGATGTGTTCCCTATTATGCTAAAATGTGGAGCGTAGTAAAGATAAAAGGAAAAACCTCCTGAAAGAAGGCATGACCTGTCACACTGACCTGTCTCTCAGACATAACGTAGAGGTAGTTGCGGTCCAGGGAAAAGGCCATGTCCCTGAGGATAGGGCTGCCGTCTTTAATGACAGAAACAGTCTCATACTGCACTCCACCATGAGGGGGACCATCCACACGGATCTGGAGGAGCAAGAAGAAGGAAAACACATGTGAGTAAATAACCCACATAACTCCTATTATGACATATATGGTATAAAGTCTGGTAATATAACGCTATTAGCTTATACATCCTCCTCATAGCACATTTTATTGACTTCCACATTGAAATCTGAGAAACACGCAACAAAATACTCATCATCATACATGCAGGGAATGCAGTGATTCAGTACATCATAATGCATCACAACTAAATTATTGTGGAAATTATATTAGTATATATTAACATTGGAACAATAATACAGAATTCAAAAAAAGTAAAATACACAACATCATCATAGAAACTACCAACTATTCATTACTGCTTCAATGAGAAGATCCATCTTAATCAACAATTATTTTAATTGAGTAATCAAGTTTAAGTGATTAATCATGACAGTCTAATCACACATTTGGATTACAATAGCTAATTCTCAAAGCAAATAACAGTACTATTAAAAGGCAAATGTATGTAAAGGTCCATCATTACCCTTCAACAGCAAAGCTTCTCAATTATTTTGACCAGCTTCCATCACTCTCAGCAGAGGAACATTTACCAAATTGAAAATAACTTAACAATCACCAGTTATTCTTACCAAAGCCACACAATCAAATAAGTCTGCTGAATGACACCAGACCTTGCATATGTGACACGGCAGTCTCATCCTTTAGACATTAGCTCAACTCCCCATGCAGCCATTAGGAGCAGCAGATGCACTGGGACTGCCTTCGCATTTGGCTTTGTGTGTGGGTGTGTGTGTTGGGGGTCAACTCTGGGTCAGCCGTCTGCCTAGTGAGACTTCACAATGGCAAAATAGAGGGGGCGTGACAGCCAAAAGTATCAAAAAAAAAAAAGTGAACAGTCTTGACAAGAAGTCAAACTTGTCTGGAGAAGTTCAACCGTATGTTATTTTACCATAAAAATAATAATAACAACGATGACTAAAGGCAAAAACACGGTGAAAGGACAAATGTATTGCTATACCCAACTGTAAACAAAAAATTTCTTTGTTTTTCACTGGAGCTTCACTAATGTGACTAACCACTATTGGACGGTTATATCTCACCAATTAGCACTGTTCAAACTGCATGGCTAAATTTCCACATACTTGCTCCAAATGATATCAGGTTGTTAAAAAAAGTCAAACAATGTTTGCATATGTGGTTCCTGACACTGTCTGACAGACTGTTATTTAAGATTTTAATGGTTACTGCCTTTGTTTTTAGCTATGCCATAAATTCTGTTGACTTTTACAGCTATCCTATTTGAGACTGAACCACTAATCATTCGGACAATTTAGGCAGTTGATTCTTTATGTGTGCTACAGTGCTACTGTCTGTATGGTTTTACACTCAAACTAGTCTTGATTTATGGACATTGACTTTGCCTGAAAACACAGCCACAGCTATGGAATCAGCCCTATCTTCTGGGAAAGCACAGCTTGGGCTTCTGTGCCTTTTACATCAGTCATTTTTCTTCTGACAAATTAAATAACCTCTGAGTGGTACAATTTAGTATTTCCTGCCTTCTTCCTTTGTGCATGGTGCATTAAACCAGTCATTATACTGTATATCGCTCATCAATTACACTGTGAACCCACACTGAATCTGCTGTGACTGTGGGACCAAAATGGCTGGAACTTGTGGAGACTCCCCTACAGCATGAATCAATGGTCGTTCAAGGCAATCGTTCCTTCACAGGAACATGACCTTGAGTAAAGTCAAAAGAGTCCTATTGCAGCTGAAAATCCTTCCAGCACAGTGGCTCCAACCACTACAGCACCGCTGTGCTGGGGGAGGGAGTCTTACCCTAAAATGACATTTACAGTACATCAGCACACACTCGTAAAGGTAAATACATTCATACATAAAACATGTCACACGAACATGAGGCCTTTTTCCTGCTTCTCACTCGGCTGAGCTGACCGAGAGCACACTGTACAAACTGCATGTTGCATGCAACCATTCATCCACTATTCTACAGACAGAGCATAAAGAAGTGCTGAGTTTAAATAACTTTTAGTGTTTGGATAGCATTTTTATATATTTTATATATTTTATATATTTATATATAATTTTTTTTCCTTTTTTCTGCACAATTTAATCTTTGAGAAGCAAATTCATACACAGTGTTTTGTTGTGCAATAATCCATTGTAGAAAAACACATCAACTCTGACTTCATGGGTCAGTATAGGACAAATATAGCTAATACATTTGAGATCCAAACCTACTGGTAAACTAACACGTGCGTTCTGAGTTGGCTATGTTTAGACAGTTTGGTGGGATTTACATTTAGGACTCATGATGTCAAAAAAGCCCAGCCCCCTGCTCTACAATTTTTATATTTTTGATTTAGAGTTCATTCACAGTTGATAACTAGCCACCATATGAGTATGTAAAGCACTGTTTGACCTAAACTACTGAAGTCAGTTTTTAATTTGTTTAACCATAATAAAACATGTGGGCTGAAATGATTAGTATCTGTAGTGCATACTCTCTGTTTGTTTTGCTCTTATTTTTTTTTGTCTATTTTTTCTTTTTCTTTTTTTTATAATTGTGTCTACTCCTCTGTAATGCCTGTAACTGTGATTTATATGGACCCTCCCCAGTGTGTGTGAGTGTGTGTAATGGAATATATTGGTGGATGTGATCCCTTCAGCTGCAGTTCTGTCCCAAGGTCTTCAAATCTCAGCCTTTTCAAGATGCTTCAAGAGCAGTCAGGCACTGAAAGACTCAGAGTTAGGCATGGTCCAATGCATCATATGAATAAAATCAGTCAATATTGACTCTATACAAAGGTTTCGGTATCAGCAAAAGTACTTCAGATATAATATTTGTTGCTGTCCAAAGAAAAACAAGTATCTCTAAACTGGCAAAGTTAAAGAACAGGGTAAAAATCGAATTCAAATTCTAAATTTAAATCAATGTAACAAGCCTTATAACTGTTAGTCTATCATGAAATTTTCCTACTATGTAAACAGCAGCTGCTGTGTTCACATGATTCATAAAAGTAAAATCAACATATGAACATGATTTATTTGATACTGTAAAAAACAAAGACCTAATATGAAGGGAGTGTCCCCATCTACTGTTTATGTGATTTTAAAGCTACAGCGAACACAAAGAATTAAAATGTTTGTTTGACACTAAACTTAAACATCCAACAAAACTTGTATAAAAATCTAAGATAATAATAAGAAAAAATATCATAAAAATAAAAATCTGCTGACCAGGACAGAGAACTGTGTGAGCATTGCTAAAGAGCAGCTTGACGCACAGCTCTCTCTCCAACACGTCTAGTCTGCTCCGCCCTTCATACAGAACTAAAACCATTACCCAGATTTTATGTGATGTTAACAGGACAAAAGAGTCATAGACATCCAGACGTGCAGATGATTGGACCTGATGAAGCAACGCATGAATAAAGGAATGGGGGACAGGCATGGAGGCGAACGTATGGACAGACAGATGGACATACAGTTGACCATGGACTGTGCAATGTCAGAATCAAAGAATGGATGAACGAACAATGTACGTGCTTGGATAAATGAATGAATGAACGACAGGCGGCTGGGTTAGTTTTAGCTTGCCAAATTTCTCTGACTCTGAAACTGTTTTGTGTTAAGATTAGGGTAAGCGTTCGCCCGGTTTCATGGAGGGAGGAGAAATATGGCGAAAAGCAGCAGGCATTTGTTAGACTCTAGGCAGACATTTATAAGCCATACTTTGTACATGTGTTTTGCAGTCCAGAGAAACAGGATTAGCGTTATTTAAAAGAAACACAGCTGTAAGTTCTCTGGGGCTTTAGGAAATTTGACCATTAAGAACTTGTATGTGAGCATCCACAGCTGAAAGTAAAGTACTGCTTAACTAGAACCTGAACACTGCCAGTGAAAGTTCTGACCCAACTAGGCACATAGCATCATGTTTTTACAACGTTTATACTGTACATGGCATTTCACCCTTTGGCTACAATAAACAGTTGGATGCACTGTAGGTAGCATGGCTCCATATACCTTATTGAAACCCTCCCAGCACATCTAGCTTCTGTCTGTGGCGCACATGGCAGTTACTCTGGATATAAGCTGGTGGTCATAATAATGTGACACAACTGTGTATATTTATCGATATGCCTATATTAGTTCCAAACCTGATGCAAGCAGCCAGTTTCCTTTAAGTTTAGTCAAATATTTCAAGCCTTATGCTACTATGAATATGCCTGGTCAAGTTACAAACGTTTTATTGATATTATAAGTTAAAGTATGTTTTCACATACAGGGGACCAACTTCTACAAAAAATTATTAAACATATTTAAGATGTGACAAAAGTTTTGGACAGACCACTTTTTTATTATTAAATTCTTTCCATCAAGGCTATGTTGTTTTTCAGTTTGTTTTCACATTTCTACAATGGCTTGTGATGGGCCTTGCACACAGCATGCTGAGTGAATGTGTTTGGATAAATCTATAAGCAATTTCTGGAGCCTGCGTTGAGGAAAACATGTGCGTGGGCACATGTAGACTCTAACAATAATATGTAAGTCAAAGTAAAGGCGTCTTCGGCCTCCGCTCAAGAACAGCTCCAAGAAATTCCACGCAAGCCTCCTGGTTGGCTTCTATTTCTTATTCTGAACACAGCCATGCTTCAGAAGTCCTATAGTTCCACAGTGGGCCTGCTATCAAAGCGTAAAGCCTCTCCCTGACTCCCTCTCCTTCCCCAAACCCCTATCCCCCCACCCTCTTTCTGAGGCTGAGGACTCTTTTAATGCTCAGGTGTGCGTGTATGCGAAGTGACATGCAGCGCTTGAAGGCCGCGGTTGTAACACATGCATTATGGGAGATGCTATTGTAGTACAGCATGAAGAACAAAAGAGTCTGTTTTAAACCATCAGAGAGAGAGAGAGAGAGAGAGATAGAGAGAGAGAGAGAGAGAGAGAGAGAGAAGGCTCGCTTGCTGACACCTGAATTCTTCAAGCTGACACAGGTGATGGATTAGATGTGTAATCCAGGCAGACTGGGACTTGGGGGGAAAAAATATTCCACAGAGCGAGGGATAGAGGGGGGAGCTGTTGTAAAAGTTGAATACTACCCCTGACTAAGCATATGGAAAAGAAAACGCACATCTTTTCAAAGAGTCATAAACAAAGAACGGGAATGTTACGAGGGGAATCCGAATTAAAAGCAATCTTGTTAAGACAATATTTGTGTAACTGATGCTTTATTGTCAACTAAAAAAATCAGGAATATTGAGTTCTCCACAATATGCACCTTTTAAATGACCATTATTAACAGAATTAGTGTTTCATAAACTGCTGCAGACATACCACCTGCTGCCTTAATGGCTAAATGCATGTCTTTAACAAATACATTGGAATAAAGTTCAGCTACACTCCACTATAACAACCCCAAGACTATTAAAAATATAAGTGGCGTATTAGGCTGAACTGAGGTTTTATGCTGGAGCCAAGCAAATGCACCATTAGTCCAGAGTTTGGTGAACTACTGGTGGATTTACACTGCTTCAGCATGTCACCTCAGCAATTGACGAGTTCAGTCAGGTGAGTTTAAAGGGACTCAACTCATCAGGTAGTTGTCAGGTTTATTTTTTATTTATTTTTTTATTTTTTTAAATAAAAGATCCTTAATGATAAGATGGAAATTTTTTAACTAATTTAAGATTTTAACTTTAAATATAAGTCTAAAGTAGTATTCACTTTTGGAAACGTTTAACATCTTTTTACATAAAAAGTGTTTAAAATAGTGGAACTATTTTTGTTTTTACATGCAGGTTAAACTTTCACTGAATAAACTGTGGCAGATATTTCAATAGTTTGAATATGAACAGCATGCTATACATCAGAGGAATGCTAGTAAACATTCTATGCAGTTTCGTGTCGGATTGCTGGAGAAGGATTGAAAAACTAACCTCTCTATTCAGAACAAACTAAAGGCAGACATTTTAATGTACTCTGGTTCTCTAACAGTCAACCAGAACAAAAGAATTATTAACAATCTTTTACATAAACGTGCTTATTTCAGTCCCTTATTCATTCCTTAAACATTTCTAATCTCCATGTATTCTACAGATTACTGAACAGTTTGTATTTATTATGAATAACATATGCATTACATATTTATTGCATGGTATATTTAAACACCCTATGTTCTTGTATGCTGCTGTTTGGTATTAAAAGTTACTAATTGAGGCTGTGGTAGTCGCTGGTCCTCCAGGACTAGGAATTGGACACCTCCAATGTAATTGAATTGATCTGTGCTTGTTGCCGTGGAAAGGCCGATGTGCTAGCGCTGGGTGTGGGCCACCGGTAGAGTGGTGCCACAAGTGCCATACAGGTGTTGAAATCAGGCCTGGAGAATGAGCTTGTGTGAATCTCCAGCAGACCATGAATATTGTAAGATGCACTAAATCGGTTCTGCCTGCCTGCTCCTGAATACAAAGTGGTTGTTGCAGCTGTTTAGTGTTTTTCATAAAGTGCTTATTTCTATGAAGAGAATCTTGATGTCTCCAAACTTTTGATGGGTATTGTCACGTAGCTGAACATGGTCACTGGCAGAAGAAATATCGGCCTTATTCTGCCTGTTAACCCCAAAGCCTCTTGCCTTAACCCCTCCTGAGCTGGATGAGCTGATGCCATTTGACCCTGTTAGAGCAGAGAAACTCCTCAGGCGTGAAGTAATTAGGGTCTGTGACCGAGCACTGTGTGGACAGAGACTCTCTCTTTTGCTCACTCGTGCTCTCTCTCTCTCTCTCTCTCTCTCTCTCTCTCTCTCTCTCTCTTTCTCTCTCTGTCTCTCTCTCTCTCTCTCTCTCTCTCTTTCTCTCTCTCCCAGGGTAATCCAGTCACTTGGATCGGGCAGATAAAGAAGCAGTCAGTGTGTGCGAATCAACAAACGAGCCAGCATGGTTAAAATGGATTACGGCAGATTTGAGATAGACCACAGGACAGATTAAACTGCCAGTCTGAGATGACGCTCTCGCTGTCTTTCGCTCCCTGTCTGTCTCTATCTCTCTCGCCCATATTCACACGCGCATTCCCAAACAAGGCACCCCATTGTGTCGGATTCCCATCGAGATCACAGCAGGTCCGTGAACACATCCTCCTTGAACGAGTGGTTCATGGACTTTATGAGAGCTCAGCATGCGAGGATGTCCCATACTGCAATTCCAACAATGAGTTTATGGCCATCTATTTCACAAGCTATGGCTGCCATAATACCAAAATTTTGACATCCGTATGACATCCGTAATATCAAAATGTTACAGCAAAAAGAAAAATTGCCTAGACTAAAAAGTGTAGACTAAATAGGATTTTAAAAGAACTCTTTGGGCTCACCTACCTAGACAGTTTAGTCCCAACTAGGGCCAACATGTATGCCAAAAATATACTAAAAAAAATGTATATAGAGAAAGGATTGTATTGAGACCCGCAAAGCAATGTAGTGTCAGCCTAGATTGAAATAGAGACATAAATATCAAAAGGCACAGTACTGAACTGTTTACCACCTTACAGTATAGCATCAGCTTTGATGCAAAAGGGTCAGATCTTAGATTTGCTAACTGAGTAAATGATCCCATATCGCAAAGAGGCACTCAGCATTATCGTGTCATGGCCTACAGCTGATGAATGAGAGCTATATTAAAGGCCTTGTATAGCCTGGAGTTGAGAAAGAGGCCACGTACGCTACATCTCTCCTCCTGTCTTTACAATATTTCATTTCATTTCTGCCTACGCACCGCTGGCTATGGCTGCAAAGGCAGAAGTGGGTGGAACGCACACACATACGCACAATATTATGAATTCTGCTGAGTCTGTAGATGTTCTTCTTCAGCAAGGTGACTACACTTTTCTGGCTGATTCTTCCGCACTGTACTCGAGACAGTCTACATGCACACCTATCACAGTGCTGTCTTGTCAAAAGCAGCGGAAAACAACTATCCGGGTGTTAACACTGGCAGGGTCGCAACGTTATCTGTTGAGTAAACACCAAAGGAAGCAAATTCACACACAATTACTGTACTTCTGACTTCTCAAACTAAATCAAAAAAGTACATAGTGCTATTGGCAGCTTACAGGACTAACAAAGAACAAAGTGCTCATATTAGTAGATATGAGCCAAAAACATTTTTATTGAAGGTGGATATCCTTAAATGTCAAACACAGAGAAGAACTAGGCCATCACAAAAAAGTGAAAGCGAGAGAGAGAGAGAGAGAGAGGGAGAGAGATAGAAAGAGAGAGAGAGAGAAAGAGCGAGAGAGAGAGAGACAGAGAGAGAGTGCTTTCTAAGTAATGTTTTTTATAAAATGATTTCTGCAGGTAAGAGTGATGTGTAAAGTGCTGCTCTTAATGTTGGAGTAGAGGGTATTTTTATCACAGATGGTGCATTAAGTGTATTTATCATATTAAGTTACTAATGCAAATTATCTAAAGTGTAAATGATTTCCAGAGCGGCGGCTTTTAGCTTGTTTCTAGGTTAAACGTACATTAACACAGACACAACACACATACACTGTGCACACATATTCATTTTGGCATACTTTAGTACAGTATTGAGAGGTACAGTGAATATTATTATTTGACATATATATTCAATATAAACCTATAAATGAGATATAAATGTAGATATTACTAAGTGACAAAACATATACAGAGTATATACAAATTTATTAAAATTTATTATTTAGAATTTATTCATGACCCAGTATTGAAGATCTGTGCTATAGCTTATATTATTACTCAAAATATATATCTTATATATATCTTTATTCAAAGACATTTGTGGTTAGCAGAATAACCCCAGTCATGTTGCTTTAACTAATTCTCTCATAACAGCACAATACTCTAACATACCACTGCAATGCTGGTATTACGGTGGTGCTTAAAATTGTCCTCCACACAAATATATAAACCATCCTGTTAGACCAAGCATGAAGCTGGGAGGGGCATCATCCACAGAAGTCTTTCACACACACATGCACAAATGCAAATGTGTGCACACTCTCTCAACTCTTCCTAACACAATATACATGCACTCAAAACCACATGCAAATATGATGCCCGCCGCTGTTTTCAGTCTGACAAAAAGTATTCAGAGATGCATCACGCTTTGCCCTTGCACACACAGGTATGCACTATCAAACACATTAGTCAATCAGGAGCTAATCATGTCTTCTAATCCTGATCCAGATTGCACATGCCCTCTCTGTTCATGCTTCGTGAACTTATCATGAACGCTCAATTAAAACACGGCTTAGCTAATTAAGTCAATTACCTGGAGACCTAGCATTTTTATCACTTTCCAGCTCTAACTAGCATAGACGTAATGGCAGAGTAGAAGTTTAGTATCCTACTTTTTAATTCAAAGTGCTGATTAAATCTTCCTTCGCTTTTTTTAGCCAACGGTAGTTACAGAAGGTTTGTGTTGGTTTGCCCTGAAGTGAATTGTACTTGTTTTTGGCTTACAATGGTGAGAGTTGTACATGTAGAAACTATGGCAAAAGCATGAAAGCATGCACAAAGTTTCAAACTTCTTCTGCAATTACATCAAATTTGCCCAAACCTACCACAGTGTTTTGGGTTTACTAAGGTGGGTCCATAATAGAGTAAATGTGCAGGGAGAGGCAGTTTCATTACAACTGATGTATGCAGAAGAGGATCTCTGATAACACAATGTATCAAACCCTGCAGCAGATACAGCAGCAGATAACCCCACTAGGCACTGCTGCTTTCAGCTAAGAACATAAAATTAGATGAACAGTTCGTACAGGCTCAACAAAACTCAAAACTGGACAACAGAAGACAAAAAAAATCATTGGTCTTGATTCTTGCTACAACATTTGGATGGCAGGATCAAAGTTTGGCATAAGCAACATGAAAGCATGGACCTATCCTGGCTTGTTTCAACAGTTCAGGGGGATGGTGGTGTAATAGGATAGTGGTGGTGTAATAGTTTTCTTGCCACACTTTGGGCTCCTTAATACCAACTAAGGACCATTTAAACACAACAGCCTATCCGAGAATTGCTGATGATCAGGTCTATTTCTTCCTGACCACAGTGTACCCATCTTCTGATAGCTACTTTCGCCAAGGTAACATGCCATGTCACAAAGTTCAAATCATCTCAAACTGGTTTCTTGACCATGACAATGAGTGGGCCTCCACAGTCATCACATCTCAGACCAATAGAGCACTGTTGGGAGATTCGTATCCTAGGTGTGCAGTTGAAAAATCTGCAGCACCAGTGTGATACTACCATGTCAATAAGGACGGACTTCTCTGAGGAATGTTTCCAGCACCTTGTTGAATCTATTTCACGAAGACTGAAGAAGTTCTGAAGGCAAATGGGGTTCCAACCCTGTACTAGCAAGATCTACTTAATGAAGTGGTCCACCTAATGTCCTTAATCATGTCTCTATGTGATCCGTTTTGCTAGCTTGATGATAGTTAAAAACAGCAGCTGGTGACATGAATAAACTATTTTTTTATTAATAGTAAAAATACTTTTACTACTTTTTATTGATAGTAAAAAAGCTTAATAGTGAAAAGAATTTAATACAACAGTAAAAAACACTCATTCTTTACATGTGTAATGTAACTGAAGCAGTTGGTATAGCCTTGTGGTGCATACTAATGAAACAAATAATTCCCCTTCCCCTCATCAGTGTGAATTAACCCCTTCCTCCTGGGATAAAACCTATTAATGTGCAATCAGGGAGAACTGTGCTTGTGAAAGTGTAAGAAATAGCTAAGCAACCCTGAGAACGACTTCAAAGGTGGATGCCATATACCTCATTAATATTTCATCTATATAAAGAATCGGACACCCTGCGGCTAAAGAACCTGTGCCACTCCTATTAAATGAATTTCCCAAAGTGGTGACCCTTATGTCCCTCTCCATCCCATGTGTAGGAGCCTAAAATCTGATGAGTATGAGTAATAAATGTTGAAATCGACACACATACTTTTGCATCCTCTTACCAAGTATACAAGAACTGAAATGCCTAAAAGACTCCCTAAACTGACCAGTATGTATTTCGCATGAACCCGAGTCAGTCTTTCAATCTGCTTACTGCATGGAAACAAAAACCAGTTCCTGCATGACTTAGGGACTGTGTTGCAATAAGTTCAGAAATAACCCCAATTACTCAAAAAACTATGACCTATATTTAGAGCTGAGTTAAACAGCTGAAGCAGATCCAGAATCGTGGACTCAGTCCAAGGCCGCTCATTGAGAGTGGGTTTTAGGGTAAAAACTCATGCTGAACTTGTGGTGTTCGGTGGTTTTTCCCCAATGCTTAATTGGCCTAAAATGCCCGCACTGAGATTTACTCGGAGGCCAGATTCCTCTACCATTTTTTCAAATTTCCTCTCATCCCACGGTCTGAATCGCAAAGCAGTTTGGTGAGCAAAAACAGCGGTTCCTTTAAGGTGAGCTCGCGTGAGCCCACAGAAAATAAACACAGCACTTGGAAACGTCTGTTCTGACCTCCACCAAGAATCCATCACTTTTGCACAAACCTGTACATTCAAAGGGCAAATTAAAGCAGTGAATTCACTAAAGGGGGTTACTAAAAGCAGAATGAACTGCACTGTGGGCCTGGCACTGCATTTATGCTGAGATCAGCCAACTTCCTAATTCTGCACAGCTGAAGACCTTGAGGAACAGTCCCTCCAGTTCGAGCTTCTAAACTACAAAAAGAGCATCACATTGCCCACAAAACTCTGTGATCAAACAGACATCTATAAGGACTGACCACCAGAGTGCCTTACTAAAAACTAACATTCTAAATACATAGCAAAAAATACAGCACACTTAACCACTTGTTAGTAACAATATATGAAATGTATGATACATCTATCTTGCAAAGCTTACCTAATAAACCAAATCCTTATAATAAACTGAAGGATTAATAAACAGGTCTGCATTAGTGCACCAGTAGCTGTAGTTTTAACTATTCAACTAGACTGAGACAGCCTCTGTTACAATACTCATCCAACACAACTATTGTTGAATAATAATGTAAGTTATGAAATTTGCATATCTGCATGATGGTACAGCATCGTCACCTAAAATGTTAAGTGACAGTACATTCATTTCAGTCACAATCAATTTTTTCTATCCTTCCAGATAACCTCTATGGACTGTTGGGTACTCAAATATCATGATAATATCAATCCAAATATTACGCTTTTGATTTATGTAGGCATTTGGACACAGAGGAAGAAACACTGAGAGAAGCCAAGACTCCCAACACTCCCAGAAACCATGACTCCCAAAGGAGGACCCATGCTTTTCTGACCTGCCCTGGATAGTGGCATTATGATGCACAGAGGACAGATAGACATAGCACTTTGATCTTCCTGAGGAAACATCTGTGACTGAAGCCAGTGTTATGTTCAAAGTCTGTCATAAAAGACATGATCTTCTAATGAGAATACACATCTGGGGACAACTTAGACCTCTGGTGCTGGATTGCTGCAAAATACTCACTACAGCATATAGCCCCCCTAAATCCTGTACCCAATATCTTACTTTATGTTCCTAGAGCACACATCTACCTGTTGACTAGAGTTTTTTTGATGAGTCTGTTTATCCATGACCAGTGCCCGCTAATATTTCTGTCTTATCTTAGGATTGGTTGAGAAATTTCATGGTGAGTTTGCTCCCACCCTAATAACCCTTTGCTTCCAGCCACATGTAGCCCATTATTTATCGCGTCCCCAGACACTCTCACAGGTTGTTTGCCAATATGTAATAAAATGCCTTGAGTACAGGTCACCACAGGCAAATGAGTGTTTAAGAGAGAGAGGTGCTACTTAATGGGGTTGGGGGGGATCAGAAACCGTCAAAGGAGCAAGAGGAAACACAAACAAGGCCACGGGCTACAACACAAATGATGGCGACTGCATCTCAGCATCTCAGAAGCATCAGTGTACTGATGTTTACCAGCACTCCATCAAGTGAATTCAGAAAGCCTGCAGGAAAGAAATCCACATGTACAAGGATAATGTCTCCCCTTTTCAAATAAGTGTTTAAAGATGATAATAAAGTGATGGAGATCTAGAGTCAAAGAGAAAGAGGGGGAAAAATAGCAAAAAGGAAACTAGCTTAAATATTTTAGATGACTCCCAGGGGAGAGTTTAATTTCCAAATAATTCACAATGCTATGGCCCATTTCCTTGAAATAAAAAGAGAGAGAGAGAGAGAGAGAGAGAGAGAGAGAGAGAGAGAGAGTCAGAGAATAAAACCTTACTGAAAGAAGATTGATTTTGTAACAAAGTTCTGTGCTCCCAGCTGTCCACTAAACCTCTCAAACTGTAAATAAAAGACCAGTTTAACCCCTAAACCCCCTAAAGACTGTTTAAGCCCTATGGAGTTATTAGCTTTTGTTTTTTGCTCTTCTTTAATGTAATTACATATTTGCTCCACTAATCTCCAGTCAAAACAGTCTACATTAAAACAGGCATATTATTTCTTGCTTTAAGTTTTAGGCCTGCTGAAATCTACATACATTTCCTACGTTACCCATAATCCCCTGCCTGTACAGCATTCCGTGTCACTGGGTGCGCAAAGCAGTGAGTGAGCTTGGCGGGAGTTGACAGATGTAGTTCACTACTTTATCACTCTGACAGTTTGTGGCATCTTAATCAAACAGACATTAGCGAGTGCGATCACTGGCACTTGCCACGGCAGCCTATTAAGCTGAGACAGTCAGCCTGTAAGAGGGAGGGATGAGGGAGAGAGTAAAAGCAGAGAGGGAGAAAGTAAAGGGAGGGAGGGAGGCAGGGAAGAAAGAAGAGAGGGAGGGGTAAGAGGATGGAACTGTCATCAGCAGTGTGATCGGGGAGATCAGAAAAGGCTGAGAGGGTGGGAGTGGGAAGAAGAGTAAGAGATGAATGAAGACCCCTGATCTTACTTGTGCTGGCTGAAGTCAGTTCTAGAGCAATAGTCGGTTCTTCAAACACAACTGTACTATAAGTGCTCTGGCCACAAATTGCAATTTCCAATCACAATCAGCCTTATAATGAAGTGTTGGGAACCAGGTCATTAGCATTAGTAAATAATTACAAGTGATATAGAATCTGTTTGTGTTTAAAAGTTCATACTGCTAGTATAGATCAGATGAAGCTTTATTGTTGTGCTATGTTTGCATGGACTGGCCAGTTCCCAGCTAATTCCCACAGTTTGTGATACTTTTACTAACGCTTTTTCTCTCTGTCATCCTGTCACTCAGCCTCTCTGGCCACTCATTTCAGTTGTTCTTTTTGAAACCTTTGAATTCCTGGACCCAAAGTGAGTCAGTCAATAAGGTCACTCACTTGTTCACCTCTCCTGGTCTCGTCCCTTGTACTGGCAACTTGCAATTAGGTTTCCGCCCTTCTTTTCCCATACCTCTCACTCCTTTCCTCACCCTTATGTGTCTGCAGCCAGCAGGGAGTAATAATGACCTGCAAGGCTGCTGGCCTGGCTCCTTCTCTCCTCTGTCTCTCTGAGTCCTTCGTTTGCTGTCCATCATTGCCTCCACATGCCCAGTTCAGGCCCAGCGGCGGATGTTTATGGAGCCAGAGAGATTGCAATCTAAAACCGGAGAACATGCTCCACATCTGGGGCTGGGAGCAGGCCAAAATTCTGCTGCCATTAGAGGGGCCTGCATGTACTGCGGTAGCAAGCCCCCAAGAAACCATTAGAGTGGCGTTGGCTTTGAAGGAGAGTGATACATCAAGTGTTTGGTACCAAGAAATTCATATCTAGGACAGTGGCTCCCAGCACTGGTCCTGGAATACTCCAGACCCACATACCGTACAATACCCAGTTCAACACAGAAGGAGGTTTTTAATGAGCTGATTTCTTCACAAATGAGGAAATATGTATGTTCTAATACAAACAGGCCCCACTACACTGGCAAACTGATTTGAATGGCTGTGAATCTTCAATGTGGTGAAAAGAAGTCTGGCCCTTTAACAAAAACAACCAGTCACCTTATTAGTCATCATTCTTACTTTGATGCAAGTGCAGATTTATAGTGGCTTGGCAAGAATACTGAGTATAAAGCAAACATACAGGAACCATATAAACAGCTGTAAATAATGGTGCTGTCAAATGTTTGCCCCCGGTGCTGGGAAATATATATGTGTGTGTCACAGCAGAAACAACATAAAACACACTTTTGCTTGAAAAATGTTGCTCAAAGCAGAACCTGCTTATTATATGTATTTATTATTTATACTTATTATATAAATCATTTATTCCATTTTTGTTTGATTTTATCAGTGATTGCAAACATACTTTGGAAGCATTTGCTAAGCTAACGTGTATGAAACGCTTCTTTATTAGGATAGAACAGATGTAGCTTTTTTTAGAGCATAATCAAACTAATCTTAGCATGGTGGCAAAACTGAGGTTTTTGTTTCCAACCAGTCTAGTTTTGTTTAAGTCAAAGACCACAAAGTATTTAGCTTTTACCAGCAGATTCAAATAAGTGTGTCACCTTAGTAGGTTTATCAGATATCTTTTTTCCTTCAAGTGCATAGGAGGCATAGAACTTCCCAGGGGAGTTGCTGATAGGACAGACCTGCCTATTTGGACTTTGCATTCTATACTGGAGGTTTATCTGGGTCGATGTACCAGCCATCCGAATTTAGACACTTCTGAGTCTTACAATTTGGGCAGCGTCCTAAGTGACCCAATCTCTCTCACTTCAATCAATATTTCCCCATGCCTCCGAGCCAAAACTGCTATCCACTGACCTTTTGAGCCAAGGTTAATTTGGGGCAGTGCGGGTTGGGGTTTTAAGGGATCCAAAAATGCGCTCTCGGACAAAGTATGCCAGCAATAAATCAGCTTTAAGGCCACCTATGGGGAGCACAGCTTAAAGACCCTGATTATAGCGCTCACACAAATCACTCCACACTGCCACAATGAAGTCTATATATGACCATGAAACTTGCAGAGAGGGGGATGAATGGGAGAGGAAATGTGGAGAAAGAGAAGCGAGGATCAGGGACCGAGAGTGACTGTGAAATGTGTGATTGCAAAAAAGTGTGATTAGGACACTGGAAATTAGGTTACCAAAAATGTAGAGATGAGGGAAAATAGCAAAGAAGGTACTAAGAGACAAAGGTATCTACATGTAAAGA
Organism: Prochilodus magdalenae; assembly: GCA_024036415.1. NCBI lineage: Eukaryota > Metazoa > Chordata > Actinopteri > Characiformes > Prochilodontidae > Prochilodus > Prochilodus magdalenae. The sequence continues at coordinate 237,684 of JAMWET010002973.1, read as the reverse complement.
CTGTTTGTGTGTGTGTGTGTGTGTGTGTGCGCGCATAGGTCTCCTGTGTGGTGTTCCGAAGACTTAAGATAAGCCAAAGCATGGTGTCTTAAGCAGAGCTGTATTCATTCATCTCAACTGGTTATCTGATAGCAGTCACCCCGCAAGACATTTCACATACACTTTGTGAGTTTGTGAGCAGGCATGACAAAGCTTGCTCTATTTCATTCTTATTCTCACTATTCTTTCCTAATTCACTAATTAAACACTGTGTCTCTTCTCCACATTACCGCTCCTGAGTGGTGCACCCAACTACGTGCCCTGACGATGGCACAGTCATCTGTGGCTAAGAATTCAAAAAAGCAGGATGGGTAGGATGGCCTCCTTATGACTAACCAACCAGGCTGATGTAACAGAATGGACACTTAGCTCCTCCTGCAAGTGCTTTACGCTGTCCAAAGACATTGCATTAGCAGTAGTATTAATCAGGGCTATGCCAGGTTTCATGTGTTTCACAGGAAGCAGGTTCTGTTGTATAAAGCTTGTTGAATTAACCATATAATGTTGCCATGTTTCTAACAAATCTGTCAAGTATGTGGCAAACTATGTGGAATGTTTTTCCTTATTTGGCTTCCATAACTTTTCCTAAGTGATAATAAGGGTGAAAAGCGGACAGCGCATACAGTAAACTGCCAAATATTCCTTAATTTATTCTATTCTTATCTTAAAAAATCTCAATAGAAATCAACACAAAAATGTAAGACTTTGCTCACACAGCACTGCTCTTTCAAGACTCTCTATGTTCACGCAACTGCATTAGTATCAAAAATTTACCCACAAATCTGTTTTCAAATAGAAAGTCATGTTGATATTTCTGCAATCTGTGATATATTCAGTACCTGTATTATCACACATACCAAACTGCTCAACTACATTTCTCACATAAAATGATCACAAAATTCCAAGCTGCCTATTGTCTTTGTCATTTCCTCCTCTTTCTGTCTTTTTGGTCTCTGGACAGATGAGGGCAGAGGGTCAGTCTCACAGAGACATGGTGGGATAATCTAACCCTGCTCGTTTTCCTGCCACAGAGAAGCAGGCCACAACCCAAACGCCAGGCTCCACCGTGGCCCATGGTAACCATAGCAATGCTCCCCTGGGCAGCGGATGGAGGGGGAGTTGCTGTCACTGACTGACCTAACAGTGGTGAGCTCTGACACTGACCCACACACACAAATGCACCAAAATAAACAGACGCAAAGATGTTTACATCTATAAAAAATTGCATAGTTAAAAACAGGAGTTGCCCATTCTTATGTTAAGCATGTAAATGGTTAATTATTTTTCTTCCACGCTGCTCCTTTTGTAACAGGGCTTAATGAAGGCAGAAAAGAAATGAAGAGAGCAAAACAGCCAGAAGCAATCAACCAACAGATTAATGAGGCAAAGAATTAAATTATTAGAATATTAATCACTTTAAAAGGTACATTGATCAAAACTGTTACTAGATAAGGGATCCTCTGAAAGGCATAAATGCATGTACTCACATGCATACACACACAAATGGTGTAAAAGGCCTGTGGACAGGTTTAAGGCCAGTTCTCTCGGGAAGTGTTCTAATTGATCACATGTGTATGAACCATCATGTCCAGGAACATATGTGTTTGCAGATGCTCTTTGAAGCACTTTGGCACGTTGTTAAAGAAATAGTTCAGCACATGAACACACATCTATGAATCTATCTTACTCTTAACCCACAACAGGCAGGACACGTTTAGAGTCCAGACATGTTTGTCTTTGTCCAGGCTTTGCTTTTTTAGTTTGCAACTGAATCAGTGAGGCTAATTTTGCTAACAAACACTATAACTCAATAGTCATGCAAATAGCCCAAATTCCCTTTCTGTAAAAATCCCCAGAATATCTCACAATCTGTCCAAACCGGTCCCACGTTTTTAATACGATCACATAGGCATACTGGTGAGGTTCAAAATACAAGGTGACATACTGTGAACTGAAAGAACGAGCAAGCATCATATGCTGCGGTCAGCCATTTTAGACATTTACAAGTTACTTCAGGGATAGGAATGCTAATCTTGTGCTAATCTATAATGATGACAATTACCAATGCAAAAGCAAAAGATCAATCCTCTAATGTACGGCTTTGTGAGTACCAACCCTGTGCTGCTTCAAATTCCTGCTCGCAGAGGTAACATTTAGTATGTTCTCAAAAAATAGTTAAAGATGTCATATTGTGTCCGAAAACTCACCAGGCCTTTTTATACCTTGCATATTCGTGCAAAGCCAGGTGTAAACTTCAATTTTATTTCTAGAATAGGAGGCATACAGAGGGATATCACAGTAGAGCCTCAGAAATGCTCAAGTATGCAGACTACATGAGTAGTCCTAGAGTCTAAATTTAGTGAGTGTGCGTATTCATTCCCGACTGATTGCTTATTCTAGATGAGAGCTCTCTAAAAAGGCCTGTCGAAGCGCAGCGTCAATATTCTCACTGCATTTAGAAACTCTGTCCTCAGACTTGTATTACTGCACACCACCAAGCAATCTAATGTCACAGTGGACAACTTACAGCATTAAAATGCTATACAGCTACTCCAGCATACCAATAACTGAACGAGCAGGAGAATGTTCCTGACAACGCAAAGTCCAAAGCAGAAGCAGGGAAAGGGCCAAATGGAATTTAAAGAAGGCATTACTGTCTTATGGGTTGGTTATTTGAAGACACATCATTGTTATCATGATAAATGATGTCACAATACTCTTTTATTAGTATATTCCTATAAGGTCAAAAGAAAAAGTGTCTATTTCTGCTTTTTGATCTTCTGTTTTTTATTAATTACATGAATTTGCAATGTCGTTTGTTTTTGCATATAAGAAACATGATCAATCAGTGCAGCAAATTTAAGGGATTAGTTTGTGCCACAAACTGCCTTTTAGACCAAAAAAGATACAACACAGGCTGTACTTCAAACTGCACTCGGCTGTAGGTACTGCTGTAGCACCGAGACTCCAATCCCTTGCACCAGACACCAGACACTAACCCAAAACCCTCTAACAAAAAGACATCTGGCATTTGGATTCAGCCCAATGAGATACATGCTCAAAACTTCACTACAGGTTAGGCATCGAGATATTTTTTACTTTCCTGTTTCTTAATTAGTCACCACAACCTCCATAGAGGCTTTTAACACATTTCATTTATGAAAAAATATCTCTAATAAAAAAAAGACATATAAATATATATATATATATTTTAAACCAAAGAGACATATACATTTATATATATTTTAAGGTAATCTGCAAAGTCTCTAAATGTATGGCAAGGTGTTTGGTTTGATAGGTATTAGCAGAACTTTCAGAACATTGTTCCACAGAGTTTATAGTCCACAAAGTAATAAGAAATTACATGTTATGAATAAAACAATACATTCAGTACATTAAATAGGTCTGGTGCATTCAGTTTTTTGGGTTCATTGGGATCTTGTTTTCAGAAATATTATTATATGTATGCATATTATGAATCTCTTTCATTATCATGATATTTTATTTTATCCATATCTCGGGTATTCTACCTGGGACCGACACTGATCAAAAATTAAATTACCCATATGCGGCTTCCACTCCTATTTCCTCTCCTCTGGGTCAAATATGCACCTCCGTTGGCCATGTAATATGGGGTCACCATGCTCTTTTTCTCACAGATTTATGAACAACGAGGACATGAAGACCTCATGACGGAAACCTGGCCTAAGTCCGAACCGGGCCAGCATCATCACGCTGCCGGAGGTGCTTCAGGGACGGAAGCGTGACAGGAAGGGAGGTGGCCAGAAAAGTCGGGAAGGCAAGCTGGGACTAACAGAGGCCCGCCCAAGCATGACCCTCCCTGGTGAAAGAAGGCAAACAGACAAGTGTTCTTATCTTTCTCTCAGCACCTCTTCGAGGCTAGTTCCAAAATAGAGATACAGGGGAAGTACAGAAGGAAAAGAGGAGCAGAGAGGGGTGAGGCAGGAAGGAAATGTCTTGAATATGAGCGCTTATGGGATTATATATGGGATTATTAATATGGGATTGCCAAGTACTTTATGATATGTTACACGCATCACTGTATATTCAAATTTATCACAGTGTTACAACAGGATTATGAAGCTTAACAAAAATTCCAAAATTATGCAAAATTCTACTTCTCGTGGAAGTGGCAATGCAGATCTAAGGGCCCAGTAAGTATTTTATCATAATCTCCATTTATTAAAAAAAGAAAATCATCCTGTTTTCCTGTTTAGCCACATCAAAACAAACTGATAAAAGTCAGAAGGACTAACTCCAACCTGTCAATATTAATAAAATGTAACTGTCACATGCATAGCATATCTCTGATTTATAAAAAGGACAAATTGGATTACATGCCCACTGATGTTCCCGAACAATAAGGGCTGGGTCAGTAATTTAAATATGCAGCAGCAAGACCCCTGCCAGGAATTATCCATACTGAGGGACATACAGCAGTAGGTATGAATACATAGATAAATAATTAAATAGATTTGAATGCAGGAGTCTGAAGTATTTTGATGCAGAATCATGAAAACAGAATAACGATACAGAGTCAGACTTGAACAGTGCTAGTGATAGGAACCTGTTTAAATGTGCAATATGTAAGATAAGACAATCTTTAAACTCATACTCCTCACTTCCTCCCTCTTATTCTAAAAGGGAGTGAGCTTGTGACAATGAAAGAGAGAATGAGAGAGTCATTAAATGAAGTGGACAGAAAAATGAGAAAGCTAGGCAGGATGGCAAAGAGGACAGACAGACAGAACCACAAAAACAGACAGTTAGTTGGAATGGGAAATCATAGATAGATTGATTGACAGATCGATAGATAGATAGATAGATAGATAGATAGATAGATAGATAGATAGATAGATAGATAGATAGATAGATAGATGACAGTCAGAAGACTTGTTCTGTGTTCAACTTCATCCCTTTACTTGCCCAAAGCATCTCCAGTGGTGGAAAACAAATCCAATATTAGCACTGCTTTAGCTGCTTTTTTGTCACTTGCTTTCCTTGCTTACGAGTATGTTCTCCTAGAGCAAGCAGTGCTACTTCGTCCTCTTATGTTGAACTGATTTAACTCCACATGACAGTGACTCACTATCGCCTCTTCAGGTACAAAGTGGTGGTACAAGAAAAAATGAGCCAGGGCTAGCTGGTTAGCATGCTTAATAACTTCAGTAGATATATCTGTGACATGTTATATAGATATCTTTGAAATCATATCAAAACTGTTTTTTACTAAAACTGTAAAAAATAAATTTTTACTAATTTTGGAATCAAAAGTCTTGTTAATTCCATGATATTACATATTGTTCCTTTAATGTTTCTAAAATGTGTATAATAGAAAACTATTATCTTAAGTAATTACAAATAAGCTGCTTGAGTGGTTCTTTGGTAAAACATTTGAGCTTTTTTATTATTTTAGCATTAATAATAAAATTAATTGCAGGTAAAACACATAAGGAAAACTTGTTTCTGTATGAAATACCATTTTTTACTATTATCAGGAATACATCGCAATTTTCACAATTTTGGTTGTTTTGAATTTTGATTACTTTAGCAAATAAAATAGCTATGCTGGCTTTGTAGATATTTGAACTCCTGGTTCAGTTCACCAGCACTGTAAAGGATTCAAATTACTATGATAAAGTTAAATTACTACTCTCTCTCAGCAATTGGAATATACCAAAATGTCAATGCAATCCTGTTTTCTTCATGCTATTGGCTCTAGTGTGAACATACAGGAACCACCATGAGATTTGATCACAAATAAGCTGCTAAAAGCATAAAGCCCAAATGAAATATGGGTAATAGGGGACAGGTCACTAAGTCATTGGTATGATTAATGACAGAAAAATATATGTGCACAAAGACAGTACCACTGCACCATTGTCACCCAATCTCTGGCGTTCACATATGCTATAATCATTATTCCTCAAATGTCTAGGCAAGTGCGTGTGTGCGTCCTGATAAATCTCTCTGGATCAAGTCAAAACAATCACAGCAGCTGGCAACATATCCATAACACTTTTCCGCATTTCCAGTGAAATATAGGCTGAAACTCTAAACAAAGGAAATGGCCTCAGTCAGATGTAAATCTCAGGTTGGGCTCTATGATAAACACTTCACTGCCATCCATCTCTGATTAATCTCAATAGGGGAAAGACTCATGCAGACCAGCTGACAGCAGTGCACTTGGGACACAGACATGTGTGTGTTACAGGGACAGACTCTAACATGCTGGAAGAAAAAGAAAAGGAAAGGCATGAAGAGGGAGAGAAACAGTATGAGAGAGAGAGTACAAGTGAGAGAGCAGAGAGAGAAAGAAGGAGAGAGAAAGAGATCTGCAGTGACACTGTGAAGAGTGTCAGAGTGACAGAATGAAGAAGAGCACATCGGAAAGACGAGAGAAGAAAACCAGGCACCGAAAAAATGGATTGCATGCCACAGAGAAAGAAACGAGTACTAACAGTAAGCAACCAGATGGGTGAAGGAGAAAAAATAAAAAGAAGTGAGCTTGTGAGAATGAAAGAAAGAATGGGAGGGTCATTAAATCAAGGGGAGAGAAAAACAAGAGAGCTAGGCATGATGGGAAAGAGGACAGACAGACAGATCCACAAAGCCAGACAGCTAGTTGGAAATAGAAATTCTAGAGACACAGACAGAGAGACAGATAGATAGATAGATAGATAGATAGATAGATAGATAGATAGATAGATAGATAGATAGATAGATAGATAGATAGATAGATAGATAGATAGATAGATAGATAGATAGATAGCTGGCTGGGGGAGTCCTCAGACACTAGCCTGGAAGAAACTGTACTGTATGTAGGCCAGTGCCATTAGGCCATTAGTGCCGGTCAACGCTCAAGCAGGGACTGTGTATGTGATTAGAGAATGCTGGGCGGAATACTCATCTGTAGAAAAGAAGTTGCAGACAGTGGGGGGAGGGGCCATTGTGTGTGTGAGTGTGAATGTGTGTGTACACATGTGTACACAAGCCCAACTGTCCATCCTTCAGGCCCCTAGGGCTGGCTCAGACCCCCTCATTACAGAGGAGAATGACAGCATGCTGTCAAATTTGGGTCACATGGGAGTCTGTATCATTTCTAACAGTGACATCTGATACAGGTAAATATGCTTCAGCCACTAATATAAGCACTTGGCAAAGCATGCTGGGTACTGTCCCACAGCACCTACAACAAATGGTCACAGAGTTATGAGGATTAAAGTGCTTCTAATAGCTATAAAATATGAGCAGTAAGCCTGTGCACATCCACGAAAATTGCACCTTCTGAGATAATACTATTTACAAACAAACCAGCCTTTCAAGTAAATTCAGGTCACATTAGGTCATGAAGATATTTTATCCTCTGTCTAAGAAGTATCGTTTAAAGACAGGAGGATTTCCTGTGACACTGAATAATTCAGTTGTTAAATATTATTGTTAATGTTCATGTTGCAGAGCATGTCTGTGTATTCAAAAGCTCAGCGCTCCTGTCTTGACGGCGGGTCGCTGGGGAGCTGCTGGACGTCTGGGTGTCTGCCTGTCTTCGCTGAGTGATTCACTGGGGTATTACCTGCATTATAAACCACTTCCTCACTATAAATTGCCTTTGTGAGGTAACGTCTGGCTTGGGAAGTAAGGGACTGTGTCCCTGTAGTCTTGTCTGTGATTGAAACCTGTGGCCCTACTGCTATTAAAGCTGGATGCTACATTCCTAAAAATAAAGGTTCCTGTCTTTCTCTAGCAAAAACAAATTCAGTTGCTACAGAACCTTTACATGTGGTTCCTGTAATCTACTAAAAGGTTCTTATTGCACATTTCATTTGCATCATCAAGTGAAAAGATATTCTTCTGTAGAATTGCTCTCTTACAGGCACCTTTATTTATTACTGAAGCTGGACCAGTGCTACTGTCTGATTCTCTTCAAGGAGAAAACATTTAAGTCAGACTCAGCCAAGTAACAATTTGTGTTTGGCTCACTCTAACCGGTTTTAACACGACTGTTATTTCAGTTCTCCTCGACGAGTCACAGACAATAACTCACTACGACCCTTCTCTTTATTTGGGAATTCAGGGGGGAAGATTACGGCACATTCCAGCTCTCACTCTCTCTCCCGTTTGCTCTTCCTTTCAATTGCTGACCACAGACTCCGGTCGGTCGGGGATTGTGTTTGTCCAGATTTCTGTTCAGGCTCGCCAGCTGCACTCAGGTTTCCTGTTGGCCGGTTAGAGCGTAACTGAACTTGGTTTAAAAACATGGCTAATGTAGCCTGACCAATCTTTCTTTCTCCCTTGTGCCCTCCCTCTCTCTCTCCCTCTTTCTCTCGTCCCACTGCTCCTATGTCTACTTTTTACAGGATAAAGCAAAACACAAAGATGAAGCCGAGCCATAAAAATGCTTAAAACATTACATCATTTCACTGCTCAGCGTAAACGCTGTCGTCTTTCACTGTAGGCTATAACCAACTGCAGACAGAGTGAGAGAGAGAAAAGGAAGAGCGAGAGAGAGAGAGAGTGAGAGGAAAAACGAGAGAGAGAGAGAGAGAGAGAGAGAGAGAGAGAGAGAGAGAGAGAGAGAAACATGCTTGTTTTGTCAGTACCAGTACAGCTGTTGTTATATTATTATTGTCGTCATTATTAACACTCTGTGACTATTATTTCAACAATGGACAGTTAGACCTTCCTTATGTGTTCTGACGGTACTTGGCATACAAAATATGATCAAAAAATCAACCACAATATGTATCAAAAATGATCTATGAACCACAAATGCTACAACGCAGAAAATGAAAGGTTAGACCAGAATAACGTAAGTCACGGGCTTCCAATCTTAGATTTGTTTTGTAGTTTACACTGTATAAAAAGTACAAGCTTAAAAAGGCAATGTCACTTTCACGATCGAGTGGGAACAAACTAACTTTTAACTAAATTCCTACTCAGCATTTGTGTGTAGATCAGTGACATCAGGATCAAGCAGTAATGTTTTAAACAGACCTTTAGCTCTTTACACTTGAACAAAATGCAGCTAGGTAGCAAGCTATAGTTTACTCCCAACATTTATTCAAGTACACAACACAAAAACTTCACCCTAACAGCGTAGCCTTACACACACATACATAATAAACATCATATTAAATTACACAACTCAAAATATAGTTAGAGACATTGTGAGACAAAAATGCAGCTACAGTTTCCCAGAGAGCTAAATGGTATTTTAACACTGCTCTGTAAAGCTTTCAAAATAACTATGAAAGACTGCGTTCGAGGGTGAAGCTAGGATAAACCAATGGAAATTAGTGCAGAGCTTGATTACATGCATCTGCTCATTCCTATGTAGCATGTCTGTATGCCCGTGGCTGGCTGTACCCTCTCCCTTTGTGTGTGCACAATAATGCCTCAGGACGGACTTCCCAAATTTGCAAGGGGGGGACAGGGGCGGGTGTCTGAGACGGTCACTAATGGTCCTCCAGCATCAAAACCAAGCAGGTCGCTTTGATGAGAGGAAAGATGTGTGTGTATGTGTGTGCACGTGTGTGTGTGTCCACGATCACCCACACAGGAAGTATTCACACTACATTGGGGAGCAATGGTTTGAGAGGGAGGCGTGAAGAGTGAAGACAAACACACTCACTCTCCTTGTGTGTGTGTGTCTGTGTGTGTTAAGAAAAACACTGCTCTTGTAGATGACCTTAGCCTTGTGCCTTAGCCACAGGATGTCTGCGAGAGAGAGACTGAAAGAGAGAGTGGGGGGGTATAAGAGAATCCTGTTTGTTTTATTTCTAGTGAGTAAAGAGACAAGAATGTTTTGACTGCAGTTTGAGTTTGTTGTTTCAGGTCGTAATGTGAACTCTGCTTCTTTCAGTACACTATTATTATTGCTACGGGGAATACATAAAGCTTCTGTGGCTGTCACGATTATGCAACTAAACTTGATTATTCAATTTACAAAATAACGGATCTACATTTGCCTTTTCAATGATTCAGCAGTAATTTTTTTGGTAATATAAAGGCAAACCTGCGTTGTGTATCCTAATGCTTTATATCTGCTTGTAGCAAGAAGAGGACTGGGAAGAAAAACAGCCAGCATATAATACATTTTGGCAAAGGACACATTTCTATTTCTTTAATAAACTGTGAAAAAAAAATTGCCTGTCTATATATTGCACAAGAATGATCCGGTTCTAAATACGTGCGGGTTGTGTGACGGGATTTTTAGATTGAGAAGAGGTGGTATAGTGCAATGAATATGTTGTTTGAAAGCAGATGTTAATATCTGGCAAATGGAATGATTGCACTTTCGTGCGCCAAAAGCCACAGTGTGAAGGAAATAGCTGGATTTGCAGGTGTAAGGAAGTGTACGGTCATACAGGTCTACCGGCAGTGGCAAAAATCCCAGTCTACAGGAAATTCTCATCAGAATTCTGTACCTTCTGTGAATTATGTAATTTTCTCTGCAGAGGACTTGTTAATTTGTTTCAAACAACAACCAGCTGAAAAAACAACAAACAGTAATTTAACCAGTACACAATGTTCAGACATCTAAGAAAAATATTAATAAATTCAATTTAAATGTTAATAAGTTGTAAAGGTAAAAAGTAAAAGTGCTATAAAAGGTAAATCAGTACATACCTTGCATTTGTACTGTTTTGTTTATACAGGTCCAATTAGATTTATACATTTCTACTGACCCAACATTTTTTGGAAATGGATGTGTATATTTAGGCTATCTACTTAATGCAATAATGTATTTCAATGTGCAAAAATATATTTCAAATGTTCAAGGGTGCCATGTATTTGGATCTTGCTACAGATTTCACTATGGTAAATTTTCATTAGGACAACACTGAGAAATGTAAAGTAAAAAGCTCAAAGCTTTTCTCACCGTAACTCTACTACCAAATTACACTGAGTTATAGTCTGCACTGGACTTTGAGTTGTCAGCTTTGAATGCTTCCAAATGTTTAGAGGCAATAACTAAATCATACAATGGCAGACCCAAGTGAGAGATAGACTGAGGTGATGGGGTCATGCACAAGCACACACAAAGACAGACGTCTCCCTTAGCGTTTGAGGGGCAAGAGTCCTGTTTCAAGACTCCTCCATTCATTCCTCCCATTCTTTTCTGCCTTTCCCTGCATCATTTGTCATGATGTTGAGAAGGGAATAAACCTCTGACCTCTCAACGATTTAGTTCAATTACAGTAACTGTAGAAACTATTTACACAGTAGTGGAACAACAAAGTTATATTTTCTCATTTTAAAAATGAGTAGAGACTTAATTGAATAATTACTGATTATAATATTTTTTCTTACATTCCATAATCAATCCATCTGAATCATCACCTTCAGAATTGTATTAAAATTGTATAGGAAATGTGATGGTCATGAAGTCCAAGGCATTGAAGCTCATCATTAAATAAAAACCAAAAGCAACTTGTGGGCTTCTAACCTGCCCCCTCCACCAATGAGGGCAGGTGGTCTTTCCATGCTTCAGAGACCTGCACTTCCTCTGACCTTCAGGCCTCTGTCTGGGGGTAGGCTTACCCCGAATGCCCGTCCTGGAGGGCTGAGCTCAGGCTGCAGTCTATGAGAGAGCATGAAACTGGGGGATGTTAAGGTGGGGGGTGTTAAGGGAAAGTGACAGGGCTTTACCATAATTCAATAACACTAATCCCCAAATGAACAGACAAAGAGGCCGTCAGTGGAGGAGGGCCTGCCAGGTCCTGGGGCCCAAAGGAGGGGAGGTCTGGGGAACGGGTGCAGCTGGGTAAGGGACTCCCCGGACTCCCTCCTGAACCTGGAGTGGGGAAATTAGTAGTGGGGGGCAGTGAGCATCCAGCTGGCTCCCTGTCAGGCTTGTGAGTTAGTGCTTACACCCGCTAAGCGTGTATATGAGAGAGCGAAAGATCAGGGAAAAGGCAGGAGACATCAATCGATCATCATTTGAGCTAATCAATCACTCAGCAGGACACATTGACCTCTGACCCCTGAGACAGAGTCAATATTGTTTATAGTTGCAATGTTGAAGTCCATTCTTCTACACATATCATCACTGCCATTAGGAAAAAATGCTGCCTCAAAGAGTACATATATAGCAGAACTCTCATCAATAGATGAGATGCTCATGAAATTCTGTTGATGCCTGTATGTTCACAGTTTATTCCAGATGTCAGAGGATCACTGTGAGGGTTTGACTGCATTCAGCCAGAACAGCATTAGTGAGGTCAGGTACTAATGTTGGATGATTAGTTTTGGACCATAAACGTCACTAGAACCCATCCTATGTATTGTACTGAGGCCCATCTGTTCAGAGAACACAGTGCCACTGTTTTACAGCCCAATGCTGGGGGGCACTATACCCCTTTAGCCAACGTTTTGGCATGTTAACCTTAGACTCATGCCCAGGTCCTCCAGAGTATCTCCCTCCATGGGCACTGATTTTCTATGGATATTATACAAGCAACAACTGGTACAAGTACACCTGCAAAAGTAAAAATACTTCACCTACTGGTGTCTATTCAGATTATGATGATGGTGAATGTGTCCTTTTTTAAAGCTATCAAGACTATGAACACAGCCACTGCTGTCCTTGACTTCATTCAACTGCTTTTTCTACAGTCAGTGCTTTTGTGTACTCAATCTTAATCAGCATCACAATAAAATAACTAAACCGGCCTTGCATTCCATCGTATTACCATCGTATTATTGGATTGTACATATTTTTCGATCCAGCATGCCAATACTGATATGCCATCTCAAATAAGTCTGCCTATGTCTATAGCTTTACTTGTTTTATTTGTTTTAACTATAAACAAATGCTATAATATGATAATCCTAAAGATCTTTAAGTAATCAACTTTGCGAGTTCCACAAAGGCAGATGGCCTGAGGCAGACAAATGAAATAGGATGAGTACGCTGCCGTCTTTGACATGTTACAGAAGTCAGTAGACAAACAGAACTGGCCTTCTCATCAGCCATCTCTTTGCTACATCTGTCATCCAGCATTGTAGCTCACAGCAAAACTCAATGAGTTTATCAGACCATAGCCCCAGACACACACTCCCCAGAGCCTTCACATTCACAGCTGACACGAGGATGACTGGTATGTATGTGTGTGTGTGGGTGAGTGTAACTTCACAAAGTGATTTGTTAGAAGACTGGGAATACCCCTGACAACGGACAACCAAGAAACAATCTCACACACAAACACACACATATACATATATATATATATATATATATGTTTAGACCTCTTAAATGTAACACTATTTAACATTTAACAGCCTAAAAATCAGGACCATGTGGTTCCACATGGTAGGTTAGCCTGGTTTTCCTACAAAGTCCACAAAATATATGACAACAAACATACGCACACACTGAAATCGCAAAAAAGAAAACAACCCCAAATGATCCCTCATGAGCAGCAGACATGGCTCCTATGCCACAAAGATGACCACAGAAATGCATGCACGTACACACACAGTCAGACTGGCTGGTGAAAATGGTCATTACCAGAGGAGACTGAAAGGCTGCATATTTAAAGCTAAGAAGTGCTTTAGCAATGCTGGCCAAGACGTGACTATTGTCTGAAAGTCTTCACATCCTCAAACAGAGCTAACTGTAGTTTCAACCAATTGAAGTTTGCCTTGCAGAATGCACTGCTTTACGCTGAAACTCAATCACATAAACACAGTCCTCATCTTTACGGTCTCTCACAACTGTTAGAAACAGATGCTTTAATTCACCATTAGGTCCTCAAAGAGCAGGTCGCAATGTGCCGGCCTTCACACTCCCCCTTAGATGCCTGTAGAGCTTCAACAGCAGCTCCTCTGGACTAACTAGCCCCCGAAAACAGACACTGCATGCGAAAGGAAAAAGAAGGGGTGAGTGAGGGCTCTCCTGAGGACCTTGTTGCTGGCTGCCTCCTACATACTTGCATAGTGAGAAAACTTCCTCTCTAAAAAGAGGGAAGAAGAAAAGAGCTCACTCTCCCCAAACTCTGAATTTAGAGTGTTTATTTTTGAGCGCATCAGTGCCCACTTGGACAAAACCATTCACATTCCAACGACGATGCCCAAGCAACACAGCAATCACTTGTAAAAGGCGTGCACTGAAAATGGGCAACAATAACACTTTCCATTTTTTTTATGATAAAGAGTAAAATGTGGAATGCAGTTGAGAAATCAAGCTTAATCAAGTTTTCTCAACATTTCATTACATTGTCGTAATGATACAGCTGTATGATGCAAGTGTTTCCCAAAACCATGGTTGGAACTATGGATGTACCTATGTTGGTAACTTGGTAACCATGGTTGGAACTACAGCTGTAGACCTGTTGTTAGAAGCTTAGTTCCTGGTGGTGACGTCATCAAATGCTGTAAACATGTAGTTCTTAATGAATGTCCATCTATATCATTTCTGTGTTTATGAGTACACTTGGACGTATCAAGTCACTCATGTGAGTGAAAAATCAGGTTATTTTTATTATAAAAATATGTCATTAAAGACAAAGTGGAAAACGGTGCTGTAATAAATCAGCTCTCGTTACCATTAGGAAAAAAATTTAAACTGAGATGCTCTTCACCATCATTAGTTCATATATATCATATTTTATGCTATACCTATATGCAAAATTTACCAAATAAAAAAAACCTATGCCTAAAAATTGCAAAAAAATAAATAAAAGAAAAATGTTCAGGTTCCCCCTGTAGTAATTTGAAATTCAAAATTTCTTTTTGATTCATCAGGACGGCATACGGCATACCACTACAAACTCCACAAAAATCTCCACAAACTATAAAAATAGCAAAAACAAATGAATATGTCTTATGAAGTAAGGCAAATTGGGTGTTTATATAAATAAACACTCATTTATAATTCATGACCTTGTTTTTATGAATATTTATTAAACCTAGTGCTTTGGGCTTTGCCTTTTTTAACCTGTCTTGAGTTCCGGTTTCAGCCAGAAAAGTTCATTTTGGTGCATCACATATCGCGACGTAGATTAAGCTCAACCAATCGTTTTAAACGATCTGGTCAAGGTAGCCTCCTGCCAGCAATTTAGAGAGAGCAAGTCATTGGATTTCTGTGAAATATATCAAGAGGAGAATTTAATCTTTAAGGCAGGTCACAGTGATCCTGGAAGGATGAGGTATTAAAGGCAGCTCTGAAATCGACGCCGCCTTGAGTGGAGCAGATGTTTGCTTTGAGTGCTGAGATATTAGTGAGTAATCACTCTCCTGTGGGAACCTGCACTTCTGCCTAAAACCTGCGTCAAGGGCACACACACATTAGGTGTGTAAGACTGGGAGCCCAAGGTAAGGGAGAGAATACGTTAAACGTTGTTACCACGAACATTAGCTTTAGATGAGCCAGGAACTAATATACAGTACTGTTTATAAATCTTAGGTCACCAGAGAAACCTCACGTGACTAAAGCTGTGAGTCTGTAAGTAATTTAGCCGAATGAAATAATCGTTTTTCAACTTGATCTATCTGGTCTTCACCAGATCTCTACCACAAGCAACAACTATCATAGAAAACCGTACCTAGAAAAGAACAGAATACTCTCTGACACAAAATACACTTATAATAGCAGTTATTTGGCTGCTGCTCAGAGAAAGCTGGAGAATTCCTTTAAATATCCCCCGAGGCAGTCCGGCACCTGTAGTTACCATCTAAACCTTGGTTTGGCCAATCAATACTTCATTAAACTAAATCAGGCTGTGGAACTGAAGAAATCCGTGCAATAGCTGTGTGCTTTAAGTAGAGGAGAAACCACACCTAACCATCTCACCTAACAAACCATCAGCTCAATTTTTTTACTGTATTAATGCTAAATATTATTTTTACAAGCAGAAACACATTTACCAGCCAGGTAAACATAAATACAAAATCACTAATAATAATTTGCTTTTCTTTTAAATAGTTGGCCTTTAACATTTTGTGATCACAGCTCAATATTTTCAATAACATAAAAGAGGTCTAGTAATAAATTATGTTTATATTTCTAATAGAGGTGCCTACTAATATTTTGGATGAGTATTGTTGAGGCAGATTCATATAACAATTCATATAAAAGGACAGTTAATTAACATGCATTATTTATCCGTCAGTAACTGCATTCATTGTGGTTATTATTGTATATGCAACAATCCAAAAAAGTGGTTCCGAATTTTTGAACGCAGTTGTAGTTTTAGATAGTTTCAACCAACCCAAGAAATTCCTGCTATCCCAGGCTTATTACATCTTAATGCCTACTATTCTGTAATTACATAAAAACAATTCAAACTGACGTACTGAGTTATTCTTAAGTGTAAGAAAAGCTGAGACTTGACAGCATGCCCAGAACACTGGCTGGCCTAAGACTTTTGCAAAGTACTGCATAACTGGAACAAACAAGCAACCATTTGCACATGCCCTCGCAAATGAGTCACTCAGTCATCACCTGTGTAATGGTACAACTGGAAACAAACCAGACGCAGGCACGTACGCGCGCTCCGAAATGATCAGTGGCTAGACGCCGGCTGTGGGAATGAGAAGGTAGCCCTGAGTCACGGGCTGTAATATCAGACAGCGGATTCCAGGAGATAGACGCTGAAATTGCTCTTTGGGAACACAAATAAAAGGTTGAAGAGACCTTGCCCCATTAGGAGGGCAGACCATGGTGGAATCCTGATAGATGAAAAGATGAAGAACAACAGCTGCCTTTTTTTTCCCCAACAGCCTCTAAATAACATAATTAGTACATGCAGAGCCCGAGTCCAGCTCCAGACCCTGATCTGAATGACCTATTAGTGTGAAAGCAACCCTGAACAAAGGCATGGGGTCAAAGTCTGGAAGCTCATTTTGCATAGCAGGGTCACTGACTGGCATGCGGAGGAAATGGACTTAAAACATGCATTCTTTTGCATGCATGTCAGTCAGGGCATCTGAACTTATTTTGGTACATGAAGCAGCGCAGAAAGTATGCAGTGTTCATAATTATCCCTGCTCTGATGTCCTAATTACACCTCGTCTGTTTGCAAAGGCTGTCCTTTCTGGCTTTAATAAAGAGAAAGAAAATGTCAAACGCCTAAAGAAGTCTCTCTCTCTCGCTCTCACTCTCTCTCTCTCTCTCTCTCTTTCTCTCTCTCTCTCTCTCTCTCTCTCTCTCTCTCTCTCTCTCTCTCTCCCTCTCACTCTCTCTCTCTCTCTCTCTCTCTCTCTCTCTCTCTCTCCTTTGCTTACCTCAAACTTAGCCAAGCAAAATAAATCCTAAAATAACATTTGCTGAAACAAAGAATAAAAATATTCACCACTAAAGCAGAATATCCATATCATAAATCCTACTGTATTAAAAAAAGGAGAGAAAGAAGAAAATATTACCCCAAGTGAACAATAGTGGACTGGCGTGGAAGAAAACCGCGCACAGGACAGTGTGGGAACAAATGGTGTCTCAAGGGAGGGGAAAGAGATTGTGTTGCAAATTGGCAGAGGCATAGTAGGGGCACCAGAATAGTTTGCAAAAAAAAAAAAAAAAGAAGAAGAAAAATCTGAAATACTTACTCAACAATCCTGGAGTTACAAAAAGCAATTTCAGCTGCAATTCTATTGTTAGGTCCTCCAATCTTCTTGTGCAATGTAAGGTGAATAAAAAGCAGGTAGACTGAAAACTGCACAGCCCACAATATGAAATTCCCTGTTGTAACGGACGGATGGAGAGATTCCTTCACCTTTTGGTATAAATCAGGCTAATTAGTCTGTAAATGAGAAGGCAAATGTCAACCCCCGCTGGCTAACGGGGCAGAGAGGACAGTGCTGGAGGCCTTTTTTGGAGAAAGACAGCTCAGCGCTTTCTGCCTTTCACCTTGAAAAGCATTCCGCAGAAAAACCTGCCTGACCACGAAACATTCCACCACCTTTTAACAGGCTGCCAAAAAAAAGCAACAAAAACTAAACTCTTTCCCCTTAATCTCTTTTACATTGACAACCTCAGTAATAGCTAAAGAGGTTTTTTGGCTCCTTTCCACTGAGGTGCTGAACATGGCGGATTAGCTCATTAGCGTACTAATGCTAGCTTGTACTATCCCTGTGATTCCATTCACCTGGATTGAATTTTCATTTCCAAGTCTGTAATGGTATTGGTAGGGTGGGCTCGAATGAATCACAAGACCACTGCCAAGGATATCTGAACAGTACACCAGCAGACAGAGACAAAGAGTGGGGGGCAGTTCCCTTCTACATTTGAATACTTGTGTTCATATATAAAAGTCATTACTAGGATACAGTTTCATAAATATGGGCGATAAGAATCTCGACAGAGAGGCTCCATGGAGGAACACATTCATGTTCCTCAAACATGTCCAAACAGATTCAGTACACTTATTAATCCTTAGCCTTTCTGTTTCATTGGACCAAAGGAGCGCATTCAGAAAGCTGAGGTTGGCAGAAGGACCTCAACTTGATTTGCACATTACAAGGTTGTCAACGCTTGTTGTTTTCCTGTCACAAATATAAAGAGCAGCAGGGTCCCTTCAGCTGTTCACTTCAAGGGTCTCACTGTGTGCTTTTACTCAACAGCCGGTTTTAGGACCAAATCCCCCCACGCAAACCCCACCTCAGCCCCATCACCTCTACAGTAACTCAAAACCCAACTGACACTTCATCTAGTGACTATAAAGAAGCCCGCTCTCCTGAGCTGGGCCAGGCCCCCAGCATGTTCAGACAAATAAACTTTCCCTGACTTTTAAATAAAGCACAGCAGAACCTCCTGAAACCCCTCCGCATGGGGCCTGGCAGTCGTCCATATGGTCCCCCGCCCCGCCATCCCGGCTTACGTTAAGAAGCTGAGCTGCATAATTCGGTGGCCAGGGGAGCCATTAAAAAGCCATTAATTGCAAAGTTGAGGCCTCTCATGGCAATGATATGCTAATATTTTAAAGCATGGAGGAGCACATTCTGCGGGAGAATAAAATGAGAAGATATGCTCAAACAAAGAGCCAGAGTGTCTGAGAGAGAGCACAAGGAAAGAAATGGAAAAGGAGAAGACCTAGAAAAAAGGGAACCGGGGAAAAAAAGGGGGTGTAAAAAGAGACCAAAGCGACAGGCCGCTCCAGGTCACCTCAGCACCACAGCGCTCGCACAGCCTGTATGCTGCATGCACACACATACACACTGACATACACTGACACACACTCAGTGGGAGAGAAAAGAATCTCCAGGCTCCGGAAAACAAAAGGGTCAGTGTCCTGGAAAACACTGAGTCTGAAATTTAAGTGATGTCTTTCAACTCAGTCCCCTCAATCTGAATCCACAGTTGAGTGTAGAAGTAGAGAGACATTGGAACACAGAAACAGAGGGCAAGAAAGGGGGAGAGAGAGTGAGAGAGAGAGATAGAGAGAGAGATAGAGAGAGAGAGAGAGAGAGAGAGAGAGAGAGAGAGAGAGAGAGAGAGAGAGAGAGAGAGAGAGAGAGAGAGAGAAATAGATTCTGAATCCACATATAGAGTACAAGTAAAGAGACATAGTAACAGAGAGAAAGATAGATCGAAGGAGGACAGTAACAGCAACAAAATGCAAAGAGCTATTAAAATAACATAAGAACAGAGAGTGTGTAAAAGAGAAAAAATGAGACCAAAAAATTATGAGAAAAAGGATGAGAGAGAAAAATAGAGAGAAAACGAAAGAAAGAAAGAAAGAAAGAAAGAAAGAAAGAAAGAAAGAAAGAAGAATGTGAGTGAATGAGAGATAAAGAATTCTGAGAATGAAAGAAAAAGAAAGAGAGAAAAAATGAAAGAGAGGATAAGCCAAAGAACAAGAATAATAGGAAGAGAGGGAGGGACAGAAAGGGGGAGAGGTGAAGAATGAGAAAAAGGGAGAGACATAGAGAAAGAGAGGACAGGAGCACAGACAGTGAAAGAGAGAAGGAACACACTGAGAAAAAGGGAGGAGAGAAAGACAGAGGGGAATAACCACATAGTAAGAGTGCATGTGAGAAGCATGCGAGGTAAGAGAGAGATAGAGAGAGGTGAGAGACACATGTAAAGGTCTGTCTCCGCTGATTCTTTTCATCCGCTGATGTAAAGCATTTATATGTTTAAGGAGAACTCCATTCAGGGGTTACACTTATCGGAGGCTTTCTCCATTTCAGATGGGGCTCAGAGAAAAAATCAGAAGGGCTAAGCCCAGCGCAAGCAGCTTACCCAAACACAGCCTGACCAGGGATTTGTGCTGCTTCACCCAAACAAGATTTATTCCTTTTCACTAGCAATTACTAGGCACATACACTTTCTGCATTCAGAATAACAGCACGAACATGAAGCAACCTGTTCTGGCACGCTTCAGAACTACAATACCATCACATGAGCAAAGGAACCTGCTAGATCAGCTGCAGAGGGAAAAAAACAAAGAGTCAAAACCGAAATGAACAAGTAAACACTGGGAGTAAATAGCACCCTACATCGTGCTTACATAAAGCTGTGCAAAATAAATATTCATTTAGACACTGTGGACCACAAAAGTGCTCTCTACTGCATACAATTCTGCACACAGAAAACATAACAGCTAAAAGAAATCATTTGCTTTAGATAGTCATCTTTCTTTGCTGGGCCGTGTTCATGCGGAGAACCTAACACCGTCATGCAGATTGTAGCACGAGTGAAATCCCGACTTTGCCCTCATGGATAATAAGTCTTGCACTTCATTCAGGATTGTGGCAAGTTAATAAGGTATTTAGGCACTGGAGGGCAATTGGATGGCGGAGGGGGCCTGATTCCCTCCAGCTCTGTGCTAGTCCAGGCCCCAGGAAGATGACGATGGTATGCATGCAGCCAGCCCTGGCACTGTTCTGCAACAATTCAACAATTAGGTCCTACTAATGAGGTACTACAGGAGCCAGTGCCAGCCAGCGACATGGTGTGGCACCCAAGGCAAAGCTTGGAGCTAAGTCGGAAACCACGCTCCCAAAAACAACACGCTAAATCACCCACAATAAAACATCCACAAACACAAAAAGGAAATTCAACATTTCAAGGACCACTTCCTTAAAGCTATTTTCTGCTTACTACGTACGCAGTTCCATCTGAAGCAGTTTTAGGATCTTTGCTCTTCTCTGTGTACATGTTACCCAGGAAACAATATCAATTCATAGCTATGCTGATGACATTATCCATTCCTTCTGTCTGTTGACAGTTGTTGTAAGCTGTGTGTCAGTTTTGTGTCTCAAAATTGTCTACAACTAATTCAACAAAACACAGTAGTGCTGATCCTTGGCACTAAGATTCAGAGGAAGCTGCCCTGTGAGAGGCTTTTGCTGCATATACCAAACCCAAGGAACAAAACCTGCGGTAATCTTAGATTCTGAGCTCTGTTTAGTCTCGCATTTTGCTTTCAGCATATGGTGGTAGTATGAGGGAAGAACTGAGAACTTGGGCTGGAGATCTGGGCAGCTTCTACCTGCAGCTAAAAGGCCAGACCCGCCCTTCCCCTCATGACTGTGGTGAGACTGATGTACAAGATGGATAGATCTCTCCCCTAAACTTCAGTTACTATGTATTTCCATGCAAGCCCAGTAGCTTTTCATCATTTATCATTTGCCAAATGTCACTGAGGTTCAGTCTTGGCTATGTCAGAGCATTACAGAGAAACTCCTCCATGCATTTGTTACCAGTAATATTGATTAGTGCAATGCTCTTCTTACTGGGCAATTCACAAATGCAAATGGTAACCCTAAATCTTTCCTGAGGTGTGGGGTCACTTCATGTGTCTTGGGTATCAGAACTATGTCTGGAGGCCAAGCCACATATAATCCAAGCAGTCAAAACACCTGAGGACCCTCCCTCATACCATAAAAAAGAGGCTGAGCAGTATTTGCATATGCTCTCCCACACAGCAACCAGATTTCAGTCTATTACAGCCCACATACTAGTCACATGAAGTGACCAGGTGTAAATGGGGTCACAGTTACTTGCAACTGCTGCAGGTTGTTAGGTAATGTCAACTTCAGGTGTTGAGGAACTAGCATGGCGTAATACATTAGTTAACATGAAGTAATACATTAACAATGGTTACAATGCTTAACATATGTTAAGTAAACATATAGCAGTTGTGATATGTATAGTCAACATTAGTTAACCCTAATGAATGTATTACTCCATGTTAGTTAGTGCTTAATATAAAGTGTAGCCTCTAATCTGTTATAGACTGTGTTTGTGTGGTTTCTGTCACCTTGCGTTATCTTTTAAAAATGAACAACAGTATAAAGCAAAGCTAAACAATACAGAAGCTAAACTTAAGAAGCAAATGTTAGACACCAAACATGTCTTGGCCGATCAACTATATTTGAGGTTAGGAGGAAAATTGTGTAGATTAGATTCTTTTGCCGGACTATTCTGGACAAGAAGAAAGAGAAAAGCCAGTGGAAACATCAAAACATAACAAAGAACAACCTCGGAGTAAAGAAAGAGTGCAAAGGGAAGAACGAGCACAAGACTATTAAAACGATAATGGGCCTGTTAGACTAACCGCAGCCATCTTTTTTGTCTGTTTTATGGCTCTCTGCTATGCCTTTGTTATTCCTTCTCTCTCTCTCTCTCTCTCTCTCTCTCTCTCTCAAATGCCTCGCCATTTGTTTTTGATGTGGTAAACTCGCCTCTGTTTGGAAGTCTGCGGCCAGCGAGGAGGACTTAGAGCGAAAGAATAAAAGAAGTATTTAGAAATACATCCGCTAAAGTCCTGAGGAGAAGGCCGTTTCAGGAAGGCTAAAAAAGATCTCAGCAAACAGCGGGACAGCAAGAAAAGGAAAAAAAGCGCATTCCCCCTGTTCATCCTTTAAAACCCCTGTCAGCTCTGCCTTCGTCTCCAAGATCCGATATGGAGATCGGAGCACAGATGCGTGATCCAGTGGCCTTATATGGGATTGCAGTTCAGTTTCTAACTGAAGAGCTAAGTAGAAAAAAAAAGGCACGACTAGAGAGAGAGATAGACAGAGAGATAGACAGACAGGCATATACTGAAGCACAGAAGACAGTGAGAGGCTGCCGCCCGGAGTTTTTCCGCCCGCAGTAAATATATTGTTTTCCTCCAATGACACTTGGTGATGGTTCTTTTTGGCTTCTTTGAGGCAGGAAGTCATTGTAGTCTGAAAAGGAGAAACAATTTCCTCTCCGTCTCATGAGGCAACAATAGTATCCAGTGGAGATGTTGCAGCTGAGGCAGACAGAGTCGCTGCTGCCATTGTTAGTTACTGAATCCCGGCGCTCTGCTTTATTTTGTTTCCAGCCCATCCTCGTCTATCCTGCATAATAAATTCATCAGGCCTTTAGAGTCAGCGCTTAAGGCAATTTCTAAAAGCACAAGGTAAAGTCACTAAAACAATACCCCGACCAAATACACCAGCACATCCATCACATCAAAACATATATATATATATATACATACGTACCGTATACCGTAGCTGCCATGTAAAAACCTTGTATCTCCATTTGTATTTGTTAGGATCTTTCTTCTTCTTTTTATTATTATTATTATTATTATTATTATTATTCCCGGCTAAAACGCATCATGGAGCAAAGACCATAAGGCCTACAGACACCAAGTTTAGCATGTAGGTACTGAAAGTTTCAAATCACCACTAAAGCCACTAAAAATGGCACCGATTGGCTAAAGGTGGACCATATTGCTAACCAAAGCACGCTTTGGCTTATAACTGCTAAACCTAAATTTTACCAGACAAAATGACATTTATCCCAGATGCCTGTGGTCAAGACAAATCATTCGTAATTTGGACCATTAAGCTCTGCCTACTTAGATTTCTTCTACTCTGCATAACAGTCATTTACAAACGCTTTAAAACATTAAAAAGCTTATTACAATGTTAATACACATGCTATGGATGGATGGACCTTCTGGTATCATTTGATTCAGCTCTCTGTTCTGGACAACGTAATCACATGTTGTGTTTTTAGAAAATTAACTATTTCCCAAGTATTTTGATCTATTAGTTCAAAAAATACATCTTATAAAACCAAGTTCAAAAGGTCAATCTCAATAAAACTTGGTAGGTGTCTTTGTTCAAGGCCTCTAATCCATAATCTAAACACATCAAACATTTCTGACATAATCTAAGACCTTCAACTTTACCTCTCTTTGTCACATCAGGCTCTTATGTGTGCATTGGGCATGCATATCAAAGGACTTTAATTTCAGAACCAATATATATATATATTGTTAAAAGACCATTGCTTATTATTTATGCATTAAACTGCATTAAGCCTTGTGAGGCCTCATTGGTTCAAATGGTCTTAGTAGGCTTATACGTGCTAGGAACAGAAATTGCCGCTATATACTATACATAAATAATTGACTTACCCTGCACCACCTCATCAAGTAAAAGTCACCTATTAATTTTGTGTTGCCCTAGATCAAATGACAGGAAGGGGTCATCTGACTGGCGTGTGAAATAGGCAAACTCAAAGCATCATTTTAGCAACCTGTAGAATTAGCCAAATGTCAAAATGATGCTATGTAATGCGCCACTTGACAAAGTAAAGGAAGCCCGGTTCTGTCATGCTTTCTGTGTAAAGCACAGCATAAACCGAAATGTTGATTCATACTTTGACACTGATTTATACTAAGCATGTGTATCTGCAAACATGTGCTGTTGATGTTCATGTATGTGTCTGTGCACACACTTAACATCTGAGGGACTGTGTTCAAGTCAGAACATGCATTAATATAGTGTTGCACCAGGCCTCTTTCAATAATCACTCATCAGTGTATGTCCATGTTAGTCCAAATTGTTCTTGAGGGAACAAAAGGATACGTCAGACGTCAGCCCTGTTATAGCCTTCAGCATACCAGATCATCAGCCAGCTACCTGCAGTGCACCTCTGTTGGTCAACATTATCACTTAGCAGCAGGGTCTTAAGCAGTGTTGCTTCAACCCTTATACTCGGATATGCAAGTGGGAGTTCATTAAATGCATGTATGTGACAAACTGGATGTAAAACAAAAGCATCTGTTTGCACAATTTGTTTGCCTGACAAAATTATCTTATTACAACATGTTCAATAATAAATACGTAATGTGTATATATATATATATATATATATATATATATATATATATATATATATATATATATTTTTTTTTTTTTTTTTTTTTTTTATATATACATATGTGTTATACTTAGATAGTGTTAGTATTTGTACTGCTACTTGGTGTGGCCCTATATTTAAGTGTCAGGTATCATATCAGTATCGAAAGGAAGAAGTTCCATTGTTCCTGTTTCTGATTAGAGAATGATTACTCATTTAAAACATTTGCCTAAAGGGCTGCTTCTCTTCTGCTAGCTGATTCTAAAACTGCTCCATTTGATTTTGTGCTTGTAGTCAGAGCAGTGACAAGTGGTCATCGCCCCGCAGAACTGTGTAACACGTAAATGAGATTTTAAAGGTAGCCTCTGTAAGCCTCTATGGGCTACACTTAAGCTTGAATCACCTCATTTTGTTAGAACACAGATACATTCACCTTCGCACAAATCTACATCAACCACCCCAAGTGTCAAACTGTTGATGTGTTATTTCGGAGCAATCAGTTACTACTACTTTTTATGTATATATTAGTCCGAAAGTCGGTAAAAAAATTGTAACTGTTGTTTTTCCACTGGGCTTCCGGGGATTTTCTGTATTATGTGTTTTCCTTCCTCAAATACACCAGCTACACCTCATGAAGGGCTTGATAATTAGCTGATGAATTTAATCGGGTGTGCTAGAGCAAGGAAAACACACAAATCCCCAAAGTGGGACACTGAAGAACCACTGGCTTTAGCAGGAAGAAAAACAGAGAGTGCCAAGTTGCACAAGTTAAAGCATTGGCAGCGACTCATAAGTATAAAGCCAGCTGTACGCAGAGACACAACAGAAATGGGACAATTTAAGTAAGCGAGGAGGTCGATAGCTCGAGCTTTGGAAACCTGATCCGCCTTCGATGTGAGTTCATCTTATCACAGTCACTCCGCTCTGTTTAAACGCGCCAGCACTCCGGGGAAAACGCAGCCTAAACATCAGACATATCGCTTTACAGAGGAGCGACCCAGGAAGCCAAAGCTGCCACTAGATCCACACCTTTAGCTTTACAATCTGTGCCAAAGCGTTGCGTACCTGGAGTCGTGGCTAATATAGCATCTGCTGTGTGTTAGGCAGGATTACTACGCCTTGCTCACATTTTAGCAGCTACCTAATGAAAGCAGTCTTAAACTGCACTCCACTTCGAAA
This sequence comes from Prochilodus magdalenae, assembly GCA_024036415.1. NCBI lineage: Eukaryota > Metazoa > Chordata > Actinopteri > Characiformes > Prochilodontidae > Prochilodus > Prochilodus magdalenae. The sequence goes on along the minus strand of JAMWET010002973.1, from coordinate 211,370 downwards.
TCCTGTTAGTGCTTTCCGAAAGGAAAGAATACATAGTTAGTTGAAAGCGCCTGACTTTGCTGTATCTTCTCCCGAGGGAGAAAAAACGTGTGCCAATGTCAACATGAATGTTGTCATGCTGACTTCAATGATAAAGAGAAAACCGTGGCTGTAGGATTATCAGCAGTTTATACAACATGATGATGCAGGGATCCAAATGTTGATTTAGCCCAAGGTGCAGCTGTTTACTTGCCCCGGCGAGGGTAGAAGAACAAACAGACTAGGGGTCACACATACACACACACATGCACACACACACCTACCCATATAGACACACGCGGCGCCTGTGGGCCTGAACCCCCTGCTGGGGCAGCAGCTGCTTTCAGCAAAGCCAAATTGTGTGTGCACGTGTGATCATGACTATGCATGCTCCATATGAAGCAACACACACCCCTCACAGTGGAGGAGCTCCCTGTCTGTCCTATTCATAAGCTTCAAATTGGCACATCAGTGTGCACATAATGGCTATCAACCAAAGAGTTAAATCACTATATAAAATATAGGTACACACATATCTCCAAAATGGTAACTTTACAGGGGAATAGGGGTGTGACCATAAGGTTTAGAAATCAATTCAGTACAATACAGCAGATATTATTCCTGATACAGCAAACTTCAGCAGACCCTAGTGTTCATACAGTATCTTAATGTTAAGATTGGATGAAATTATTATTAATTAATTTTCAATATTTTGTATATTAAACGTCTCAACGCTACAAAAATATAATTAGCCATCTTAAAGATTGTCTCAGATAAATAAATGTTTTCAATTTTTTTAACGCCTGCTGCCACCTGCCAACAAAATATCGGCCAATGCCAATATTTAAACTTCCATAGAATGTCAAAATAGGGACTACATCCACCTAAATTAGAATTATAATGACAAAATAATTTAAATATTTACCAAAAATATATATTCAAAATGAATTTGATGCACACAAACAAAGTAAACCACAGCAGCGAGAATTTGTAATTCTACATAAATCTTCTCTAATTTAACACAGTCATTTCACTGTCAGTGCACAACATAAGCCCTTCTCAGATCTCCACTCACTTTACTCCAATGCCACGTTTTAATCAGCGAAGACGGCTTCCACAAACAATGACACCTAAGACTCTAGGAGGAGAATAAGGGGTGCTTACATGTTTAAATTCTGATATACTTTCATTTTCTATTTTTATTGGAGAAGTGAAAAAAACTTTCTTAAAGCCTGAAGTCAGCTTTTAGTATGATGTAATAATTATTAGTCCAGTTATGAAATATTCTTCGCTACTGCACTGCATCACTCACAATCACTGTTTCAATGTTTTTGTCCTTCAGTGTTCTCTTACTACAAACTCCAGTATGCATTATCATCAGTATGCCCATTACTATAACTAGTAAACTAAAAAATCCTGAGCCATAGCATTTCCACTGATGTAGAGGCTAACAAATACAGATGTGACATTGGGCTTCCTATCAGTAGGTAATTCATTTCACCCACAAGCAACTTCCATATAGTGCTCATAGTTTTTTCAGAAGTTCCTTTTATCTTCAAGATACATAACTAGACAGAGATGGCCCTGTCCTAATATCAAAAGATCATTCTCTGGAGACTATTGTGACATCACTGTAAGAGATGAGCAGGCACGAATACAAACGATGTACAAAACCTTTTAATTTGCCTGAGATGGCCCTTTAAATGTGAAGGTCATATGTGAATGTGTTGATTTAACAGCCCTGAATTTTTATTTTTGAGGCCTGTCAGAGCATCTTCGTGTGCCCACACTATGCAGAGTTAAATCAATTTCTACCCAAGTCCATTCGGCCACACAATAGCTGTTTGCTATAGCAGCTGTTCTGATGTAGCAACAATGGCACTCCACACAACTTGCCTGACAAACACATGTGTTGTTTAATATCTGACCTTGGCTGGCAGAACAGACTGTGATGCGGTCGTATCTGAAGCCATTAAGGTTTAATGGGCAACATCAGTTGCAAGCATTTTAGACTAGATGACTTCCACAGCATTCTGCTGGCATATTGACCCCGGTGTGCTCCCCAAGCCAATTCCATCACATATACTCTTGATCCACCTAAAGCATGCCCAGTCACGTCTCTAAGCTAGTTTGTTTCTCCCTCCCTCTCTCGCTCTCTTTCTCCCTCTCTTTCTCTCGTGCTGATTGTGTAATGGCATTACATGGCCCTGACCTTGCTCTCTGTTCCAGCACTCCTGTTGCCCTCTGAAGCAACTCCCAGGCACCACATAATGAAAAAGCCCCGAGCTAGCCGACCGCAAAGCGAGAGCGACGCTGACGGGATTTAAAATGAGAGCAGAGAGACGAAAAAAACGTCCATCTCTAACCCTCTGTCTGTAGAGGAAGGCTCTGGGCCCTTAGGGTTAGGCTGAGCACCACCTACACATACACACAACCAGGCGGCCACACTCATACCCATCTACAGCTTTACTGAGCAATGTACAAAATACAGTCCAAAGGCGATGGAAGAGAAACTATTTCTGAATTCAGAGCACCAATAATACACAGCAGTCCAGGGGAATGCAGTTAAGAAACAGAGGTGTCAAAAATACATTCTCACAATAATGTATGAATGCAATGTAGGCATGTGCTGATATAAAAATGTAATTATGATATCCACCTGATAACCACCTAAACCTTTGTCACAATTTATGTTACCTGTGTCCAGTCTGGGGGGAGTTAAGTGCCTCTCTCAAAGACACAAACAGTTGTACCCAGTAAGACCTCTGATTTAAACCTACAACCTTTAAACCTACAGTAGTCTACCAGCCACCCTGTTATATGATATCTTCTTGACATTAGGACTGCTCCAAATGACTATTCTGAAAACCATAGATTTCTATAGATTATTCAATAATTGATTAGTCTGATTATGTTTCGCTCAATTACCAAATAACTCTTATGTAGCTATAAGCTTTTAAATTAAGCCTGTGGTTGTTTTATGCTATTGCTGACTAAAGAAGACAATAAATATGAACACCGTATGCAAAACATCACTGTATTACTTAACTTCTTATTAATACAAAACAAAAACCTAGATCTTTTTCCAGTCAAAATTAAAACCAAAAATGTGAAAAGCAGCAGCAATAATGTGGAACAAAACTCAACCAGTTTTCCTCAAGTTTAAGTATAGTTGTTTGAAGTATGCATTTCATGTTAACCTTTATCTTCCTTTTAAATAGCATTACAATCCGACACTTCTCTCTGGATGCCCCTGCGTGTATCATCATTAAGGCCCAGTTACACTAGCAACACACTAATTTGTGTTACTTTTGTGCGTAAAATTACATACTTAATTCTAGCAGTGTTTAGCTGTTTAGTGTTTAGCTTCTGAACATTCAGAATACATGTTGAACCCACTGTTTATTAATGAACACAGCAGAGGAAATCTGTATTAGCTGCAGACTGCAGAGAGAGACAGTATTACTGTTTATCTTAAGCTAAACACGTAAGCTTGCATGCTAACTGTGATGCTAGCTCATTGGCTAACCATAGCTGCAAACTCTCCAACTCACAGCTTTGTGCTCCCATTTCTTTCAGTAAAGGGAGGAGGCCCATGGCCGGTAATGACTTTTCCAAGGAGGACCTGATTACCTGTCGTTTGAAACATTATCACACACTATTAGATAGGCGTCAGAACTCGTTAGGGGTGACGGTCTCTAGCTTTAGCCCCCGGAGGCTTGCCGTGTCTGCTCCTCCAGGGCTGACAGAAACAGAGAAAAGGTAGATGCAACAAGAGGAGACAGGAAATAACCAATAACACAAAGATGGAAGCGAAGTGACCCAGCAAACGACCCCAAAAGACCATGCGTGTATTAGTGGCATAAAAAAGGACCAGTGTGCTTGTCTGTGCCTCGCTGATGCACCATAGAATACGTGAAGGTGTAAAAATAGAACATTAAAAAACAAAGGTCTTGTTTTAGATGTGAACAAAGCTGTCCTTAATAAAGCATCATCATCTGAAATTACAAAGGTTTAAGTAATGTTGTGCAAAACGACAAGAGCCAGGGTCAGTAAGCTTGCTCTGCTGTCTGTTTTTTCTTCTAAGGACAGCGTAGGCAAGGGCAGTGCATCCTTTCAGCTGAAATGAATTTGGCGTTCTGCACAAAATTGCTTTATTTGCGATGACAGAGTGCTATACGGGCTTACTGAGAGCACTCACTATTTGAGGCGATAGGGACAGGAGAAGAGACAGCGGCCTGCAAACATTGACAACAGCAGCTGTTTTGTTTGAGCTGGCGCATTCGAAAAACTTCACAGCTGGCCTGTATTAAGATGTCAGCGCAAAACAACAAGATAAACACAACGTCGCTAGAAAGCCTTTGTTTGACAATGCCAGCGATTGCGGAAACTGAACTCTTATTTTAAACATCAGCCAAACTGCAAACAATGAAGAGGGTTATTTTCTCTTGCATAGAGTGCAAGTGGTGCAGTAATCATGAGCTTGCATGGATTTAACATACTGGAAACATTCTGGGCATTATTCTGGGCATTACGTTAACCTCAGTACATTAAAAAGACAGACATTGTGGATTCAAATAAGCAGAAATGCCATTCTTCAGTTTGTTCCCTACAAAGAAGGTGTTAACTTGCAGGAAGTAACGTTGGACATAAACAGATTATTAGAGGAAGGACCATGGCTTAAACCCCTCCTCCTTCCAATCTAATGCCTTCTCTAAATCGCCCTGTATATTGAAGGCATGTACCAAATTTAGCCAACTTTCACATTGAAAACTGGTAAAACATGTTATTTGAACAAGGGTATTCACTTGTACATTTCAGGCAAAGCATTCAGGGAAGCAACCCTACACCCTAAGACCATACCAACATATTCTTAACAATATTAAGATATTATCAGATAAATTCCATAACATATCTAGTCATCGTTATTAGCACATGCCCCACCTCAGATATGACATCTTCAAAACCGTAAACTATAAAAACACAATGGATGGCATTGCATTCAAGTATCTAGTTCTGTTCTAAGCCAAGCTAGCCTAATTGGTTTAGAGTGCACTCTACTCTGCCATACATGCATATACAGAACATTTTGAGGTTATCCCATCTACCCTTGCTTTTATCTAATTTTCTCCCACTCTCAAAGACCACAGTAATGAATTGAGTAATCACAGATATCTTGCCCATTCAAGTACTTTGTAAAGTAAATCAATACAGTCTGGCAACAGGCCAGCTGACCACTTTGATGGACGGTAAAAATCTATATTTGGATTCACTGCCAGAGGATGGTCTTCGTGTAGCGCTCTCTCTCTCTCTCGCTTGCTCGCTCACTCTGTCTCTATCTGTACCTGTCTCGCACACACACACACATACAAATGCAAAAAAGGTGTTTTATATAGAACAATTTAACCTCTAGAGATTTAAGACTTTGGCCTTAGTGGGGTAAGGCAAAAATAAAATAATAATTAATAATAAATATATAGACCTGATTCATATATATATATATGTATGTAATCAGGTCTATATGGTGGCGTTTCCACAGAAACGGATCATCTGTGCGAACGCAACTGATAAGAATTTCTATGAATTTCAAAAGCTATCCCTGTGGTGTGAGCATTGGGTGGAAGCTTCAGTGGAATATTGATAAGCTGATGGTTAGCCGGCGTAGTCAGACCCTAGCAGTGGTCCTGAGAAAGGAACACTAAAACTTCCTGACATGAAACAAGGGTTATACACTAGGACTCTTTCCATTTCTATCAAAATGTAACAAGCTTCGGCAAGCACATCTGTTAGTCATGAGTAACTCTGGTCTCCATTTTCGCATGCTTAATCTTTAAAAAGCAGGACAACATGGATCTGGGAAGAAAATCGCCCCTGATGTGGTTGCCGATTTTAAAGACACTGCAGTCGACACCAGTGGAAACCACTACTCCAGATCCTACAGAGGCCAAATTACGCTCTGAGCAGGGGTGGGCTGGAGAGACGGGGTAGATTACATGATATGTGCTGAAACCCCAGAAAATCTGCTGTGTGATTCTGAAGTAACTAGATATGCTAGATGAGTATTTAGGTCATTCTACATCGAAAAGCCAGGGAATGTAAATCTATTCATACAATAGACCATTTAGTAACTTATGTTTTGGCAGTAGTGCTATAGTTTGTTGAGTCTCAGCTTACCTAGTAATGTCTTGAAATTGTATCTCATGAAGGACAGCAAGAAAAGAGTAGTCAAGCACTCCTCAATGGTTCAACACATTATTACCTCAGTCAACAGGGATTCTGCTAAGGTATTTTACTTCCCTAGTGAATTTCAGCCTGAGAAGAAAATTACCATCTGTATTGTACATTCAGAGCTCACACTGTTCTTTGTCACTGCGGATTATATTGAGACCTGGCAACCACCTGAATTTGTGTTTCAACCAATGGGACATCAGTACAGTGGGAGTGGATTCTATGACCATGGCTGTGGCTCTCAGGTAATGAGTGACTAATCACTGCAAGGTTCGTTTATTCACTTCCTGACGTGAAAAGCGATTAGCGTAGCATAGGGTGCGACAGCGAAAAATAAGTGTGTGGGGTGGAAGGGTGGGGGGTTTATTGGCAGGCGTTTAATAACGGGGACTGGTGTGAATAAACAGGCCCTGTATGTGGTGCTGCACTCGTGCCACGAGGTCCTGAGGGGACACAAACGCCTAATCAACTCTCCAGGCAAGAAAAGATCTGAGTAACAATCCAGTCATGATAAGAGGCGGCCTGGCTGTGTTTTTGAGTGCCGAGTATATGTGTGCCTGCCAGAGATGCTGTGAGAACTGAACTTCGACTGAAGTTCAAAAGATTGAGGCAGAAGGGGACTTTAACTCAAATATGTCCCATAAAAGTGATATATAAGGGATGAAGTGATGGCTTGGAAATGAAACCAACAATCATAGGAAAGGGAGCAGGAGAAAACAATGCTAAGGGGAGACATGGGAAAAAAGTGAGAATAAGACTGAGACAGAAATTAAAGATCCATGTCTGGCAAGGCAGAGGGGAAGGAGAGAACAGAGAGAGAGTGAGAAAACTCAATGTCAGCGTGATGTAGAGAGAGGAAGTTGGGGAGTGGGTCTGTGAGGGTGAGAGAGAGGAAGGCCAGCTTCTGAATGTCAGTAATGAGATCACTGCAGGGTGGGCAGTGTAATGGCAAAGCAATGGACTGAAGAGACACAGAGAGGGGGGGAGAGAAAAAGAGAGAGAAAAAGAGAGAGAGAGAAAAAGAGAGAGAGGGAGACATGAGACACAAAAAAGAGAAAACGACAGCTGGCTGACCACCCTTTTCCCCAACCCCCTACACACACATAAAAGAGACAGGGCCATGGACGCATGACTGTAAGAAGACAAGAGGGGGACTTAAGACCCAGCCAAGGAGATAAGTGGCCAGGGTTCAGGGGCAAGAGTGTGCATGTGTGTGTTTGCCTGTGCGGATTTGTGTGTTTGATGGCTGAATGGAACAGCAGGGGGCTTAACTTGGCGCTTTGTCGTGCTCTGGATCTGAGCCAAGCCAAGGAGGCTGGAACTCTCTCCTAGTGGTTTGAAAGATTTGAATGGAGCCCCTCACCTCCACTGCCAACCACGGCCAGCCAGTCAACTGGTACTGTTTCATCTGTCAGATTAAAACTGGACTATGAGGGGTCAAACTGTAAAGTCCTTTACCTAAAGGTGGCTGCTGATGTCAAATACATTTTCACCATTTGCTTTTTCTGATACCCTTATTGAAACCTGGGGTACTGACCAATACCTTTCCCTTTATTGGGTGGTAGCTCTTCGTGCATGTAAATGGTCTGCAAAGGAGTACATAAGTACGTGCCAGAGACAGAAACTCCCACAGACACCACTTTTCTAAACTGCCCAAAATGCCTTGTTTGAATTCCAGACCTTTCCCTTTGTTACAAGGTGACATCATCTCATAACACAATCCTTTTGTGTCTACCTACTGGCAAGCTTGCCATGCCCTCACACAGCACACAGAGAGGTAAAACAGTAAAAACTCTGAAATGTCCTTCTTCTGTCCAGTTGCCAACGTAAATCATACTTCCCTACCCTCAGAGTTGGACACTGAACAGTTGTAGGTGGGATAGAGCAGAACTTGTAGCAGGATGCAGCTCCTTGGTTGACCAATCAGGGCTCACCGGGCTCATTGCGAGGTGGGAAATGAAGATACAGGAGCTTTAACAAATCCAGTATTTCAACATCAATTTCATTTAAATGTATTTGCTTGTGAATCATTTAGTCACCTGTTATGTAATGGAATATATTTACATTCAATTTACAGTCTACAGGGACCAGTACAAGTCTGAAGTAAAGGTAATGTCTGCACGCCCTTCTTTAATGAGCTTGAAATAAGAAACTCTTAACATCCAATTACTACTTGTTTTTCTATGGTCACTGATAACTGCAGCTTACAAGATGAAGCAATACTCAGTCCAATCCTGTCCTTACATGAAACGTAACTTGAGCCCAAAACAACCATAAGCACAGCTCAGGCAAACACTCAACCCGCCGCTACATTACATCAAGAGCTGATCAGCAAGCCTTGTTGCCCAAACAGTAGCAGGAACAATTGTAGTTACAGCCTGTTATAGTTAATTCTTTATTGAGCTTTTCTTATCAAGGATGAATGCCTTTTCTGTCTAGTTGTGGGGCACAGAATTCTCCTTTTCTGCAGTGAAATTAGGGCGAGCTACTCCTCAAAAGGTGCCCTAGCAGCTGCCAATTTCTCCCACCAATCAAAGGCCCTCATTATTGCCAGGAGGCAAATTGAAGTTCAATTGCCCGGCGTACAGTAACATGATTAGGAAGATTGTTTGCAATCTTGCTGAGAGTCAGCAAGGTGGTGTTTTGGGACCAATAGCAGCTGAAATCATTGCAGATTATCACTTTTACTGTAATAACCGACACGCTCCGTCAAGAGAGCTCTAATCAAACCGCATTTCTTGCATCTCTGAAACACCTGAAGCAAAATCAAAAAAACCTGAATGGCACCACAACAGTGATGTCAAATAAGGGGAGTCATTAATTAATTGAACCCAAGCAATCAATTTAAATGCACCATGTATCTTCCTACTGTGCCTGAAATCCCTAAAACTTAACATTTAGCTGGATGACTAATTGTGCAGACATGATGACCACTGGCATTTAACAAGGGAGCGTGTTGCATCTTTCATATCTTCTATTTAAAGGCTGTGCTAACGGACTAAAATGCTTGGATAGGGGATATCATGGCCAAAAGTCTGGCAAGCTGAAAGCCAGACATTCCTTCTATAATGCGCTCATTTAAATGCATCCATAGACTGGGAGCAGGTCAGACACAAGCCTAGCAGCACAACAGACTGCAGATGCACCCATTTCTGTTGCCTCACAACAGCACATTTCAGCCTAGCGTTGCAATCTGTTGAGAAAATGCCACCATTATGAAAAGCAATGTGGTGGGTGGCCCATGACCTTGAAAAAGAAATTAGCTTAGAACCACCAGGCAAGTTTTTGCTTAGTGGGCAAAGCATCATGAGAGTTTTCTTTGCTGACAGGATAGCTTTAAATGACTCATTAAACCTTTTGGTTCCTGAGAATCATTTGCACACATTAGATGAACAAAGCTCTACAAACGGCGAAGGAAAGACCATGCTGGAATCTGAAATCAGCAAATGTATGGCAGTATGTATTGGTGCCTGCCTGGTTGTATATATGTGTACACATATGTGTATTCTCTTGGGCAGGACAGGTTGCGGTGATCGTCCTGCCGCGACTTTAGTAAAGAATGCCCCTCATGGGACGGATGGGGATCTATTCAGCAGTTGCCATGAGCCTCAGCTGTTGCTAGGGACACCCTCCTCCATGCTGGTTTAGGCAGCCGCTCCTGGCACAGAGAAGCGCTGTAAAACATGCTCCCTCTTCATTCATGCACTCAGGCTAACTCTCTCACTGTCTCTCTCTCTCTTCTCCTTTGTCATTTTCTCTCTTTCTGAGAAAGCAGCACACCTCCAGCCATTGCTCATTAGGGTACCTGTTCAGGAAACACAGGGCTTAGGCAGTGTTCAGTCGGGCGGTACAAATCAGAAGAACTAAGCCGCACAAACAAGGGCAGGCAGGGTCTCCTTTTCCCCAGGCTGACCAGAGCACGGTGGAGCAGGTTGAGGATGCCCTCCAAAAAAGCCAACACAGGTAGCTGCCAGACCATGACCAAATGGTGTAACCACTTATCTTGGAGAACTAAAATCAGCATGAAAGATCATGCTAGTTCCAGCGTTTAAGGTTGCCCTGGGACAAGAGAGAGGAACCATGCAAAAATAAGCAATGGGAGCAGCTGCCAGAAAAGCCCTCGAACCAAGCATCCTTTCATGTACTGCGGTCAGATGTAACTCACTGCTGTGTCCCCCGGTCCAGTCCCTGAACTTATGCACAGGGTCAAATGGATCAGCTTTGTGGACATGGGAGTGGGACCAGAGCCCAGATGTTCACTTAACCAGTTCATTGGAACATTTGTCTAATTAAGGCGTCAGGTGCCCATCAGGAGGGGCACACCTGAGCTAGCCCTTTCAAGCCCAGCAGGTGCAGAAAGCGGACAAAATGTTGATTATGCACAGAGCAACATGAAAGGTATTCATTAATTGCTCCGAGAACACAAGGCCTGATCACCTTTGCTGTGAATGTTAAAGGGTCCACCAGATGAGAAGATCAACTTCAACATGGAGACTCCTGGTATAACTTCTTATGGGGCATTCCACAAGCAAGATAACTGCACAAAATACTGTGCAACAGAAATGTCTTATTGTTCCTTTTGGATAGGCTTGTGATTTGGCTATTTGATTTTTGGCTAGAGTTGTCTGGCTTAGTACGCAACCCTACAAGTTATCAAACTCTTATGATGGCAACAAATTCTGCTGACAATAAATTTCAGAAGAACCAGAGCTCATAGATTCTCCTCACAACTATTGATATGGCAGAATACGTGGCTCCATTTTACTCTTGGCTTAACCTCTACTTACAGAGTGATTCTTGAGAAACATGCATCTCGGCCATCAATCCTGCTTACAGTACAAAACAGAGGCACCAAGCTGCATCAGAATCACTGATATGGCCAAATATGTGACTTTATTATAGTAAAAAGCATGACAGAACCCCCTGACAGTAGACAGATAAGTAAGCCATTGATTCTGATCAGTGCACCTCAATCGGTCTCCTCCTCAGCCACATTTTCTGCTGAGATTAACATGTGCTCTGCTCAGCAATCAATCACCTGGTGGCAAGGATGCCCAGTAAGCCCTTCTCTGTCAGTGCGCACGACAAGTGTCTGTGGAGTGCGTTCCACTGTGTGTCTTGATCCATAATATATATTTTATTAAATGTACATACTGTATATAGAATATTCCATTTTGTTTGTGAACGCTAGATGCTGTCAACTGCTTGCTGGCATTTTTATATTGTAAGGCCATTGGGAAGAGCTGCCAGCATCATCTGGGTGTCTCAGTGGACCTTCGACAGTGAGCACACATCAAGACTACTTTAATTAATCCCTTCAGTAGGTTTTTCTCACCTTGGATTTTTTCTTGCTATCCCTTCCCCAGTCAATCCCAATACAAAAACCTTGCTGCTACTGCCTTGACTATACCGCCGCTTGACTGCGCGCTCGACTAGGTCCCACAGAATAGCAGCCAGAACAGCAGGGAAGCTCTGCTGATAGAGAGGAGAAACAGAGTAGGAGTGCGTGGATGGAATAGGGAAGTAGTGTGTGCGGCTGTGTAGCCGAGAGAGAAAAGAAACAGAGAAAGAAAACGAGAGAGCGAGTGTATATATGGCTGGGGGTGAAGGGGGTGGGGTTTGCTCATTGGGAAAGGAGCCAATCCAATTACAGGCAGCAGTGCAAGCCCAGTTTCTTCAGATGAGCTAAATTCACATTTCACCAGTCCCTTCCCTTCTCTGTCTCTGCTTGCTCTGCTGCCCTATCTGCTCTGCTCTCTCATGAGAGGAGGGTTTCAGGGCGAAACATCCAGGCAGCTCCATCCTTCAAAGGGAAAGACACCAACAGCTCAACATCCTATACCATGTTATGTCACATGCAGCGTGGCAAATCCTATAAACCATTCGAATCTTGCAACAGAAGAGAATGTAGCTTGGACAAGACTTATCAATGCAATGCAATCCTTTTGGGTTTCCTAGGGCCTTTGTACCTCCCCATGTGATCCAACACAAGCACATGCTATCATCCTCATTCCTAATGCTAGGCAATATTTATACAACAACTTATTAACACTACAATGTTGGGTGAGTTTGCGTTAATGTAGTTAATGATCTCATGATTCCTAAGATTTTACATAGTGTGTTTTGAGTGGGCTTTTTGTTTCTCTCCTGCTACACTTTCAATTACACAAAATGGAAATAACAGGGACAGTCAGAAATGGGAGAGCTTTAATGTATTTTTTCTTTGGTGTTTTATTGCGGTGGTTCGGTGGTTACTGACAGTGAATTAACTTTTACCCGCAAAAAAAAAAAAAAGACGTGGTGATGACAGTAGGCAGCTCAACCCTGCGGTATGCATTACGTGACTGCAGTATTCCGGTAACGCGGTTACTATCACAGCCCTAGTGCTGAGTGAACTGGAGGACCCACAGATATTATGATTGTTTAACTAAATAACAAATATATATCCATATGCATCCAAATACTGAAACTTGAGCATTTAGTTTGAGTATGGACATGCATGACATTGGCTATTGTGACATAAATCAACAATCTGCATATATAAATATATATATGTAGCCAGATGTGAGTGTTTTCTCACATGGCTTGGGACAGTATAGCAGAGATCCTACAGCATATACAATTCCTTCTCCAAGGTTTCTCTGAGGACAAGAATGAGCTTTGGAGGAGGGTGTGCATTTTCACAGCACAGAGTCTGCTTGCCTATTTCTCCACAGCGGCTGTGGTATGCCTTGCTGGCAATGTGCACGGTTGTGAGCATTAGCATGCATGAACCATGAGTGTGTGAGTGCATAAGGATAAACCAAATGTGCCATAGCACCACTGTGGAGAGAAGCTGCTTAATTCAATTTCACTGTGGGGGGTGGGGAGCGGGAGGCAGTGGTGGTAGAATTATTAACCTGCTCAAACAAGGGGATTACACTGAATGAAAAGCTCCGATGCCACTTCCTGATTGTGCTGCCGATTCAATTAGAGACTAATTAATCACGGGAGCTGAAAATAAGCTCTTGTGTACGTTGCCATGTTGCCAGCATGGCACAACCACAACAATACAGGTATCTCTCAGTCCACTCCTCCAGCAGTTTTTGTAACTGTCTCAGTTCAGGGGATTTGGTACTCTATTCTATGGCCCTGCTGCACACAAAAATATTTTTTCCACCATTATATTACGAGCTTTATATTTATAGTGACATTTTTTCATCTCCCATGTTTCCCTGCAGGTCCCTACATAGGTGTTGCAGGTGCTACCCTGGAGCTTGCTTGCAGTATAGCATCCACATACATGATATCTGCCTTTCCATCTGTTAGTAACATAGCAAAGATTAGCCAACAATGCTGAAAACAATATAGCTAAGAAAATGTCTAGTTATAGAATATATATGTGTGTGTGTGTTTTAAAACCTGGGCATAGCTGGGGTAAGGTCTCAGTAATAGGTCTTTAGTTGAAACGTGGTCAGTGTATTTGCTCACAATATAACACATTGACAAATAGCTTCCCACTGTTGGCAAAATACTTCCAAACAGCTCCTATCCACAATGCAATACATACAAAACCTGAAAGCACTATGATTTCAATGCACCACCCTGCACTGCATAAGGCATTACCAGTCTCTCTAGCTGCTAGCATCATTACCAAGAGCTGTGCACCTGAATAGACTCCACTTGCTAAATGTTCAGGGCTTCTGTTCAGTCAGTCTATAATTGCTATCAGAAAGGTGCTCTTAACTCCACATTGTCTGAGCACCCCTCATGCGAAATGTGTCATAATTACTAAGAACTGATAACTTTCCAACAGGGTCAGGCCTTTCGCGGCAGACTGGAGGGGAGCCAGGTCTAGCCTGCACCTAGCCCCCCCTGCCAAGGTCTGGCTGACAAGGTGCTTATTAAAGTTAATTGGTCAGTGCAAGTTTACAAGTACTGGTAATCGAGAGCTTTAGCATTCTGCTCAAAGCTGGAACAGGGCCAGGCGAGTTCTAAAGGACAACATCAAGAAAAAGTTTCTGCATCTGCACTTTTTAAAAGTGAGATGAAGTCAGTTGAAGTCAGTGCTGACCAAAGAGGCCAGCGTAATATCATGCTTGACCTTGAATTTCAGAGATTTCTTGGCTAAAGGTAAACCTCTGAACGCAGAGGGTAAAAACCTTGGGCGTAATAAACAACATGGACAAAACTTTTGCTAAAAAAGGAGAAAAAATGTAACTTGAAAACTTTTCAAAATGGCAGCACAAATGGGTTAACTCTTGTCTAAGCCATGACACAAAGAGTGGAAATAGACAGGGGGAGATTATACAGAACCATAATGGAACTCACCTTTTTCAGTCGTCCACTCTTGGTACCCACAAAGGCCACGCAGTAGCCATTGTACACGTAAGACGTCACTGAAGTCATACGGTCTCTGCTCTCGGTGTATAGCGTGTGTCCGGTCACTAGCTGGGAGCCGCCCAGAGGCTGGTTGATGTCCAGGCCGCAAAACGAGTCATCAATAGGCACCGGCTGTAAGCAAAAGTGAATGCAAGTTGATCAGGATGCCAAAAGTTTTGAACAGACAAAGAGCAAGACCTAAGTCCTAGCCTTTCGAAATCTACAGCTGTTATGCTTTCTTATGCTATTCTGACAAAGTTATGCTATTACACAGTTAATTACACCGTTACTCAACTAAATATACAGTAATTACTTTTGCTTTATGACCAGTAGTGACAATTAGGTAAGAAATCACAGAAATTACATAAAGCATGTCCACAGGACAAGGCAGTCTGCACAGCAATTTAACAATTTTAGTTTAAAACATAAAAACTATCTAAGCTTCCATCTACAAACCTGCATGTGGTACCAAGTGATTAGATACCTAGATTCCATACATTGCTTTGACAGCTAGAGTTAGATGCATTTGCTGAGAGAAGACAGTAAGCAAGGCTCCTTCAGCCAGGTGTGTGCTTTTCTTTTTGGCTAGGCAGACATGTTCCTGCTGTGCCATCCAGTCAGTCTGGCTCATTACCCTGAACTCTGACAGTACCCCAGCCCCAAGAGACAGTGTGTACTACACACATAAAAGCACCCAGGTGAACACACATATGCACTGAACACTTCTCCATGGCAAAGTTCGGGCGACATTCACTAAGACATTTTGAAATCTGTCAAACATACCTCTTGACATTGACAACAATGCAGTAAGAGAGACAAGATATCAGCGTGTGGCAATACATTTAAATTAACCTCTGCAGTCTTTTTATTTGAAGTGCAGTTAAGTACCTATGCATTAGCCAGTAGGAAAGGCAGGGCATGTTAAACATATCTACATATCTTACATTCAGAATTATACAAACCATGTATTTGAACTGCCACTATTTTATTTTTTATTTTTTTACCAGGCACTTGTACTTGAATAAGTTGCCCCCTCCCAGGACTGCTGGTCATATAGAAAAACGATGACCTCGACCCACAAATGCTGCTAGCAGCATGTATTTAGTATGTCATTTTTGAGCATATAAGTCTTTCCGCAAACATTTTCAGATACAAGGTCACATCCTAACAACGGATCATATACGGTTTGCCAAAATATATAAACTAAATACACCAATAAACTAAGCAATGGAATGTTCCATAATTGTGGCCTTTAACTGTGATATAGTATGTACTAGCCTCCTGCAGAACTGACTTCCAGCCCTAAACATGTGATTCAAAATCTCTAGGAGCACCTCAGCAGAAGAGTCAGCTCAACAGAAGGTGCATTAGATTAGGCTTGGATTTGTACACTACTGCCTCAGGCATTTTCTTCATAATTGACTTGGCAAGCCATCAGAATATTCAGCTAGCTAGTTATCAGGCAGATTGTGAACCTGAAACACAGGTGAATCCAATTTACCAAGCTACTGAATGTTCTTATAAGGGAACACTTCTGTCTGCTCATGCTTTACTTTATTTTGCAACCACAATTTTCTTGTGCTTTTTATTTTCTTTATTATTAAA
The DNA here is from genome assembly GCA_024036415.1 of Prochilodus magdalenae. NCBI lineage: Eukaryota > Metazoa > Chordata > Actinopteri > Characiformes > Prochilodontidae > Prochilodus > Prochilodus magdalenae. Next base: position 195,158 of record JAMWET010002973.1, on the reverse strand, counting down.
TACATCACCAACTCAAAATCCCACATTAATCCTTCTTTAAATGGTTACTGTTTAATAAGAATGAGAATTAAATACATAGTAAAGAAGTGAAATTAGTGGACATGGTCATTTTGGTTCAAATAGAGGCCAGTCTTTGGGCAAAATGATGCTGGCGTTTTACTTACAAAACCAACTGCGTTGCTCTGATGATGGGATTTACATTTTTTATATTATCAATTTTTATTTTATATGCAGTTTTCTTTAATTCAGTATTAACAGCTAGGGCTGCAACTAATGACTAACATTATTTTGACACTTGAACAATCTGATATTATTACCGAAACCATCAACCATTCAAATTGCGAATAACAATTACTCAATGGATACATTCCCACAGATACCACAAATCTCCATTCTTGAAATACATTTTGTTTTGTTCCCACACCTGCAGCTTACCATTACAATTTGCAGGGTTAGCACTATCCCCATACTCGTGGGGCTATCTATGTTCAACAGTATGTAGAATTTAATGCCATTGACAGTTCAAGACAAATTGATAACTAACTTTAGTAACTTTACTAAATAACTAATTGAGTTTTCATCATCTGGAGGACTGACATGTATTCATAATAACTGATGTGTTCTCATGTAAGGTCAGCTTTACCAGTGTTGCAGTTTGAAACCAGTTTGGCCAAATAAGGAGTAAAGTCCTCCCATATTTGGAAGACTTTTGGTTTTAAAGGTGTTGTCACTGCGATACTGTTCACCTCACTCCAGTAAGCGTTAATGCCAACATATATATTGTATAAACGTCATAATTTGTTATATATATAATTGATATACCTCATGCTTATTTCTGGTTTAGGCCACCTTCAGTCTGTAATCTAAAAAATATATGAAAAAAATTACGGTAACAAGATCGGTATCAATACTGAAATCGAACTGATACTGAACTCTACCCACAACCCATGCGTAAGGAAAGAGGTGCAGTCTTATAAACATGTACAGTGTAATGACGGGGCTCTAGAGACAGATTTTTTAATGTCAAACGGAGACACGGCCTGCCATCAATCACTACTCGGAGAGAGCAGGGAGTCTGATGCGTCTGAGCCCAGTGGAGCGGTCAGCTTGATTCAGGTCAACACATGCAGCCGGTGACTGGCAGTGGCCTCAAAGTGCCATAGAGAGTAAGAGGGACGAGTGCGCTGATGTAAGCACACTGCTCATCACCCAAAGCCCGGCAGCCTTAGCAGCCATTAGCATTTAGGGCTGCCTCTCTGAGGCTAGAGCTGGAAAACTTTATTACCACCCGGCCAGTTATACGAGCCCAGGGGAAAGCAATAATGTCACACAGGGTGTAAAACACACCGGGCACCGTACTTCCTTTTTATTTCCCTTTCTCAAAATAGCTGGAGTGAGCTTTTCAGGTGGACTCTGTGGGAAACGATGCCTATGAGAATAGTGTTTCTGAATGTTTACATCTTCAAAAACACAGCCAGAGCAGACCTCAGACGCTTTAGCAGGATGTCTGCAGAATGTACTTTTGGAGCTGTGAGTGAAATCAGACAGGTGTGTGTGTGTGTGTGTGTGTGTGTGTGTGTGCGTGTGTGCGTGTGTGTTAAATTGAAAGTACATTGTGAGACTTCACTCTGTAACTGAGACCAGTGCATAACTAGCCATGAAAAACTGTGCTGGTGCAATGTTGCAGGTGCAGCTGTTCGTCACAGTGTGTGAGTGTAATTTGTCCCAGAGGGTCTGAAACTAAGTAATGAATCTCAATACCTCAGGAAATGAGAGATTTAGGATGAGTAAATAAAATTGCACTGAGCACTGTTCTTAGTGTATATGATTCAACGACATATTATTGTATACATGTTTTATTTGTAAAACTGTACAAGAAGAGTTCGGTACATAGAACTCTGAGGCCATTAAAACAAGCTAATTACAAAATCCTAGACTGTTACTTAACAGTCCTGAATCCACCCAGAATGGCACCCCCCCAACTACACATACACCTGCTCAACTGCTTTCTAGATGTTGGTTTGCTCTGCAAAATTCATTCTGACAGTTCCTCAAACCTTGAACAATACTAAGATATTTCTGGCACCCTCATCAATAATGGCATGGCATTAGCAAAGTGTGGAGAGACATCTATTTAGTAACTGAATGTAATAGTAAAAATACCAAACAATAACCATTAAAAGAAATATTTTTACACTTTCATCCCAAATGTAATTTCCTGGCCAAGACATGGTATCCAAATTTGTTCCATCAGTTTGTACTGGAGCTATAAGACTAATAAGTAATAAGAAGCAACAAGTAATAGAAGCAAAATTTCTGAATAGTATCATTCAAACTGTAGGCATGAATCATCACATTTACTTTAAACAATGTGTAATAAGCTGTTAGGAAGATTTATAAGTGAGTACCTAAATAAACCTTAACTATAATTTTAAATATTTTTCTTCTGCTGCAGTTTAAATATATGAACGCGATTTTAGTTTTGCATCCCCACAGCAAACTTATATGTAAATTCTCCACCCTAAAGACCCTGATGATTTTTAAATTAGATTTAAAAAAAAAAAAAACATTATGGAGTTGCATGTAAAAGTCACAGAATCCATAGCAATATTAAATGCTGCTACAGCTACCAAAGTTGAAACACAGCCTCCACATGGCTGTTGTTAGCCTCCCTAGAGAAAGACCCATGTTCATCATACGAATTTAAAACTTATTTATTAAAAGTTTAATCCACAAAAAAAAAAAACACTTACTGCACAATTATTTAGCAGCAAAGAACTGCACAGTTGGGATTTGTTGGATGCCTTCTCTGGCACAATTCTGAGGAGAATTCCCTGTAGACTGGCATTTTTGCCACTGCTGGTAGACCCGTATGACTGTACATTTGAATACACCTGCAGATTCAGCTACTGCCTTCACACTATGGCCTTTGGCACACCTAAATGCAATCGCTCCTCCTTGCCAATCATAAACGTCTGCACTGTAACCCATTTTCCACACATGGAACCAGACCATCTTTTCTTAATCTGTAAAACACGTCACATACCCGCAAGTATTTATAGTCTAGGTGCAACACCATCTGCGTGAGCCTGTAGTTACTACCACCTTAACCATGCAAGGTAGTTTTTGTCTGATATATATATATTTTTTTTGGGGGGGGTGATTTTCATCAATTAACCAAACGGCTTTTACTCACTGTTACAACTAGCCCCACAGTCTCTTACAGTTAACCCTCATTCGGGTAGCTCACACTCCTTCTAACTAATTTGTTCACCTTGGCAAGATGGTGTTAGTAGTGTATTCCAGTGATTAAACAAAAAGAAATGAAAAAAAAAAAAAAACACATTTTCGGGTACTAAGTAAAGAAGCATATACCAACATGGCGAACAAATTTGACGTATTCTAATTTTATTCAGGCCAACCCAATGCTGACATAATCTCAAATAAAAAACGACTGATATGGTTACATAATGTGGTTACCCTGCATGATATGCTGTTTTCTATGAAAATGGATAAAAATATGTCACACGGAAAATCAAGCAGATGCAACCATCTTTCAGTCAGAATATTGGTATATGATGAGACCCCAGCAGACACTAAACTGAATCCATGCCTTCCTGCCCATCAAACTCTGTGTCATGCTCCTAAGTTCTCTTAGCTGCTTGGCTACAGCAGTAAATACATCACAAACTGCCTATACACAATTTAATTTATGCGTGCAGTGACCTTTAGCAATGTAGCTAATTTGTGATTGACCAGATGACTGAGAATGTCAAATAAATGCTCCACAATCGTTATCACCTATGTATAAACCAAGCTACTGATAGAGGGAGCGATGGCAGTGTGTTAGTTTTGGAGCATCCTGCTGCAGCCTGGAGCTGCCTGAGCTGCTTTATTCTGAAAGCTATTTGAAGTGCATGATTAGCTATTCACACACTGTGCCTTATGCTTAGTGGCGGAACGCTTTTCCCGTGACCGCCGTTTCGGGTGGAGGATTAGCGCTCCACATACAAATCGGGACAAGGGTCCGGATCCTCCCCTCAGAGGCCAGCTGATCAATAGAGTGTCCTCTTTAGATCAGTGCGCATACATGAGGCTGCAGCACGCTTGACAGCGCTGCCTGGTGAATAGGGATGCACCACCTGAATACTTGAATACTGTCAAACTTTCATTCTAGAGCAAGGGAGCAAGGAAGCTAAGGCCGAGCCAGAAGACAACAACCAAGACGTGTGATAAATCTTTGATTTTCTGTGTTTGTTCCTTTGTATTGTTCCTATGCACTTCCCCAACTACCATTGGACACCATATAAACACCATATGGTTATTATAGTTGGGTTGGGAACTCTAATAGCCTTTATCTAACTTAACCATAATGGCCTGGGAACTATAAAGGCCTTTATCATTCTGTTACATTACACGACACTATCTTTTTTCTTCTTTCTTTCTATATTCTCATATTCTTTCAATTATTCTTTCTTTTCAATCAATATTCTTTTTCTTCAACCAGTTCTTGCAGTATTTGCCTGAGCTCACAACTGTGTTCCATCACTGCATTACCGTCACACCAAACATGTAACTCTGTTATTTGAATGAATCATGCAGCTTCTAAGCTTCTTTTGTACCCTTGTACAAATTGGTCAAAGCAGAAGTAGGCACTCATGCTCATCAGAGAGAACACATGTCTGCACAATTTCATGTAAAGTCACTGTTTATGTACAGAATTTAACATAATGGTAAAAATAAAGATGTGCCTGTGCACAGCTAATGTCACATTTCATGTTTTTTTTATACAATATACTGAACAGTGTAAATATATACATATGGTGCATATTTAAACTTCTAGAAAATGTCATATTTAATGTTTGCTTATTTATTTTCACTTAGAAAGTGAATTACTCAGTCTTAAGAGTCTTACTCAGTCATATTTTCTGTATCAGTTCAGCTGGTACAGACAACACAGTCCCACTTTCAAAACTATATTTTACACTGTGACATAGTTTATTATGATAACAATACATTATGCATTTAAACTTTTGCATACAAGTGTACATTATATTAGTGTAGAGGCTACACCAGAGGAAACCGAGGCACAGGAACTGGACCAAGTTCAATAACCAAGTCTAACTTTGTTAGCACAGTACCCTGTTGGAGAGAGGCCATGCGAGATGGTCACATCTGCAGCCATCAAAAATAGTCAGAAATAACTAGCAGTTAAAACAATTGTCTTGGCCAGAGTGACTCCACTGAGTGCTGGCAATACTTACGGGGTAAAATAAATTTATTTTCAGTGTCAGGGAAAAAAAGATGTCTGAGGAGTATATATTTCATTGTACAAATATTTTCATACTCCTGCTGTGTCTTTATAAGGGGAGGAAAATAGCTGTGTGGCAGAAAGAGGGCGGTAGATGTTCTGCACCCTGTACTGCTGGGGCTAATCTGTGTGGGCTTTTTAGCCAAATCCTTACAAATTACCCTCCTCAATCCTTTAAATACTATAGGTTTATTGAGCAGGCATTGATTAGGGCATTTTTACAATGCTTCTCCACTGGCTTCTTCTACAGTACAAATGGGACAAAACAGAAGAAAAGACTTGTTTCTAATGAGGCCTAGAAAAACATGAAGGAGGCCTAGCTGACCTCATAACCCAGACACAGGCCCACTGGGGGGTGAGGGGAGTCTCAGTAAAGGTGAAGTGTGATGACTCCTTCCATTGAAAAAGCCTCCCAGCAGTACAAACAAGCCCACTGTGCTCACTCTCCATGTTTTTCTCCAATTGATGGTTGCCCCCGACACTGAGCTGATGCTAAATTTATTAATGTTAATACATTGGTCAGTAGGGCATCTGAAGGGTGCTGGGGGTACATTAACACAAAAGAAATCCCAGATGAGGTTCATCAATAACCCTTAGAAGTGCTGGCAATAACAAAAGCATAGTTTAACTGTTATCACTTACAGCTCACTAAAGAAGCTAAGAAGTTCTGTGTTCATTATTTATTCTGCACTGTGGTGTCTAAACTTTCAGTTCACACCACTTTAGAACTTCCAAGCTGAGGAGCAGATTGTTATTATTTTATTATTATTATTATTCAATTTTGCGAATAACAATAACAGTTAGGGATAATTAACCAATAACTGGTAACTGACAAATTAATAAATGTATAAATTGTGATTTGTGAATTGTCACTAGTGAATAGTGACAATTTCAAATAAATAGTTGATATATATGAAATAATCTTTATTCATTCAAAAAAGAAATGTAGTTTACATGAAGGTTCAAGAGCCAACTTATTCCAGTAAGCCTGTTTACTGGAGTCAATTCTGAGTCTAGACTCCTGCTGATTTATTTTAGCCAGTTATTCATTAAGCAGACTACACTATATTTCTGTAATTTCAGTCTGGCATGACACAATTGCAGTCTTTGCAATATCGACATGGTGTTAAGGTCAGTCATTATAATGGTCTACGTGCATGTAGTCCGGCGTTGTGCAGCATCTGCCAATGTTTTGCCACTAATAGGATGACTCATGGAGGGCATCACTGCCCAGTGTCCACAATCATAGCTCTCGGGTCGGTCAGGACCAGTGATAAGACTCGTCCTTGCTTATGTCACATGCATGACCAAGTGTTAAACTTGAATAACTTGCATGTCTCACAATGTCAACTTACCCACCAAGTTTCATTCCTGCCGGCTGATTCTTTCTGGATGCAACTACTTTTGATGATAAGTGTGTAAACATACGATTACGTAACCTTAAACAACACAAAATAAGTAACTCTAAACTTTTGAGGGGCAAAGCAATCCGCATATATTCACATTTATTCGCACATCCATTCGGACAACATTGCCCTCAGCGCTATTTTACTGCAAAAAAAAAAGGTGCAACATGCAAACAGACATATGCACATCGCCAGCAAGTTATTAGTGTTAATATTTCTTATATTATTCCCTACATTCCCATCAGCAACTGAAGAACAAAGATGTTGGCTCCAGAGGCAGAACACTGAACCCTGACTACTGAATACTGAAAACCGAATACTGATTATGCTAATTATATTCAATGGCTATCGCTCCCTCTCTTTCATTCCCAAGCCTTCCTTTCCTCTTACTCTCTGGCTTCATCCAAACACTTTACTACAGACAGTTTACAAATAGGTACTTCATTCTGACCACAGTGAGCAAATGTGGCTATGGGGAATTTGGACAGAGGTTCATTTCTCTCACCCTCTCTCTCCTTCCCGCCGCCCTGCCCTCTCCATGCCTATTAAAGCTCTGTTTATTTGTATTGCACTGGGGGAGAATATTACCGCTTTGATGCTTGCCAAGAGAAATAAACTCATTCTAATTTGTGAACATATCTTATTCTGATACATTGTACTGTGGCTACTCATCTTATCAGAGCTGTAAACCAATTACCTTTAATTACAGCTGAGAGATAAACAACTTTCATTTTTGAAAAGTGTACAGGTTAAACAAAATCTGACAATATTGCAGGCTGTATTTGAGCTTTGTTGTGTCTGTGTTAACTGTCACACTTCGTTGTTAAACTTGTAGCTTTGGGGGTCACTGGTAAGTGATGTTCTAGACGAATGCTGCCACCTTTGAAAGAGTGAGAGATAAGATGATGTTTGAACTCTAAATAGCTGCATAAGCATTGTGGCCCTGATAGAATTCTCAACGGACACTCGTAGAAAGCACAACACAGCCTAATGACTTTGTTTGATGCACTGACATATTCTTGAGAACCACAGCAGGCAGAGTGCAAGAATGTGTGGATGTACTCAAAAGAGAAAAGGCAGCAGCTAGTGCTTGAAAAGGCTTTACATTTAAAAATGATTTTGCATCAAGCAAGTGCAATGAGAACATTAAAAAGGAATCTGAACACCTTGTTGAACATGATGGTTCATCTGCAAAGCTTGATAGAACAAAATGTCTCTTACCGCCTTGGTGCACTGAACGTCCTTCCCCAACAGCCAGTTGAGCTCCAGGTTGCCTTCCCCTTGGTAGCAGGACTGCAGGCGCTCCTTAATACGGGCGTTGATGTCCTTGATGGTGAAGATGCATAGGGCCGAATCATCTGGTGGCCGGTGGTACTGCTTCTGGCCTTTGGAGAAGACAGTGAAGAGCACATCATCTGTGATGCTGATGTTGAGCGAGCCAGCAAGAACTCTTCCAGGTTTAGCCAGGTAAGCTGCCTGCAGCAATCGGTACTCCACGCCATTGCGCACACACCCAATGGGCAGTGACACATAGGAATGAAACTTGTGGTCATCTTTGCAAAGGCGGACAATACGTGAGGTGTAGAATAGGTCATTGGAGGAGCCGCTGGAGGCCATGCCATTTTCAGGGGTCTCTGGCTGTACCGTCAGAAAGTAGACAAAGTTCCCACTGGCAAAGCCATATATGTAGTATATGTCAAAATGGGAGACCAGAGCAAGGGTGTCTGAAGGAATCTTGATGAGTGATGAGACAAAGTCAGTGTGCAGTTCATAGTCGAGCATGGCTGAGGACTCCGGATCACGCGGCAGTTTGCGGCTGGAGATGGTTGGGAAGTAGTCTTGCTTGCCATCTACAGCTGTGCCAATGAAGAGCGTTCCATCTTTGCCCTGGGAGGGCACGATAACGCCATACATGGTGCCTGTCTGGTTGACGCTAGAGAGGTAATGCTCTTTCTTGTGTGAAGGCTCTACTAGTATAAAGAGATCATCCAGCCGAAGTAGCTTGCAAACACCCTGGTAGAGGCTCCCACAGGCCAGCAGCCTGTTATGAGCATAATCAATAAGAAGGAGCTTGTTGACATTGTTGGTGGAGACTAGAGGTTCAGAACAGGGCTGGACAATTAGAGGAGGGTAGCAGGCCTTGTTGTCATCTTCTGGACCAGTGTCATGGGACACCAGGAGAGTTAGGTTGCCAGAGAGCTTGTATACACGATTAACAGCACCAATGTAGAGTGCTCCTGTCGTTTGGTGGACCGTCAGGTGGTTAAAGGACCATTCTCGCCTTTCTGGGTGGAAAGTAGTAAACGTGCTTCCATCACATGTCATAGCAAGATTAAGCAGCAAGAACCAGCAACATATAGGCAACATGAAAACAAAGAAAGTCCTGTGTGAATCTTGCTGGCCCTCCATGATCTGAAAGCCCCTCAAGGATGGAGGAAGCAAAAGAAGGAACCTAGAAAGGTAGCAGAAGGTACAACCTTCCTTGCAGCTTCCTGAACTTGAATTCTTTGGCCTCTTCCTCTTGTGCCTCGTCTTCACATGTTTCTGCAAGATACAGAAAGACAGAGCATGAATTAGTAAGACGAAGACCATCCTGGCTCGTACAAGCTAAACGGGAAAGAGATAAAAGTCCATGGAAAAAGCTGCTCAATGACCACACTTAGGGCCTCTGGGTTTCCATTAAGTCTCTCACAAACACAATGGCAGGAAAGCTTTAACTTCACATTCTAAAGGAGCTGTTGCGAAGGATAGCATAATGTGGGAGGGTGGCACCTTCTAGCAACACAAATTAGCACAATCTGAGTCATGGCACTTGTTGGACTGAGACAGCAGTTTCCAGGAACAGCACTTAAACAAAAGTTTTCAAAGTGGTTGTATCCCTCAGTATCTGAGCACCACTCCTGTTATCAACTTGAATTCCCATTTATAAGCCGTTTTATTTTCAACCACACAAATTAACAGCTATTACTGGCTCATGAGCATAGCAAAGCTGCACTGAACATATTTTAAACTGACAAAAGTGGATAAAGTGCTGTTTCATTACGAACAAATGTTAGCACTGTCTTCTGCCCTTCTCCATCTGCTTTTCCAGTCTATCAGTAGGGAAAAAATACATCAAGGACAGTATGCAATTTATGTAACAGCATTTTGAAAAAGGCGGCAGAGATCTGTCTACCTCATACAATAAATCAAAAGGGTGGCCCCTTTCTCACAAGTGTATCTCAGGGAGTTAATTATCTCGTCCACTGCACGGGGGAGGCCTGGATCTTATTACTGGAACAAAGTGTGAACAAATTGGGCGCCGGTTCTGCACACCCTTTTTTACTCTCTGCTCTTTTAGGGGGCTGTTTAACAGGATCTGAATCTATTAATTATGCCTTCCAGTTTTGTTCCTGCGTTGTTTCCTCCCCTCCTTTTTTTTCCCCTCTCCATCTGACACAATCAAACCCTGGGGGGATTAATCATTGGCAGCAGAGCAATCATTCCTAAACGAATCAGGCCACCATTAGAGATACAAGTGCCGTCGTCCAACTACATCCACCGCATTTGTATTCTTTGCTGTTCCTTCCTGTTTGATCTGCATATATTATCACAGTCGAGCGACATAAGGGGCCGGCAAACGGAGACAATGGCTGCGCCACTGAAAATCAAATATGATTAAGCGTAGCCGCCAAACGTAGGTAATTACATCCAACAAGGTGGGAAGTTTAGCAGAATATGGCTGCACTGACGCAATGGAACCTGTCAAAAGTTAGACGCCATTATTTTCCACATTTGCATTTGGATGATAATAGGGAAGCAATGTGATCAAAGGTAAAGGACAAGAGCAGAATTATAAGCAGCGCTTTGGTGTGCCGAAAATTTGCATCAGAGATCCTGATACCCTTTTACACCCTTTGTGGTGAACGGAATTGTGAAGCCCAGCTAAGAAGCTTGCTGTTTTTCCTTCTAGGTTGCACTGCTCTCACAGAAATGGTTCTGCGAATAGAGCAGTGTAGCGTGTGTGCTAGATGAGGTGTTGGGGAGGCTCCCAGGAGCACTGTATTAGCATGGCTATAAAAGGGGTATAAAAGGGGTTATAAAGTCAGGCCTGGGCTTGGGCCTTCCCTTCATGCTGCTCCTTTGTTTGAGTTTGCACACGCTGGAGGTGCAAAGGCGCATCCCTTCAGAGCAGTTATCAGGGGCTGCTGAGCCGGCATTTTCCTGCAACCCCAAAAAAACCCCTTCACTCTTCAGGCACAAACATTAGCGCTCCATTCTCCACCTCCTACTCTAATTCTCTTTCTTTCTTTCTTTCTCCCTCCCTCTCTCTCTCTCTCTCTCTCTCTGCTGCTGGCTCAATGTAAGAAAGAGTGCTTCTCTCTTTTTTATGGCACAGCGACAGCTGCGCTCAAGAAGGGAGCGAGTGGTGTAAATAACCACTGTTCAAAGGTTAGCATCAGTGCTGTCAGTAACACACGCAATAGGGCCTTTGTTTATTATGGTTTGTCGTTTTTTTAGCCTCTACAACGCCTGACAGTTCCCTTTTCATTATGCAGCCCAGGCGCTAAACTGAATAGAGAAGACCAACGCGCTTCTTAGTGCCGTTTTGTTGTCGGAAGTAATTCTTTTTCTCTTTTGAATCTGCGAGAAGCAGTGAGAGATTACCATGTCAATGTTAGCACCTGTGAATCACAACCGTGTCACCCCACATCCTATGGCAGGGACAGGGCAGTTCTAGCAGTGTTTGACAGTGCAGGCGTTTGTCTTTGCAGGAATACGAGCTTGTCCAGATTGTATTTCACCATAGCGGTGACTCACAACCCCACACAGAGCAAGTGGAAAGGTAGCAGCTTTGTTTCTTGGCTTGACTGCCATGACCACACAGCCACATGCAGTCATGAGCCACCTTTTTAGTGGAGCATTCAGAACACTGCACTCTGCTGATAGTGGGGTCAGTTTTGATTTGCAAGTAAGCTGCAGCTGGGAGCCATGAAAAATTATATACACCGCTGGCCTGCTGACGACTGTCTTCCGCATCGGGAATCACAGTATGCCGTTGTTCATAAAGGATGCTGGCCAACACAAATAGAACTGCAATTAGTCCTTTAAAAATAAAACTTGATTACCATGACAGCCCAACCAATCTGAGAAGACAAAGCTTTCAGTTTAGGGACGTACTTACTTTCATGTACAGTTCTGGCAATGTAGACGTTTAAACAAACATGAGGAAAACAGGCACCTGGGTCAGCATTATGGTGCAATATGTTACTTATTTTAAGTTTTCAAATGCAGAAAAAAACTCATTTTAAAAGTGTCCCACCGTCATCTCTTCCAGGGAATAAAGATATGTCATTTAAAACATCGCTCAAATCCAAACTTCTCCCCAGTGGCAATTCTTTTTAAGCTATTGTCCACCATTACAGGTATGATTACGACCACTGCAGATAACTATTGCACATGCTTATGACAGAAGAGGGAAGTCTATTGATGTATTGATTCAAATCATTAGCCTCCAGATGAAGGAGAAGCACCCCTACAGTCCAGTAGAAAGCAACCTTTTTGTATTTGCCGCTCACAATCAGCAGATGGCAGAGCTCATTGGATCTAAACCACGATTCATATGTATTGAAGCTCAGAGGTCTTTTTAAGTCTTGAAGCATACTTCTTACACTGGCTTTCCAAGTCAGATCAATATAACAGAAAGAATATTGTGAATGCACTGGATAAGTCAACTTACAGTCATCGTCTACTCCATGTACAGTTCTCTTACATTCACATTAAAGTAACCTACTGCACAAGCTATAGTGTGGATGGTATTCTAGTTCACACTGAGTGTCTGATGCACTTCTTTTTAAAGCTGAATTTGACACGGTTATAATATACGCTATGTCACCTAAAAATTCATCTAGTTGTAGTGCTCTCACATCATTTACACTACCATAACCCTCCGGGCATGTTATAGTGTGGATAGTATCCAAATTTAGCCCTGTTAATCTCATGTGGACCATAGCGATTTCAAAGCTATACTAGAACTCAGCAATACCACCCCTGACTCCCCAGTTATACTGCTATTCTTTATCCAGGCACGTAAGAAGGGAAGCCACAGCAATGCTAGCCAGTGCCTTCCAAACACAGGGTTATGTCTCTCTGTGCTGGACAATTCTGAAAAGAGCAAACAAAATGGAAATAACAGGAAACCACGGCATTCCATCATCCGCTGGGACTGTGACTATGGTGCAACAGAAACTGTTGTTTTTTGTAATGAACAGTGAGACAAAGTAAACCACATGTTAGCTCTTGGAGCCTCCGCCACACAAGCTTCCAGAGCCGTGCTGACTAGATGTGCCTGTGTTAGCAGTACTGCATTGGAAACTGGTTGGGAAAAGCTTGCCCTCAACAGCTTGATTTTAGTCAGCTCAGCCAACGTGAACCCTGCCAGCAACATTGCGGTAGCAAGCTAATCTCTGGAAGTGAAAACCATGCCATATTAGGGGTAGGATATGACTAAGTGTTTTTAGAATAGAGGGGAAGGATAAAAGGGTCTAATGCCACATTGTGGTTCAACTGAAATGCTACTCATAATTCAAAGCACAGACAGACGGTCTGAATGGACAGAGGAGTCATTTCAAGCTCCACGGGCCGGTCCCTTTGCCTTCAATGAGCCCAGATCATAAGCTTAGGCAGAGGGTAACAGAGCAGAGCCAGCTACGCAACCCCCGTGCATTGACATTTTTTTCTCTCGCTCACTAAGCTTCTTAACAATAGACTGAAATTTGTTTGATCTCCTAAATTCATATTTACAGCTATTGTACCGAGGCAGATAAAGAACCTAAACCGCAATCCCGTTATGGTGGAAAATCCTATTAATTGTTGTGGGATGGGGGGAAAGAAAAACACACACACTTTGGAATTTCATGCCCGGGATTAATCCGTCGTTCTCAATAAAGATTAATCTTTAAGCATGTAATTTAAATGGTTAAATAAAACTAATAATTAATACACCCAAAGAAGCAAAGCTAATAGAACAGACATTTTTGAGCAGTTCCCAAACAAGTTTGAAAACTTGATCAATTTAGAGAGAGTGCTCTTGTGGCGACGGGGAAGCCATTCCTTTGGTTCAATTATTTGCATGATAAAAATAGAAAGTTTAATCTTCCTTGAAGGAAGCTCTTCTTTTGTGAGAGCACGCCTGAAAAACGATTAGTCGGAGAGGTTAGTCCATTAGTCTTTATTTCTTGCCTGACATTCTCTGGCGGTGATAATGAGAGGCTTTGCTAGTGTGGGGTGTCATGACGGAGTAGTGATATTTATAATTTCTTTTGTCTCTGCAGGAGCACCAACTGCAGCACTAATGGCAGCCTGCTCTGCCTGTGCCAGCCTGGAGAGACTGCTTCCGAAGCTCAGCACATCTACTACCCTGCGGGGGGGTTGAGGGGTAATGACATGGCGCAAAGTGAGGACGTATTACACTGTCCCTGACCACATGACTTTCTGTCACTCTTTTTTCTATATAGCAGCTGGACAGAACAACCCAGTTAGCTACAACTGCTGTGACTGCAGTTCTGGATGACGCTGCATGAGTGGTCAAGGACGGTTTGAGAAGGCTCAAATATGTTGTCTTTTCCTGATGGGCATGAGTTAATGATGCTTTATGTTTATCAGGGAAACCCACCCGCACCACTCTGAGCAACAAGTAAGCAAATGTAGATTATTAAATGAGCGTCATTACTCATAGACCACGGGCCAGTGATATCAGTGCACTTCACATCCTCTCCAGTTGGAGAGACATGATCATGTCATCGCTTCACAACAAGTCAGCCTGCCTGAAGCACATTGACCTCTATAACAAAGGCATTGCAGCCAATCAGAGTCCACTCCATTACTGATAGAGAAAACTGGCAGATTATGCTACTGACTACGCTGGCCGAGTGACTCATCAGGAAATACTTATTACACCTACTCTGACCAAAAAAAGGACCAGAAGGACCATTAGTGTAAAAGTCACATCTAATGTTCAGAAGTCAGTCTGAAATAGGCAAGTAATTAGCAATGATCTGAATCCTTGTATTGCTCCTCTGAAATGTTGTAAAAGGTTTTTATTAATCTCTTTGTAGCTAACTGTGATATACTGCAGTGTTATTATATAAAACAGTAATAACAGGAACATAATAATAGTAATATTATAACAATACCTGAAACAAAAGTCACATGTCTACATTAAATAGGGCCAAATGAAAATGATCACATATACTGTACTTAATAGAATGTCAAATTAGTACACCAATAGTGGTGGCATTACTATTTTTAACATACTGTTTAGTATGGTATGCCAGTTGAAACGCCATCAACACTATTTCTTGTCTGACTTTCCCATGGGTTTGGTGGGCTACAGTGGCAATGACTACATATTTATTATTCGGGCCACTACCTGGTTCACTGTGTGTCTATAAACTGTTGTGTAAACAGCGGTGGTTATGAAATGTTCTTATTGCTTAATGCAAATCATGAGAAATGTCTTTTACCATACGGACCAGTAAAGCAGTTTAAGCTGCCAATGGTATGAAAGGAGCTCTATAAATAAACACTATTAACAACATTATTGTTATTATCCTCAAGAATTTACTTACAAAACTAGCTGATACAAATTGATTAGACTATTATAGACTATTGATAGACTATTAGAACAGAAATTGGCTTCAAATTTGCTAAATGTTTAAATGGATATCTCACTTGTGTACTGTCCACTTCTAGACTTGCACCAGTAACAGTGTCATAAGTGTCATATATGGGTAACTGTGTGTAAAGTAACTGTGGTAAATGGTAAACTGGGCTATTACTTCAATTATTCTGTTAACAGTCACTGGGCAGAGGCCTAGTTCATTCGCTAAGTCCCATTCTCTATGTTGCGAGGAACTGAACGATATACCACTGACTGAAGCATATCAAAGTCTATTAAATCCCTTACACGTCGCAATCCTCCACAAAAAAAGGCATGTCAACATGACATTAGAATTAGAAAACATCAGCAGCTGCTCTTACCCTTGAATACAAACAAGGGTGCCTGGATCTAATCTCTGCCTTTCACCCAGAACCTGCTGACGCCCTGCCTCCTCCACACACTTCAGCTAGGCTCAAATAAACGCTTAGCTCCCTCAGCTTCACAGACCTCTGACATCGCTGAGAGAAGATTATAATATTATTGTTATTCTAATGCATTTTGTTCTTACGCCCACGGTCAAACCTCCTCGGATCACACACATTGCAGACGCACCCTAGTCATTCAACTTAGCTTCATCCCATACGCAGACGTGCTCCCAGTCAGTTTAAGACTCTCATCAGAACTGTCGGTTAAGCTTTGCACAGGTTTCTATTGAAGCTGATTTACACAAATCTAAATTGTAAAAGGGGCGGCGACGGGGAGGCACAGAGACCTCGGAAGGACGCTAGAAACAAACATCATGTGTCACCAGAGGCCACAGCAAACCAGCACTGCCTCTATCAGTTTTTCAGATTTGAATTGAATTAGGCAGTGATTGACGCTACACATGTTCTATCAATTGGGAACTCTCCTTGTGAGTTTCGCTATGCACATAATCCCCCCCATTTTGAAAGTCAATATTATGGCGAGAGTGGCAGATGAAAGGGGGGGAAATTGTTAGTGGCAAAATGTGTCACTGCCTGTTTAGCATTTTCTCATCTTTTTGAAGTCCTCCGTTTCAGTGCGGAAGCTGTTTATTTGCAAGAGGTTCTCTAAGTTTTTTTTCTTCTTCTTTTTGGGAAAATTGCAGGCAAAGACTCATTCAGTCTACTCAGATCCGCTTCTCACAGTGTGTCTGATTATCTAAAGCCCCAGATACCCGATTCATCCGCACAAAGGATTCAAAACAAATATAAAACAGACTGTAATTTAGCTTTCTTAATTAGTCTGCTGTCTGCCTTTTACATCTCGGATTTTGATTTTAAAATCCATGTTGGAAAATGTTTGTATTGGATAACAGCAGTTTAAATGAGGTTTAGTCACATTGCAACTTATAAAGCCTAAGGATCATAGATGTTCTAAGGTCAGCAGGTGACTGGCCAAAAATGTGAAGATGTGACCATCACACCTATATGAGTGTGGACATCCCATCTTTAAAGCCATAGGCTGTAATAAATTGTTGTCCTTGTCTCCACCAAACTCTAAGCCCTATGCATTTCATGAGCTTGCTCTCAAAATCAAGTTTGCGCTCAGTGTTGCCACATCAACTATGTCCAAAGTACTTGCATGGGAAATATGCCAAAATCAACACACTTTCAAAGGAAGTCATATACCAGACACAGGGTTTTGCTGGGCCCTGTAGACTGACTGTGTTAGGCATGTTTATATTCTTCAATAAAGACAATGTTGAAAGATGCAGTGACAGGTATCGCACACAAAGCAAGATTGCTGGTGAACTTACTTGATAGCGGAGAGATCTCTAAAGAGATCTCTCTGTGAACTGGAATCCATCACTCATTGGCAATGCAAGCAGAGGTTGTTTTTAGCTTGATTGCAGGCTACCATTTCCTCTGTTATCGCCGTCTGCTTTCGTAATTTCAGCTTGTGGTTTTTAATGGTTGGTTTAGTGTGCTTAAACGTTTGCTTAAACAGTTAATAGCTACCATTAAATGTTCACTAATTTTGGGAGAATACAGCATGCCTAATCCAGAGTCAAAGTAGGTTGGTCTGGGTCAGAGGAGTTCAGCTTTTTCCCCTCCTTATGCAGCCGTCCAATGCCCGCACAGAATCCTAGGTGCTAGGGCATAGTGCGGACTGCCTGAGAGCACATCGCTTGGAAGGAGCACAGTGCAGATTTGACGGATACAGGATTACATAAATAGTCAAGTGGTGTTTGCAGCTGTGAGAGGCAAAAAACTTCAATGCGCTGGCCTGGTCTGGCCTTTGTGTAAGACTAGAGGCTTCCTCCCCATCCCACTTCCATGAGGTCACTCTAGTTCGGCTACTGCTGCAGCCAGTCAGCTGTGGTCTCATTCTGGAGCTAGCCAATGGTCTTTGAGCTCGGCAGGCTGAAACAAATCCTCTGTCCAATGGTCAGGCCAAATCCTATCTAAATGCCACCCAAGCTAGCTGCTTAGCGGAAATATGTACCGCGTATCCCACTCATTTCTCACTCTCGCAGTGCATTGGATTATCGAGCATCTAATCAAATTCCAAAAGTCTTCTGGCATTTTCAGTTTTACCAACCCTCAGAAACTAAACTATTAATGATGATAAAAACATAGGAGAGAAGTTTGTTCGTAGTTTAAACAATTGAGCAATTGATGACACATTTAAGTAATAGGCTGTAGCAACAACAGAAGTCCTAAAGGTGTTTACTGAACTTACATAATTACATTACAGCAATATGAAAGTACTATAATAACTCTCAGCTTATACAGGGTTCAGAAAAATATGATCCATATCTTAGAAAGCATCAGCTTTCCTTTCTGTTGGTGCTTTATGCGAGTTCAGTATAATCTGGGGCCTAGCTGGCTGGCCGGCTGGCAGAGAGACAGGCCCACGTGAGGCTTGGGCACCCGAGGGAGAGAGGGAGAGGCAGAGGAACCCCAGCCATTCATTACTCCAGCTGGGCAACAACCCGTTACAGCAGCAGTCGCAGCTCCAAAAACTGGCACCCGCCCGCGCACAGACCATTATCTACAGCAGATTTACACAGCCTGGCACAGAGTGAGAGATGCAGAGAGAAAGACTAGAAATAGTAACAGAGAGAATAGAAGGGAGGGAATGAAGACAGAGAGGAACAAAGAGACAAATGTGATAGATAAATAAGGGAAATGAAGGAAGCATGAGCATTTTGATTTTATGGCTTAACAGCATCTGTGCGCTGTTTATTACACAATGAAGGCAACGGAGGCCAATGTTACTTCAGTAGGCTCAGCGTGCAACCCTAGCCCTAAAATTCAATCTGGTTACGTAACTGATTCAGTGAAATAAAAGGGACGGCTGTCGGAATAATCTGCCCATTCTGCAACTACTGTTTCCAGCTAGTGCCCAGCACTCACTCACTAGCTATGTGATTAGCATACTGCTTTAGCATAGGACCACTTCATACAAAGTGGGGACCAGAGCCGACGTCATGAAGCTTTAAAGACGCTCTCACCATGAAGCTAATGCACAGAGAAGACTTGGTAAGCTAATACAAATCAAACCCCTTGTGTGCACTAACAATGGAGAGCATGTTCCTCTCAGAATGGGTGCACTCATCAGTCAGTGTAAGCTTCTGCCACACCATCTCTCTCAGTGTGAAACGCATGCACACCCTGATCACAGCATTTAGCAGAGCCCCACAACCACACGACAGTGTCCCTCTCCGTGTCGCTCTCTGGCTGTGTGCTAATCAATTCATAGATGCCAATCCCATTAATCCCAGCCTGCTGCTCCGCATCCCATAGTGCTATGCGGTAAACACAGTGTCGGAGCAACCTCGGCAGTGCGGCTAAACCATACTGCTTAACAGATCAGGAATGCTTCTGTAGTATTAAACCCTGCTGCTTAACAGGTCAGAAACAGCAGCAGTAATACTGTACCCGTAAGCAGTCCCGGCCTTTATTCATAGAGCCTTTTTTCAAGTATGTAAAAATGTTGCAGCTCCAAACATGGTTTCATTTTTCATTTCTGTCCCTCCAGCACCATCTGATTGATGACTCTTGTCCAGATTTGAATTATTATCATTCAAACCTATAATCAGTGCTTCAGTCAGAACCAAACATGTTCTGTGGTGAGCCGAGCTGTTAACATGCCAGCTAGGCTATGGCTAACCAGGCTAACTTATTAGCAGTACATCTTATTTGGCAATCGTTACACATACAATTTAATATCTACTGAAAAATGGTGCACTGTGGTCCCATAAGTTTGTATATATTTTAGATTTTGAAATAACTATGCACAAAAGTGACATGAACATGAACAGCTTTCATGTCAGCACTACTTTTTTTTTTATATATAAGTGGCAGGTCATTTGACTGCAGACTTTTTTGAACTAATTAAAAATTCTGTAATAGACTGTTAATTATTTTGTCGCAATATAATTGCAGCACTAGCATTTCGACTGCAGCCCCTATGCAGAGTATTGACATCAATCTCAGCAGGAAAGGGAGAGTAGCTGCAGTAAATCTGCCAGGGTTAATTACAGTACTAAAAAGTGCTTAAAGTGTTCTTTGCTCTGGCATTGCACTGGCTATGCAGTGACACCGCTCCCCCCTCATATTTTACAGAAACAATGACAATGCCACAGCCTGTCTCCCTCAGTCCCCTCTGGCCAGCATAGCTCTGTTTATAATCCTCCACACAGCTTATGGACATACAGGATATTTCTCTCCCCTCCGCTGCTTCCCGACTGTCACTGAGCAGCCTTCATCAGTAAATACAAGGCTTTCGAGAGGCCAAAGAGCAGTAGACCACAACTCTACTGTCACAGCTGAGGCCGCTTGCATTCTGAATTCAGAGTGATTCTTCTTCTGAAGTCCATCAGATACCAAAGCTGGAGTTATATGAATGACTCTTAGCTGTGTAGTATGGGTATGTCTTTTTTTCTAGTCTAACGGATTGTTATTCTGTCCATTGTCTTTTGAAACAATGTACACAAGTCTATAACATAAATAGTTACTGTCATTTAGGCATAGAGTCGTAAGCACATAGGGCCTGACGTGCATTTTGCAGATGAAAATCAGCCACTTGTTTCTACCTGTTATGTACAAAACTGTGTATGAGCATGAGCAAGTATCTTATAGGCTGTGTGCATGCCAAAATTAAACTGTGCGTTTCTCCACCTTTTGGAAGCATTTGATGAAAGGCGGCTCATAACATGGGAGCGTCATGCATAAAGTAGGTGGCTAATTGCATATTCACTGAAGTTAAGCTTTTCCTCCTGCATTTATCACTAGGTGTTACTTTTGGCACCAGAAACTTTTGCTAGACCAAAGACAGATCTTTGAACAAGTGATAAAAGAATGCTTACCATTAAAATATCACAGTTTTAACTTTCTGGACCGAACCCACGTATGTGAGAACACGCGAAGCGAAATGTACCATGATGCACCTGCAATAAGTGTATGCAGTGTGTGCCTGTCTATGTATCCGACTTATGCCTAGGTTACAACAGCATGATTTAACAGGAAGAGTAGGCATAGAGACACATCGGCTGACCCCGGAGATGACCCCGCTCTTTGTGTCAGGACTGCACTGTAAATTACACGTCTCCATTGCTTCACCACTCCACAGGTCACAACAAGGCCAAGCTGCACAGCACAAGAGGTTAAGAGCCAACATGCCAGATGTGGCTAGTCAGGAAAAAATAGCAATAATAATTACAATAATAATAATAATGTAGGACCTTCGCAAGAAACAGTCTGCAATTTCAAATGTGACTTTCTAGCCCAGCATATATTAGTGTGATTATTTACAACAGTAGACTACACTACTGTATATAGTAATTATTAAACTAATTATTAACCCAAGCTGTCTAACAAGATGCATTAATAGTGTTTGCTATGTAATATACAAATTTTCACAATCACTCTACAGCAACAGTTAAGCTAGGGCATGATGTTTGGGGTGGAAATGCACAATCATCATCTGTCAGGCATCATTAGCTATGCTGTAAGGATCACTTCCATGCTGGCTAAAGAGGCCAGCTGCTTCTAAAGCCCTAGAAACCTATTTTTGGACTTGAATACGCCAATCTGTGCCAATCCTCTCCAAACGCTTACTGTATTAACCGAGGCATGAGAAGCTGTGCTTTAAAAGGAGGCACTGAAGACCACTCTCTGAGCTTTGAGACTGAGCTAATGGCTGCACAAATGTAATTTCAACAAAACTGTGAAGCATGTTGCGCTGTGAACAACGATTGCCTTATAAATTTCAGGACCAAGAGGTTTTAGCTACTGGAGAGTGTTTATTCCTCCGACATGCTTACCGTTCAAACATGACACTGAAGAAATGTGTTACATGCAATCCCTGCTATTTCTACCCTTTACACGTTTCTCATATTGCATCCTGATACCTTCAAATCTCATTTAGTGCTTTGAGGTGCTGTTTCAGAGGCTTACACTAGTCCATTACAGGCCTATCCCAGGCATTTGAGAAATAGGATCACTTTTTCTACCCCGCTAACTCTTTTCCCGTGGTCTCTATACCTCTCTCGCTCACTCTTCTAAACATGCAGCGCCTCCACAACAAAAGCCGTAATTTCATCAGAGATGATAAAAACGAAATCAAGTCGGTAGCTTGTTACTTAGTCTAATATCCATCTAGAGGAGAGGCAATAACAAAGAGCGGTGTGTCTGTATTAGTCACTAAGGAATTACCGACCTTAGCGCACAGGAGGTCTCGCTACGGCTACATCTTTCTTCATAAAAAGCATCACTGACTCACTTTTCTACTCTTTTTCGTGCAACTCTCTCTCTCGCTCAGTATATAAGAGAAACTCGCTTCCATTAGCTTACAGGTATAAAGGCCAGCCTGATGGGCCTCTGTTAAAGCCAGCTGAAGAAGCAGACGTGCTTTTGCTTGAAATTAACAACTTCATATCATGGCCGCAGAGCAATCCAATAGAAGGCTGTCCTGGATATAAATAACTGAGGACAATTAGTGGAATGGTACGGTGGACAGTGGTGACATCAGTAGTAATCATGCAAAAACATGATTTCAAGCAAAAAAGGAAGGTTAAACGCAGTTCTTTTAAAATAGACAAATGGGGTCATGACTGGAACTCACACATCCCATTTAGAGTCCGTTATTTAATTTATTTTTGTCATCATATTGCGCTGGAGCACTAATAAAACGGTATTGGACGTTATGCTTTCTGTACTCAAAGCTATTCAAAGAGTATGTCAGCAAAGGCAATAAAGTGAAACACTGCAGCGGTAATGGCCTTTAGAATGACAACAATGAAAGAAAACAGTAGATAATGGGTCAGGAAGCATATGACTATATGTGATTGTCTGAATATCCATCTTTCTCACCCACAGACCAGGGAATTTTACCAGACCAACGGAAACTGCAACATCATGCCTTCCGGTCTGGGTCAGTGCTGCTGGCGAACAGAAGTGTCGACTCATGCTTTCCGCTCAGCTCTGGGCGATACACCAACAGGATGGAAAAATAAAAGCATTGGTTTCCTGTGCGTCCGAGGTCCGGCAAGCTTTGGCATCAAAGCTTGTCACCCGGCGCATTTCCCGCATTTCCATCTTTTCCAAATTATACACCCGGCCATAAACAAAGCATCCATTTTTACAAATGACGGTATTTCATAACACCGTTTGAGGCAGGTGACTGATGTCTAAGGCATGCATTTTTGCACTACGCTAATGAGTGGGGTTTCTTCCCCATTTCATTAAGCAGTTACTCACACGTTTGATGTCCTGTAAGCTATGTGTAAGACAAAAGCCTTAATTACTTCCTAAACCCCATGTAGCTCAAATGCAAAACTATGAAGCTTACAGTTGTTAGTGATAGGAGCTTCACTACCAGCTTACCTTGCCACGTGAATAGAGGGCCATGGAAACATTGGACCCTGGGAACATTTAGATGACCCCAAAAGCTGAAGGAAGAAATGTTGGGTACCAAAGCTTACTTGGTGAACTGACTACATTTGAGGAAATGGTTGCTTCAAGGTGGTCACTACTGGATACAGTCAGTGAACAAATGCAAAAGCTTTCATGTTGCAAGAAACCCTGTGGTTTTCTACAGGGGCCAAGACAGAAAACATAGCAAGCCTGCTACAGCAGATCAGTGGAGCTGTATTATGAGCTGTGTCACGACCTACAGCATCTGATGCACCAATTCTGAAAGCACATTCATTACGGACGTGATAGTGTCAATCCTCCTGCAAAGGTACTAAGGGGAGAAAATGTCACGCTGACCTACAAGTGCAGCATTGGAGAATCGTATGTCATGAAAGCAAGCAATACGAGGGCCTTGGAGTACTTCTCTCTGCACCAGGGCTGAACATAATCCAGCAGGGCAGCCGTGAGAGAGCGGGCTTTATTACAAATATGCCAGATGAAGCATGAACTGATGCGTGGCGGATTGAAGGGAACCGGCAACGTTGCCTGTGTTTCCAAAAAAAAATAAAAAATACCAGAAGAGATGCCAATGGGGGGAAAACTAAGGGACTCTGATTTCATGCCTTTGATTTTTCAAAGGCAGTGTCAGTGCCTATGCTATCACATGGCAAAAAAATCAGTCTTGCTGGTAGGCACCATATTCGCTCTCCCTCTTTTTTTCATTTATTAGAAGTTCAGGATTTCCTGTTCCTTTGGTATCTGCACCTGCAGTAAGACCAATGTGGATGCTCAGGTCATTCCAGGGTGCTAAGGCTCTGAAGAGACAGAGGGGAGGAGGAGAAAAGGGGAGAACGAGGGCTTATGCAAGACTGTCAGAGACGCTCTGGCTCCACCATTAAATGAATTCTCCAGCACCACTGGGAGAATGTGTGTAAGCCAGGAGTGAAAGTGTACGACAGAGAGAGAAAGAGGAAGAGGGTTGGAGAGATGGGGGAAGTGGGAAATTCTTAGACACAAGGCCCAGAAACACACTTTTGAATGATTAGAGCTAGAGGGTTCTGTCCCAGACTGATGGGACTAGACTTTTAATAATGGATTAGGTCTGATTTTAAAACGATTTGGGATTGTTTTTTGGGTTCATGTCAGGCTTAACATTTAAAGACAGGTTATGAGTTACCCGTCTTTAACAGATTTGGACTTTTGTCTTCCTACCTGCTATTGCTACCTAATCTGGCACGCTGCAGTTACATATGCTGCTATGGTGCAACACGAGATACAGCATGAGAACAGCGCATCGTGTAAAGTTTACCCAGACTAAAATGGCAGTGACTGACAAATTAATTTATTAAGGGGTAGAGTTTAGAACAGATGAATAGTGGTTAGTGTGGTGCAACGGGTAACACCACTACTTGCCAGTGAGCCTTCACCCCATGTAGGAGACCAGGGTTCAATCTGGGTGACTATGCTGTGCTACATCAACAAGAATCCTTGGGCAAGACTCCTAACACTACATTGGCCTATCTGTAATATGATTACCCTTGTAAAAGAGCATTAACTAAATGCCATAAATGTAAATATACTCATTTTGGTCAAACTATAGTTGGAGATGTTAGTTCATAGCCCTGGCCCATATCTAGCACATATTATCATATGACACTATGTAAATTCCTGCACTCCTTGACTGAAGTACTGTGACTTTTGCCTGCCCATCTTCATTCTTCAGTGGGCTTACATCAACCCAAAACATCCACCTGAAACATCTTGTTTCACCTCCACCCTCTCTCTAACTAGCTCAGAGACCCTCCCTGATACTGTGTTTCTTTCTAAAGACATCATGCTATGGAACAGAAGAGCATCCTGATTTCACACTGATTTAAACCATAGTTATGATGAAATTTTTCCTCCCAACCCCCTGCAGTGGGACAGCCTCTAACTTGGTCTTGATTTGTTTTTGTTTTTTTTTTTTTCCCCCTCTTCTATTTGGGAGCGCATCAGGAATCACCCCATAACTCATTCTGATACAGCTGCTCTAATGGAGAGGCCAGGGTTAATGCAACACGCTTATTGATATTATCACATGCCGGGACCCAGGCCTACTTTAAGAGAGAGGGAATTGAAATTCTGAGCAGGGATTCGCTAAATCCAGCCCAGTGTGTGCACTGAATAGTAATAGAACAGTAGCACTGGCGAGAGGCTTTACAGACCACATTAATACCCAACTATACCTGTTGGCCTTGCCAAAGGAAGATGGCGAGGCGCAGCTTTTTTGAAGCTTGCCTCGTATTGGAGTGCTCAGGGACCAATTTTGAAAGTGCTGTATGAGGCATTTATCTAACTGAAGTGACCAGTGTTGCCTAAAAACCCTTACTTCGTCTTTATCTTCATCTTTCATTCCTTCTATCTGTCTCCTCTTCCGCTCTATCCATCTATCTCTGCATTTATCTCTATATCTGTGCAGATGAAAAGGATGATTTCACTCTCCATTCCTATGCAGCAGACACTCTTGGTGCATTAAGCTTGATCAAAGCCTAATCTGTGCGTGTGCAATGATTAAAATTAGCATCTGTTTCAGTTGGGCAAGGAGGAGGAAAGGATGTTGGAGCCATCTGATGGAATGAGAAAACGAGAGAGAGAGAGAAGGAGAGAGAGAGAAAGAGAGAGAGAGCGAGAAAGAGAGAACGAGAGAGAGCGAGACAGTGAAAGAGAAAAGGGAGCCATAGCAAGAGAGAAAATGTGCGTGACTGAAAAGAAATGAAGCCGGAGCGACAGGCGGAGGAAGAGAGACGGGAAGAGAGTGTGTGACAGAGAGAAAGAGACATGGATGGACAGACAAAGACGGATAGAGACAGAGGGGAAAGGCATGAGGGGGAGCTGGAAACAGGAGGGATCCATGAGTGGGCAATAATAGCTGGTGGCTGGAGCATCCTGCAGACTTACCTCATTTACCTCTCCCTGCCTTTCATCATTAATAAAACCATCAGAGGCACTGTGGCAGGGGGCCGACAGATCAGTGCTGTTTTTGACAGACAAGGCACCGTGAGCCAGCGAAATGAGGTCCAACAAGGCCCAGGCGGCTGAGGGACCCAGCTGCGGTCCCTCGATAATCGCTCCATGCGGGGCGAGAGAGTGCTTTATCTGCCTAGTGAACTGGAGCAAATTGTAATTTCTCATTCATCAACAAAAACACACATCTCTAAAACAAAACCAGAGAGAGGCAGAGGGCGGCGAGCATGCCTTGTTTTCTGCAGCTGGAAAGGGAAGAGGGTGAAAGGTGTTTGCGGCTCGCAACAGCAACCCGCAAAACAAAACTGGCAGCGCGCATGGAGGAAAACATCCAGCAGCTGAGGCACAGCAGAATAGAAGCATTGTGCTCAATCAGACAAGACAACAGGTTTGGCATCTGAGGCTTGCATCCTTAGTTTTCTGCTAGAGCTATATGCAATGGAAGCTTACTTAACACTGTACAAACTGCATTCCTAAACATTACACACTTGCTTCAATCTATATTGAGTCACGTAATCTCATATAGATTTGCCACTGTGGTTTCTGACACCATGCGGGCAATGAAAAAACAAGACAGAATTTGATTTCACTGTTTATTATCATTGTGTTAGCTGGTTGGTGGACATAAGCTTTTAGC
Source organism: Prochilodus magdalenae (assembly GCA_024036415.1). NCBI lineage: Eukaryota > Metazoa > Chordata > Actinopteri > Characiformes > Prochilodontidae > Prochilodus > Prochilodus magdalenae. The sequence goes on along the minus strand of JAMWET010002973.1, from coordinate 168,274 downwards.
TATAGCTTGTTTTCATTGCTTATAGCTAAATCAAACTTCAGATGTTAAGCATGGATTTGTGATGAACTTCAGTTTTAACCTTTACCCTTCCACTTAAGAATAACAATAAGAAATGGAAATGGACAAACCTAAAAACAAACAAGGCAGGCTTTATCATCTTCATAATCTGCTCATTCTCTCCAGACCGGACCCAAAATCAATAAATCTCTAGCATTTGGTAAATCCACAACCTACCAACTAGTCTTCACATCAACTTCCTGCTTGCATAATGTCTGAGGAACTTGGGTCAGGAAGTCATTGACTGTTTTAACGTTGCTTTGTTGTGGAATTACTGGTGTGTGCCATGCCTGGCCTCTTGACCATGAGTCTTCTTGCTCAGTATTTCTCCGTCCACCAACGTCACTCTCTCGCCCTTTGCCCCCAGCGGTCGGCATGCGAATCCTAAAACCCTTTTCTTTCTGGCTTGTGAGAACAGTCATGCCAGTACCATAGCCCATCCGTCACACTTCCGTAGAAGGCAGCTAATATAATACCCCTCCCATCACTGCTTCCTTCCTGTTCCTGTCTGCCTCAATGTCACAAGTAACAATCCAGCAGTTCTCTGCGGCATTCCTCCTCCTGTTCCCAGCCCTGAATGGGCTTCCGTGAGCCGCGGATGCTGTCTGTCAGCACAATCTGAGCACCCGTTCAAAACACTGGAGAAACTGAGTCAATGCCTAAACAGTTACTCTCTAACTCTAAATGAAATTCTGATTTACACAATTAACTCAACTGCAGTTGATTTTTACATTGTTCTGCTTTTTATATAACACTTACCTTCATAAAATGATTAAGCGAACCTATGAAAGGATGAGAGAACATTTCAGGGAACACAGGCCCCTAGTAATATAAGACACTTAAAATTTAAAGATGTTTCCAAAATTACAAAATGGGAGCAAAGGGTCTGGAGAATGTAGAGCCCTGAAAATGTAAGGCTGTTGAATAGAACAGAAGCATTCTTCAAATTCTCGTGTATCTTTGGGAACATGGGGCCCTATAATCAAAGGGATGTAGCTAACAGGTAATAAATAGTACCCAGCCTATAAGCTGCATGCAAAGGGCATCAAAAACATGTTAATGAAAATAGTTGATGAAAATACCCTTCAAGTCAAGAGGTCAGCACTGTCATTTTATCCATGTACAAGTACACAGCGGAGGGAACAAGGTGCCAAACAGAACAAAAGAGTACAAAGTACAAATGTTCAGACATGAGTGTGTAAACAAAAATTAAAACTAGAAACAAAACAACACATACGATAAATTCAACAGACATTAGACACAGTCAACAGACGGGGAAGTGCAGCACCGACATAGCTATCATTTTCAGACCTAAGGTAATAGAATAAGTAGAATAAGCTTATGTCCTGCTGTACACAAAATATACAAAAGCATGTTTCATAGCTAAAGTGGTATGAGAAGCCATGTTTAAGCATAATCCATATCTGCACGCTAGACCACTTGTAAGAACAACTGTGCTATGCAGTGGCAGAAACCATACAAACAAGTCTATTTCAGATTACATAACAACTTGAAACATTTCAGGCAAATGTGTCATAATTTAGGTATGCTAATTAGTGTTGTAGATGCTTTCAATAATTTGTAGCTGCATAAGCCTCATAGCTCCAGTCCAAAACTTAAGCAGCAAACATCAGATGCCAAACAACCTGTCTTGGCTAAATAATATACCTTTAAAGCTATTCAGTGTTGCTACTAGGGGCAAGTTTGAATTCTGACGCTTCAGGTATAACACTCCCAAGACTCACACAGTCTTGCCTACCAATTAGTCAGTGATTGGCAAGAGTAAAGCAAGTTCAAGCCTAACACATGCTACGCTGTCAATCGTCCAACGTCATGCAGACATGGTATCTGAGGTACACACACACAATGCAATTAAAGTGTTTTATCTTGTATTAATCCACATAAGGTGTAATCCCAGTGGACATGTTCTACAAGTCTTGCACCTCTTGCACAGAAGACTGTGATCTAAGGCGCATGAAGTCTTTGTGGGTGGCCTCAGATGACTGTGCGGAACTGGATCAGAGGTGCCTTCGGCCCAGGACAAGGACGACGGCTCAAGCTGTTCATGCTTTGAGCAGCTGCAGACAAGCCAACAAAGGGCCTTCATCAGCAGAGCGGACAGGAAGGCACGCAAGAGACAGGCGCGAGATCTTTTCTGCAGTGCAGAGACAGGTGTGTGGGTGTGTGTCCATGAGTGTGTGCGTGCGTTAGCCCATTAATGTGGTATCATACTGCGCATCTGCCTGCAAAGAGCGTTGGGGAAAGGGCAATGCTAAAGCTAAGACAAGGCTTGACAGCGGAGGGCATAATACCCCCACTGCCAGACAAACGCATACACACACACATACACTCATATATATATATACACACATATATATATACACAGAGTCTCCTCCCACTCCATTTTCCCTTTCTCTTCTCCTCCCTGCTATGAAAACAAGAATAAGAACAGAGGACAGGGAGGGAGGAGGAGAAAATGCTGTGTGCTACAAGCTGGTAATTGTCAGCTTTGAAAAGCCACAGACGTAAACGTGTAAACAAACAAACGAAGGAAAGACAATGCATTTTTAATCCTTACTCTCTCGTAAACAGTGTTATTTTCCGGCGTGGCTAACTAAATACTTCTGCAGAGGCTTTAATTGACAGATTTGTTCCAATATATGGTAATGGCAAAAAGAGATAATGAAATATTCATAATTTCCACAAACAGCAGCAACATAGTCGAGGCTGTGTCACGCTCTCATAACACAGGTATTTCACTTTCGGTCAATATGGCCATTAACACAAGGTGGGCAGCTAGCCTGACACCTTTGACCTCAGACCTGCGGCCTATGGAGTGCATTCTTAAAGCCTTGGAGAACAACGTCTTGCCAGGCTTGGGGTGAGGTGCCTTAGGACAAATCCAAAACAAACACGATTCAACTGAAAGGCTTCCAGGAGGCTTTTTGGTCGGGAGAGTGTTCCTGCACATGAACTGCATCTCTCGGCACCCCTGATTTTTCTCGCCAAACAATGCTTCTGATATAAAGCCAGGGAGAGCAAGAACAAGGGCATGCAAAATAGCTACAGAAGCACCATCATACACTGCCTGAGGACAAAGTTGGTTTATAACACAGATTTAAAATGCTACTTCTCTAAAAAATCTGACTTACACAAATTTTTCTCTTTTTCTTCTCATGTACTGAGTCAGCCACGGCATGTTCGGGTGCTTCCTCCTAGACTGGAGGTGCAGCTAACAAGTAACGAAAGATACCAATGAACCCATTAGCATCATGCAACACTGCATGGCTAAATGATCACAAGATGTAAAATAATTACATGATTATTTACATAATTAGTCCTCAGTCTTCTTTTCATTTCTTTTCATTTTTTTATGGTATTTAAAATCTGTTTTATATACAACTGCATGTCTTAAAGTATTTGCATGCTCATAGACACAGAGACACTCATGCACATAGGGTGTAAAATTGATGCTACATGATGAATTTTGATGTTGTTTATCGTGATTAAATCGTGATACGATTGTAAAATGTCAAAACAGTAATAGTGTTATTTTGAACATTGTCCATAATTTGTCCAAACATCATCCAGATAAATTGTGCAGCAATAAATCGCATTGCACTAAATGTGGCACTATTAATACAAAATATTGCGAAGCGCAACATTTAGTTAAGAACCGTGATATATTTTTGCCATATCATCCATCCCTTGCACCAACATAAACAAACTTGATGACCATTACATGTGCATTAATATGAAGCCCCTAGCCCTACCCCATACCACCTTTTGGCTATGACATCCTCCACAGTGCTTTCCACAAGATTTTGAATCTTGTGTGTTGGCATTTGTGCCCATCCAGTCAAAACAGCATTTGTGACTTCAGGCCCTGATGTTGGATGAGAAGGCCTGGCTTACAATCAACAACAGCTCAGCCCTGCTCTGTAAGTTTACATTGTCTACCTCTCTGTGGCTGAGCTGTTGTTGTTCCTAAAAGCTTCCATGTCACAATAATAGCAGTTACAGTTACTTACAGTTGACTGGGGCAGCTCTAGCAGGGCATAAATTTCACACTCTGACTGGCAAAGGTGGCATCCTATGACTGGCCACGTATAAAATCATTGGGAAGCTAGAAATAGTGTACCTTTCTGCTGAATTCCCCCACTCTGAGTAAATAACTATCACAGTCAATGTCAGATAAAGCTAAAAGGGTCTGCCTACTGTGCAGTGAGAAAACATAATTCCAAAAGCAAAGCAATGACCGTAATCGAGTGGCACAGATGACATCCTTTCACCTTTTATGTGTCAGGCATTAAACAGTATTAACACATAATCCCCAACTGTTACACAATGCAACATGAGACTATATTCACTCATGTCTTTCAAGTAGAAACCTGCCCGGCTCTCCACCACAACACCCCCCCACCCCCACACCGCCGTTTTTCTTTCTCTATCTCTCTTTTTCTTATCTCTTTCTCTCTCTCGCTTTTTCTTTCCCTATCTCTCTCTGGAGGCAGCAGCTCCAGAGCAGTCATATTTAATCAACATCTCGGCGGACAACACAGGGGCTCTCCAGTCCTCTGCCAAGGCTCTCAGCACTGTCACACTCAGGATAATTGTCTTAGATACCCTAATTCGCCAGTCGCTCTTCTTAAATGCAAAAGAAAAGAAGAGTGATTGACCTACATTGCTGTTGATCTGTGAATTATACATGATGTCACCACTTGATTATTTATTTCCCACGGCATAATTTGAGAGCTAAATGCTTACCTTCATAATTGTGCTTGCTTTTTTTTTCCCTTTCCGGATGCCAGCACACAAGGCTGAGGGGAGATGTTGCTGTCATGTCTCACATTTCATTAGTTTTGACAACAGAAGAGTCGTGGTATTAAATACGCTGAGGCACTTCCACAAGGCCTGTGTGGTTTTTCACTGCTGCTACACACATCCACTGAGAAGCCTGGTGATACAAGCGAGTTTAGAACACAACAAGGCAACTATGTTTGGATCTGGATGTCCCTTGGTACCACGCAAACACATTGTGGCATTTCCAGATATGTTGTTTGTTGGGTTTACATATATCACAGCTGTCACTTTTCCAAGCTTTTGATTAAAGGGCTTGACCAGCAGTGAGAAGGGAAACCACAGCATTGTTCACATCCGAGTGCCAACTGCATTTCGCTATGCAAACACGCCAGCTTGTCTCTGAAGGTTGGCCAGAGTTGAGTCAATAGCTAAAACATCCACAGACCACAACTCTTAGGAGCGAGATGGTGCTATGGAACATTGTCATTTTGGCTAGTTCTCCTCTGCATCAGCTTTGAAGACATCCAGCCCTATGGCCACCTACATTTAAAAAAGTGTTCTTGGCTTGGATGCAACACTTTAGGAGAAACCTTTAATTGGCACAGACCAACGGTTGAACAAAATGATGATATTTATCATAATCGTGCTAAATTATGCTACAACATGAGTAAGTATTTTCAGAACTGTATTTTAAAACCCACTGACCAATTAATGTTTCATAAAAAAATCTAGAATAATAAGCAAATAAATAAATATGGTCAGCCTAGTGCATTAGAATAAGTACAATAATTTACCCCTCAAAGTTCTTGATAGTAATGTTAAATATGACACTTTAAGTTGATATGATGTTTATTGCTAAATCTCCCTATACAGAACCATTCAAAAATGTGGAGGTTGTTTGAGCTCTTTAAGGTTTTACTCTTAGATTTCTCTAAGACATACAGGGGTTGGACAATGAGACTAAAACACCTGTCATTTTAGTGTGGGAGGTCTCATCGCTAAATTGGACCAGCCTGGTGGCCAATCTTCATTAATTGCACATTGCACCAGTAAGAGCAGAGTGCGTGACGCGTTCAGGTTAGCAGGGTAAGAGCATAGTTCTAGCTCAAAATTACTGCCAATGCAAACAACATTATGGTGTGAATTGACCTAGAGTTCAAAAGAGGACAGCATTGTTGGTGCACGTACCTTGCTGGCGCATCTTTGACCACAGCACAGCAAGTCTTTGTGGTATCAAGAGCAACGGTATCCAGGGTAAATGTTCAGCATATCCACCAAGAAGGACGAACCTCCACCCAGCATCACGTAGTGACCTGGCCAACTATCCTGCAAGAAGTAATGGCTTTAAGTCCGGATCACTCTGACCACTGTGCAGGACGCAGTATATGTCATTCCCAAGAAGAACTGAAGCTGTATTGGCCGCAAAAGGAGGCCCTACACCATACTAATAAATGATTGTGGTCTAAAACCAGGTGTTTCAGTTTCATTGTCCAACCCCTGTATGTCATGTGCAAAACGATTCTCAAATAATACAGTTCTTCTACAAAGACAACAGATGAAAAATTTTATTGGTTTTCGAAGCCAATGGATAGAAGTTAAACACAATGGGAAGCAGAGAGAGAATGGGATGGAATGGAAGTCTGCTTCTCTCCGCCACTGTTCGATTCTAAGAACTGCCGGCCTATGTTTTCAAAGGATCGTGTCTAGTACCTCTGGCAACAAGCTGGTACCTCCTCTGTGATTGCTGTCCTTTAGCATGCTCACACAAACCAGAACCTTCCAGGGGGAGGACGAGGGGAGTTCCAAGCAGGGATGCGCTGTCGTTTCCCAGAGTTTTGAAGTTGAGAGTTTCAAGGTCTTTCATCATTGCTTTTTTGGTTCTGGGATTGTTTTGGTCGGCACTGTGGAAAATGTTTATCTGGATGACAGAGGAACCATTTCTCTCTCTCTCTTTTTCTTTTCCTCTTTACCCGTTCCTCATTCATTCTCTTCTTCCTCTCTCTCTCTCATCTGAGGGGCTCCGTTTGCTATCTGGCTCAGGAATGAATTTGGAAGGCTTATCTCTGCTCTTTTCCCCAGCTGAGGCGTGGAGGATGTGTTAAGGCGTCTGCCTCCCGACAGGAAAGACGAGCTATATCTCTGCAGATAAGGCTGCGGCTGGCTTGAGAATTGTAACAAAGCAGACGGCTTGGATGCAGGTGAGTACACGTCAAGCGTACGTGCGTGGGCCTGCAGCCAAAGAATTGCAGGTAGGCAAAGGAAGGTTAAAGGCAATTATCTGCCCAAAACAAAGGAATTGTTCCCTTCACCAGATGGCAATGAACATCCAATGTCCAGCACAAAAAGCATATGTGTTGCTTTATTCGTTCCATACCTTCCTTAACTCGAGTGAACAAGGGATAAAAAAAAAAAAATGAAATGACATTCAATGATTTATTCACTTGCAGCATTAAAATGATGAGAGTCTGTACTGAGATGGGCAATTTGACCCTTTTTTGTTATTTAAGTGTAAATTTCCTACTGTACCTGGCTAGGAAAAGATGCTTAACTGTAGCTGGTTTAGTGATATATCTTTGTGCTTTAAAAGTCCACTAGTTACATGTGCCAAAATGGTCATTATTATTTTTACATAGTCATTTTCCTACCTTTCTTTGTCTTAAGGACTGATCCAGCTGCTCTGATTAGCTGTCCTAAATTGTGCCTCATTTAAAAAGCACCCAAAGATGAAAAACCTCCTAGAACTTCAGCATGAATGGGCAGAGCTGGAAGACTATAGGCTGAATAGGTGGACAGTTGAACTGGTACTTGTGACATCAGAAAAACATGGATTCAAAGGGGGGTGTTTATGCATCACAGTTTCTATATATGGACTTCATGGACTGGGAATATAAAATAAATGTTTTGAAAGCACGAGAAATGCAGTTTTTAATGATATGTGATTTGCCACTAGCGTGAGAAGCAATATCTGATGCTTATGGTTCTATGTCATACTGCCACATAAAGCACACTTACAATTACTAGATTATACATGATTTGGCCTTTTGTAATCCCAAACTGCACACATCTTATATCCATATATCTGACATCCATTACATCATAATGTATGTCTATATGACATACATGGCATTATCCAAGCAATTTGAATCAGTGAGAGTCAGGCCATGCTGCTGGCTCATAATTGGCCTGGCCGCACGGATGGCGCATGGCACGGCAGGGCAAAACTGCCTTTAGCACGTCTTCCTCTTCCCCTCAAACCAAAAGATGAGACAAGCCCCCAGCCTCCTCTCTGTAACCATGGCAACCGACAGGAGGCTGGACTCCGTACATCACAAGGGGGCTGTGTGGACCTCACAGCTCTACCTATACATATCTTCTTTCTCAGCCCACACACACACGTCTGCCGAGTGCAGCTGCCCATTTGTCCAAATCCACCGGGGCCCTCTCACCCTCGTCTCTTTTCAGTGCTCGTTTATTGTCAACTTCTATGCAAACAATAATAAACATAATGCATGACATGAGCTAATTGATTACTGACGCTGTCACATTCGTACAGAAGCTAAGTGAAAGAGCCAGGCAAGGAATTAAAGACTGGCTTTTGGAAACCACACAGAGAGAGTTAATGCTTGGTAACGTAAAGGTAGTAACTTATTTAGAGCTTCTTTTGTTACCAACAGTGTGTGAACCGTTTTAGCAAACAAATAGGAAGTTGTGGCGTGGGAGGCAAGGCTTCGGTGGTTTGTGCAGGAGACAAAGGCCCTATGAAAGCTTACCACGTTCCATTTTGGAGGGCCTCTTCAAGTTGGACATTAGCATTCTTGTGAGGATAACATGAGGGTCTGGCACTGACTTACAGCCAAATATGAAGCAGTTCCTACACAGACAGGAAAACAAATACCTTGCTATTCTGGGGCTGATGAGAGGATTGCATAAATGCTGAAATGAAGAGTAAAGAAAGAGAGAGCACAGGAGAGAGACATGCTGACAAACTGCAGATAAAGAGAAGGAAAAAGAGATATGAAAGCAGAAAGAGGAGAACAGGAGAGCATAGCAGGTGGAGTGAGAGAAACAAGACAGCAAGAAAACAAATAACTTGGGAAAGAAAGACAAAATGGAAGAAAGAGAGTAGACAAGAAAAATAAGAAAGAATGAAGGAAAAAGAGATATAGCAATAAGAAAAAGAAAGAAAGAAAGAAAGAGAACATGACAGGAGACAAAAAAAGAAAGATGAAGGAGAGAAAGAGAAAGAACAAACTGGTGAATGGGAGAAAGAAAAGGGACACAGAGAAGGACAGAGAGATACAGTAATATTAGAAATAATAAGGAACAGGAAAAAGAAATGGAAGGAGGAGAGAGGAAGAGAGCTACAGGGGTAGAGGAGAAAAGAGAAAGAGAACACAGAGTGAATGCATGAGGAACCTGTTGTTTAAAGGAGCTGATGTATTGAGCATGGCAGGCAGACTGAGGCATTGAGAAATGGCCATGGTGAGGGAGTCTGTCCTATGGAAATGTGTCATGAAGGCAATTCCATTAACATCTTAATAAAGGCTGCCAGGGCCCAGGAGAGCCTTGAGGCACCGGCTAGCGCTCGCGACCGGTGGCTTGGGCTAAAAAAGAAACAGAGGACTGCGCAGTTGCCCTGGCACCGCCTCGGCTTAGGAGCATTGTGGCGGCGTTTGTGTTTCTTTCTTTCCGTAAGACCGTTAGTCTTCCCAGAGGAATGGCCCCAGTGTGCACTCCCTCCATCATGGTCCACTAGTTCCCCTCTCTGCACTGTTTTTCATTTACTGTCTTCTCTTCCATCTGCCCAACTGCAGATCTAAACAAAAGCCTTTGTTTTGGCAAGCTGGCGGCTGCAGGGGAGAAGAGGAGAGGAGTGGGGCGAGCTGGGTTCAACAGTGGCCCTTGGACCAGACTGGGCACTGGCAGGCTGAATGAGTCTCCGTGGCACAAAAACTGTTCTCTCTGCCTCTTATCTCTTCATCCACCCCTATCTTTCCCTGGCTCTCTCTTTTAAGCCCTGCTCCATATTCTACGATAACAGCAGTCTTACAGTTTTATGGCATGTCACATTATAGGAGATGAGGCCAGTAAAATCTCGGCAAACTGTGCAACATCTTTTGTGTTCATGTGACAGGTACAATACAGATACTCAGAGTTGCCTGTAGTATGCCATGCCGTGGACCCTTTTTCTCTTTTTGAGAAGAACTTAAAAATGGTTATATCAGCACCTACTAAGCACCCCAAATCTCAAGGCCTCTGATTAGAATTCCTTAAACTAGGACATCATGGCAAACTCTTGCTTGCTACTACATACCACGCATATTACATTTATAGCTACTATAAAATTATGGTAGTTACTAGACAACGCACCTCTCTGATACCAGGAATCAGGCTGGCATCACCAGAAACGATGAAGGAAAAAAAATAGACTGTGGTCCATTCAAATCACAAATCTAGCCTGTAATAGCACACATGTTGTGTGACAGGATGTTGTTAGCTGTGTATTTCTTCCTGTGGGGAAAAAGAATACTCTTAAATGAAGTGCTACAGTTAAAGATAGCTAATTTAAAGCTTATTGGTGAGATACAGTGATACAATGTGGCATAGTGCCCCCTCTGAATAAATGAGGAGCTGGTTTCTGAATAACCATGTCTATAAGACAGTGAAGACTCTCGCCCTAAGACCTTTAAGTTTGGGGGTGGCCCTGTTCCAACAAGGGTGAGCAAGGATGAGAGAGTTTGGTGGAAGAAATTGACTGGCCTCTACAAAGTCCTGCCCTCAACCCCATGGAACACCTTTTGATTTAGCTCGGGGGGCCTTCGTGTCCAACATCAGGGTCTAACCAAACAAATGCAAACACATTCCTAAACCTTGTGGAAACCCTGCCTAGAAGAGTTGAAGCTGTTATATGTGCAAAGGCAGACAAGCGAATATTTTGGGCAATATAGTACACGAGTTGATGCGTTGGGAAATCTTTGGAAAATGAAAGAACAGCTCAGCAAGAATCTTTACTTTAAATTATTAATGTTATATTAAAATACAGTAAGAAAATTAGATTCTAAGTAAGTAATATTTTGGTCTGTTTATCATGAAGTTCTGACAATGGGAGTTACCATCTTCAAATTCTGAAAAAAGGAAAAGAGCAAGATATTTTCATCTTTAAAGAAAGAACAGACATCGTGAGTCCTGCTTAACTAAGCCTGATGCCTGCTCTTCTCAAACCACCTCCTAAGTTCGAATGCCTTCCACATCCTGTTTGAATGGCCCATTTTGCCTGTTGCATGACAGCTGAAACATGAGTTAGCTCTATGATGCGAGTTAGCTCTTTGAAACTTGCCACTGTGTCCTGAGTATGTTCCTGCCTCCAGCACCAAGCGTGTTCAACCAGCGCAGCTCAACAACAGCACTGTCATCTATGTTGGGTGCAATATAAGTGGTGCTAATGTATGATATCACATCACCGAGTACAGATGTGTGTAGGAATCCAACTGTCTTTCTCTGGTATGCATGAAGTAAATCAATAAATGAATTATAGGTTTTTAAGCCAGCGGTAAATGAGTTTTTGCCATCATGGGGTGGTGGGGCGGTGTCTGTTACCATGGCAACTCAGTTAACTGTCACAATATACCTACTTTTACTATCCTTCTCTGTCTGTCTGTTTCTCTTGCACTTTTATTCTGTGTAGATGCACAGCCCTGCCAGAGAAACACTGATACATGCACACATGCACAAACTTAATCACAGCCCTCCAGCAGGCATTGCTGACACACTCCTGGCAAACACGGCCCAAAGAATCAAAAGCATACAGGCAAGCCTCACACACACTTGTCCAGCTATCCATACTCCTTTGCCTGGCTTCCTGAGGCCCGCTCTCCACCACACACACTCCACCATCTCAACAGGCCGGCCTCTAAAAGGCAGTGCAGGGTCCGGACATGTATTGTAGAATTGGGTGCGGAGCGCACGCATTGATTTTTACCTTCTGCGCTATGTGTTGCTCATACTAAAGCAGCCCTATTTGACATTGTTGCAGCCCCCTGGCTATCAATCTGAAAAGGCCTGAATGAGACGCCAAGCCAGCGCACAGCACACAAGCACTCAAGATGATGAAGGCTGTGAAAGAGTGACTGGCCTTTTACTTACACGCAACTGCCTCTCCCACTGAGCTGTTCTCTAGTATAGAGTTTCCCCTTAACTCTTATTGCCGTAATGGTGTGTGAGTACACAAAGTAGTGGGGAAATGCCTACATCACTACAGAAAGGCAAATACATAGGACATTTTCCAATAACGTTATACAGCAGAGACAAACTGCAGCTATTGCCACGAGAACACCTACTACGGCAAACAGGGGACAAAGGAAATCATTCCCGGCCTTATAACTAATTATAACATAACTTTTACTGCGTTTGATATTAAGTTCTCCAACATACTTAAAAAAGGCAACTTAACCGGCACAACGTAACGGCATTTCATGACAATGTAAACATATGGTTTATCAGTGGTTTAACTACCAGCGATTCTGTTTGTGTTAGCCGATACTGCTTCTTCATTAAAACACTGTGTCCTGTCCTTTTTCCTCCAAACACAACATTAAACATTTGCGCTAAGAAGATCTGTTAATAGAACATTTTTGCAGAAGCAATTTGGAAGAGTCAAACCTTAGGTAAGCCGCAAAGGTTTATTTTGGACAGCAGTGGATTTCTTTGTGATGTTCTTCCATGAACACCTTTCCTGTTCAGTGTTTTAATAGTATTCTAATAGTGGGCACACACAGGAAAGGTTTGATTAACATTTGTAGAGTCTTCTGTAGGTCTTTTGTTGCTAAACGTAGGTTCTTTCTCACTACTTTCAGGGATAGTTGTTGTGCTCCTTTGGAGTAATCTTAACAGGACCAATGTGCACCCACATCTATAGTAATGCTAACCTGCGGCTCTGTAACATGTCTTCTGAGATCTTCTGTTCCCTTGGTTCACAATAATCTCTTCAATAATATTTCTCCTCACTGATATTTTTGCAACAAGTCTTATAAGATCCCAACTAGGCCTCTTGTGACAATGCAGAGTTTGAATTTACACACAATAAACTAATAACTGAATGTTTCTATGCTTGTGACAGCAGCGTTATGTTGTTATGCCACAGCTAGTCTTTAACTACTGCAGACAATAGCCCCTGCAGTCAATGAACTCAAAATGACCGCCACCTGCGCAGGGCTGACACCTCCCGACCCACAGTACGAAGCTGTAAATGTGTCAGCACCCACACTTTGCTGTGACCAGTCTGGACACTGGCACCTTCCAAGCGAGAGCCTGTCCACCAACTGCTCCTGATAATTAGCTGCACCGCAAAACACAGGCCTAATTAAGGTGTACTTTAGCTCTGGGGTCAGCACGGGCTCAAAGCTGAACGCATTGGTTGCAGTAAAGACAAATTATCACAGCACGATATTTACAACCTTCCGCAGCAATAAAGGCAAGCGCTGGTATAGAGGTGTGTCGTGAGGGCACCAATGGACCAAAGGACAGAATGTGGAAGAGTCACTTCTGCTTTTTTGTAACCACAGGGAACAGAATCTACTTACATGGCCAATCTGTTCCTACCTTCATCAATGTCACACACGGGCTGTTATCTGCACAGTGTTGTTCTGTGAACGGATAAACATGTAGACATGTTCGCGCACACACGAGTACATACACACTGAGTAGTCGTACAGAGTGAAGCAACTAAGGGTCAACGTGATAGAGATCTCTGCTGTGACAGCTGGACTGGTGAGAAGTCCAGATAAACAGCCCAGCCGTGAAGCCGTAAAGGAGGAGGCATGACCAGACGCATTAAAACAAACAAATGGCACAAGCACACACACACACACACACACAAGTATGTTTTTGTGCAGCATCAGGACGAGAGGGGACACATGTGATATACATCCCTAACTTTAGCATTGGTAACCAAAAAATGTGTAACACTTACTAACCCCCGCCCACCCCCAAAAAAGTGTGTGTGTCTGTCTGTCTGTCTGTGCGTGTGTGTGTTTGCGTGTGTGTATGTATGTGTGAGATCAGTGATACAGTGGGGGTGGGCACAGAAAACACAGCTACCCCCCCCCCAACACACACACACACACAAACCATTTTGTACTGTTCACTCATTAAGAAATAGGTCAAGGATTCTGGCTGCATAGCGACTTGTCAGAATCTCTCAGGCTAAACAGCGGCAAGCATGCCTCTGGGAGGGAGGGAGAGAAAGAAAGAGAAAGAGAGAGAGAGAGAAAGAGGGACAGAGGGAGAATGAGAAAGAGAAAGGGAGAGAAGGAGAGATACAAAGAGCAACGAGGAGGCAGGAGAGACAGAGTGGCAGAAGAAAGCGGAGGAGGAGAGAGAGTCAAAAAGAAAAGGGGTGAAGGTAGAAAGGTGGAGAAAGAGTTTGAGAGAGCAAGAGAGAGAGAGAAAGAGAGAGAGAGAGCATGTGAGGTGAGAATAAATGAGTCTGGGGTAGAAAGAATGAGCAAGTGAAATGGAATAGATAGAGCAGAGAAGGAAAGACATAGGGAGAGTCAGAGAGGAAGAACAGAGGAGAGAGACAGCAAGCAAGTGAAACAGAGAGAGGAGGAAGAGAATGAGTCAGAGAGTGAGACAGAGATCGAGAGAGTGTGAAAGAGAAAACAGTGATGTGTAAAAGAAAAGAGAAACACAGAGACAGACAGAGAGAGAGAGAGAGAGAGAGAGAGAGAGAGAGAGAGACAACCTTGGAAGGAGCTGGTGACACAGCATGTCACTAGAAGAAGCACTGGCTCATTCATGACCCACCAACCTTTCATGCGCTACCTTCAAAATGCATTCAGCTCACGAGCCTTAGGGAAGGTGGAGGGGGTGAGGCATTACGAGTCTGATGTCACAGTTTAGAATTCAGAGGGGTCACTAAGGACTCGCTCTGTCTGACCGTACTATTCGGGTCAGTAAGCTAACATTTTGAATGAGGGACTTAAAACTCGTAGGGAGGCGCTATTGAGCCATGCGGGCATGCTTCTGTGGAGGGGGGCTGAGGTTCTTGAGACCTTGGTAGAGGCAGATACCTTAAGCTTATTTATCCAGCGTCCTACAGCTGCTTAAATCCTGTGTGGACAGACAAGTTCCTCAGCGAAGGCACAGCCGCCTGCCTGATGAATAGTGGCAAAGATGAGCGATCGGACAGCAAATGTTTTAACAGCTTTGTGATGTGTCTTCACAGCTGCTGAGTCAAGTCGCACTCACGCAAAGCAGAAAGCAATGCTAGTGCTATGTCTGCTGGATTGAAACAAGCCGCTGGTGACTGTCCCGACCTGCCCACAAAATCAACCTGCTAAAGCAAGCACTTGACAGTAGTAGGAACAATGAGCACAGCACTCCCGGGGCCAGTCCATTCTAAACGCGTGGAAGTTCAGACGCTACAGCGAGGTCCACAAAACCTCCTTAAAACCATAATACCCCCCAATTACCCTTCAGGAAACATCCAATGTGGCCAACATAAGCAAATCAATACCATGCGCCTGGGCATGACAATTTCCCTCAACATTCAAATCCTTCTGAAGAGGCTCATGCTGTGAAGAGTGTCAGCAGGAGCTTTTACTTTGCTCCGCATGACTCGTGGATCATCATCTAGGGAAGTGCTAGGCACAGAGGATGATGGCTGTGTGTCCAGTGAAGTCCTCCCCTCTCAGCTTTGTCTAGTTAACCTTATTGACTGAGGACCGTGTGATGTAGAGACACTCAACAGTCTCTTTATCCTCCCATTGCCTCATCAAAGGGGAATAAAGCCACACAAAGGTCTGCGCTCGAAGCAGTATGTAATCCAACCCCGTTTAACTCACCACTAAGGGAAGTGAACGGCACTGTCTAAATTAAAACGAGCAAGTTCAGCCGCTTAACTCAGTAGTGAGGACGATTTACCAGCTCTCAACCATAGAAACTCAGTGTATGATACAAAAACCAGCCCTTAAACAATACACTCAAGGTCTGTCTCATTATTACATCCCCATTCAGACAGGACGCAGTGAACACTACACGGCACATTCTGTTACATAAACATACCAGTGTTTTCTGTTATGCCGTTATGCTTTTTTTAGTGAACGATTTCACAGAATATTAAACCTGCCGTCCCAAATGAAATGCATATCTGATTGTCTGTGAGTTGAGAACATGCAGTGTAGTCGTCTTAGCTGTTCTCCGAGGAGACAAGAGTGACTAAACTGGTTGTTGGTGAGTAAATATTGAGCTCTTGCTCTTTCAAGAGAGCACTTTTCATTTTGCCAGCATTTCCTTTGCTGTGAGGGGTCAAAATGAAAACTAAGATATTAGAAAGCAACACACTGAGGAAGCAGGAGATGATTATGTGGTTAAGACCGACTCATATGATGCTCTTTATTTGAAGCAGATGCTGGTTATTTTCATGCAAATGTTGGGCAATTTTCTGCTTAAAGCAGCACTCATTTTCCCTACAGCTCTAATACCGTGCTCGGCCGTGCTGTGTGAAGGAAAACCAAGATTTGCGAGTGCATCTGCTATTCCACAAACTACAGTTTAGATTAAGCGCTGGTTATAGCCATTAGGCATCATCATTACGCTAAGCAAAAAGACCTGAGCTACTTCTCTGACAGAATCCCAAAACACTACAGGCAGTGTGGTGAAGCTATAAGGCAAACACAACTTTTTTTGTAAGCTTGCCGTTAGTATATTGCACAGCTGGTATTTCCACTGCTTGTAATCACTAAAGATATGCAAAGTGATGCTCTCCTATTAAGTGTGCTCTGGAGGTAAAATCATGCCTCCTAAAAGCTCATAAATGGGAAAAACTGATCAACTATCAGCCTTGTGAAGCATCAGTCAATAGCCATTGTGCTCCGTTAATGTTAGTGCTGAGTTAACATCCAAGGTTGCACGACTATCTCTTCTCCTGCTGCTCTGAGGGCAAGTCTGAAAGCCTGGAGGAAATTCCTGCAAAGAGCTTGCACACCATCTCCATTATTCACATGCCTAAACTCTGGCTTTCATCATGTAGCACCCTCTCCCCTCCAACATACATCAACATACATCCAAAATGTATTAAAGCAATATAGGCTGCATTGGCTGGAGACTAGGGGGGTGAGATACACTAATGTTTATTATTCACTATTATTCATTCACTTATTTAATCAGCTCTGCCTCTGATATGTATCCCATACCCTCACCCATGTGGTCACCAGTCCTGAATCCAGCCCCAGCACAAATCTAACACACATTATCCCATGGATTAAGCAGGCTGATCTGCATCTGAATCGGATGTATGAACTCCTCGGGATAGCAGATCAGATCGGGAGGAGGGCTGGTGGCCACTGCTCTAGCTTATGATTTAGAACACCCTGCCTGACCATGGGGCTGTGAATTTATGACACTAAGGCAGTACAAAGCCACCACTGTATTTGCTGGTTAACACTGTTGGAGACCGCACACTGTTCCGCATCAGCAGTGCATAAACCGCACAGTGCTATCAGACGCATTCAGCCTGTCCTGGTCAAAACAGTCATATGACCCAGCTGTCAACTGTAGCTCATGCTGTCTGTGCGCTGTTCGCCGTGAAAACAGCTGAAGTTGCCGGATTTTCCTTTCCACCTTAAATGCTGCAGTAGTTGGCCTGTCGCGCTAAAAGGAGACGGAGTAGATGTGCTGCACCGGTTAAGGTGGAACGGTAAAGAAGAACAAGAACTTCAGCACATTAGTCTTAGCCACGTCTTTCTTTCAAACTCGCACACGCAAGCATCCCAACACTCACCTCAACAGGAGCGAGGTTCGCCGGGGACAGTAAAGTCAAGCCTCGGTGTGGATGCGCTCGTGTTCTTCGTGAGCGCGCGCTGAATCTCTCTCTCTCTCTCTTTTCTCTGTTTCTCTCTCTCTCACACACACTCTCTCTCTCCTCAGGGTGAATATATCCACATCGGGTAGAAAAGGGTCTCCTCCGAAGATGTCAGGGGGGTTTTAAGAACAGAGCCGCCTTTGCCCGTGCTTAGTCTCTCACAGCCACGCCGGTGGGCATCACTGAGTCTGTCACACAGCGGCTTTCAGCTGCACGTCCTGCTCCTCTGTTTCTGGCGATGCTTGTTCGCGAACAGCGGCCAGCTCCACGGCATTCCCTTAGTGGAGGAGGGAGTGTGTCCTCCTTCCACAACCGGCTCGACCTCGCTCCCTCTCAGGCTCGCTCGCTCGCTCACTGCGGACGTCCACACAACACACACCCTCTATCGTTTTCTCTCTCTCTCTCTCCCGCTCTCTGCTCGTTCACTTCTCCGACGGTTTCTCGCCGGACTGGCACGAGGTTAACAGGATCCTGACAGTGTACGACATCACTCTCTCTCTCTCTCTCTCTCTCTCTCTCTCTCTCTCTCTCTCTCTCTCTCTCTCTCTCTCGGGCACAGACTTTCTCCCTCTCACTCATGCACATGCTCTCTCTCTCTCTCTCACTCTCTCTCTCTCTCTCTCTCTCTCTCTCTCTCTCTCTCTCTCTCTCTCTCTCTCTTTCTGACACACACACACACGCGCGCGCGCGCACACACTCAGACAGACACACGTACACGGCGTTTAAAGCCACCCCCCTTCGGCCGCCCTTATTAGCATGTCGCATGTTTTAACCGTTTCGGCGCGAGGCCGAGCGTGCGCGTACGTAGCGGGGAACCCGCGGGAAAAAAAACAACTGAACGAACAATAAACGGTGGCATTTCATTCAAGAACAAACTTCAGATTAGAGGTGGAAACCATATAGTCGCCATGTGTATTGTTTCTCCACACCATCATCCCTGCAGGAAAAAACAGCAAGACCAGCACACATTGTGCATCAGATGCTGGTAGGCTGGTCAGCAGCAATGGAAGTTAATAAGCCGGTTAACAGCAAAACCAGCACACACTGTGCATCAGATGCTGGTATGATACTTGACCGTGCTGGGGTGTCCATTTACACCAGTACCAGACAAGCATAAACCAGCATAGGCAAGCAAGAAAGGAATGTTGGATGTTGTGCTGTTTTTTTATTGATGGGAACACTGGATCATGAACATAGTACAGGGAATCAAGTGTAACCATGTATTGATTGTATCGTCACTCATACTCTTTAGATACTGTTATCTCCACAGGACAAACCAGCACAGACATGAATACATTTCTTGCTGCCCTATACTAACATGGTGTTGGTTTGACTGGTCACCCCAGCACGGTCATGCTGGTTAACCAGTATAGCAGCATCCAAAACTTATTTCCAAAACAAACAAAACATTGTTCTGGTGAATGATTTTTGTCTAGCAGGAATGTATGCTCATTTTGTCTAATTAGTTACAAAAATGACTAAGCCTACGACTACTACATTTACCATATACACTTTTTTGTATACCATATGTACTGTATGTATACACTGTCATTACATGTACGTCTTATATAGGATTCTTTGGCCTGTAAAATGCACATTTTGCATCTGAATGCCCATATAACATATAAAATTTTTATTTAGTATATATCACAAAGATATAAAACATATAATTCTTCTTAATATGCAGAATAGGAAGGAACACCTTCTTTTTTAACCTTACTTTTTTACTTTTCTTCTCTTTCCCTACTCTTTCTCAGTTTTAAATCAAACTGACATTGCCACTCAGCAAAAACATCTTTCTGAAAACATTTTAGAGAGTAGCTTCAGAAAAAGCCCTGTGCATGTCACATTCTCTTCTGCAGAGTGACTTGACTACGTTTTACAGAGATATCTTTAACCATTTAACCACAGTACAACATCTTGAAACTCACACATGTTACATGAAACATCGCATTCTGGATAAAATATGTAGGAAGGGAAAGGCCTAATGCATGGGGAGAGTGTTTTTACAGGGTATATCACACACACAGAGTGAGAGAGAGAGAGAGAGAGAGAGAGAGAGTGAGAGAGACACACAGAGAGAGAAGGGGAGGGGGGGGGGGGTGCCCACTGTCAGCAATTCTGTTAGTGCAGTGCCATCTATGGGCAGAAAACTGGAATTACAGTATGTTACACAGTGGACTTCAGTTGATAGCCTTCTGGTTCTGTATTTTGTCCCTTTCTATTATAATGTCACACACTGTTATTAAACACATTTTTAAGCACATGTAAACATGTATTGATCTTCAATATGTATTGATCTGCAATGAATAGTTTGTGTACTTGCTTATAACTGTTTATTCTTTAACAGAGATGTACAGTATATATGTACTGTATATGGTAATAAAAACAGGCTGGTGGTTTTATCCATTGGCAAGAAAATATCTCAAAGTGTTTGGCAGAGCTAGCTGATATGGGTGGGCAATATAGCCATTTTTATACTAATCATGATAAATGACATATATGTTTTTTTTTGTGAACCTAGTTAATGTGAGTACTTAAATAACACAGACTAACTGTGTTTCATAACAAAGGAAGCATTGTTAAAGGTAATGTTTTTTATTTGGCAACTCTTTTTGTGCAGGGTCCTTATCGTGAAAACACCTAGGTGCAAAATACAGGGTGTCCCTAATATCTCAGAATTTTAGAGGGTCCATGAAACAAAATGCTTTTTGCCATTGTTTAGCTGCTTTACCCATAATTGTGATCTTTTTAACTAACTAGAGCTGCAGTTCAGTGCAGGATGGAACTGTAGCAGATTGGTTCACCCAGCTGATCCTTTACAGCCTATCAACTGTAATTATGCCCAAAATACCTCTAAAAACTTACAAGGTGCTGTTAAACAAGTTAGAAGCCAGTAAAGGCTGGAGTAGCCAACAACAAAGGCTCCCCCAAATGGTAAAAGTGTTTAATCATAGTGTTATATTTTAGCCATATTCAATCTTTACTAGATAGCAATATATAGCATTTTGTTGTCCATTCTGAATGTACATTTTACATAACAGAGAGTTTCATTTTTGTCTGTCTCCAACAATACGTCAATGAGTTTGATAACCTGGCTAGCATACTTAAGCCCAGTGTCCTTCTTTCTGTAGTAAAACCCATTTCAGAGTAGTATTTATCTTGTTTATTGAAAAGTTTCAGATTCAAGTTTGAGAACTTTCAAAACCACCAAAAGGTGCACTGCATCGACTCATCACAATTTTGGCAAGATGTACCGCATACCCACAATCCTGAAACTTGAAAGTGGAATTCTATGTACAACCAATAGATTGATTTTTTTTTCATTCTTCACATTAGCCTGAGCTCCCCATCCTTGCGCTCAAGACGAGAGTCAAAAACTCCCACATTGCGGGGGCCACTTATCCTGTGGTGCATCAGTAATTTAGAGTGGGAAGGGGGACTGATGGCAGTCATCAAAAGTATTGCAAAACTGCCAGAGGGACGGCGACATTGAGCAACCGGTATATAAGTACACTAAAAGCCTAAGCCTCTCTTAAAAGATGAAGTCAATACCTGGAGGGCGTCCATATTGAAGTTCTACTGCACTAACCCTCAAATGCATCTTAGTCATTCTCAAGTAATCAAATACAAGGTTCAATCCATTAGTCACCAGCCTCCCATTTGGAGGAAGCAGTAGGAGTAGACCTGATTAGAAAATAACTGAAATCAGTGACTCAGTAAACTTAGTGTGACTTTTAGGCAAAGAGTAGATGACTGCTTTAAAAGCACTCATGTAAAATGTTATTTTTATGCGAAGTTTATATCAGTTATGAACAATTCTTAGCAGCTACTGAAACAGGCAATTTTGTGATATTTTCAGGTTAAAACATGAAGTAGAATTATTAACAGAGTTTGAAGAAATATGTTTTGACATTATATCAATGTTGTGTGTGTATTGCTTTGCAGAGGTATTTACTTATATAGCATGCGAACCAGCTAACCCTGGCCTATCCTGTCTAGTAATACCACTTTGTACAAGAAGAGGTGACAGTGAGTCACTGTAGTGTCAAGTCTGTTACCAGTCCAACATGAGAGTATAAGAAAGTAGCACTGCCCCATTGTCTTATTCTGACTTGTTAATGTTGAAGGTACTGATCCTGGTTATATCGGGTAGCCAATAAAAGGAAGAGGAACGACTGAAAAAAAAGTTTGGCAGCAAACCAAGGAAGCGATATAGCCTGGGTAGTATTAAAACTAGAGCCTCTGAAGACATGCTTGGTGATTAAAGGTAGAAATAGATTTGCTGTTACCTATGCATATGCATGATGGCTGCCTCTCGTTTCCTCCGTCCGCTTTGTGCGTCGGTTGTGCATGTTCTAAAGTCAATGTGGTTGCAAAAACGTGCCAGTATTGTTAAATCATTTGTCAGTTTCATTACAGAAGTATATTTTAAAAGTAGATCGGGAAACAAATCCAGGACTGTTATGTCTGTGCATTGTAGAACCTGATGGGGGAGGAAGGAAGCCTCCAGTAACATGGATAGCACATGGGCAAGTATGTAAAAAGTTATGATCATGACGCAGCCGGTTGTCTATGTGAAGGCATGACCAAACCATATCTCTACCCTTAAGGGATGAAGTTGATGTTGAACTTGCAGTCTTTTTCTACCCTGGTAAGAAAACAGTTGTTAATCCTAACATTAAGAAGAGACTATATATTTCCTTGTTTCTTATAGTATGCAGAGGACAACTTCTGATGTGTTGTACTCCACTTCATAGCTTCATCTCTGGGCAGAAAACTGGAAGTTCAGACTTCATAGCTGTAAGACGATTAGTTACAAGTTGTAAGATAAATCTACAAAAAGAAAATTGTCGTGTTATGTTTTGTATAAACAGTAAACAGAACAAATAAATCTAGATGTAGTTCTGTATAACACCACTGATTCCCTAATCATGCAAAAACATGCCAACTCTGGATTTTGACAATGACCAAACCATATCTCTACCCTTCCCAACTGTCAAGGGTTCAATTTTCCCAGCTTTTGCAGAGGGCCATAATGGTGGAAGAATGTTAATTGGATGTTGACTTTTTGGATGTTGAACATCTTGTTGTTGAATTCCAGACTAGCCCAGGAACATCCGACAAAAGTCTACAAAGCTTCCTCCTGCTTTTCTCCACCCTTAATATACAACCTACACTGACAAAGCTCTCCTCTGATAATCATCTATTTTCCCCTGTAATGTTGGCACCAGGCCAGAGTTTGCATGACTTCATGCAGTTGTCAGTGCAAACATATAAACGCAGCAGCATTGCACTATTATTCAACTTAACATATGTATCCAAGGTTGACAGGTCTGAGTTAGCCTAGAATCCCTCACTGCCATCTAGACAAGACTTGAATGAATCATTTTGATTAGATTTTTCTAGTAACTGTTCTTTAAAAGGGTGGTACGTGGGGTCTAGTGGACAGCACCTCACACCAAGAAGGACCTGGGTCTTAGTCCACGCGGGGTACCCGGGATCCTTTCTGTGTGGAGTTTGCACATTCTCCCTGTGTCTGCATGGGTTTACTCCCACAGTCCAAAG
This sequence comes from Prochilodus magdalenae, assembly GCA_024036415.1. Classification (NCBI taxonomy): domain Eukaryota; kingdom Metazoa; phylum Chordata; class Actinopteri; order Characiformes; family Prochilodontidae; genus Prochilodus; species Prochilodus magdalenae. Next base: position 144,984 of record JAMWET010002973.1, on the reverse strand, counting down.
ACATGCAATCAGGTGAGTTGGAGATGCTGAATTGCCCCTAGATCTGTGTGATTGTGTATATCTGTGTGTTTGGCCTGTAATGGACTGGCAGCCTGTCCAGGGTGTTTCTTGCCTTCCGCGTGATAAGAGCAGGGTACTCCAAGACCCCTGCGACCCCCAAAGATAAAGCAGACTGAGTGAGTATTTCCTTAGAGGCAGTAGCTTTTCTGTGTGAAAAAATACTTGGAAACTTTTTAAATTTATTGTTGACAGTTGTTGATATTCAAAGAGCTTAATGGCTTTAAAAGCTGCCTTGCAAAAAATTAATTTACTATTTTATCATAAGCTACACTGGTCATTTTGGGTAGCAAATAAAATGGCTACATTTGCATTGTAAACATTCGGACTTCTGATTCCAGTAACTCATTTTGTAAGGTGTTCTGAATCAGCAAGTTTCTCTAGAATGCATACTTACCTCAAAACTGCGTTTGTGGGGTTATTATAATTATGCTAGACATTTTCAGTCAGTCAAAAACCTTCAGCACATACAGACACCATTACTCTGAAATAAAAGCTATTAAAACTGCTGTCAACATTGTTTGCATCTCAAACAGCCGCGTTGAGTCATTTGGATTGGTAGTGCGAATGTGCCCTCCAAAAAAGCCTAAATACGGATTAGGAGAGTGGAGTTAGAGGGTTGTGCAGCTGTGGACTTGAAAGCACACATGTTGGGCCTCTGCCACAGAGGGCCCTGATTCAAGGTTGGCTCGAGTGCCAGCGCTGGAACGAATGCTATAATTGGTACAATCCGTGAAACATTATCTCAGGCTGACCTTGGCTGAGATGGTACAATCTGAGCTTAATTACTGATGATTGTTCAACTCTGATAGGCAACGAAGGCGTCCAAATTGGGTTCAAGTTCCAGATGTTGAAAAAGAGAGATGCATGTGAAGTGTGTCAGCAGAGCAGGAGCTCGGATAAAATAAGTTCATGACTTCTCCACTGAGAGCTCAATTTACAGTTTAGAGTCATTCTAGAATGATGGAGCCATGTACATGTTTTGGGTGGTAATGATTTTATGGCTGTAGTACTGTTAATGTACTTCTTAACTGTGATTTGGAGTAAGCTCACTATAAAAAATGAGACCTTAAGTGAACTCATATTTTTTAATAGCATGGCCACTGTTTCAGCAGGTATTATTTGGATGGTGGATCATGGTAAGTACTACAGTGACACTAATGCGTGGGATAGGGTGGAAGTGTGTGTTGTGGTCGTATGAATAGATGACACACAGCAGCGGTCCTGAAGTTTATAAACTTCAGTGTCCACTAGCCAGAATATTCAGCCATGTCCTTGGGTCTGTATATCTCTGGGCCTGTGGACAGTATTCTGTGACCAGCATCCTGTGACCACTGATGGAGCCTGAAGGAGTACAGGCGGACCACACACTGTGAAGAACAAATGAGCTATCATCTCTAACTGTGCAAGGCAGAGGTGTCCAATTGAGTGGACATCAGTCGGCTGTTGGCTGGGTTGACCTGAAGCAAACTCGTTTTCCTAAAATCGACTCATCAAAGAATCATCAAAGACTAAAAAGTTCCTGCTTCCTGGAGCCCTATGATGTGACTCCTCTCCAACTCTTCCAACTGTGCAAATTGCTTTTGAACTCTTCTCTGAGGTACTCTTGCAAAGGATGATACCAACACAACAGAGTCAGAATGAAAAGCATGTGCAACAGGACGACATTCTATATAGACAGTCAGCCAATTAGGCATGTACTTGCCAATGTCACATTCGGGGCCAAGCGTGAAACCTGAATCATTCGCATGTTTCATGGTGTTAAACACAAAAGTATATTTTACCCTTACATATGAGAGAGGAAATATAATAATAACAGCAATATGATAATAATGCAAATTCAGTATTAATGTTAATATTCAGTCACAGGTTTTGTAACATTAGCCACACACAGTTGCATATTAACTACATATATATATATATATATATGCACAAATAATTACTCGACAAATTTTTGAGAAAACAGGTAGGTCCCAAAGACCTGAGTTTCCTTAAGGAGCAGTTCACCTTACTTTGTAAAGATGGGACAGCTGTTTTAGCAGTGCACTAATGCAGGCTGGGCATATGGTACTTGGCTGGGCAACATTCTTCTAATGGCAAATTCTGTACTAAACCATAACACATAAAACATCATAAATGACCCAGATTGTGCTGTGTGGGGGGAAAAGGTGTGCTACAAAACACCTGTGATCCCTCTAGAGAACGTGATGTAAAAGGGGTCGTGGTCCCTTGCTGGAGAAGATGCACTATCATGAAAGTGATCCTCTTAAAGGGCACATTTAGGGAACATTTTAGCAGTGCTCATGGAGTTATGGATTATCTGAAGTGCCTTTTGGAGATGGTTTGTCAACAGTGATGCAAAAGGTTCACAACTTACTTTTATTTTCCCACTCATGCACTTAGAACCGCAAAACTCCTGGGTATCTTAAAGTGGTGGTTCATCGTATAGTTTACCCCTTTGCTTGGATTTCTGAGCTTCTTTAATTTTAACTAGTAAAAACTTGTAATGAAAGCTGCACGGCTGCATGTCCCAAAGTATACCGAGTTGTTAAAGGCATGGTTTAAGGAAAGGTCTGGAAAAAAGCTATGGTGCTAACAAACATTATAGGACAACTGATACCTATCTCTTGACCTGCTCAAGTCATGTCCAAGTCCTCATTAAGGTTCTGCAGCTTTAACTTTGTTTAACTTTGTAAATTATAGGGACTGCCTTTAGTGACTGTCTTTAGCTCCACGGTGTGCAAAGTAAGTCGTACTGACAAGTGTGTGTTTAGAGGGAAGATTTTTACAGAATAGACAATAAGTCTAAAGAAGCAAAATCTGGACTCTGTGGTAATTGGAAAACTGTGGAAATTTAGACGTTTATAGATTATATATTTTTCAAACAATAACCCCTTTATGTAATGTCAAATACTTGTTTATATGTCCTACCACTTGTCTGTAGTCTTGAGGGATCTACAATTGAAGTACGTGCATATGTGATTTATACTTTTGGCCAAACTCTCCTTGATAGCTTATAGTTATAGTTAGCTCTTTTACCTTGGGTCCTGAAGTTCAAAGGCATCTTCTCCATGGCATTGTCCACCATTACCTGTGCCCCCAAAATACTGCATATTGCAAGTAACACTGCAAATCCCACAAGCACATGCAAAAGCAAATGCGGATGATGCTAAATTCCTGGGCCATAACTTAACAACATCTCCAACATCAAGCTCCTCCATGAAACCCCTAGGGACTCTAGTACAGCAAAGATGTGGCTGGGTGTGTGTGTGTGTGAACATGCAACATGCCTCACCAGCCAATTCCTGGGCTTGACATCTCTCCACTGTACGGGCATACAAAAGTGTGTGAGTCATCGCTCACACTGGTGACAGCTTTCCGTTGCCGTGACTCGTGCCGCATCTCCGCAGCTGCTCCCCGAGGATGAGCTGACAGGCCTTTCCCTAAAGCACCTTAATGGCAGTCTGTGGAACGCATTTGCAATCAGGAACAAGCACCTCCTTTTTGGCAAAAGGCTTAATTACCATTCAATGGTTTGGAAACACTTGGCTAGATGTATATTGTCCCATAATCTCAAAGTCATTCTGTTATAATGGCATATGGTTAAATGCTGGAAATTTCATTCGCCATAATTTCAGCTAATTTTTCTGCATAACTTGAGCCCAGCAGTCCTTTACATTGTATAAAACGCCATGATGTTCGGACCAAAATACATGCTCCAAAAATATATATATATCCATTTAAAGCAATTTATATATATATATATATATATATATATATATATATATATATATATATATATATATATATATATATATATATATATATATATATATGAGCCTTGGGAGTCTAGCACACTGCCACTGGTCCCTCCTTGGACCTGTATCAGTCGGTACTCACCACTGCAAGAGATTTTGACTTTTTGTATTTTTGTAATCTTTATATTTGCCCATTTCTCCCACATCTAGCATATTAAAAACTGATGACACTAGAGACATGACAATTGACACACAGTACAAAGACAAACAAAGATGGTAACGCAAGCAGAGCAATAAAAACAGTTTAATGTCCAACAGGTAGTATAAGGAAGAAATAAAGAATAAAGAGATAAGAAAATAAATAAATAATAGTAATAATGTATACACACATATATGATCCCCCATGACCATTTCAGAACCCTCCACCTCGCCATCCAAATCTCCTCCCCCAGCCTGCTTCCCATTACTGTAAGTCACAGACAGAGCCATTTTCTGTGGCAGTAATCATCATTGTAGAGCCCACTATGCTTTGGTGGGATGAGGATAACTAACCGTTGGTACAGTCTGCCTAGGGGAATAGACTTGGACCTGCCCTGAGAGGATGCCATCAATGGGAAGCCTTTGTTGCTTTTTTCGCTAAGTGAAATCAGGTTATATGAACTGCTCTGTTGACCTATGTTTGTCAGTAGGAGTCATTGATTCCACTCTTTCTGTGAGGGTAACGAAGGAGCTCTGTCTTGGCAGAGGATCCAGGGAGGATATAGGTTAGAGCAAATAGGAGAGGATGGGTGTGGAGGGGCAGCCCTCTAAAGATTCCAAACCACTCCCCACCCCTGCACGGCACTGGACACAGGGTTTGGGCCTCATACTATTATCTTGAACTGTAATGTGTATACATGTAAACATATATAAATAATATTATACCTATATCAATGAGGATAAGAAAAGATGTGAAGAAAATAAATCTAGTTTCTTTTGAATTGTAACTGATGTTTGTTCACAGACGAAATGCTCTGTTAATGGATTAGTCTACTATGTAACTTAGAGTTGTTTCTTTTTCCTTTAGCAGTCTTGGTTTTTTGAATAGTCAGTGCTATAAGCAAAAGAATTGTATCTCTTATTGGTGATTCATCCTTTGAGAGGTCTCCTAAGAGGCATAGGGAAGGTGACATTGAGATGGTGCTACCCCAGTACAGAGACATTTTTAAGTTGCTTTTTCCAAAAACTGGTGTGCAAATCCAAAGTGCATGGAAGTAATCAACATGTTTCTTAGTTATACAGGGGTTGGACAATGAAACTGAAACACCTGTCATTTTAGTGTGGGAGGTTTCATGGCTAAATTGGACCAGCCTGGTGGCCAATCTTCATTAATTGCATATTGCACCAGTAAGAGCAGAGTGTGAAGGTTCAGTTAGCAGGTAAGAGCACAGTTCTGCTCAAAATACTGCAATGCACACAACATTATGGGTGGCATACCAGAGTTCAAAAGAGGACAAATTGTTGGTCTTGCTGGCGCATCTGTGACCAAGACAGCAAGTCTGTGTGATGTATCAAGAGCCACGGTATTCAGGGTAATGTCAGCATACCGCCAAGAAGGACGAACCACATCCAACAGGATTAACTGTGGACGCAAGAGGAAGCTGTCTGAAAGGGATGTTCGGGTGCTAACCCGGATTGTATCCAAAAAACATAAAACCACGGCTGCCCAAATCACGGCAGAATTAAATGTGCACCTCAACTCTTCCTACACCATACACCATACTAATAAATGATTGTGTTCTAAAACCAGGTGTTTCAGTTTCATTGTCCAACCCCTGTACATTGGGTACACATACATACAAGTACCCTAAGTCCCATTTTTAACATTTTGTATTATGTCTTATGTGTCCTATGTATAATTATGTATTGAATTATATGTATATTTGTGTTCTTGTTCATTATGAAGATATTTTTACAGATCTAGTAGAGCACCAGTAGATGTTGTTGAAATGTATGTTGAAATACGGTTTTGCACTTATACTAACCATATCTTCTATGTATGAGCGCTGGGTTGGGGTTGCCAGGTAGCACACTTATGCTTTAAGTATGTCTGTGTATTGTTCTCTCTAGGTATCAGCAGTAGCCCTTTTGAGCAGCGTCTGAGCTCATTGCAAGTTTTGACTCTAACCTTCTTATACTAGCTGGGAAACATTATCTGACGGAACACTAAGCACGGTTGTAAGTCACTCTGGATAAGAGCATCTGCTAAATGCCGTAATTGCAAATGTACATCTTTGTCCAGAATACTGTGTCAGTTCTAATACCCAAATCTTTTACCCATTTATTGATTGGGATTGATATAGTTGAAATCAAAGTGTCTAGCAGAGCATATAGTGTCATTAGTGTTGGCTATAGCATTGGCCTGAAGGGCAATAAATTGCAAATCTATTGGAGACACCCCAAAAACTGTAGTTATAGAGTTAGGGCTCACTGTCCATCCACTTAGATGAGAAACTGTTTCAAAATGTTTTTGCCAAAAATGAGTTAGCAAGTTAGAGGACCAATACATATGGCCTAGTGTGACTGGACTGTGATAGCATTTTGGGCATTTAGAATTGGTCTTGGGATATATTTTTGCCAATTTAACATTTGAGTAGTGCAACCTATGGAGAGGCAGTGTGCATACATTTTCTCCTCTGAAAGCATAAATTCTACCATGCAACTTTGGGGATATGCATAGAGGGGGGAATAATATCCTGTATTAATTTATATTTTTTTGATACTGGCTCTTTTTAGATACACCGTGTATATAAAGGTCATCAAATAAATGTAACCCATTTCTATGCCATATTTTAAAAGCAGTTTAAAAATCGGTTTGATAAGGGGGAAAGAAGTGATTATTAGTTATGGGGTGAAAGACATTTGTTTGGTTAAAGCGAAAATGTTTCCTAAATTGAAACCATATCATGAGAGCTTTTAGTGACTGGATTTAAATTTTGGAGACTTGAACTAGTGGGTAAGGAACAATTTAAAAGGAGATAGGAGAAAGTTGTTAATTGGGCATGGGGCCTAACTGGGGCAAGTGCCATGGTAGCCCAGATTAGTCCCTGATTATGTTCATGCATTGTAATCCAATAGTTCAATTTAGAGATGTTAGCAGCCCAGTAGTAAAATAAAAAGATTTTTCTTAAAAGGCGGTTTGGAATTGCCCCAGATAAATGTTGTGATATAGCTGTTTAAGGTGCTAAACCAAGATTTAGTTAACAGAATCAGGAATAATCTGAAATAAATAAAAAATTCTTGGAAGTATTGTCATTTTGACTATATTTACTCAACCCGCTAATGTTATGGGACACACCGACCATTTTTCAAAATTAGTACACTCAAACATTGTTTTAAAAATGTGTTCATAAAGTTTTTTTTTTATAATAGTGTGACATTAATACCCAGATAGGTGAAGAATTGGTGTTCTATTTGAAAGGAGGTTCACTGTAATCAATCGATGCTGCCTGTTGATTTATGGGGAAAAGTAGACTCTTTGAGAAATCTAATTTGTAACCCGATAATCTTCCAAATTGGTGTAATGTATCTATAAGCTTCGCAAAGGATGGGTTAGATATGAACAGTAAAAGATCATCTGCACACAGCAGTACCTCATGTGTCAGTTTGTTTTCTGGTGACACCACCTATATTTAGGTGATTTCTTAATGCTATCGCTAGTGCTTCTACAGCTAAGTCGAATAGGAACGCTGAGAGACCACATCCCTGACAGGTCCTTCTATATAATGAGAAGCAGTCAGATCTAATAGAATTTGTGTGGCTGTTGGCGAGAAATACAGAATTTTAATCCATGTAATGGGCCAAACCCAAATTTGTTTAGTACCATGAACAGGTAATTCCATTCTACCTGGTCGAAAGCTTTCTCTGCATCGAGACAGCACAACAGAGCATATAATTTTGATTAAACTTTCTTGGAGCTGGTGATTTGGTTTATATGTTTGATAATGCTGTGTGGTGATGATAATTGGGGGTGGGTATAAGATAGTTGTGAAATATATTTATTTTAGCTTAGAGGGATTGCAGATGTGTTATATCTTTTTCTTTCCAAGACTTTCTTTCATGTATTGTCAAGTCAAGTCATGACGTTGTCATTCCATCCATGTACAAGTACACAATTAGGTTCTTCTAGGAACAAGGTGCAACATGGAACAACAGAGTACAAAGTGCTATTTGTTGTAGTACTTTAAAGAAATGCCATGTCTTTGCATTGGAGTTTGATATATCCTGCTCCAAATGTAATACTGTGTTAAAGTCTCCACCTGTTATTAAAGTTGAATTTGTTAAGTCAGACAATATTGTAAATAGGCCATGATATAAAACTGGGTCCATATATATTTGTATATTGTATATTTGCAATTGTAACCCTTATTGCTGTTAATTAAGGTTTGTATTAGAATATATCAGTTATTGTTTTTTTTCAGGATCAGTTGGACATTTTTATGTACCAAGATGGTGACTTTCTTTTTGAAATAAATAGAGGTTGAATATATATAGGTTAAATGAGTTTCCTACCTATGGTCAGTTTCTGAGAGTTTCTTGTAGAAGACAAATGTCTGCTTTCAACTTATGAAGATGGTTGATAATTTTAGTTCTTTTAGCTGGTGCATGAATGCCACGTACATTCCAGCTCAAGAATTTAATATTCTGAGTCTAAAGATAAAACCTCTAAGGGTCTATATAAGTTTCCATTGAGATACAGTCTGTCTACAGAGATTGTCACCTGTATTTTTTAATATGTTTCATACGAAACAGGACCTTTCTTCTTTCCTGAATCTCTTTCAGAAATTGGTCACTTAAATTAAATCTTGTGTCTTTAAGTTCTTTACCTTTGCTTTTAACAAGCTCGTTGTGTTTATAATGTTCAAATTTGGCGAGCATTGGTCTTGGATTTGTGATAAATTTTACGACCAATAGGATGAACATGATGAAAGGAAATCTTGTTTTACCTGGTTGCTCTGGGATATTTTGGTGCTTGCACATGAAGTTTTTAATGTTTTTTTCCAGATCCTCTTATTTTTCTCAGGTATTCCTGAAAATATTAAGTTGTCACGCATCCTACGGGATTGAACATTGAGTAATGTTTCTCATACAGTAGAATTTTGTTTCTTTATTTATGTTGTCCAGCTCCAACATTAGGGAGTTAACAGTGAACTTCATGTTGTCTGCATCATGACTGAGGTCCTTGAGTTCTAGACTTGTTTTTAAGTCTCCAATGTATTTATGAAGGACATCAATCACGGACAGATGAGTTTCCAGACGTGGTAGTTTGGTGTTCATTGACTGGAGCACACTAACCTTGATTTTGTCAAACTTGCTGCTAAATTTCCTTCGGGATCAATAAAGTATCTATCTATCTATCTATCTATCTATCTATCTATGATTAACAAAAATGTTTCCATCCACTGAAAGTTTCTTCCAGGAAAAGGAAAGTGTTTTTTTTTTTCTTTTGAGGCATTTAAGAGTGTAAAGCAGGGAAAGCTCCAATATGTGTTGTGCAGAGACTTCCTGGAATAGAGGTAGGGTCAAAGGGCATGATCAGTGGTTTAAAACAGAATGGGTAAGGTTTTTACAGATGTGCTGAGTTGATTTGCTGGGCGATCAAGTGACCAGGCGAATACAGGCCCGGGTGAGATGAAGGCATGTTCTGAGTAATGCAAGCTGATGGCCCGCAGCAGGGCCGCCACTCAACCATTTGGGGATCAAAGTGCTCGCCGGCCGTGATTTCATAGGAAGCTGGAAGGTTTCAAAGGGGTTCTCGCTCTGACGCTTTCTCCCTTTACCCTTCTCGTGTGTGTGAACATCACGAGGAGGGAGGCTTCCTGCAGGCCCAGTAGGGCTTCTGTTCCTGCTGTCCTCTCAGGCGTGCCACTGGACCTACAACACATAACAGCTCAAACGATCTCTCTCTCTATATATAGTAAGTATGTTTTATTTGAAGAACAATATATAATAAATGTTACTGAATTAGTTTATTTCTAATTACTTTGTCATGGCTGAAATTAGCTACATACATAAATAAATAAAACAAAAGAACTAAATAAAAAGCACTGAACTAAACACACTTTAAACTGTAATGCTCCAAATGCTTGAAGGGGGAAAAAATGCCACATAGTAGGGGACCATTTTCCTGCTGAGTGAAAAGATCTGAAAGTAGTTTATAAAACTTCCCCACTTCCCACAACCCATTACAAAATAAGAATGCGCAGAGCAAATAGCTAGTGCTGTGCTAACACTGGAATTGTCAAAGTCCTGAGCAGCATTCAAAGCCCATTGCACACACAGTCATTGTGTCTTTGACTTTTTTCTATAGGGACACCAAAGTACTGCCATGGTCAGCAGGAGCTCTGAGTTTCTAGATTAAAGTGGTCATTCTCAGCAGGGACAGGTGATTTAAGTCATCCACAAGGTTGCAGGCTGGCTGAGGTCTGCCCAAGGACTCTTGGATCAGGCTGTCTTGCTGTCTGAGTGGGCTTCCTTTTTGTCATCCTGGATGTTTGGTTTTGCAGTCTCCTAGCGATCTCACCCATGAGGGTGGGCAGTAAGGCAAAAATATGACATGACGATACTTAGAGACTTCCTGTGCTTTTGTAAGGGTATGCAAAACCTCACAAGTAGAATGGAAAGACTGCACCAGTAAATACTGCTGTAGTCTAAAAATCCAACCACTCTGAGTCAATGAGTAAAAGGATTAAAACAACTACGAACCAAAAGGTAAAAATAGATTAATTACAAAAGTGGTGTTTTAACAGGCTTATTAATTCTAGCAAGAAGCTCCAAATACCTGGACGGCACAATGGAAATTCAATCTCTGGTAATGGCACTTCCATCCTTGGCTGCGAATATAAAGGCTCATTTAAACTCCCTTTATATACACAAAATAAAATATTTCCATTTCAAACGTTGACACCATCACTACCGATATACTTTAGGCTGGCATATTTGTTAAGCAAGCTAGAGTGCAACAACTAACAACTAACATAGTGCCCTGGTAAATATAACCAACATCATTACACCATTGTGAATCTTTCTTCTGCATATCCCCACACTTCTGCATATCCCCATACTTCCAGTAGTACTGCTCTGTTTAAACTGTATCTGTAAGCTTTCAGAGGAAGTGCACAAGATTGGCAAAATGAATACGGAGTACAGACACAATGCTCCTTCCATATCTGCATTAACAGTATGCATAAATGAGCCTTAGGACCGCATATTTCTCCCTGCTCTAAGTGCATAGGATGGCCCTCCCTCTCCCTGTCACTAAGTACAACACTAGCCAATCTAGATAAGTGTTTGTGTGTTAAGCTGCCCATTAGTGGCTGTTTGGGAGGATGTTGTGGCTGACTTCATGTGTCTTAGAAGACGCTCATGCTAGCCTTCATCCTCCCAGCTTGGTAGCATCTTGTGATAGAAGGGAACCCGGATACCAGGTGGAATTGGTCTTCCCTAAACTGGAGGAGAAACTGACCAAAAGACCCTTCATTTTCATTGCAGGATGGTGTGTGTGAAAGGTCACATTGTCGAGTCAGGGTGTATATAGAGGTATTTGTATTTAAGATAACAATCCTGTAAAGCAGTAGCAATTAAAAAATTGGAAATACAGGGTCAGATTTCACAGGGTTTTTATTTTTTATTATTTCATACGTCTTAATGTAGTAATGTGACATACCCAGGCTTAATAAAAGGGTTCAGCTCAATTTTAGGTCTTTAGGAAAATCAACATTGGCAAAAAACGATGACAATAATAGATAATTCACTAATTTCACAGTTTGACTGTATTCCCTTTGAGTCAAGGCCAAAGTCATGAACATGAAAAGTATGGGGGAACCAAATCTACAGCAGGAAGGGATAGTGCCTTCTCCATACAGTGATTGACTCTTTACTGAGACTTTACATAGGATTTCTAACAAATGTAATGTTATGATGAATGATGTTATTGTTGGTTGATTGATTAGCTTTGGAAAATCAGCCCATTTGCACCATTGCTTGGATTCATATTATTTATAAGACTTTTTCGCTGGATATTATTGATTTCTACAATTACAATTCTAGCACAAAATGACATTTGGACTTTGATATTTGTTACCATTTCATTTCAAGTCAGAGATATAAGTTTATAACTTAGCTTTGATTTGTGTTGACTCAAGAAATGATGGGAACAATGATGGTTCCAAAAAGTTGGCCAACTTTACTCTGGCAACTGGAACATTTGTTCTCCCTTACCCACTCATACATATAAACACTCTTGTTGCCTGTCAATGCTTTCAGTAGCTGAAGGTTCCATTAGCCAACCCATGTCCACCACAGATGCACAGATGTTGGCCCCTTGCTACTGGGCCACCCAGAAGGGGTGATGGTGTGCGGTTAGAGCCACTGCCACAACATTGTAACAGAATCACAAACAGAGCTCTTTTCTTTTTCACCCTGCCACTCTGCAGAGGTGTGACTGAGAAAAAGGGAGAGAGGAAGAGAGGAGGGCAAACATCTAAAGATAAAAAGAAACAACAGTTATCAGTCTCCCACAAACACACAAGCCTTGTTGGAAAAGTGTGATAAAGGGTATGTGATAAAGGTCACAGGTACAAAGCCTCTTTGAAGAAACCTTAACTACCACCAACTGAACTCTATTATACGAGGGTACAAATCCATGTCCAGGGCCATAAAGGTCAACTTCTACAATGCATTGTCATGTCTGTGTTCGATCTTCGTCTAGACTGTTGCTCACCTTTGCATTATCAGTCCGGCGCCCTGAGAACATACATCATCCCTCTGAGCTGCTCCGATCATGGCTGATGGATCTCACGCAAAAGTAGAAGGTAGAAAACAGAGATTGAAATATCTGTCTTAATTTAACAGGACCTGGGGATTGTATATTAGGTTTGGTAAGGTTTTGGTTCTTCATAGTTTGTCTGCTGCTTTAAATGGATTCTGACATCTATAAGTTTTCATCATCTTTCCTTTGACTTTAAACAGCTTTTAACATGGCACTTGGGAGTCCCTCGTATTGTTGTAATGAATTCATAAGAGGCCAGAATTGCAAGGCCAGCAGAGAACAATGCATTAAGTAGTTTATTTATTTGTAATGTTGTTAAATGGCATTGATGGATTAATAAGTTTGTTTAAGAGTAATATGAAGATACTTTTAGGTAGGCCAGAATTAGTCTACACAGCTTGGCTTGGGTAGGATTTGTATGTCTACAGTCAGGATCAGGCAGGTTTTTTTCATGCTACAGGCAGGTTTAGACTGATATTGCAATGCGGGCTACTTTTGGGACTACTGTTTTTTTTTTTTTCAAAAGACATATTTTTCTTGAGCTATGGTCAGATAGCACAATAGAAATTTGTCAGGCTACAGTTGGGTTCAGACAGAATTTTGATTGCTTGGGCAGTGTTTGGTTTGGCTACATTTAGGTTTAAACATAGTTAAATAGGGCTTACAGTCAGGTTCAGACTAAATGTTGTAATGTTACAGTTAGACTCCCACTGAGTTTGGTCAGACAATGGACCTGTACAACACTAGCCAATCTAGGAAAGGGTTAGCGTGTTGAGCTGCTGTTGTATTAGTGGCTGTTTGAAAAGATGTAGTGGCTGACTTCATGTGTCTTAGAGCAGGGGTGCCCACACTTTTTTGACTTCAGCATTTTCCAGAGGACAGGTCACTATGATCTGCTGATGCCTATTCTCAAGCAGGCTTCCAAGGTTGATCTAAAATATGCACTGAAATATGTTTTCTTATGTTTAGATATATTTATATATATATTTTCTTCAGCCAGCAAGTTTCAAAATGGTCCACTAGAGGCTCAGGATCTCATCTGCAGTTTGCAGGGCTAAAATTTTGTGCAGTGCAGACACTTGCACAACGATGCAATTTTGAAGCTAGCACATTAGCTTCAGCTGTACCACCTAATGAGAAGCACATAAATGTTGCAAATTGGTTCAGGCTAACTAAAACCTTAAAAGCACGGCTCGAGGTCTGATAGGACAATTTGAATGTACTGTGCAATATTCAGCTTCATTCTAGACATCCCCTGCTTTTCCTGCTCCAATGATGTGTTGGGGAAGTTGCGTAGATCATGACACTGCAGCTTTGAGGATTTTTATGGAGCTGAGCATGGCAAACACACATTTGTCTTTGCTTTGTAACTCCAAATTAAGGTCATGGTTAGATCTATCATGAATGCCAAATCTAAGGGCCACTGCTTGTCATCCATCTGGACGTATTCTCTGAGGTTTAAGATGTGAAGAAACTTTTTAATGTCAGGTAAAAGATCCTGAAATCTTTGCAGAAATGTGCCTCTATTTAGCCATCTGACATCCGTATGTAGCCTGAGATCAGAACATTGCAGAGGTCCTGCCCGAATATAACAGGCATTTTTTGACACGTTCGCCACTTCGGGCATGATCGGGCATTTTTGAGCAAAATTCCCTACTGGTGAACTATACCGTGACAATTAAGGAGGTTGGAAATGTTTTATCCTCATTTGGCTATTAACCACACCAATGGTGAGGCACCATCAGTAGTGATGGACACAAGCTTAGACATTGGTAGCTGGGACACTGGCAGCTGGGTCAGCAAACTCCTTGAATGCATGAAGAATGTATGCATGCATGATGTATGTTCCTTTAAAGGTAAAACTGCAAGAAGCTCCTTTTTTAGATGTCATGTCATCAAATGCCATTCTAATAAAAAAGCACAACTGTGCTGTATTGATGACATCTGCTGACTCAACTGCAGTGAAAAGCACATGCAGTCATTTTTAAGCTGTTGCACTAAATCCTCGCCCATCACTGGCAGCACTGTGTAACTGTGCTTCTGGACAACTGTACAGCTATAATGGCTGACATTACATGTGTTTGGTTTTAAAATACAACAAGTCTGCTTCCTCGACTAAAGCCTCTTTGACCATCTTCCCATCCTGAAATGACTTGTTGTGTTTCACTATAGCATGACCAACCCGGACTGACGCTACGGTAGCAGCTTTTGCTTTCGAGCTGGGCTTTATGAAGATTGACTACTGGGCAGTTAACTGCGATTTCAGATCTTTTATGTTTTTTTCGGAGTTCACTTTTGGCTGGGAATTTGTCACTGTAGTTTCTGTGAAAAATCTGAAAGTCCCTGTCGGCGTTCCCCTTCTTTGGAAGTGCGATGACTACTTGGCAGATCAAGCAGATGCATTTAAAGTCCAACGCTGTAAAGAAATAGTCCTCCTCCCACTCTGTGGGGAAGTGGTAAGTTTTCGGTTTCTTGGTGCTAAACCTTGCACACATCTTCTGAGAGAGTCAGTGCAAGTTACAAAAGAAAAAGGCAAAAGCTGGCTACCAATAACTGAAAACTGGCTAACTTGCTAGACAGGCAAACCCACAGCAGTGTTTCTGGTGGACTAAGGAATAGCTATGGTAACTAGTAATAAACTAAGGAGCAGCAAGACAGTGGCCACATTTCAGATCAGGCAATCCCAGTGAGCTGCCTGCCAGCAGCGTCTGTAAAAAAAGTGAATTTTATAAGAAATTCTGTTTAAATGTTCATGGAACATGAACTGGCCTTCATCCTCCTGACTTGGTAGCATCTTGTGATGAAGGGGACCTAGCTGCAAGGTGGAACTGACCTTCCCTAAACTGTGGGTAGCACAGTGTTGTAGGGCTTACAGACAGGTTCAGACTAAACGTTGTGGGGCTACAGTCAACTACAATTAGATTTTGACCAATTTTTGTTAAACTACATTAGAGGTCAGGCAGAATTTTGTCAGGCATTTTGTAGGGCTGTAGTTGGGTACAGACAGAGTTTTGTTGGCCATGCAACAATCCAGTTTGGATGTAAAACCTGGGGCTATAGATTGCTATTGGTAGAATTTGGGTGGGATCATCTTCTCTGGCCATATTTGGGTTGGAATTCAAATTTGATGTCTGATAAATGGCTCTAATGAGAACATCTCAAACTGATGCCTTCTGGGGAACTTTTAAATTTCATCAAACAAAAACAGGACTTCTTCGTTCACAAAGTGCCGATCACCCATCAGGGACTAATCGGGGACTAATTACCAGCAGCTCCAACACATTTGGTGCCTGCGTATGTGTGCTTGTGTGTGTGCGTTTGTGTGCCAAGTGCTGAGCAGTGCTCATTGTGTTGAAGTGTTTATTACTATTTTGTCCTTGCTTGAAGGCATCTTGCTGACAGGGGGGTGGCAGGAATGAGCTGCAATCTCACACATCAAGTGTCCTGCACAAACACACACACACATGAGTGCACAGATGGCCCAACCTTCAACACGTCAGCACTCAGATCACAGTTACAGCCTTGCCATCAAATGTCTGCAGGAGAAATCAGGATTGATAACAACAACAACAACAAAAACAATTAAGCTCTCTTCGTTCTAAGACAGTAATATAAAGGCCTACAGTGATTCAATGAGGAACCGATTCAGATTACTTAATACATATACAGTGAGGAAAATAAGTATTTGAACACCCTGCGACTTTGCAAGTTTTCCCACTTAGAAATCATACAGGGGTCTGAAATTTTTATCTTAGGTGCATGTCCACTGTGAGAGAAAAAAAAAATCCAGAAATCACTATGTATGATTTTTTAATAATGTATTTGTGTGTTACTGCTGCAAATAAGTATTTGAACACCTGTGAAAATCAATGTTAATGTTTGGTACAGTAGCCTTTGTTTGCAATTACAGAGGTCCTGTAGTTTTTCACCAGGTCTGCACACACTGCAGCAGGATTTTGGCCCATTCCTCCACACAGATCTTCTCCAGATCAGCCAGGTTTCTGGGCTGTCACTGAGAAACACAGAGTTTGAGCTCCCTCCAAAGATTTTCTATAGGGTTTAGGTCTGGAGACTGGCTAGGCCACTCCAGAACCTTGATATGCTTCTTACAGAGCCACTCCTTGGTTATCCTGCCTGTGTGCTTTGGGTCATTGTCATGTTGGAAGACCCAGCCACGACCCATCTTCAATGCTCTAACTGAGGGAAGGAGGTTGTTCCCCAGAATCTCGCAATACATGGCCCCGGTCATCCTCTGCTTAATACAGTGCAGTCGTCCTGTCCCATGTGCAGAAAAAGACGGCGAGTGGAATTAAGACCATCTGACCACAGAACTTTCTCCCATGACTCCTCTGAATCATCCAAATGGTCATGGGCAAATTTAAGATGGGCCTGGACGTGTGCTGATTAAGCAGGGGAACCTTCCGTGCCATGCATGACTTTAAACTATGACGTCTTAGTGTATTACTCACAGTAACCTTGGAAACAGTGGTGCCGGCTCTCTTCAGGTGATTGACCAGCTCCTCCCGTGTAGTTCTGGGCTGATTCCTCACCCTTCTTAGGATCATTGATACACCACGAGGTGAGATCTTGCGTGGAGCCCCAGTCCGAGGGAGACTGACAGTCATGTTTAGCTTCTTCCATTTTCTAATAATTGCTCCAACAGTTGATCTTTTCTCACCAAGCTGCTTGGCATTTGCCCCGTAGCCCTTTCCAGCCTTGTGGAGGTCAACAATTTTGTCTCTGGTGTCTTTGGACAGCTCTTTGGTCTTAGCCATGTTAGTAGTTGGAGTCTTACTGATTGTGTGGGGTGGCCAGGTGTCTTTATGCAGCTAACGACCTCAAACAGGTGTTTCTAATTTAGAATAATAAGTGGAGTGGAGGTGGAGTTTTTAGAGGCGGACTAACAGGTCTTTGGAGACCAGAATTTTTGCTGATTGGCAGGTACTCAAATACTTATTTACAGCAGTAACACACAAATAAATTATTAAAAAATCATACATAGTAATTTCCGGATTAATTTTTTAGATTATGTCTCTTACAGTGGACATGCACCTAAGATGAACATTTCAGACCCCTGTATGATTACTAAGTGGGAGAACTTGCAAAGTTGCAGGGTGTTCAAATACTTATTTTCCTCACTGTAAGAATATACAAACTTTATACAAGTTAAAGGTGAATCTCTACATACATGTATCCTCATACACTTATGCGAGCTATGTTACAGGGTGTCTCAGAGATTTACATTAGCATATGCTTTATATAAGATATGGGAGAGCATGATACCTACCTAGACATGCATACATGCAAAGACAAAACCAGGATCTTATGGCCCCAGTGCAAAAAAGAATGGGCTCACCAGAGGAAAATTGCTTTCAACAGGTGCAAAAATAACAATGACCTTATTAGCAAAGAACACTGTATACATGCTTGTATTTAAACTCTGCAAACACAGAAGTAATATTCTTATTTCACTGTGACGTTGAAATGTCCATTGTAAAGGATTTTGTATTAAGGCAGTTAAAGCCAAGCTAGCTATTTGCAAATTAAACAAAGAAGCTGCTGGCATTTTCGAGCAAAAGACTGGCCACCCCAAAAGACCAGACCTCAGCTTCATGGAATGTGTTTGGGATTACTTTGACTGTGGGAAGCACTGCAGATTTCATTGATAACTCGAAAGCAAGCCTGCTGAAATGAATGGAAGCTGCAATGAAGTCAAAGGATAAAGACTTAAAAATTGACTTTTTATGTTATATGTTGTTATTAAAGCTTATTATCTGTGACATGTGTGTTTTCCTGATGTTAAAAAATGAATACACTGTAGCTAGTGGTCACTTTGACTTTAATTCAACTGATTAAAGAGCTTGATACCTGTAAATACACATGCCCTTGCAGTCCGTTTTGGCAACCAGACGTTTATCAGATGGAGAATTGTTATGTGGAAATCACGAGCTTATTCTTTATAATGCATTTGGTTTTAATTAGACACATTTCCATTCCTCAATGTTTTGCCGAATGAGCACAACTGGGGGAGGGCATGTCCCAGTGATTCTGCACAGCTCAGAGCAAATCAAACTCTCCGCTATTAAGCCACACTGCGTTGCTTAATAGGGTAATCTCCTGTTGATTTTGTCATTATGCCCCCTACAATCAGAAATGAGGCATAGTGCACAAGCAAGACGTGCTGCTTTGCAAATTAATGAGGAGCCCTGAATTTCTGTTCTCTGCACTGTTATCATGTCAAAGGAGAACAATCCCACTGTTTTAAAGCTCAATTCAGGACATCCTGGGCCTTGATTTCTTTTTCCGAGCTGCTAATGTTACAGCAGATGTGACATTATTCATGTTTGCTGGCTGGCTTAATAGGCAGCGGATGCTACCTACAAACGATGCCACTTTTGATTTGTTCATTCCGAGCAGCATTTAGAAGAGTCTTTATTGATCCAGGACTCAATTTAGATTCTCCGTTTAGATTTTCAATTGACCTTCGGCAACCCCGACAACAACAGCTTTATAGCCTGATGTGCTATATCAGATCAAATGCTCTCTTCCTAATACAATCTCCCAGCAAGCTCATTGCTTTGTTCAAGCTACAGATGATGATTTACATTTCATAGGTCAGTGCTGTAAAACTGAAAACAAATATTCCCTTAAAAAAAGCAGAAGGTCCACTGGTCGCAATGTTTCATTGTACAAAAAGCAATCTTCTGCTTTCTCGTCTTGCAGATAGATGAATAAAACAGAAAAGGAAGGGGGCCATGAAAGTTTAATCTTCCAATAGTGTCGACAGCAAGCTAGGGGCAGCCACGTTCAATAACAAATACTAGAAGCTTGACGGATACAGCATTTGACACCATCTCATAAACATACCCTAACCCTAGACAATGATTTTGGCACTAACCCAAAACTTTAAAATGTTAGTTTCTCACCTTAAATGCAGTAAATCAGCCAAGATTGGTGCTTGGTGCCAAAAAACTAAAGCAACAACATAAGTATTGTCAAGAGCTCAGCATTACCGTTTTTAGCTATGCTTCTTTTATTTCTATTACAGTTTGCCATATGGTGTCACCAAATGTGTCTTGGCTAAATTATTTAAATTAGCCCCACTTCATTCTATCAACCTCAAGTAGACCAGACACGTTCCACCAAAAATGATACCCAGCATTAGTCCATCACCCACCAATACAAATGCCAACAGACTTGTTTCATTCCCTAGCACATCTCCATGTCACTCTCCAGACTGAAAGCAGACGTTGGGGCTTTTACATTCACGATTACATGTCAAAGCTCTTGATCTTCAGGGGAGCGGAGGGAGCAAGGTGGACTTAGAAGGTGAGACTGATGAGGGCTTACCTCTGCTCACTCCTGCCTGACATTAACGCTTAAGTTTTTCCTCCGGTCCGAACACGTTGATACCTTAATCCCGCTTGGCCTTTTAAACCTGGCTTGGACCAAAGCCTATGTAGATAGCGGATGTAAATTCAGAGACAGCGGAATGAGGGATGGAGGGATAGAGTGGATCATGATGTGACATCGTCATTAGTGTCGCAATCAGCCATCACAGTGAAGAATAAGGTGAGGGGCAGGGGTCACAAAGGTGATTCGTGCTGCATTAAAATAACAAACAATATCGCTATTTTTTCTGCCTTGATGGTTTACTTATTTCATGTTTCGTGTTGCATGGTGTTATGCCAATAATATAGCAACTACTGTGTTTTATTCAAAGTAGCCTTGGCTAAAATGCTTCATTGGCAGGTCGTTTACATGTTTACAAATTACATCAAAATCTTTTGTTTCATAAATGAAACTCAGGAAGAACTCAATTCTTAATTCAGCACCAATCTGAATGTAGCCAATCACGCTGCTCTCATAATCATAGAGCTCTGTTTGCTGATGGGTTTATCAAAAAGACATTCGGTAGTCTATGCTTGTAGGAAGCATGCATTGATACCACTTTTTCCCATCTGATGCAGATACTATTGGTATATCTATTTAACCTAACTAGCTTATATGTCCTGATCTTTATCGTTCTTTCATTATTTTATTTAGGTATAGTCTTTGTTCATTCATTTATCATCTGCATGGGTTATCTCACACGGTCCAAAGACATATAGTCATGTGAATTGGAGATGCTAAATTCGGAGTCGCAGGGGGTGCTGGAGCTTATTCGTGTGCTCATTGGGTAGAAGGCAAGAAATTCCCTGGACAGGCCACCAGTACATCACAGGGCAGACACATAGATATACACAGTCACACACTCACATCTAAAGATAAATCTAGAATGTCCAATTTATCTGACAGCATGTCTTTGGACTGTGGGAAAAAAACGGAGCACCCGTAGACAACTCATGCGGGGTGAATATGCAAACTTCACACAAAAAGACCCTGGTCACTGGCCCTTCTTGCTGTAAACCTGTTGTGCCATTGTGCCACCCTACGTTCTAAGTTATTATACATACACAATAACTTTACTAAAATTTATGGTTGTGTTTAACAACACATGTATGTGGTCTAACTCGGACTGTAAGTAAGTACACAGCGGCAGATGAGTGATCACTGAAAGAAATTCTTTCTTTTTGGTGCAAATGTATGCCACCACTTTTACATTTTATGTGCACTTTAGAAATCATTTAATTGTGTCTGAAATAGTGCCTAGACTCCATTGTCGATACCAACACTGCAATCAGGTGCTGGTGCAGGTGAAAATCAACCAAACACAGTGGTGCCAATGCAAAAAAACATTTTTGTAAGTTATATTGTGGCCACAAAAATCTTATCTGGTTATTCTCCTTATGACATATTAATACCAAGAAGACCAAGAAGAGATCAATGCATTAGAGAGTGGAAATGGGTAGGTCAGGGGTTGTGGGTCATAAAAAAATAGCTCCAAAGGTAATTGTTCTCTAAATATCTTCCTGGAACAAAATTCTGAAATAAGGACGACATATTTGGTTTTAGGGGCGGATGTCATTGCAAACAACTGTGAAATCCATATTACACAATACACAGAACCATACGCTTTTCATAGTATAAATACAAGTGCTAACAGAAGCACAGTTGTGCCATAATCACATTCCTTTAAGCTTCATCCTCAGACCTGCTTAAGGGGGTGTAAGTGTGTGTGTGCACACTACTCTGCAGCTGTCTACCTCCTCTTAGTCTCTCCATGAAACTCTTCATTTAAATTTAAATTAGATTCATTCAAAGTTTCATTTTTTAATCATGCATTATTCAAGACCAAATCACTCTCAAGCACCAGCGAATGCCATCATGTAGGATAGCTTTTTGGACTATCATTACCTCTAAAAATAATATTAAAAATGTAAGACGTGTCTGACGATTTTCTCCAAAATTTTCCATGCTCTTGTCCTTTTTTCCCTGCACCATTACTCAGACATCAGGTTGGATGACTACTGTTTAATGTAACAGGGCAAATAAGCAAGTGACTATTTCCTTCACCTGAAAATACATACTGTACATATTTGAGATATCAACAACATCCAACACTGACAGACTGATTGGGAATGGTGGGCTCATCACGCTTTCCATAGAGGCCCATTCTGTCTTGTCAACTAACCAAACCCTATTGTTTCCTTTAACTTACAGCCACCAAGCAGCATGTACTCACTCGGGGCAGATCATTGTTATGTTTAATCCATAGTTATACTGACCCTCACTCCTCTGTGTGTTGTTTATGGACTCCTGTACCTCCCATAGCAACCACAGCCTAGCAACAACCCAGCAAAATGTTGGAACCATTTAAGTTTTCCTTCAGAAACCTTTTCCAGTTCCATGAAATAATCCATACACCTATGTACAGATGAGAATACAGTTTAAGGAATACTCCAACTAGGTTTTTCCTCCTAATCTGTATTCACAGCATCAATACTACATAGTTGTTTACCACAATGTTAAAAAAAAACTCATTCAGTAAAAACACACTTATTGAAGACTTCACAAACCAAGCTGACTAATGGCAGATGCTGCCAGGCAGTGAGACAGTGGCTTATGATGTTCATAATTTAATCATTTAAGGGGTCTATATGGCAGTTATAAAGCCAACGTTTTATAAAAGAGTATTTGCTTAGGTGTTGTGGTTTCTTCTTTGTCATCTTACAGACTTCAAATGTCCATGTTAAGGCTAAACCTAGAATGTGCAGGGACATACCGCCACCACCCTGCAGCCTCTCCACATGCCACCAGTCCTTCCATGTTCACTTCCTCTAAAGCATTGAAACAGAGAGACTGAATGCTGCTGCCATTAAAGTATTAACGTATTATTAAAGTATTAAAGCAATATGTTTCCCATGTCTCCTTCTTTGCCAAGACCTCACAGTATTCCTTGCTTTGCAAATTGCACTTTTGATGGCTATTGCTATAGACAGTTGTGCATTAAATATGTGCATGAAAGCTATTAACTGTACAGTTGGTCAAAATGTCTCCTCCACAGTTTAGACAATGCCTACTCCACCCACTAGCTTGGTCTCTACATCACACAGCTGGAAGAGAGAGTTCTAGCATATGCTTCTCCCAAGACATGTGAAGCAGTCACCTTATGTCTATGAACTGCTGCTAAATTCTTAGTTTCAGCTCACCTTCTCAAAGAGGAGCGGTAACTACCGATTCCAGCAACTCTAGCCAAAAGAAGCCGGTGCTGGCTAACATTGGATGGAGTGATGGGGGATTGAGTCTGGGTTTTGAATGATAGGATCAGTACTTAGATGTTTGTGACACTTAGTTAGCCGGAGTTCCCACTAGCAGTGGGAAGCTGCTAAAATGTTAAAATGTGTGTAAGTTTGCAGAACATGCATAGAAAATTAATTTTTCATTAATTCTTCGAGTCAACACTATTTGTAAATTAAGTAGTAAAGCTGTAAAATCAATTCTTTCATCAATGGAACTACTTTTTTAAGGAGGAATTTAAGGTAATGTGGCTGAAAAACCTTCCCATTTAGAAGTATTGGGGGTATGTGGGGGGGGGATGCCCTAGAGCCAACCAGCTATATCTTAAAATGACAGGTTATTTTTTTTAAAGACAAAAAAAAACACTTACATGAAACTCTAGCCAACATGATGTTCAAAGACAACCTCTAGCTCGCTCTATTCAGCCATCAAAGCTTTTTAACCACCTACCATGTCAGCACTCCTCCTAGCACCGCTAACATGTTGTCACGGATTGCTGTGGTCGGAGGAAATGTCAGGTGAGATGTATTTTTAACGGGGAAGTGTCCTCTCCAAAGTAAATATCACAGTCTGCAGAAAGTTAAGCTTGTGGTGGTTTTGTTATTCTTTTACCAGTTTTCCCTGTTATGTCTATACTTTCTCTCCATTAATAGCCGTTCTTTGTGATTGTTAATATTTCCATGTCTCAGGTTGGCCTCATGAGGAAACTAAATATACATTGGTTGCCTGTGTCAAAATTTACCATATCATCAAGGGGGCTAAGGGGGAGGTTCTCCAAGCTGCTTAGGGCCAATATGAAGCACAGAGAACCTTAGCACAGTGAAAATGTTTTTCCAGCATTTCATACATAGTATTCCAGCATTTACCAAACCTTGTCTTTATCTGCTGTATTTGTATTATATCATCAATAACATAAAAACCTGTACATGTTCAGGTGTACCTAGAAAAGAGCACAAAACCAATTGACTTTTAATTAAATTGACACCTTTAACTGAAGCTTGAACAGATGCTTTAGTACCTTTACAGACCGCTAGATTCTATAATAAGTCATTTCAGTAGTTCATTTCACAAGTTCTGGTTTTTATGGGGAAGGTCACCCACAAATAATAATCATACCATGCTGTCTTTTCCCTGGCTATGTCATTTATGGGAAATCCTAATCTTTCAAAACCAGATGCTGTCAAAAAAAGTCTACCTAGGACTGATCTGAGTTACTATACAGTCCAATCACATTCATGAAAATTCTTAATATGCATTTACAAATGCTGCCAAACTCACATCGTGCCTCTGACCAATACCTCGTTGGGAATGCACACAGGGATGCCATAGGTGCATGGTTTTGCCATTTATGATAAATCATATTCTCCTTAGGCTATAATGTTTCTTCCCTGGCTGCTCTAAATCTATACAATTTAGGAATGTTGTGTCTTTGACATGTCATCAGTGTGGCCCAGAATTATGACTTTCTAATAAATAATCACTAATTAAATCTAAATCTCAACATTCTGTACCACATACATATACAGTACACATGTGAGATTATGAGATTCCTAAATATTTGTTGAAGATTGTCATCTTTTACTCCTTCTTGTGACTTTTTAGACATGCAGTGTTGCAGCGGTCACATTCTAAGATTTGCCAAGTTTGTGACTCTGTGGTTGGCTGCTTTTTACTGCAAAAGCATTACGACACCAGGAAATATATCACATAGAGCTATGGCAAAAACTGCATTACCACAATACCATGGTCATGTGATGCCTACCGCAGGGCTAAGCTCATAATTCTTTTTTGTATTTAATGTTGTTGCTGCAAAAGTTGATATACCATCATTAATCACGGCTGGCATTGGTTTATTACCTCACAAATCTCTGTTAGTCTGCTGCAAAAGACTAGGCTGTAATGATAGCTAAGATCAGCTTATCTAAAAGGCTAACTGATGTTATACTGTGGGATTCTGCTCTCTCAATGTGGCTTAAAGGTAATGACAAAACTCTGAGTGACAATCTGTGATGCCCTTAGAAGTTGAACCAAGAGTCTCAACTCAGAACTCTCCAGACCTGAGAATTAAAAGCGTTTTTATGTGGTCTTGTTTTAGTGATCTTTATGACTAAAGGGCATTCAATTCTCCAAATGCTGCTCCAACAACCAGGGTTTTTAATTTGTGACATTACACTACACTTTAGAGATTCTACAGTCTGTTGTCCTGTTTTCTGCCATGGAAAATTAAAGACAGCTGTTATTTACACATAGAAACAGCACACTTGCATATAAATGAATCTAAAGTGAGAATAGCTTAGCAGGTTCATCATACAGGTGCATATAAGAGATCGCTCTCATATCATTTCACAGATAAGTAAAATTTAAATGTTTCTTGAAATGGTGCAAGAACCATATATAAACTCTACTGCAATCACTTGAGGAAGGGAGGTGTAGGTGCAAAACTGCAAACCCATTGGGATACTTTGCTCTTTCACCACAGTAAACAAAAATATGTACTGCCACAGGCACAGAATTAAATAAAAGGTGCATAATCAAAGTCAAAATTAAAGATGCGTAAACCTCTGGACCAACAGCATCACAAAACATCTTTTTTAAAAGGAAGATGTCATGTCCTACAACATTCTGAGACACATAAGCTGGATGCTGCTTTTACCATGCAGGCTCTTAGACTATGCATATTCATATATTTGTCTGAAGAGTTGCTGAACCTCATCTCCTTGGCAGACCAGGTTCTGGTTTCTGGCTCCCATTATCTTATAAACTTCTGCTATGATGCAAATGTACATGTTTAGAATATACTTAAACTTTCCACTTGTGAATGTATTTAGATACAATCAGTTTACTAGGCTAGATTATTTACTGTCTTACCCATGTTGTTCAGTCCATTAGAAATTATATTCAGAATGGCCTTAATTAAAAATAAAAAGCTAGTCTAATCTGACTAAGCTGCATACATGGACATGTTTTATTCCCATTAAGCTATTAGTTGGATAATTAATGGATTATGTGGCTGCATATTAACATGGCTATTGACCACAAATTAATGATTGATTATACTTGGTAAGTCATTATGATATGCCATTAGGTCTCACTTATTTAGAGGAATTCCCAAAATACAAAGATAGGCAACAAGCTTGGCTTTCCTATTCACCAGCCTTTTATCTGACTTTCCATTTCACATGCCCTAAATGGAACAGCAGTAATATGCACCAGATGGCATTTGGCTCATTCTACTTGAGATTTGGTCTTTTTGCTGTCCTGTTTTTCCTATAAGACAAATATTTCCTCTACAGTTACAGTTAAGGTGGAACAGAACAGTTTCAGTATAATCCAACTTCAACCTCATCTAAATTTGAGACAGTTTTGTAGTATTACATTGATCTCTAAGAAGAGGGCTCATCCAAAGCATTATTTTACCAGGCTCACTCAGACTGATCTACTTGATCTGTTTTGTAAAGTCAGCCTTTCAAACACCTCAGCTCTTTACACAGTGCATGCTACATTCACATACCATTCCAGAAGGACTGTCCAACCTAATTCCTTTAGTGAGTAATAACACTTGTTTTAGCACTTTTGTAGAATGCGGGTGACTAACCGGAAACCGCCACGTCAAATAGGTTGATATGGGGGCAGAGCTTTAAGTGTCTTATAAGACCACCGAATAGAAGTCAATGTAAACACATACAAGACTTCTGCTCCACCATGTTGGTGCCACTGCTATTTTTATTTATTTATCTATTTATTTATTTATTTAATACTTTTTTTACATATTCTTTAGGTTATTTGCACAAGTTATAAGACACACTAATTGACTAATGCATCTTTTTAAGTGTTCTAAGATAATTAGGCCCCATTCACCAAAGTTTCTTTTGTTGCTAAAGACAGTCTTAAGAAATGGTCGATATCAGAATCATGACGTGTTCTTCAGCCGCAAATCTTTTGTACCTTTAGACTCTTGGGTGTTTGCAGATTCTGTTTTTACATTAGAACACATCACAAATAAGATAACATCTGTGAGGCCAATTTAATTGATCTGATTAGCAACAGATGCTTTTATGATTTGAGATTTCAGACTTGGTTTTAAGAGAAACCTACAATTCTGGTGAGTGTTTCACAAATAAACATGCATCTCAGAGAGCAAAAGCAAGGACCCCCGTCCTGGAAACCTAATGGGTATTTACACATATGTATGTATGTATGTATGTATGTATGTATGTATGTATGTGTGAGTAAGAGAGAAAACTGGAAAAAGAATTAATATGCGGTGAAGAGATGTTGGGATGAATACGCATTATAGACCACAGTGACATTTGTCTCTGCCCGATGTGCTCAGAGCTCATGCCAATATAAAGGTTTTCCTGGCAGCTACTGCTTTATGATACAGCTCAGATTCTTCACTAGTGCTAACCTGAGCTTCACAGGCCTAAACAATTGTGTGCCTTCCTAGAAACAGATCTGTTAGAGCAGGTGTGAAAGCCATGACTGCAAAGCATTCACCACCGGGTCCATCAAGCCAAATCCACTTGGAAAGAAGAAAACAACGCAACTTGTAAAATTTCGTCCCGATTCAGCACTGTTGTGGTTTTAGTGCAGCTGTGAGTTTATCAGCCATTTCGTCTCTAACAGTGATCCAATAGTGCAGTCCAGAGTAACTCATCTAAACTCCAAACTCCATTGGGTGCTTGTGTTTACTGGCCTATTAAACATTTACGAAGCAGCCATGCTCAAAACAGGGCAGGAGCGGAGAAAAGCTGGATCAGCTGGGTGTCAGAGACAGTGCATACCTCCAAATCGCCTCCTCAGCAGTTAGCACTTAGTGGCCATTAGCAGGAAACAGGGAGAATGGCCCCTAATTGGCCTGTTAATTGCTGAGTAAATTCAAGTGGCAAGAGGCACAATCAGACGCTAATTGTGCTCAGAAATGCAGCTCCTGAAGTGTCCTGTCTCCATCTGACAGTGTCCCTGATGAGCAGATGGAGTTTGGACATTTAAACGACCCAGACGCAGTGCCCAAAGTGTTCTTCAGTTTGCATGAACAAGAAACCGTGTGTGGGTATTTGTCAGTCACGATGCAAAAATGATTTTGTTGCACCTTATCAGGATGTGAAGTCTTACAGTTTTGGAATGGTCTATTCCAAATAATGCAGTATGTGTGTGCATAAAAATGTAAGACGTCAAAACGTATAGCAAGCTCACCAATCAGGATACAGCACACACTTTGTTTTTAGCTTGTTTGACCTGGAGCTGGATTCTATCTAATGGAATCTTCAGAGTTTGCTGGTTATGATAAATTCAATAGACATCAGAGTCAGACTGAGCAATTATATTCTATTAAAAGACTGGTGGACCATAAGAGATACTAGAGTCGTTTTACCTACAATGAGTTGATTAAGACTCCTGTTAATAGGACATTAGAGCGATAATAAATCATGCTACTTTTATTGTCTATACATAAGCACATTTGAATGCAAATCCTTTAGTACTTTTACATTTACATTTACATTTATGGCATTTAGCAGACGCTCTTATCCAGAGCGACTTACAACCGTGCTTAGTGTTCTGTTGGATAATATTCCAGCTAGTATTGGAAGTATTAGAGCCTAAAACTCACCACGAGCTCAGACACTGCCCGAACAGGGGGCCAGTGCTGGTACCTAGAGATTAATATACAGACATAGAGCAAGTAAAGCATTACCTGGCAAAAAAAACCTGGCACTTTTACTCAAATGGAGGCCTAAAAGGAGCAACTTCTACTCTTACTGTAGAATTACCTCTACTGTAACTCAAGTACAGGGTTGGTTTGTGTACCTCATTCACCTCCTCTTGTTTTAGTAAATAGTAAATGACCTTACTCTAAGATTAATGGTTATACACAACTTCTCCTTGTGGTAAAAGAGCCTTTTGTTGTGTTATAGTCACCTGATTTATACCGGTGGACTTGTTGTAAACAGACACTGCCATTTCATTATTATTTACACAGCTTTGCTTTGATGCTTGACCAAAACGTAACCTTTTCACTAAGCAAAGTACTTTTGCCAAAGAGATTCAGATCATAGAAACACATTATCCTCGACTGCTTTAATATTACACATTCTACAATCCTTGAGAAGACAAAAACCCCAATCATGTCTAGGCAAGCATCTGCCCTCGGCTTGATTTGTTTGCAATTTTACCACTGTAATCAGAAGACGCTGAAGGCCGCACAGTTCCTCCAATCATTACATACCACTTACAGAAATGAATGCCATTCTAAGAGGGTCTGTGATTGCATACATTGTGTGGGCTGGCGCTGGCAAAAATATTCAGCTGAGTTTATTTTCTAAGTAGCACTAAGCCTCTCTACATTACGGCGACCGACTATTACCATGGTCCTGCAACGTGCATCAGAGACTTCACTAAATGCAATGGCAATCTCTCAGTTTAACAAGACTGCATGGTCAATTACTCTAAAAATGTGGAGTGAGCATTTTCAAATGGACCAAGCAATCCTGTTTAGGTGCAGGGAGCTGGCTAAGTTAGTTACAAGTGAGTAGTCCTTGCTGGTGGTAGTGCTGACACATCTTAAACCTGCTGACAAAAAAAAAAAAAAAGAGAGAGAGAGAAACTGTTGGCACCGAGCCCAAGGGAGAATCGGGGCAGAAATTCATCTAATGTAAATATGAAAGACAAACACCTCCTCATCCTATCACTCATGCATTTGCAACAGCTGACATTTCCCTGACATTTTAAGCCCGAGACAAACTAAACAAAATAGTTGCTGCGCATCACGTTAAATGCTGGCAAAGAAAGAGGCACGGCGGTGTGTAGTGGTGATTTTCCCCCTCGTCCATCTCAGTCCTATTGGGTGCGGAATATAAACAGTGAAGCACCTGTAAATGTCAGCGCTTCCCATGGTGGAAAATGGAGACGGTCATTACTCCTCACAGATTGACCATAAATGCTCTACGAGTGGATGAGCTCTCAGCTCAGCGAAACACTTTGACTTGAACTACTTCGTTGCATTTGGTATGAGAAACTGTTACTCTGTAGCAGCAATTGGTTCATAGAGCGAAAGGTTGAGTGAAATGTCAGGAGATGCCAACTTGTCAGGTTTCACTGTGAGGGCTGAACAATGCGATTGTATCATAAGAAACTTCAGATTTACACTACAACGGATGTTAAAAATAACCATTGCCTACAAGTTGTTTCAGGAACAGTTATTATAATCAGAGCTGAAACCTTGCCTTGACTTTGAATGGGAGACTGCTTTTGGGTACTGTGGCATCTTGGAATAGCTCTACAATAAAGCTGAATGGGTGAAAACTGAAGAACGTCTTGTGGTTAAATAGGCAAGCTGCAACACGGCTTGAGCAGAGATGAAATGCTCAATATACCTACATATTAATAGCACATCTAGTACAGTCCCAGCGCTAAAACAATTGCACAAGTCAGGCTAGTTTATCTCAAGGTGCTTGTGGTTGCTTTCAGGAGTCAGGAGAGAGTACTGCTCACTCCTGGGCCAAATATTAATTTCTTCGTCTTGGTAAATTATGATGATTTACCATTAGCTGAGGTCTAATGCAGCTGACTATTACCACATAGATCTCTGTAAAGGTGGTTCAACATAATTTGTGGTAAATTTATAAAACTGTTCTACTGGGAAAGATGCTGACAGATCTACTACAGTACAATAT
Organism: Prochilodus magdalenae; assembly: GCA_024036415.1. NCBI lineage: Eukaryota > Metazoa > Chordata > Actinopteri > Characiformes > Prochilodontidae > Prochilodus > Prochilodus magdalenae. The sequence continues at coordinate 114,007 of JAMWET010002973.1, read as the reverse complement.
TGAGAAATATCAAGATATGACCTTCAGAATTTGAAGTCCTGGATTAGAAGTCTATGTGACGTTTATCAGTTTTGTAAGGACTTTAGGATCTTTTTGTGACTTAAAAAAATCTTTCTATGTTTTTAAACACTAATTTTAATCTAAAAATCTAAACTATCAGTGTATTTTAGATTACTAAACAGTCTGCAAGTCTGCAATGATTTAGGTACACGGTTTACATAATACTAATGAACTGGGCTCAAGATCGGTGTGTTGCTAATGTAGCTAATGCAGTATTTGAATATTGAGATGATAAATGAATGGTCTCAGTCTTGTCTTGGTCCCAGCATCACTTGGACTCGGCATTGTCTCACGGGATAAGATGGGCTTGGATATTGTTCTAGAGACCAGATGAGTGTGATGCCTCCACCTGAGGACATTAAACACTGAATGAGAGAACTTTTTCCTTTTGTTATTAAATATCAGCAAAATCTTTACTCAAATAGAGTAAAATAGTTTAATTTTCACTGTATGGGTTGAAGAACTTAATGGAACGTCCAACACATGCCTATCATTGTGTGTGTGTGTGTGTGTGTGTGTGTGTATCTTAAAGCTTCCATCAGCCCTTCGTAGAGCAGACATGTTTATTTATTTATCCCTGACCCTCACAGTGGTCTATTCTACACCAGCTCCACCTCTCCAGCTAATGTGGTGTGAAACCAAATCCCTTAATTAATCCAGCTGCGTTCTCGCTCGCCATTAAACCAATTACAGTATTACTGGCCTGGGGGTCCCTGACCTGCTAATGTGGGTCACTAAGCTATACCCACAACTGCAGCATGAGCTTCTACAAGATGATTTCTTTTCACACCGGCCATGAGGGAATCTAACACATTTACACACACGCATACATGTGGACACACACACACACACACACACACACACACAAGCACACACACACACAAACACACACATGTACGCAAACACACACACACACACGCCCGCACACACAAACACATGAACACACAAACACGCACACACACTTACGCACATACATACGCACACACACATGCACGCACACACACACACACACCACAGTCCAAAATAGCCAAAACGTAATTTCACCTTAATTTTAACTTTAAATAGGCTATGCATAGTTAGACAACAGTGTTTGTGTTTGTGTACAACAGGGTCTGATCTGTGGAACAGGGTTATCATCAGGGTTGTAAAGCCTATACATTAAAGGTCAAATACCTGTAGGCAATAATCAGTTACGAGAGCTGACAATCCAATAAAACAACAAAAGAATATGCCATCTTTTTATGTTAATATGGGGTATAATGGGCTATAAAACGGTTTGTCCAGATACTGTTTTGTGCTGCAATCACCTTGAAATAAAGAACCCAGTCTTCCTTTGGTTCTCCCTTCGGTGCTCAAAAGAAATAATCAACTTCAACATATACTGTCAGAACCTAAAATAAATGGTGCCATGGTGATGCTACTGGTGTTCTAATTCAGCAGGCCAAACACAGGAAATGGAATTTCATTATGTAATAGGAAAACCTCAGTTTCCAAACACTAAATTTAAAACTTCATGTATGTTTATATAAACCCATCACAGAAATGTTGAACTGGCACTGTTTTTCTTACTATTTTCCCACCCGAATCCTGGCATTACTCTCAAAGGTGCCCCTTCTTGCACATGTGGATCCAGTTCCTAGTTCTCAGTGTTAGTTACCATCTAAAACAAACACAGACATACACACACACAGGCACACACGCACAGTAAGCCCACTTGTATTTTGAGAAGTCTGGCTGTGGGAGTTCTTCATGTTAATTGTTTTTCTTTCTCTTGACCTTGGCTAGTCCTGCTTTAGGCTCACTCCTTTGGGCTGCTTCTACTACAATAATGATAACAATAACAAAATATTAAATGTACATCAAATTTAACTGCAAGAACTGCATGTTCAAATTAAGCAAAAACACAAAAATACCAAATCAGACAGGTATAAGAGGGTGAGTTTATATGAAAAAGTAATGCCATCATATTATAGTCATATTCTTTGGAGTTCCCAAAACATGTACAGTGGCATAGACTGTACAGTTAAGTGTAGGTTTCAGTGTTCACTAGAGTAATAGTTTTAAAAATCAATACACCTAGGCAAAATATAGTCATCGTTGATTCATTACTTTTAAAATCTGTTTTGCACAATAGATTTGTTTTCTACATATATTCAGAATATATTTGTATAATATAATTGGGTGAAATATTTATTGGACTAAACACAAATATTGGACTAATTGTCATATAATAATAATAATGACAAAAATAATTACTACTACTACTACTACTACTACTACTACTACTACTACTACTACTAATAATAATAATAATTATTATTATTATTATTATTATTAGTTGTAGTAGTAGTAGTAGTAGTCAGGGAGAAAGAACCAGGGCCAAACGCAGAACGCAGAGCTAAAAGTCAGATGGGCTTTATTAAACAAGCAAGTAATTGAGCACAGCAACAACACACGAACAAACATAGAGGAAGAGACAAGATCGAAGTCAAAGGACAGACAGAGGTTAAAACCAGGGTAATCAGGCAGTGAGGTAACCAAAGTAGAAGGGCTAGACAAGAGAATGGTCAAATGAACAAAAGGGAAGTCGATAACCAGAGAGGAGACCAAAAAAGAAAGCCGACAAGGAATAAGCAAAAGAGGAGGTCAAAAACAAAGGGAGTCAAAAGCCAGAGTGAGGATATACAGGGTAGAAATGCTCAGCATCTCAAACTAGGTTTGGCAAAACTTCGCAAGATGTAAGTGTTTAAGAGAGGCATAAATACTGGCACTAAATTGGCTCCAACTGAAATAGAACTCTGGAGACTACAGCGGATATGATTGGGCGATTGGGAATGTGGGTGTGATGTCATCACGTGATGCCCTCTGGGAAGTTGAGTGTGGTGGGGCGGAAGAGCTGGGAAGAGCTGGGAAAACCCGGAAGCATGACAGCAGTAGTAGTATTTTAAACATACTGCTGATGTCAGAACAAAAACAATTTGTTTTATTTTTCACACAGTTTAAATATGCCAGTGGCTTTTACATCATGTAAATTCCATTCCAATTTTGTAACTTGTACTTAATATTAAAATGAAGACAGCAAACTTTTACTATATTTCATTTGTTACTAATTGTTGCAGATTTGATGCCGTTACTCGCACAGTGTCCCAAACCACACATAAGTACACTAAACGCCAAGTTTTAAAACAGAGCAATACTCATCAGAAGTGTAGGTGGGTAGGTAGGTATGGTACCTTGTGTGTTTAAGGACACAGAATGAAATCAGCCAATCAGAATAAGCCTGATCTGCTGCACCAGTTAAGATGGGGCGTATACTGTGAATACAGAGTGGGTGGATATGAAACTGTTCTGCTTCATATAAAAGTAAATTCTTAATATTTAACAGCTATGGCATTGTGTATAACCATGAGAATAATATAACCTGCAACATTGCTTAATGTTTTGGCTGTTGCTTGTAACACCGATGACTGGGACATTATGAACTTCAACAAGATGTGAAGCTAACTTAAAAGATGACAAGTTAACTTAAAAGAAAATTTGTACTGCTAAATAAAACAGCATGCTAGATTTTCTGTGCTTTATGTGTTACACGTACTTTCATTAGACTATCAGTGTATTTTAGATTACTAAACAGTCTGCAAGTCTACAATGATTTAGGTACACGGTTTATATAATACTAATGAACTGGGCTCAAGATAATTGTGTTGCTAATGTAGCTAATGCAGTATTTGAATATTGAGATGATAAATGAATGGTCTCAGTCTTGTCTTGGTCCCAGCATCACTTGGACTCGGCATTGTCTCACGGGATAAGATGGACTTGGATATTGTTCTAGAGACCAGATGAGTGTGATGTCTCCACCTGAGGTCATTAAACACTGAATGAGAGAACTTTATGTGTTACATGTGCTTCCATTCAAAGACTGGGTAATCAAATAAGGGGTGAAGTACATCAACAGAGAAAATGAAACATAAGCATCTGAAATTGTGGAACTTCCTTCCTGCAGTGTCTAGTTCCAACTGCAATGTCCAAGCAATCAGTGGATGGCAGACATCTTTACAGAGTCCTCATCCTTATAATTATTAAAGTTTAAATTGATATATATTTTAAATGAAAAAGGAAGCTGATAATCGTAATAATAAATAATGATAATTGACACATTTTAACATTTTGCACCCAGTAAATGCCAGATTGAATGCATCTTTGGAAAAAGGCTACAGATCTCAGTTCTGCCGATCACAATAAAATACTAACATTTAACAGACTGACTAAATAAAACATCGCAAATATTTGCAGTGAAGGCAGTAGAACATCTACTCTTGCTTCTTCCCATAGTGGAAAACTTATCAAATCAATCTACCTGATTCATGTGACATATTTCTCATTTTTAAAAAAAACACATTTTGAACAAAAGGTGATGAGATTGCGTGTATGGGCTCTGAATGCAATCCTGCCGTTAACACCCTGTTGTTACATGTACCTGTAATCTAATTTATGTCCTATTAACTGTGACAGAATGCAGTTATGTTTTTCTGTATCGTATTGGTAGAACACTGTTATACGTTAAGTGGAATTAAAATGTCTGATGTTACATCAAAAATCAGTGTTTTTAAAGTATATAACAGAAATAAACAACAAAGGTTTATAATATTTACCAACTGAAAGCACATGCCATCATTACAGCTAGCACGTAAGACATTCATTGGGTACTGACTAACTCACATGAGGTAATATATTGACTAACATGAATTAATACATTAATAATGTACTTAATACTTAATGTAAAGTATTAATGGAATTCTGAAATTCCATCATCAAAATGTCTCCTTTCATTTGAATATTTATGATGATAATGTCATATGTAATAAAAACTTTGGGTTACTTTAGAAAGGAATACAAAACAGAAGCATGTGTACCACGATCTCTTTTTAAACCCCACTCTATTCCTTTAGGATTCAACCCTGCTAATCCCAATCCAGCATCTGACAGTAATCAGTACTTAGTCTGCCTCAACTTTGCACAGCGAATAATGACTTAGTGTTAGTTTAACAGAAATTCCTCAGGAGCTAAAATGTACTTCAGCACCAGAATAATTCAGTGTCTGTCTTATGAATCTGGAACATAAACTAATTACCTGTCTCTTCTTCTGCCTCTTGCTCTATCTCTCCTTGATACTGTGATTGAAGATGGTTGGAGGAAAGCAGGGCTCATGCAAATACTCAGAGATGTACAGAAATTGCAATGCTGAAGGGATGCGGGGAAGGTCCCTGGGCCCTGAGGGCATGCCAAAAAGAAGAAGTGTGCCGCCTGGCAGAGCTAATAAGAGCCAAGCTTTGTCCAAGTCTCCTAAAAGGCTCATTTAACCCCAGTTCTCCCTCTGGAGAATGGCAATTTGATTTGCTGGATGGGTAATGTACTAGAGGAGGCCTTAATGAAATTTGTAGGCGGGCGTCGCAGAGTGGTGGGGGAGGGAGGACGGCAGAAATTGTTATTTTGAGACAAAACTCTGGAGGAGAATGGCGGTCTTTCATTTGAGACCCCATCGGTTGTGCCGGAGGATGGAGGGTGCCATGGAGGTCCTCTGATGGAGGTTTAACAAAAGGCAGTGGCCTGCGGCTTTATCTGGGTGCGCAGGAGGACTTTGTAAGCAGCTCTATAAGTAGAAAGTGAATAGCGGAGACCTCAGCGGGCCTAATTGAATTCCCCCAGCCACCAACTCATCTTCTGACCAGCTCCTTTTGTTACAACAGAGGTGCCATCTTTGCTTTTCACACAGCACCCACACGAAAAGAGAGTCTGATGGAGGCTCCAGTCTGATGGCACTGAATAAGAGAGATGGAGAAAGATAGATAGATAGAGAGAGACAGAACAAAAAAGGTGAGAAAGAGAGAGAGGTAAAGGTGGAAAGAAAGAACAAGAGATGGAAGGAAAGAGATAAAGAGCAGACGGAAAGATGGCCATATAAATAATAAGAGAAATAGAAAGAAGAAACAACGGATAGAGGAAGGGACTAAGAGAGAAAAAGAGGAAGACATATGGAGGGACAGAGAGAGATAAAAATGGGGAAGGAAAAAAGAGAGAGGGATGAAAATTAGGAAACACAGAAACTAAAAAGAAATGACGAAGAACAGAAGGGTACTCTCAGACAGGTTAGAGCGAGCGAGCGAGCGAAAGGAAGAAAAGCTGACAGATAGATAGGAGGGAGCCACAGATGGAGAACCAATGAAACCTCATCAGAATCCCCCTTTCTCCACATCCACTGCATTGATTGCTTCCTTTCTGAGATATCCTGAGAGTGAGTGAGTGTGGAACATGTGTGTGCTCTCAGAGTGGAGAGAGCAGCATGTGCTCAACCTTCACCGGCACAAGGTCACACTTGTAACCACAGCCAGTGGGAGAGGTTGCTGGTGGGTAAGTGGCGGGAGCCAAGGTCAAACAGCTGCTGATTATATACCCTTTCCAGACTACTGCATAGATTCTCATGCAGAAAAGTCTGCGCTTTTAAGGCACTTACCCGCGCTGAGACATGATCACGCATCTACGCACTTCACGCGGCAATGCACTCCATCAGAGCACAACCGGTCGCTGAGCAAAGACACTCGAATGGAAAAAAAAAGAAGCTGCGCGTTTTCCTCAGACCGACTGCAGCGCCATAAGAATCGTCAGAATCATCGGACTGTGAGAGAGGAGCCGGGCTTCAGAGACGCAGTTACATCCTGAAGACATGTAATCAGTATCTCAGTGCTTCTCATTTAACATGTTAAAGCACTGGAGTGGTTAATGACATGTGAGCCTCCGTCAACCAACCATGTCTCTCTCTCTCTCTCTCTCTCTCTCTCTCTCTCTCTCTTTCTATCTCTCTCTCTATCTCTCTTTTACTGTGTCATACCCTTTTTTCCTCTTCCATTATTGGCTAGTAGTAGAGTCTCACCTTTGCGGCAGGCAAGTGGAAGAAAGGCGGATGTGAAAGGTGCATATTACCTTGTTTTTCAGATGGTGGGCTTTAGAAACTGCTTACCTATCCATATTACAGGCTGACAGACAGAGCTGCTCAGATAGAGCCTGTTAACATACCACTGCTACTTCTACCACAGTTGGGCCAGGCTTAGCATCAGCACTTTCCCCAATTAAAGCCAGTCTCGCATTCTTATTCTCAGAATGGCTGCAGAAGGCTAAGAACGAGGGAAATACATCCCTCAACACATTCCCCTAAAGGTAGAGTGGAAAAACATTTCTTAAGAGATTGAGGGAATAAGGGAGAAACAGAGGAAAAGAGAGGGAGGGAGAGAAAGAGTGAAAATGAAAAGAAGAAGTAGAGAGAAATAGAGATAAAAGAAATAAGCAAGGTAGGGAGAGAGAGAGAAAGCACACAGAATAAAGAAAGAAAGAAAAAGAGAGATATTAAGAAATTGTGAGAGAGAAAGAGAGGGAGGGAAAGAGAAGGACAGACATATGGGGAGAGTGAAACGGTGATGGAAAAAACAGCAAGAAGGAAAGAGAGAGGAAAAAAGAAAAGCGGGAGAATTAAAAATAAAAAAGGGGATAAACAATGGGCAAAGAATTAGACAGAAAGAAAGAAAGAAAAAAAAAAAGAAAGAAAGAAAGAGTGACAAAGAAGAAGGAAGAGACAGAGGGGAAGAGAGACAGAGCGAGAGGAAAAGAGAGAGAGAGAGAGAGAGAGAGAGAGAGAGAGAGAGAGAGAGAGAGAGAGAGAGAGAGAGAGAGAGAGAGAGAGAGAGAGAGAGAGAGAGAGAGAGAGAATGTCAGTCCTGATGGTGTCATTCACATGTCTTATGAGTTCTATGGCAGGTGTGAGACTCTTGGGAGAATTCAGTATATCAGCCTGAACAGACTAAGGCACTCAGACTTACTCATCATCCAGTAAAAGTTCTGTCAGTGAAAAAGCAGAAGTTGAAGAATTCTGTTTTCATACATGAATAATCTACAATACTCCATCTTTCCTCTTCCCTTTCATCATACTCCTCTATCTGAAAGGTGGGTGTCATTGCACTTTGTTTGATTCCACAGTAATCCACCCATCACTCTAGAGCAGAACTTTCCCGGAACGTTAATTAACAGGGTAACCTTTAAAAGGACTGTGATAACTGCCTTCAGTATTATGAGCTACGATCTTGTGCTTCTGTCTCTCAGTCCTCAGTGGTATGAAATGTGTGCCAGACAGAGCCAAAAGACCAGGGGAAGGTGAGTAAACACTAAGCAGCAGACAGGAGTGAATGTAAGAGTGAAAAGGATGATCACAGTTAAGGTATTACTCACAGAATAAAACACAACTTGATCACACAGAATGATTACAAGCGTCCTTGCAGTTTCGCAAGTCTGCTCAGTCTTCGCATCTGACTAAATATTTATTTCTATTAATGCAATTTAACCATGATTTTATTAAGAAAATAAATCAACAATACACCCTTTAAATGCTCCTGCACACAGTCTTGCACATTCACAGCTACTGAGTCACAAGTCGCTGAGGCTAAAACCCTAATGCTTGTCAGTCACCACTGATGACAGCCCATCTTTAGCCTGCAATGAATCAAGGATGAGAATAATGAGCTTTCAGCTGAACAAGAAGGCGGAGGAAAGGAAAGCGAGAGAGAGAGAGACAAAGAAAGAATAAGTGGCACACAGAAATAAAAGAGGTACTAAGAAATTGGATGAGAAGCAAGAAAAGGAGAAAAGGACCACAAATTGGCAGAGAGAACAGGATAGATACTAGAAAAGGGATGTTTTCAGTGCCACATAGAGCTGATAAACTCTATGATCCTTCAGCCATTACACAGAATCTGCTTGGCATTAGTGCTGCTCAGAGTCACAGTGTTTTACAAATATCCGACATAGCTCCAAAGATATCCAGACATCAGTTCTACATTCACAACTCAATGAACTCAAATGCAGTGCAGTCAGCATAGACAGACTTTGTTACTTCAAGCTAAAGTCCAGTTGTTGATGAAACAAAACTGAAACATCTCAGTTTAATTGGGCTCCATTGGTTCATTCACTGAGATTATCTTAATTTATAATTCACTGATTACATTCTATTATAACCATTATTTTTTCTCCATTTTACATAAAACAGTTACTTAAACAGGACACAAATCATTTGTTGTTGACATGGTTTCAGTAAGACAACCCAAGAGGCTCATTAGTACTTAGTACTGAACATGCACCCATTGCTGAAACATTTAACAGCACCATAGAAAAGCACTGCTAATTGGATGGGATGTTCTTCAGCAGCCATACAGGGGGGATTCGCATCAGCTAGAGGGGTATAAAGCATTGCAGCACATGAAAATGGTCTCCACATTTTTGGACATTTATTTATGTATTGCATGATAACTAACATGGTTGCATACAATAGCATGGTTGCATAGCAGTACCATATCTGTAAAGACACAGAGACTGGCACTTGAACACACTAACCTTTACTTTAGCTGGTGCCCTGCTGAGTAATGTGGGTTGACAAGCAGCAACAACAATGTTTATGGCAAATTCCATAATTCCAGTATGCTGCAGGAAAATGGATATGGATAGTGCAGGATAGTGGATGATATAGCAGTCGGTTATCCTGCCTAAGGTACAGTATTGGTTTCACCAGTATGCCACCATACGCCATATAACACAATGTACACACAGTACATAACCCTGGTTACAGTCACTTACAATCTAATGTTAATGTTAGTCCAGGTTGCTACTAAGGGAACAAACAGTAGAAATGTGTGTTGAAAGGAGATGTTAATGGAAGCGTACGTTTTTTAAATGAGTGTAATGTATGTATACACATATGAAACAAATGGTTTGGATGTGAAACAGCATTCAGCACTGTTTACCCTGAGCCAGATTCCTATTACTGATTGTACAACAGCAAATGCTAAGATAACAGACCAAATATTGCCCACCACTGGCACTAAATTTCAGCCCATCCAGGGTCATCAAACACGTAGCCACACATGGCCAGTCTCCATTCCACTGCAACTGGGTTTCTCTTGGCCGGTAATGAAGGCATGTCAAGGGAAAACAGCTCCAGGGTGGCCATCTCATTCTGAATAACAATACACACAGAAGTATGCATGGCTCGCCTAATAGCACATCCCTGCTGTCCTGGCTTCGGAAGCAAGGCCGCCATTGGGTGACATTTATTTTTTCCTCTCCCTCCATGGGTGGGGAGCCGTGTCGGTAAAGCATGCGAGAAATTGCATGTCTGGGATCGCACGTTTTTCGGTCCTTGGGTAGAGTTTCCTTCTTAATCAAAAAGCTCATTATGGCTCGAGCAGGTTGCCATCTTTTATGTCCTGGAGAAATAAAGCATAGCAGCCACTGAGAGCTGCTGTATTCGCCCTAAAGAGAAGGGGTGAATGAAGGAGACAGCGAAGCTAAAAAGGACTTCCAGAATTCCTCATTTTTATTATTTTTATTCTAGCTTTTGGAAATTAGAACACAGTTGCTTGATTCCTCTCACATTTTGGAATTATGCAGGCAATGAATCTAGTGTGCTAGGCCTCCAGCTCTTAAAGTCCAATAGGCGAGCTCGTTTATCTATATCTACCTGAACAGCACAAACAAATTTCAGAATTGTACAAGTATAGCTTTGAACATTTCAACAATTTCACCTTTTTGTTACCATTTAACTACCATTTAAAAATGAATCAAAGTAGCAGCATAATATGTGCACTGATGCACTGTAGGATGAACTCAGGATGCATTGTTTATTATGTCTTTGCATCAGTAAAAATCTGACTTATTAGTTGAGGCTCATTACTCTTTATTACTAAAGAATGTGCCCAATCATTTTTGACCAATTATTTTATATCCAGATTGATTCCTCCTCTCTAAACCGTTTCCTATGTGCACTCTCTTATCTACACTGAAGTCACCAATTCACAGCAAGTCTAACAAGGCATGTTCACATGGCAATTTGACACGATGCATGATGCTGCTATAAGTACATAGGCAGCACCTGCCAGCATGGTTTAAGTGAGGAGAAATCTGCCTTTCCACCTCCTTCAATTCTAGCCCCATTTATAACCGTAACAAAAAGACTGATGAGCCCAGTATGTAGTATTCAACTTTTTTTACACAGTGCTGACTAGCAGCGCTACTCATTCTCAGGCCTTAACAGACACCATCACTTTATTTATCTGTAAAGACATCCAGCTTTATTGTTATATAGAGAATGTTACAGGGCTGGGTTTATCTTTTGGCAGAGACATTTGCATATGCACTACAAAAGCCAAGTGTTTTTTAGAAGAACACTACTAGAAAAACAAATATGTGAAGTACAATGGCACTTTTTTGGTTCATTTATGATTTGCTGTCTGCTTAGAAAAGCCAAATAACCGAGAAGAACCAATAACCATTTCTTAAAGACTTGGGACAAAAGTAACCATTGACCTTAATATTCTTTCTGTTAGCCAGTAAGAGATTTACTTGCAATAGGAATTCAACTCAGTGTACTATAAAAGAAGCCATAATGGTCCAAATGTGGGCTATTGTCTGGGAGCAGTCACCATACAAAGCATGGAGACTACTCACAGCCACCTGGAACAATATGTGTGAGAGAAAATGACTCTAATTGCGGCATATGCCTCCATCGTGACAGATAAATTAGCTACTGTCTGCATGCTGAGCTAAGAAGCCTCCCTTTTTAGACTGCAACAGCGTGACAAAATGCTCTCTGTTTGTCGTTTTATTCTGTGTGGCAAATCACAGCACTGAACCCATGTTGACCAAAGCACAGATGGAAGATGATGTCAGGGAAATGTTTCACAGTTCTCTGATGAACTGTAAATGTTGCTACCCTTTCAGGTATGCAGATATCTTTGATCTTTGGTGCAGCATTAATGAATATTATCTGGTAACATCTCTCTACTCTAAAGAGGAACATTTTGCTTGTAGGTCCTTGCTTTTACAAAAATATAACTTACCATTTTAAAATAGAAAAATGAAAGACGTCACATTCTTTGTTTTTCCACATCCAGATGCACATAAATGTGAACATTTGACCAGTTTTCAAGCAGCTGGCTTTAAATTGACTTCACAGAGGTTGGGCGAACAAAAGGACACCGGTTTGTTCCAACCATGTTGAAAAGCTGCAGATGGCTTCCGTATTGATATATTTTGTGCATAGGATGCTGCTGGAAGGAACGGAGCCTTGGCGCTCGTCCGTTTGTTTCCTTCTGGTCAACAAAGAATGCCAACAGCCAAACCCAGTTGTAGCATCAAGCCAGTCGTGAGCTGTGTTCTAAATGGTCCCCTAATCACTATTTCACTGTTAAAAAAAAAGATAGTGTACATAAGTAGTCTTCTGCTTTCCAAAGCCACAGACAATGTAAATGCACCCTTTAAAACCAACAATGATCCAATAGATCCAATTAAGTTTTTCCCCAAAATATAACTATAAATATAACAAAATATAACATTTTAAAAGAAAGAAATGAAAAGGCTGCAGTGCAGACCAGGTGTATGGATTAAATACCAATAAAAAAATTAAAATAATTAGAATATAGTGCAATTATATTCTGTAAAGGATGGTAACGAAGATGCACACTTGGGGGAGCATCATTAAAATGAAAGAAGCTTTTCCATTGCTGCTGACCTGCATATCAACATCCACAACACAGCACATACGGATCTATGCATGTTTGACCAGAAGATGATGGGTCATCACTATCTACCGCTGGACCAGTTAACACATTTAAAGCAATCAAGGCAACCCTTCTTTTGATTACAGATGCAGTGACCAAAAGATTTCTTTTTTTCCCATCTATTTTTGATTAACAGTATGTGTATACAAGTTGCTACTTTGCCATTTGTGCTACTGATTTTGCTTATTAAATGTATTATTATCACATTAATATAACAATATATTAATATCAAGTGAAAAGCCCATTTATTCCACATGGTTAGCTGTATAATTTTCTGAATATCAAAATAACTCAGTACATCCCTACACACTATGGTGCAAAACCAGAAGCCTTATACAGACCAGCATCGGTCCCCTAACTACTAGCCCCTTCGTTGGATAACTAATATATAGCTATAATTTTATGATTAGAATTTGTTGCTAGAAAATGCTATTAACAGTTGTCAGATTGAGATTTGGTTATTGCTTTAGAAAAATGAAACACAAAATGTGGATGTCATGCTCCTAACACTGTTGAGATTTCCAAGTTACCTAGAAATGGCTACAGCTCTATTTATCATAGAACATTTTCTTCAAACTGTTTGAAACTTGTGAGAATTAGTTTCAACATACAATCATTTTATACATGCATCAGTAAAGATTTGAATTGGATATGAACAAAATTAGTGACCCCAAACTTTTGAGGAGTAATTTAATTTGTGAAATTGTTAGAGTGCACATTTTTTGAAACCACCTCACAATGGTAGGAATAGGCCATAGTTTCAGATATAAAACTAACCACACGTTGATAAATTGTGCCCCATGGAAGCGTCATGGTGCCACACTGGTGCCCAATTATGATAACCAGGACAAAGATAGTAACATCTCAACTCCTGTCATCTAAAATCACCAGCATTTAAGCTATGAGCTGGCGACATGACAGCCAACCAAAAATAAACCAGACTGATGTGTCCTGCAATTAAGGCAGCAATCCTCCAAAAAACCCACTACTTATCCTGCTCTATGCAGACCCCTTGCACAGTGGGAGCGGTCCCGACGGCCATCCATTACGGATCTGTGCCTGGCTTCTCTTAATGGGGCTAACGGTAATTATGGCATGTCAGGAGACGTTAGCGGGTAAATGGTTTCCACTGATTGAGAGGGAACATGTGCGGTTGTTGGAGTGTTGGAGTGAGGGTGGGTGCAATTTGATGTCTATCTAAGCGAACATAGTAAAGTAGTCTTTTGAAAGGCCAATATGTGGTATTTCTTTTAACAGGAGTTAAATATGTTCATTATTTATCTTTTTTGTTGTTATTAGTCACTACATATTTGAGTCACACATACTGGAAGTTTGGAATGCACTCTGTGCAGCATTTCTCTTCGTCAAGAAAAAAAGCAGACAGCTGTATATATATCCTTGTAGACCCATAGTACTCAATTGTCTTCTCACAGTGGGAGGATGGACAGAAACTTCTGTGGATATTTCAGCTCTGAAGCAAGAGTGGAGCTTGATTTTCTCCTCTATCATAGATTTCTACAGTTTCAGCAGTCTATCACAAATGCACCCGTGGTCTTGTACAATTGTTAAGTGTCCCAGTCTTGATTTGGAACCTTTCTAATTTACCTTTCTAATCTGCTTAGAAATAACTCTAAAGTGCACCGAGTCTGCTTTTACACTTTTCCTTTTCCTTTAGTGTGTTGTAGCATGTAAACAGTCTGTAAACGTATAAAGCCAAAATTACATGCCAGAGGGAAAAGCTCTCTGCCATATAAACTTTTCTCAGCTGCCTGAAACACATCGTTGGAATTCTTGCCCTGCCTTTTTCCTGTTACAAGGTGATGTCACCTTGTAACACAGCCCTCATTGCCTATGTCGCATAACTACCTCAGAGCTGAAAAAGTAAAAACTGACCACTTTCAAACATCCTGGTCCAGTCTTGCTTGCAAATGTAAACCAGCCAGCTTGTTCTAAGGATTGGACTCTTACTCAAACCAACATCATCATAAAAACAGCCACAACGTTAAGGGTGCAGAACTGGTAGTATGATGGTACACTGGCAGTTTACAGATCAAAACAGAGTGGGTTAGCTGACCAATCAAAGCCCACTGGGCTCATCACAAGGGAGGGGTTGAAAACAAAGGAGCTTAAACAGAGGGGGTATACAGATGTACAGTATGAGTATATGTAAAATTAAATGGATGAATGGTGGTTTCAGACTGTTGCACAGTATGATAAAGCACATGATAAAGCGCCATGATAGACCTATGAGGGGTTAAGTTGGAGGGTGTTATATGGTTGGTTAAATACATCAGATTCAGCATCACACTATTGCAAGCATATTTAGATACCTAGAGATATAACCAGATGCACACATGTATTTCAATGTTAATCTTTATAGCAGCTCAACTGTTCCTCAGCTCAGCTGTGGCTGATTTTTGCAGTCATTCATTATGTGTTTTCTTGATTAATGCATGTATGCAATTTGCTAGGCTTACAGTCTCAGCTCATCTATTGCCAAGCTAGCAGAAACACGACTGAAATGGAAGGTGAAGATTGATGGAATGATATTAAAAGAGCAGGTTGTAAGGGATTAATCTGGAATGGGATGTATTTGGTGAATTAATTCAGATGAGCTATACTAATCTTGTAATCTGAATTTCTAATGAATTTTGCGCATGAACAAGAAGCAGGTGTTCATAAACCGCATTCGAAATGACTCTTGTACCTAATTTATCTGTACCTGGCTAATTAGAAAACGTGTGGCAGTAAGTTTTTTCTCTTTGAAGTTTTTTCAACTTAAGAAAGCTTATCTATACACTACCACTATCATGTACAAATCTGTCAGTGTTGATGCTGATACATACACGCACACACACAGACGCACACACACACACACACACACACACACACACACACACACACTTACATTACACACAAACAAATAACATACAAATGGAACATGAACAGGGTTTGAGTAGAGTGAGAGAAAGTTTGCAGAAGATTTGGGTGACTGTTGACTTCTGGTTTTGAGCAATGCTAACCTTATAGCTCCAGTTCTAAGCTAAAAAATTTAATGGTGGACACCAAACATGTCTAGGCAAAACAGACTACATTTGGGGTAAATAAAATTTGCATTCAAATAATTAAACTGCTGATAAATAATACTATAATTTAACAATAATTAAAAACAAATCCTCTTATTTAATTATTTGCATTTTATCAATGAAGAAAGTAAGAGATCTGATTGGTAAACAAGATATTTGTGTTGTACTGATACTTTTCTGACACACTGAGAGACACTTTTCAGTACCATGGACAGAGACAGAGACTTAAAACATAGTAATACGCATTAAATCTTGTGTATACAGTATATTAATATGTATTATATATTATATTTTAGAGAAAAATAGTTAAGAACACTTGGACCAACAACTTAAAGTGTTAGTGTAATACTATGGAAAATTAGGAGTACAATTTAAGAATGGTCTGTTTAGAATAAAAGCCACTTTGTGTGATATTTTATTCCCTAACACAATGTGCCTAATACCTTGCATGGCACAAGTCTCCAGATGTTTTTGGGATCACTAAATGAAAATGTCTTGCATTGGACATACGATTGTCTGGGAAATATACTGCTCAGAGTTTTTTCAACTTTGGTTTAGTCAAAAGTTAATTTTTAAAAATTGGATTCTAAGTTACACAACTGTATTAATGCCCATTTATTTACATTTACTTGAAGTTCTTATCCAGAGCGACTTACGAGGTTTTTCGTTTTTACAGGTAGGCCCGTTCAGTGTTAGGGGTCTTGCCCAAGAACTCTTATTGTTGTAGCTCAGTATTTGCTTGCTAGATTGGGATTTGAAGCACCATCTCCCACATGGGGAGGTAGCTCCCTGGTGGGTAGTGGAGTTAACTGCTGAGCCGCACCAACCACATTGTTCATTGGGACAAGTGCACATTTGTTCATTGGGAGTTCATGAGGTTAAATCCCAGTGATGCCACACTCTTCTAAAGTGTAAAGCCTAAAAAGAAGCTCTTCTCTCTGCCTGGGGTCACAGTGTGATATGGGGATTTGTAGCCTGCAAGTGTGAGTTAGCAATAACCGCATTGTTAGCGGTTAGAATCCGAGCAAAAATCTAACAAAAAACAATTTCAGCTTACAATGAAGCTAGTGCTGGTACTTTCTCTTTGCAAGTTGTGTGGGGTCCCCACCTGCTGAGGGGGTCCCCAGAGTAAGAATGACATCACGTTTTATATTTATTTATTGGATAAGCCTTTATACATTGCTTAAGAGCTCAGGATTTCCCAATAGACCTAAGCAGTTTGTGATGTTCAGACACAGTGTGACTGGGCACATGTAACAACAATAAGTCACATTATTTTTTTGCCACTACAGACGTGACAGGATTGCTTTGATGCGCCGTTACCTGCTGGAGGCCTGAAAAACAACAAAAAAGCTCTGACACTGAGCTGGAGGAAAAGGCAGGCAGTTGTATTGTATTGCTCACGCAAGTCATCATTAAAGTCTTTCCTCTCATTAAAGCATGAGCGAGTGATCACAAATACCACAAGGCTTCCTGTCACTTGCTTGTTACTGCTAGTTCACAGGAGGCCTATGTAGGCTTTTTACCCTTTCACCCATGGGTGAATCTGAAGCGCCTCCAGACTCCTTATGTTGCCTCACAGAGGTAATGAAATCATGAACTCCACACCCAAAGTAATGCAAACCATGTTTCAGCCATAGTGTATACAGCATTCCATAGATGTACAATGAGTTATTTGTGCGTAGAAGGTTTTACTATCGTAACTCAAGTAGTCTCTGCATGAAGGGGTGAATCCAAAAGAGCTTATCAGTTTGCTAAAGCTAGTTCACTCACTAGTTAAGTAAGTTTGTTTACTGGTTTACAAAATTGTGAACTGTGAGTTTAAGTGAAATGCCAATATTCCATAACTAGTAATGAGGACACAGTCAGTGCCTCAGTAGTCTCCATTCATGGCTCTAAAAATACGGCAGCCTACTCAGCAGCATAGCTCTCACAGGCCTAGTAAATAAATTGGGAAAATAATATTTATTAAGCCACATTTTTAAAGTGACATTTGATTTGTTTTTCTGCGAGTGCTGTCTCATGGCCAATTAAACTATTGTGCTCTGTGTTGTGCTCTGCCTTATTTTCTCCCTCCACTCACTGCTCAGCGACTGTTGTTGGCCATAATTGCCTCAAACTAGTCATATCCGTAACTAGCATGAAGTTTTGGAAGCATTTTATGATGAGACTTCATAATCAGCAATGACTGGTTGTCGGCTGACCTCAGAACAGCTGTGATTTGGCCATAAACTCAACTGCTGCTCCTATCCTAACCTCTGTACATGACACTGTACCAATGTTGCACAGAACAACATTAAGTTCTTGAGATGCAACATTACATGTATGCGAAACACATACAAAATGGGTATGATAAAATGTGAAAAAGAGCTTTCGAGAGTAATTATGATGATTAATTATAATTATGATGATTTCATATTCATAACATACTATAACTGGAACGAGAGAGTTAACTAGCATATAGATTGTACAATATAAAGCAATTTCTTTTGTCAGTAACTAAAGTACGTATAACAGAGAAACTACTGGGTTAAATAATTAGTATCTGCAGCAAAGAGAATTACTTAGTGTGTTCTGCTTATGGCCCCAGAAATAGTAGGACTGGCAATGAAGGATGCAACGTATTCAAATGATTAAGCCCAATTTACACTATGTTACTTACTTACTACTCTAAGCAACTTTTATTACTAGCTTTTGAGCTGCTTAGCTTGTTGGTCCTAATTTTTATTTCATAATGCACCAAATATTTTCTGCAGGTAGGCCATTTTAGCTGGTGTACTACATGCAGAATGTGGTTTGGCATTGTATAGCTGAAATATCATGCCATCATACCAGGCAGTTAATACCCTAGCACCCTGCTGGAGGCACTGTGGCCAGTGGCAAGATAAATGGTTTGTTGTCACGCATAAGGCCTGGTGTTAATCCACTTCCACACCAAAATCTACAGGACCTCTGTGAGAATACCTTAAACTGCATGGGATTTATTATCACAGGACACCATCAGGAACCTTTACAATTCATCATTTATTGTTCCCGGTAGCCTTTATCTTCCTTTAAATCGCTTCGCAATCTGACAGTGTCTTCTGGGTGCAACTATTCTTTTGATGACCAGTGCATGGAACTTAGTTTTACATTTGAACTGGATTTTAAGTTATTTAGTGTACAAACAAGATGAGAACGTATTGGCCAAAAGGAAGCGTTAATCTTACTTAAATACACTTTTAAAACTTTTACATATGACTGTAGCTGATTTTACACAAACCCTGGACACAAATATGCATTCTAATTTCACAAGGCATGTTGAAAATATGTGTTAAAAAAGCTATTTAAATACCATTTAAAATATTTTTAAGAAAAAAGTTAATTTAAATACTAGTTTTATGCACTAGCATTCTGTGATTTCCCAGCAGAGCTCATCTTTGGAATTGACTTGACCTGTGACTCCGTCCAGAATGACACTGGGCTCCCTCAGCACCCAGACGGAGGGAGATGCGGCGGGCTGGCAGTAACGGAGAAGGGGAAGTGCGTGCTCTACGATGTCTAGGGCGAGCCGTCTCCCCTGGCGACGGCACTATCTCTGCATTAGCCCCATGCTGGGAGCTGTAGTGATGACACCAGCAGCCCATTATTAATGAAGAAGGAGAAAGAGAGAGACGGAGGGCGAGGGAGAAAGAGAGAGTGTGGTGGCTCTCCCACTGAATATTTTAAAGACTCTGTCAGAGGGAAAGCAGCATATTCTCCCAGCACCCCCTAACAGCCTCTAGGGAGCGAGTCATGCAGCGCGAGCTTGGGGGAAGCTTCTTTTTGAGCACATGCGCTTGACTCCGGGTGAAGGATTGCTGAGGATTTACACACGAATTAGATCTGTATAGTCATGCATTATTGAGGACAATTGCCTAGTTCATAAAACAAAATTTCATTTTCTAATTAGAAGGACTATTACTGTTTTCTTTTTTTTCAGTTTGAAATATTTCTCGTTTGGAGCGTGCTTGAATTGGCTAGATTTTATTTCTTCCTTTCTTTGGCACCAAAAGAAAGCCAAAACATGATTCATTTAGCCCATCTGCTGTGGTAGATTCATGTCAGTAATATGCTCCACAGGCAATGAGACTGACGAAAGGACAAAGGGATTAGAGGAAAGAAGTTATTAAAAAAGAAAGGATAAGCTATGTAAAGGACAAACAACCGGTAAGAATGGCCCATTGCATATCTCTGTTGAATCTTGTTGATTATGGTTTCTGAACATTATTAAAACAGATTGAAATACGCCTATCAGTGCAGTGACATACAGTCCAGATTACTATGGACATGTAATCAGCCTCCAAGCTGTTGTAATGCTGGACACTTTTTAGGAACACATATAGAATGTTATATATAGATATACATAGATGCAAACATCAGAGATATGGCTTTATAAATTTAACTTCCAGTCAAAAAGCCCATTAGGTACCATTATCGTAGGAATCATAAATAAATATTTTCTCAAATGCTTGGGCCATAATTGGTAGAACCTCTAAAAGAGTGAAACCCAACAAAGTAGTTTATGTGTAAAGGTTTGGATGTTTACAGTTAGAAACATCTAAATGGTCAATATTAACTTTCTTTATTAGTGGGGTATAAATATAAAGTGATGAAGTGAACCACCCACATGGATGAAATCTGAGGGACCTGTAGAGATTCTGTATGAAGGAATGGTCTCAGATTGCTTGCCATGTGTTCTTGAGTGTCTTCAAAGAGAAGACTCAGAAGACTTTTTATCTTTGCAATGTCTAGAATAACTTTGTTTTGGGGATTATAGCCCTTCTGTTGCCAGGCACATTTTGTGCTTATTCTCTAGCCCTTCACCAGCTTATGACCACAGAACAGTCTTGGTTTTACATGGCTGCCCAACATAATGTGTAAAAACCCAGCAATGAAGTGTCCATGTCTCTGTTTTGTTCAGAATGGTTCACTACTCACATAAAAATCCAGTCCTGTGGCCAGAAATCAACCTGTAAAAAATACAGGTAAAGGAAGGCCGACCAACTGCATTGCAACCAGATATTCCATGTAGAGGACATAAGCTCACAGGACACAAGTAAGTCACATTGCACATTTAAGGTGTCAGTAACTTCATGCTTTCTTAATTAAGAGTCGGTCCAGTGCAGTGAACAGCTCATTTGATGTGAGGAAAATGGGCTCAAAGCAGAGGTTAATGACTGACATGAAAAAGTTATTTCATTTATGTGTGCCAAAGGCCATAGTGTGAAGGAAGTAGCTAAATTTGCAGATGTATGGAAGTGTAAGGTCATACAGGTCTACCAGCAGTGGCTAAAATCCCAGTCTACGGAAAACAGTGAGCATCATATAGCAACAGGGGGTGAAAGTGCAAGACACGTGTTTCGAATAAAGTGCATGGTAATTGTCTGTAGAGCAAATGTCCTAAAATAAAGTAAAATACAAATCCAGCAGCAGTGCACAACCATTTCTAAGATTATCTGGCAGCAGCCTCTGCGGAGACCACAGCAAGATGTTTTTAAAGCTTGCTCAGAGAAGAGAGATGCTGGAGCCGTAAAATCAATCCCACCTGACCACAGGAGAGGAAGTGGGAGTCCTGCGATGCCATGCTTTGATTACTCTCTGGAGTGGAGCGTGCTCTTTCTGAGGCCCGATCGATAACGATCTATAAAAAATGAGCAGTCAAATGCACTTACACACTGCATCAACGAAAAAATAGCTAGAAAGGTGCTCTTAAAAGGTAAGGGATTAAAGAAATACAGACCAATGTGGCCTTTTCTTTAGGTGTTTTGTTCCGTCAGGGAGGATTCAAATTAAAATTGCAATAGAACGAGAATATCTTGATTCTACAACAATTAGGGTTTGCAGATATGTGCATATCTGCAATATCTAAGTCTAACAAAGTACAAAATATACATATTAATTATATTAATGAGTTATAATTGAGTTGTAAACACTATTTTCATCAGATAAACAGTACTAACTACAAACAGTCTTTAAGAGATTGGGATTACTTAGAATGCTATCATAAAATGCCACCAATTTTATAGATTAATTTTGGAGGTGTCAAATGCAAACATATATATATATATATATATATATATATATATATATATATATATATATATATATATATATATATATATATATATATACATATGTATATTTGCATTTGACACCTCTAGGTATCTTGAAGATTTTTTTAATATCTTGTAGATTTTTTTGTTAAATACTTAGCATAGTTTTGTTAAAAATTAGCAACTTACATCTAGTTTAAGGTCACTTATTGCTGGTATTCAGTTTTGCACATCTTATATAATCTCCACAGAAAAACATTGCCAATAGAATAGGAGACTCTTAAGCGACCACACATGAACCTAAGATCACCATGTACTGTGCTGAGTGATGGCTAGAGGAGTGTAAGTCACTCAGTGTGGGCTGTGGGACTGTGTAACTGTGTTCTCTGGAGTGATGGAGCTTCATCAAATATCTGGGTAATCCAGAACTAACCATTCAACATCAGTAACTGACCCCTGTAATCCTCACAACAGTGTTCACTGAAATGTAGTTGTTACTGCAGCAAACCAACATTCCATTAATACTCTTGATTTCAGAAAAGGAAACGACTACACTAAATGAATGGATGAGCAGATGGCTACAGACGTTTGTATTTTATTATATTGGATTGTATTGTATAACATTAGTGGATTTAATTGTTATTTATTTATTTATTTCATTGTAATTTGTCTTTGTGCATAAGAAAATTATAAATATTGTACATATAAGGAATGCTATATATGTATATACCTAATTAGAGCTGATCAGATTCATAGTTATTAACTGCTTTATCCTATTTCCATAAGGACTTTTCTAGGCCTCGTCATTTTCAAGTCTGTAGTTGAACAGCTTAAGCCTCTGGGGAGATGGACAGCTATGCATGTAGGTGAACGTCAAATCCTTCTCGGGCACCCTGGCCCTACAGGACAAGGTTAAACGGCTAGAGACACATCCACTGCACCACACCCGGCATGAATAAGTCACTGAGAAAGTGTGCGTGCAGGGAGCTCAGCAGAGCGTGTCGGAAGGGACAGGGGGATTTTCTCCTCTAAAGTGACCTCGGAACTGGTGAAGGACCCACTCCCCAGTATCCACCTACTTCAGTTAAGAAATGCGAAGAAATGCGAATGAGGCGGTGAAAAAAAAAAAGGTTTTTTAGAGCCTGGGTTTGAGTTTGGGTGGGGCTGTCTGGGGTGGGCACCACTCAGACGCAAATCTAGAAAGAAAATCTATTACAGCTACAAAATAAAGCCCAGAGGAGACAAATAGCCCGGCACCCATCTGAGCATTGAAGAAGATAGATATGGAAGTGAAGAGAGATAGAGGACGTGAGACAAAGAGACAGAGAGAAGTAGCGGTATTGAACATGTTTGCGGAGGCGTATTGTGGCTGTCGCTCAACTGTCTCCTGTGTGTGCTGAGCGCCGGGAGTCTTGTAGAGCTTGATTAAGAGTAGAGATGGGAGAAGTGAGTGTACTGTGTGTGTGTGTGTGGGCAAGCTGCAGGGAAAGGATAGACACATATATACACACACTGTTGTACATACAACCTGTCTGTCACAGCGTGGTACCACAGTGTCTGCTCAACAGCAAGGTGTGAGATACAGGTGTAATTAGGGGTCCAGTCACTGTGCACTAAGGTTGAGCTCAGTAGAAAGTGAACAAAGCCAAAGCAAAAGCCATTACCTTCATTACTATCGGGCTATACTGTCAGACAAAGTACTGTTTAGGTTCTCTTAAGCAGATTCTTTTCCTGTCTTTAATTGGGGAACAAAACTGTACTATTATCATTTGCAATTACATATATATTTTTGTCCCTTTCTGATGGATGTCAGTTAACAGAACAGGAACCAGGGCACACGTCACCTAGCATGTCCTGTGTTGCTTTAGACACAACAGACATCCTCTAGAGACTTGCAAGCCCAGTCAACACAAAAGTTTCCAAAGCCTAGCTGCAAACAGACTTGCCCTGAAAGGGCATTTCCCCCTTCATAATTAAACGGTGTCAGGATTGTTCTGTTAGTTAATGTTTTATTGAAACGCAGCTTATAATTCAAAACCAGTCAAAATCCATTTTAGAACTGTCGATTTGAATATGCGGTCTTCTTTCATCTCTCTCTATATAGGTTATGAGTCTTTAACTGCATCCCAATTTCTTTAATCTAGATTATCATTATACAATGCGCTTTTCCCATTTTATAAGTAGTTTAGAATCTCACATGTAATTGTAATTGTTTTAACAGTGTTAACTGAATCATGAATTAGAACACACTCATCTGCATTATGTTTAACCACATGGATTTTAATTTACATTTCCCTTTTGAGTAACCATGCTATTCTTTATTTTCATGTAACCTCTTGGCAGTAGAAATGTTAATAGTTTTTTTTGGTTAACTTGTTCATTCTACACACAAAAAGCTTGTTTTATTTTAATGATACAACCATGCTTTGAAATTCTAAAATGTATGTGAATATTTGACACATGTAAACAATGAGCAGTGCATATGCATGAGGAAGTGACTTCAGGGCCTGTACTTAAACTCTGGTCACACATGAGAAGTTTGTTCTCTATGAGCTCTCTCTGAATCTTTTTCGGTGGCCTCCTGAAGGCTCTTGAAGGGGCCCACTCAGATCCTACAAAAGCTATGGACCACACATTTTCATGCAGAGCTCTTGCACTCCACTCCAAGCAGAGCTGAGCTGATGCAAAGATGACCAGCAGAAGATGTGTCCCATAGGAGCACATTCCCTTCAAAAGAGCCCACGAACGAAACCAAGATGCAGCAGTATTCAGCACTTCGGACCAAATAAGCCAGCACCAACTGCCAGACGCCAGGAGAGGTGGCCAGTCATGAGTACCCTGCCTCCAAGTGCTGTACAACCTACTGGTCCAAGGACCACCATGCTAAAAAACCAGGCCATCCTGCGACTAGACCAGTGGTACACTTCCTGAGCTTCTAGTAAGGTGACACACCCAAAATTGTCCAATCCTTGGTGTGGCGCTTATTGATATTCTGTTTCTTGATAATATGATTTTAGATTAACTGTGGCAGATTTCAAATTTATGCTCCAGCTCTGCTCATTTTTCACAAAATGGCTTTCTCTGGGTTTCAACACACTTATGTAGTCTCTTTAAGGGAATGTGATATATCTGGACTTCCTGTTATGCATATATCAATCAGTTCATTCATTCATTATATACTATCAATACATCAATAAAATAAATATAATCTTGGATAAAATATGCAACTAATCTGGCTGGTTAAAATATTCCTGTTTAAAATTTAAATATACTCCTTATTTAACTCCTGTGTTACTCTCTAAAACCTCTACAAATCTAGCAAATGCAATTATTAATAATCATGTTTTGCTTAGAAAGTAGCCAACAGAAACTTAAAAACAGCTGCCTTGAAATAAAATCACTCAGAATGAACTGGAAAGTTTGTAAAACTGAGTTGAGGTTGGGTAGGTGACTTTTTGAGGCAAAATCTTTGTGCAGCAGTTTCATATTTGTGGAATTTGCAGATGTGAAAAGCTGCACATATTCACATTTAAGTAATGCAGTCAGCTGATACAGGTAACAGAGTGATGCAGGTAGCACGGTGTTGCATAGACATTGCAGATTAAATGTACAGATGATATAAATATAAGTACTTTTAATTGCTTTTTAAATCATTGTAATTACTTTTAACTGCATACATTTAAAGAGAAAACTGTGTTACTTCTGTAGCACATTACTTTATACCACATTATCCCAACACTGATTCTTACTGCGCAGTGACCGGGCTAATTTGCTGGAGAGACCCCATTTACCAAAATAATTACCATAGCTGTTACTGACCTGCTGACCTAAAGGAAATAGAGGGTTCCCCTAGGAATGTATGAGACCCTTCCACTTCCTCTTAATCACACTGCAAATGACTTTGTTGTTCGTCTGAGAATGACTTCGGAGTTCATTTCAATTTAGCAGCAGGCCTTTTCTTCTCCCACATTCTGCAGAATAAATATAGTGAGAGCACTTGAGGTAAACTTAAGACACTTTCTTTTAACTCAAGAGTTTTGCATTAATTCTAATTGCAGTAAAATGTTGACACAGAGGATGGAATGTACCTCTGTTTTGCATGCTCAAACACACACACACACACACACACACTCTCTCACATGTTGAAAGAGAGGGGAGAGTCATGCTGACCAAACCAGATGCGCTAGAAAGATGCTTTGCATCTGGTTAGAAACTCAATAAACCAATCACAATCCATCACACGGCATCCCTTGGCATTTGTGCTTTTAATGAAAGGCAGTCAATAAGAAAGTGGAAAAACCTCATCACATAACCTAAGTGTTTCCAAGGATTTGTAACAAGGACATAAATGCATGTAAAGGCAAATGACTCGTTTCATTTTAGGAACGGAATGTTGCAATAAGTATATAGTTAGAATGTACAACTATCCACAACATATTATATAGATTTGAATTGTTTGGAAGTATGTCATATTGTATTGTACAATACTGTTTGGTGCCTAGCATGTTAGCTTGTGGCTAGATGATTAAAATGGGTCATGATAATGCAGCTTTACTTTCAAACAGCATGTTATAAATGTTAACGATTCCATTTTCAGTATTGTAATATATTATAGTTGATGTTTTTTTTGGCTGTATTAAAATGTATTAAAAATACCCAGGTTACATCCAAAGTTTCTAATAGAAGCATTAGTCCAACTATTTAATGAAGCACAATTTTGGAGGTTCACTTGTATTTGTTGTTGTGTTGTGAGAACATTATCTTAGTAGGATATTTGCTGTATTGACTTGCATTATGGAATATGACAGTTAAAAAGTGCATATATTTTTAATAAACAGTAAAGTGTGTTTTAATCTAGTAATCTTATTTCATTGCATATAATTGCTTATTAAAGCTTATAGTTATATGCATTAAAATGGTAATATACAGTATATATGCAATTTTACAGATAGATAAATTGCATTACGTAAAAAAAATTCAGTCCCAAATTCCTTGGGAAAAAGTTTGGTTCCATTGACTAACAATACAATTAAATTAGGTTTTTACTCTCTCCTGTAAAGTTCCCATTTTGGACAGAGGATATGCTATGTTAATTATAACTTATTATATTACATATATTATATACTTGTTATATAACTGTATTATTCATTATAACTGTATAAGAGATTACAGCTCCATCACAATACTTTTGCTTTAATTTATTTTATTGCTTTATTTATTGTTATTGTACATTGAATTACACCATACATGCAGCTGTTCGCTTTTTTTAAATACAGACATCAATACTATGCTCAGAAAAGCATTTTGTGGCATAATTTTGATATTAATGACAAGGTCATATTGCCCAATGCTATTTGCTATATGCATATATGTGTATATGTGTGGAGAAGTAGAGCAAGCTTTGTTCACTAGATGAAGATTAAACTCTGTTCCCTACCCTCTTACTCTCTCTCTCTTTCTCTCTCTCTCCTCTAACAGGAGACGCCCTTCGGCCCTAAAAGAAAACGCCACAAGAAGTGGGACAGGCATGTGAAGAGGCAGCAAACAAGGCTGCTTGCGCAAACACAAAGTCGCCATGCTTGGCCCTAATGGCATCCCTCAAAAAGGCAGAGAAAAAGGCAGTGGTGAGAGGTCAGTGACCCCTCCCTGTCCCCATGCCCCAGGGGGCAGCAAGGCAGAGAGTGAGACACTGCGCTGTGCAGAGGAGAGAGATGTAAAACACAACCAGAGTGAGGGAGATTCCGAAAACCCTGAGGCGTCACTTTGTCCTCTATCAGGAGTGCTGACCTGTAGAGGATGAGAACACAAAGTCGGCCTGCAAATGAACAGCAGAGAAGAAGAAAAGAGCATCCAGACCATCTACTGGGCCCAACGAGGGCAGCGCTTAAAGCCAGGAAGCTCTTACAAGTTTACTGAGTGAATGACGGGCCTTGAGGGCTGTCTACAAACACAGAACCAATTGCATGCTCCATAAAGCTGACAGCAGCATTGCAAGTGGAATAGACAAAGTTAATGAGGTCTGTCATAAAAATAAAAAAAAACTTTAAAAGGTTTGTAACACATTAGTCAAACCATGCTACATAACCCTGTCATAACCATGCCATAAATATATCATGGAAGATGTCATATGTTTTTATGATGTCATATGTTGTCGATGTATATATATGTATATATACCATGTGGTGTAAACACCATGTGGTGTAAATGTCCAGGATTTGAAAAGAGAAACCTTAATGATCTTTTCATCTGACCTCAGTATATGCTGAGGGGAATTGCTGTTGTAGACGGTGCAATTGCTACACCAGGCAGTAATTTGGCTGTTCAGGACTCTCTTTATAGTGCCTCTGTAGAAGGTGGTAAGGCTTTCCTTGACTTGCACAGGAAACATGTCTATATTAAAGTCTTAACATTAATATTAAGAAGATTTTTATAAGATTTTAATATGACTGTGACAATGCATATTGCTTTACACAGCTATGTAGCTAGGCAATGATTCTAGTCTTCTTCCTTATTATAATTAGGAAGGTTCCAGCCAACTCTTTGTAACCAATGTGTTTTACAAATATGGCACCAAGTAAATAGGACAGTTAAATAATCAGCTGTCTGTCAATTATAGAAAAACCTGTGAAAATCCGTTTGAAATAAGGAAATTATGATATTAAAGATCAGAAAGCTGACACAGCACAGGTCCTAGACTTTTGAGCCATACAGTGTGCCAGTGCTATTTAAGATGACCCAAGACATTGCTCAAGCTCACTAAACGCTTGTACATGCAGTGAGCTCAGTAATTGTTGCAGGTGTGTGCTGATTGACAGCATGATTCCTTGGTGCTTGAGATGATCTGGGTAGGAGGAGCAGAGAGGGGTATAAATATTCACCCCGTGCCTGATGTTCTCCTAATCAACACAGTTTATTTGCGGATACTCATTAGTCAGTGCGTGGAATGCCACGAAAGCACAACGATATGCACTGACGTATCCAGAATGGTTCAGGCATGCAGGAGCATCTGCACCAAAGCTTTATTTTTTCAATTTTCATGTTTATTTTAGGTAGAAGGCTTCAGATAGAAAGGTGTTTATGCGTGTAAATCTTGAGGGGATGTGTTTGTGTGTATGTGTTTCTGTATGTTTGGCTGATGTCGTAGCAGACATGCTTGTGTGTCGAGCGCAGTGCTTCTTAATTAACATCTGCTCTCTTTTGGCCCAGCTCCGAATCAACTGAGTGGCAGAGGGTGGCAGGCAATGTGTCAACCATAGCAGAGCATCCAAGGGTCAAAGATATTGTATGTGTGTGTACTTCTGGAAAGTGTAGAAATTGAACTTCTTAAACCTTAATTCTACACCTTCTTATTTTTTACTTTAGTAATCAAAACCCGGTAAAATCAAATCATTATTTTGGCTTAATTTGTCACAGTATGTATTGGAAAGGGATAAAAAAAATCGCTGTGGTGAAACTTTCAAACACATGGTTATATTGCAGTGCTCATGTGTTAATTACAAACTTGCCTGTTTTTATATTTCGGGTTTTAGTTGATAAGCCGCTAAAATTGGCCACTCCTAGCGGTGCAAAGTGTCTGCATTGGACTGTCGGCCATTAGTGCCTCCTCTAGTAAATCTGCCCCTATGTGGCCCTATAGCAGAATTGGAAGTTAGCATATCCCAAGGAGTCCAATGATGATGTGTTATTGGCTGGCTTTACCTGTATTAAGGAAAATTCATGCTAGCCTTTGCCTTGCAAGCTTGGTAGGGTCTCTTGTACAAGCAATGTCAGTTAAAGCACTGCACCTGGGTAAAGACCTATTGAGACTGAATGAGATGTTTAATTGGTTCAGCTGAACCTGTGTATTTCGCAGGGATCCATAAAGCCTAAGAAGTACTGACCCTACTGGTCATTCACGGGTCATTTACAGTGCAGGGTTAAGTACTTAATGAGGTCATTAAATTAATTGCAGGTTATAATTACAGATAAAGAGACCAAATTTAGAGGAGAAACCATGGTACAATATCCAGAAATGATAAGAGTTAATATTTTCTAAAAAATATTTTTTAAAAGAAGTTGATCAAATTAATTAACAGATGGAGTTACAGAGTGATCTCCTTATGACTGCTATTAAATGTTAGAGTCTGCTTGTTGGGGATATTCAAGAATATATTTAGAATAGAATTTTTGCAAGTTATTGTTTTGGAGATTAATGCATACAGATGCATTATGTTCTTGTGATATTGTGCTTTACACTGTTAATGCCAGCAAGGCTTCAGATTGCTTATTTAAGTACAAAATGAATAATTAATTAATTAACTAAAAGCACATATGTACACAATTAATGTGCATATAAATAAGAATAAACTACACTTGCCTGATTAATAATTATTGTGCAATATTCATTATTGTATTTACATCGCAAAAGTTTAATTTTTGTATCTAAAGACAAACATGAATACGGATTTTCTCTCTTTAACCCTTTAAGCCAAACTGAGTTGTAATACAGAAACAGAGGTATTCCAAAATTCTGAAACATATTTAATTTCCATAATTAAATACAAATAAAAAGAGTAAGCAGTCATTTTGGAAATCCATTTTGACCTGCAAAGATAGGTCAAGTTTCACCACTTTGCCAAACAAATGCAGCAGCAAATAGTCCAGCTGTGAAGGCCCTGCTAACACTGGACATATTTGGACCAAGATTTGGGTGATCCAGATGTTGGAGGATGTAATGCAGTCCCATGTTGACATGTTCTTCAGATGGGCCAACACCAGTCGTTCAAATGACTTCATGACCACAGATGTCAAAGTGATTGGCTTGTAGTCATTCAGTTCTGTGGCAGTGGTTGTTTGGGAACTGGGATGATGGTGAAGTGTTGAAGCAGGAGGGAACCTCACACATCTCCAATGATCTCTTGAATATCTGAGTGAAGACTGGAGCCAACTGGTCAGCACAGGCTTTCAGACAGGAGGGAGAAACACCGTCTGCCATGGATGTGATGAGGTCTGATGATACTAAACTGGGCTGAACGAGGGGTGTCAATCTGTCTATCTCAAACCTACAATAGAAGTTGTTCAGGTCGTTAGCCAAGTCTTTTGCCAGGTGTTTGTTCGCTTCAACAGAAATTTGCAAAATGACGAAGACCATTCCACACTGACGCAGGATTGTTCGCTGAAAGCCTGTCTTGCTGCTCCTGTTTTGCTTCAATGGTCCATTGACCATGACCATGGCAAGCCACATTCTGCACATGTTAGACTAGCATGACTTTGCAATTATACAGTGTGGATGTTAGAATGGCAAACAATTCCACTGTTGAAACTGAACCAAATTTTTAGGAATGTTTTTGTAACGAAATTTGATGTAACTCAAAGGTACACATGCTCCTGTCTCGACATTTGTAAAGCATTACATTTGGAATGAGTGTATGTAATATACAATAAAAAAAAGTTCACATGAAGGTAAAACTTCACATGTTGCATTTTTGAACTTGTCAGTTTAATACAGCTCAAACAAAGTTTACTGCCATTCTGCATACAGCTTACATTGTACAAAGCATCTAGTTCAATGATAGGTTGCATTTTGACTGCTCACATAAAATGTTGTCACTGAACATGCAGTGCCACGCAGTCCTACCATCTCAGCCTGCCAGCCTTAATGACATGAGCAGTGGAGAGGACAGCTAATCATCGTGTAATTTGAGTTTTTGAGCTGCGTGTGTGTGTCTGCTTGCCTCAGTGTCATGGCTGGGGACATACGCCTCTGCTCTTTGTATCAGCCCATCTCAGATTTCACTTCCTGTTAGTGGCCCTGTCACTCAAGCTGGCGACCTGTCACTCATCAAGGTGCTTCACATGATTGCTAACACAAGTGTGAGTGAAATCCTACACTCCTCTTAGTGTCTGTGTGTACGTATATGCTGAGGGGGGTGGTCTCCACTGTCACACATTCCTCCTCTGTGATTGGCCATGACAGATGCGCCGAGAGGACACAGACCAGTGAGCACACACCGCCACGCAGACACACACATCACACGTGTCCAGGGACAAGAGTGTTCGGATTGGTGCACAGCCCTGAGTTATAGGAATCCAGGAAAAAACACACTTAGTCATAAACAGATACTGTACATGCGCTGCTATGGTAGACGACATTTCTTTGTATTATTATGTACAGCAAAATATAAGGTGCTACATTCTGTTTCCACAGCCCTCTGACCTGAATATTGTTTAAAAAACTGTAGATCTCAGACATAAAACTGAAAACTGAGATTTTGTTTTTGGCTAATTTCACCTGCTGGTTTTACTAGGTTCTACTAGGACCCCATTACACAAACTGACAGGATGACTATGGTAATCCTTGGGATCAAGCTCTAGATCTACCAATCTACAGATCTTTTTTAGACACTGATAAACAGTAGGTCTTCAGTATGAACCACTGATAAATCAGTAAAGCTCTACAGGGTCACTGCAAAGGCTGCTGCTCCACATAGAGACCCTGCGATGTTCTGTTTTGAGTGCACTGATTATTGAGCTTGAGCAGTTGACTGATCATACTGACTGATATTGATCAACAACGACTGCAAGGATTTTCAGTTATTACATTTCAAAACATAATACATTTGTCACAAAATGGAAACCTTAGTTGAACAATAGGATAAAATACTGGCTAAACTGCTAAACAAAAAACATAATAGATCATTTACCTATTTTCCTGGGTCACAGAGGCTGCGGGAGCCTATCCCAGCGCTTATTGGTTGGAAGGCAGGAAACACCCTGGACAGTCCACCAGGGCAGACACAGAAACATGACACATTCACACACACACTTACACATATTCTACAATTAGCCGGACTTGCATGTCTACCAGCACTACCCACTGCACCACTGAGGCATCCTGGACATATCTGCATTTCATATGGAAATATATAGAACATATATATCAATGCTTTGGCACAAAGCACTGAGCATAATTTCCTTGTCTCTAGTGCTGGCTTGGGATTGCTAGGCAGTACTCTTATGCTTTATATATAACCCTGTATCCTTCTTTCCAGGTATAAGCACTGGCCCTTGTTCAGGCAGCATCGGAGCTCATGACCTCATAGAATCTGACCTCCTTGTAGTAGCTAGCAGTAATTCTCAGATGGAACACTAAGCATGGTTGTAAGTCACTTTGGATAAGAGCATCTGCTAAATGCCTAAATTACAACATAAAATCTAAACAAATAAAAATCTCCTAAAATAGCCACAAAATCGGTTAGCCTGTATTTGTTATGTATATCAGTTGTACAATACTAAAAAAAAACATAGCAGGTGCAACATTGTACACTGCTTTTTACTGTCACCATTACACTTAAACTGTCATCGAGCCTTACCATAAAAAGCATTAGCGTAGGCCTCAATGTCATGCTAAACTATAGCCGGCGAAATAAAACTTCAACACAGAGTTTTTAGAATGACTAATTATGGTTTAGCGTTTATAAACTAGATTAGTTTTTAATCTTACTTTTAGTCAAAATTATGCTGCTTTCATCAGCTGAACGTGATTAGAAGTATTTATCAATTTATTTATTTGTTCTAATGCCTCAAATTGGACCCTTTTTTTATTTTACAACACACACAGATGCTTTATAAATTTATGCTTCACAGTTTGTGACAGGCATAAAGCTAATGTTGCTACCGTTAAGCATTCTGCCTGTCTGTTCCCTAAAAAAAGAATACAAAGCACAACTGCAACAAGGTATTAGCATGTAAAAGAGTAGTACTTTGTAGGCCTATGGCAGTCTGCCTACCCAGACCAAAGCTTTCAGTGTTGTTGCCTTTTATATTTACAGCAAATGCAACATTTTTGTAAGAATGAGAGCATGAAAATGAAAAAACAAGAGCAAAATGAAAAGCAGTTCACAACCACTGTAAGTATATGCAGAACAATGAAAAGCAGGAGAAAGAGGATGAAGAAATAGGATAATGTTCCCTCTCAAAAATACTCATCCTACGTGTAGTTCATAGTGTACTGGCTGCAGTGTTGTGTACTCTACAGCAGCCCTGTGGTAAATGTCACTGTGGCCTTGGGAGGTGGAGTTTTCAAGTGGTTGACAAGATTCAGAGGGACAGTCAGTGGCAAAGACCCTGAGGACCAGAGACTAGAGACCCCCAACACGCTGTTTACTCGCAAACATATACTCAACAATTAGCTCCTGCTCAGCTCTTGACCTTAATACTGTAGACAGACCTAACCACCCACTGTCAGCGCTCATCGACTAACTGACCTGAATGGGACGATACCCAACGACAATACAGGGGATGCTGGGGAGGACTGGATTCTCCTGGGGAGTCTAAGGTAGGGACATTTCTACAGATGTTAAGCTGTTCTCACTGCTATATGTTTTAGATTAAAATTTGTAGTTACATAATACATCACAAGGTTATGTAATGACAATTTCCTATTAATTGTGATTCTGACATTCTGGATGTTTTTTATTCATTTTTCAATTACTATAATAAATGGCAAAATGTGAAGCATTATATTATTATTATACTAGATGCAAAACAATAACTTTTCAACAGGATCAAATGTTTATAATAAATATGATCTCCAAATATTGATATATAATAATGAAAATAAGTAACAATGAATATAAAATGATAGCCTTTGCAATCACCATTGAAAACTGCTGCTTCTCAGGTTTAGTATGAGAGATTTTGCAGGCTTGTTTGTGCCACAGCATAACGAATCAGAATATATCTCTACAGACTACACTGGATGCGTAATTTAGACAGTTTTGCCACTCCCATTGTGCAAATTATCAAACTAATAAAAACACAGGCGTCGCTTGAGCACCGCCTGCATGAATACTTTTCTTTCCATACATCATATTTCCCACTGCATAAGGTGCTCATTCATTGTCTATGGGCTTCTCATTTAATGCCTTCTAGTGGGCTTCTCATTAAGTGCCTTCTCTGCACCATTCATGCCTGCTAGGGCACTCAAATGCAATGCAAATCTATGCAGATATCAAAACTTTTTTATCTTAGTACAGAAATTTAATGGACCATCTCTGTAAGAATGTCTGGAAATAAAGGTTTTATTTCTCATTTTTATGGCTGATATGTCTGCACTCCTGACCTGCTGGATGAGAGCAGACTGCTTAAAATGAGCTCCTTGGAAGCCAGCAGAGTATATAGTATGTCTGACAAAGTCAAGAGGACAGTACAAAACTGTAAAAGATCAAAAGTATATGATAGTCATTGGCCATAACTGGGTGTATTTACTGTATAGGCTTGTGAAGTCATGTCTCATTCTGTGGACAACATCATGCCTATAATTGTATCCCAGGGTAAATAAAAATGTTACAAACCAAAAATGACACTGTTTCCAATGCACTTTCCCACCGTATGTTACTGGACCCTCTCAATTACAAATTCGTTGAAGCATAATGATTGAATAATGAATGAATAATGCTTCATACACATAACAAAGTACGCTCTCGTACACAGAAATGATGTCACACGAAAGAAGGTCTACTAATAAATTTCAACAGTATAATATATAACCATCAGCTGCTCGACGATACACTACCACTGCTACAGCAGCTTAACTGCCACATTTAACAAAGCTGTCTGGTCAATTCAGTTCCCTTTTATGCTGTTTTGCAATGGTTAGGACCCCCACAGGACCACCACAGAGCAGGTACTATTTGGGAGGTTGATTATTCTGGCACTGGTGACATGGTGGTGGTGAATTAGTGTGTGTTGTGCTGGTGTAAGTGGATAAGACACAGCAGTGCTGCTGTTTTTAAACACGTCAGTGTCACTGCTGGAATGAGTAGATTAGAAACAGAAAAATGGGCGGTAACAAAATATGATCAACTACAGTCTGTAACTGCAAAGTGCTTCTATATGGTAAGTGGAGCTTAAAAGTGGAACAAGGGGATAAAAGTATGTATACTGACCGCTGACTATACAATCACAGACATTTCAATTCTAACTGAACAGGTTTCTTAAGCCATCACCACCTTGTTGTGTCTCTTTCCTTTTATAGCCCTTGTGTTACTAACAGCTGTTTATTTCACCAAAAGAATAATTGAAATGGGCATTTTGTAATGCAACATTAGTATGTATACATAGTTTAATTAACTGACCAACAACAGTTCCCACATTAGTGTTCTAGAAAACAGCTACCCTTGTTGCCTGATCTGTGTGTAGTGTACAAATAATGGAGTGATCACGCTACCTTTCATTGATTGTGTAAAAGAAACTGCTGCTCGTCAAGCTGAATAAATCTAATAGATCTTTTGTCTTGTAGATTTCCACTGAAACCGTATAGTGGCTTCATTAAACCTTTTGCACCTCTTTCCAGCCACGCTCATTGCTTGTGGTCTTGGTGACATATTAGATTTGTCAGGGATCTAAAGTCCCAGAGGATCTTTAACACTGGCTCTTTTTTTGGATAAGAGGTCTTGGTTTGACCCGACCTGGAAACAGCCATCTGCTTCATCGACAGGGACCTGTGGCAACGATTCTACTTACTATTAACTGAATGCATCAGCAAAGACAGTAAGAGGAACCGAACAGGCTCTCGGCATCCTGTTGTTGTTGCAGTCAGTTTCCATCTATCAGAAGCAATGGGATTACCATCAATACAAATTAAAAACAAATAAGAGGTGTGCATGGAAGCAATGCCAGGAAATCAGGATCCATTATGCTTTGATTCCTGGCGCGGTGACCCAGAGCCGGTCAGGTCAGGAAGGCAGTGAGCGTGAATTCTACCAGCCTCATTTCCAACCTGCCGGCCAGTCAATAACCTATTTAATTTAATGTCACAGCCAATGTGGGCCAGAGAGTATTGACAAGGCCCTGACTGCACCTTGGAAGAAGTAGGGGAGAGAAAGGCATCCCCAGCTGCAAGTACCAGATAAACAGTAAGTGAAAAATTCAATCTCCCCCACCATGAAAACGTTGGCGTCCTTATAAATTATTAAACCACCGTGCCCTCCCGTAAAAGTGTATGGAGAACTTTAACTTGAGGGAGTAACGTCTGTGATTTGAAGGGGGCCGAAGGAGAGCAACAATTCCCATCTGCGATCGCTTCTCAGTCGGCCTGGCCTTTTCCTCCTCTACAGCTCAATCAAGCTCTGCCCTTTACCAGTGTCTCTGTGCGACCTCTCCAAAACAGCAGCTTCCCCAAAGACACAAAAACATAATGAAGTTCAGACATTCAAAACAGCCATTACTGTGCATGCTGTGACACATTATGTTTCCTTTCCAACTGATCTGATTCACCTCCTAACAGGATTCGTTCTGCTCAGCAAGTCAATGCAATGACATGCCCAGTAACGAGTTCCTGACGCGTGAGGTTAGTCCAGTTAAGACTTTCGTTTTGCTATATTCTCATTTAAACCTATTTACACAATTACATATTGATACAAAGTACTGTGCACATGTCACACTATATAGAATATGATGCAGCTCTTAAACTTAGTTTGTTAAGCCTATAACAATAATAATAACAATAATAATAATAATAATAATAATAATAATAATAATAATAATAATAAAGAACATAAATGTAACAGAAAATCACCTCAACAAATAAATATAATTTATTTAATTAGACCTGGAGGGGTAACATACCAGTAGCGTTGAGGTCTGGACTCAAGAAAATATTAACATTGCCTTTGTTTAATGGACAGTGGAATAGACAGTGTTTCCAGGATTAAAAAAAAAAAAAACATTTTCAAAACTGAAGCAAGAGCAGAGCTTGCTTTTCTCCTGTCTCTCAAAGGTGAAAGCATCAAATGTTACCTGATGGTGGCAGTTTTGGTGGTCTGTCAGGTTTTGAATGGTGGCACTGCACTTTAACCAGATCCCACTTATTCTTATATAGGTTTATAGATGAATGAGGCTACCTGATGCAGTGCTGTGTAAAGGATCAAAGAGCACAGTTACTCATCTTAGGCTTGTGCCTTTTGACCTTTACACACTAAAATTCCTCCTGATTCCTTTAATCTTTTAATGTTATGCACCAGGAGGGTGGAATAAAGAAGTGCTGTAGGCCAGAATGACAGGAATGCACATATATACTGTATTTGATGAGACAAAACAAGAAATACCTTGCGTTCACACTGTCTGCAATGGCATGTAGTTACAACAACATCTCAATGCAAATAAGACCTTCACAGGGCATCTTAACTGGAAAAGCAATAAATGGAGGATGGTCTCTACTGGACTGAGTGGATGAGCGGTTGCAGGTAGCTGTATTTTAAAATTGTCTGCACTGTTTAACAATGCCGCTACCTTGTTCTTAAAGCACTCATCAAATCAATGAATGATTCAGGAAGTCTCTGCCACTACATTTCTAACACTCCTTGTACAAGTGCTCTTCATAAATGACCCCCCGGTAAAGTCCTAGAAGCTACCACAGTCGCTTCTCACATCAAACCCAAGCACCCCTGCGCGACAGTGTCCACACAGGTGACATCTGAAGGTGAGCTCTCACATAAGCCTGTCCATTTTGATGTCCTCCATGCCGGTCAATAAACCGTTTAATCTTGCGGCTGTGGAGCAGTCGATAGCGCTAATGTTGTGTCCAGTGTAGGCAGGAGTGCTGCCCGTGCCTGATAAAGCATTCGTTTCCCCATTTCCCTTTGTCTTCAATTTGGACAGGAGCAAAAAAAGCAAAAAAGCCCTCTGACCATTTCAATAATTCATCTGTGTGTTTAATGAGCTCCGGTAATCCGCAGCAGCGGGCCACAGTTGCCTTGCAGCGCTCCAAAATGAAGGCGATTAGAGGATTACTCCCATGCATTTCTGCATTCGAGCACTAATTTACAAACATGACAATATCTGTCCGGGAGCCTGGCTGCCATGGCGGCTTTTAAAGACGTGAGCCAAGCAGTTTCTTTCTTCCTTTCTTTTTCTTTTTCTTATTTTTCTAATCCTGCCATGGCGCACATTTAAGATGGGGTTAGACGGACACCTTTCAGATCCCCAGTATGGACCTCACTCCCCAATGGGACAGATTAAACCTACTGTTCTACATGGTAGTACTCTTAGATCATGCAAGGCTCAAGACATCCTCCTCAATACAGAAAACATGCTGACAATATAATGATGTGTTATTGTTTTCTTAATACAGTACATTTGGCTGAATATATCATGGATATCATCAGGCTATACAACACTGAACAATTTTGTACAACATAAAATTAACCAGTTAAAGAAAAGCTATTAGAACTGCATAAAATGCAAAGTCATTGTCAGCCCATTATGCCACTATGCCAATGTGTTTCATATTCATTACTATATTTTTTAAATATTTGATTAGTTTTCCTTTTCATTTTTGAATGGTTAATTTTAATGGTTAATGGTTAAAATGCTGAATAAAATACTTGTTCTTTTGCTTTTGGTTCATTTTGAATGTTCAAATCTCCAAGAAGTTTTAAATGACAAATATAGCGAATGAAAAAAAATCTTTAGGAACAATAAAAAAAACTGTATAAGGTTTCAAACTATGTTATAGTCGTTTTGATAGAAACCTGGTGTTGATGTGAATAACACTGTTCAAGAGAGACTTAACAAGCCAGAATTATTTGCAGTGGTGGAGGAGCCAGATGTCTAATGAATTGAATGGTTCTGAAGGGACTTCATTACATGAGAACAGTCATTACATGAAATGCTTACATTTAATGCTTACATAGGGCACAATAGTACACAAAAATAAACTAACATTTACCACCACCAGTGAATCTACATGAGTTTTTATGAGTCAGAATTGTTCATAGTGGTAGCAAAGGAAACCAGGCATCTGAATGGTCTACGACTCAATCACAATTCAGATCCCAAAAGAGTTGGGATGCTGTGCAAAATGCAAATACTCTCATCATCAAACAAATAGTTGCACAAACATTTGCACCTAGAAGGAATCTACTGAGAGTAATGCAACTTGGTGGGTAGGTTTGGCATTGTAAGACAGGCAAACAACCTGAGTTAAAGTTACACACTTAGCCCCGAATGTAACATTAGCAAGGATGGACCTTCTCGCTGTACCTGACTGACCCAACAGCCATAGTTATAAACATTTAGCAAGTAGCGAAGTATCACTGTTAGTGCCAACACAGACGACTGCACAATGCAGGACTACATGCCGTTACAGTGACTGCCCCTAACACAACGGCAACATTGCCAAAG
The DNA here is from genome assembly GCA_024036415.1 of Prochilodus magdalenae. Lineage (NCBI taxonomy): Eukaryota > Metazoa > Chordata > Actinopteri > Characiformes > Prochilodontidae > Prochilodus > Prochilodus magdalenae. The sequence continues at coordinate 73,966 of JAMWET010002973.1, read as the reverse complement.
ACTGAAATGCTGTCATGCTAGACTGTCATGGAGTTAGTCAAAATAACATGGGGTCAACTTCAGTGACAAGTCCCACTTTTGTCTTGGTAAAGACAACCAACAAATCCATGTGTGGCGGGACCATGGTCAGCGGTCATGGCTGTGGTCTCAGGCTCCTCAGGCAGCAATGGATTAAAAACAGACAGAAGTGGAATTCTGAAGTGGAAATTACCGCATGGCCTTATGGGCTCAATAACCCGCTGAAAATTAAAACTCTACCATGCAAAAAAGAAGCCGTATACAAACAGGATCCAGAAATGCCATTACATTCTCAGAGCCCAAGCTCATTTAAGATGGACTGAGGCAAGTGGAAGTGGAAAAGTGGCCCAACTATTCAAAAATATATGTTTTTTTTGCATGCTATGTGATGGGATCATATATGGATGATCCAGCTTCTTATGACCACACAGTCACCTACACAGCATCTGTGATGGTATGAGGGATTATGGGATCATTACTGCTGAATGATATATACAGGATACAAAGCAACATATGCAGTCATTCAGACAAAGTCTTTTTTTGGGAAGGTTTTTCTTATTTCAGCAAGAAAATGCCAAACCACATGCTGCACATATTACAACAATATGTTTTTTATAGTAAATGAATTCAGGCACTAAACTGACCTGCCTGCAGTCCAAAACTATTACCCACTGAAAACATTTGGTGCATTTTGAAATGATAAATATGACAAAGAAGACCCTGAACTGCTGAGCATATGACTCATGCCATGTCAGTCTGGCACTACACCAGTATCTTGCAATACTGATATGGCATGCAATATGTCGAGAAGACGAACCTGTACCCCAGTTACATTCCTGTTTGTTGATTTCTTCTGGTTCTGAAGGAAAAATATGTAGATTTTAATTGGAGCGAATATAAAGAAAGCTAAAGCATTATTATCAGCTATTTCTTCCTAACTTGAAATACAAATTAGCTAACAATGCCTTATGTAATAGCTGGTCATTTTTTGAATTAGCATTTAACCTTAAGAAACAGAGGAAAATGAGAGGGAGGTATAATAACCTTAGGGATTAAGAAAACCTGAAGTACTTAAAAAAAATGGCAGTTCAGAGATCTCTCATCTCTCCCCTTCTCCCCTCCTCTTCTCTTTGACACACTCAGGGAAGCTGGACAGCAGCCGTTAATCAGAAGAGTTCCTGCCAGCACTTTATCCAAGAAAGGCACCAGCAGTAGGCTGACAAGCTAAACCTTCTGAGTATCTGTGTCAGCGAGCTGGAATAAAAAAGAAAGAAAGAAAGAAAATAGAAAGAAAAAGGAAAAAGAGAAAGAAAAATGAAAAGAAAAAGGAACTTTGACAATAAATGGCTGTCACTTGATCATTCGATTAAAAAAGTATCAATCACAATTTACTTTCTCAATGAATGGGCAATAATTAGCTGGCAATTTGCATGATATATATTTCAACTGATCTCTTTTACAGTAAGAAATTTTCACATGCTGTTTTTGCCACTTAGTGTTGTAATTACTGTCCTTCCTTCAGTAAAGTATTGTAATGGCTTGCCTTGGCCTAGGTAAAAGAGAATTCCATTGACTTGCTTTTCCAAACATCTACATAATTAAAAGGTTAAGATGTTAATAAAGTCGTTTAAGGTGGCTTGATGTGCAATGCTTCATCCATGAGAAATTTGAACAGAAATGTTAGTGAGAATTCTTCCTAGTGATGTTGAAAGGACTTCTAATGCCTCTAAAAGCTACCACACAGAAAGCTACTGTAGCAAATGGTTACAAATGCTAATGGACATGAAAACCTTTTTTTTTTTTAGATTATTTTGTGTTAAGCTTTTTTAAAACATTAAACATTTTTTTATGTGTACATGCAAGTTTTAATAGTGCCCAAAGAAAACATCCTTTTTTTAGATTTACCACTGATTTACCTTACACATAAGCACACATCCACTGGTCATTTTTGGATATTAATTAAAATGCTATATTTGTGTTTTTTATGACCCTGGTTCCTACCACCATAGTGAAGAAATACAAGTCAGCAAGTTTCTCTACAATGCATTATTTCAGATCAATACACTCTGCAGTATTTCTTTACAAAGACTGTTTGTAATTGCCCTCAATGTCAATTTTTATTGTTTGATTTTTTTTTTATTATTCTTTGCTATATTTTAATTTAGTATCAAATTGTAATTGATAGTGACCACTCTGCAAATGCAGGCTTACATTGTAATTTGTGTTTTAGCAAAAGGAGCTGTTAAATGCAGCTCTAAAGTCATGCTGCAATAATAGCAGGAGGGAAAAGACAGTATGTAGTTGTTTGAAAAAATCTAACCAGCAGGTGCTCCTGATGGATGGGAGACCACCTGCCGCGGTTCATAGCCCACTTGAGCATGTCACTGGCCAAATATAATGTGCTTAATGTTGTATGGGTGTTGTTGTGGCAATGGAAAATATCTCTCTGTAATGTTCCATCAGGTAGCAGGTGATCTGTACAGTCACTACAGTTTGTGTTATAGGAATCTTCGAGAAATGGCGTACAGGGACTGATGGCATTCATTCAGACCTCAGTGGCTTCTCTTTAGGAAAATACAACGGACACTACAATGGCTGCTTTCTGGCCACTGGGCAGATAGTATGATAATACGTGCATCATTCAAAAGGAATTAGGCTGCATTGTTAATGGATTTACGATAGCAATCTACGTTATCAAACCATAGGTACAATTAGCCTAAATTGCTTAATTGATACTCACTGCTTACTAGGCTTAGCATTAACTATCTATATATGTGAATTACATTTCTTCATTTGCATTCAACTCCAAGTGCACCTCATTAGACTGTCATACATTATCCAGTAGTAATTAACTATAGGACAAGGTGACAGCCAATTCATTTCAGGTTATACATGGTAATTGTAGAGTCAAAAAAGCAGAACATATCAGAACTGAGACTTGCACGTAAGCTACTGTAGATCACCAACAAAATTCCTTATGCCTGCAATGGTCAAACTAAATTTACTGCACTGTGCAAAAGACAGAGACCAAGCTTCATTTATATAATTTCAATTTTGAAACAAACAATATCAATAAGTCATTAATTCTTCAGTAGATATTTAGTGACAAAATAAGTTTAGTTGAGGGAAAAGGTAAAGGACAGGTGTTTCCTGAACTGGAAAAAAGCGACCTGGTAAAAGGTTTTTGACTTGTTTTAGTTACTAAGTCTTTTCTACTGTATAAGTAATAAGCAATACCATAACAAATAATAAACAACCAGCACAATATGACATTTTACAAACCTGTGGGCTTCGTATAAAGCTCCCTCTGAAACCTAACTTTTAGTTTCTTTACTTTTTAAATCCCCTTCCATCTTGCTCCCCTCTTATACAAACAACAATTGGCCGAGGAGCCAGCAGACAGCAATGGATTTCTTAACCCGGTAGTGTTCTTTCTCTCAATGGTGGTTTTTGTATTTGCTTTTAATTTGTATCGATCTTTCTCCCGGGCTTCAATTTTACTGATGTCAAAGAGGTGAGAGAGCATTACAATGTACAATGTTTTCTCCCCTGCTCTTATCGGGCGGGAAATGAAAAGCAAATGGCACCTTTGTGCCGGGCTGTGCGGCCGCTGGGGCGAACGGGACTTTGAAGCATGGGGCGAAATTGAAAAGGTCACGAGTTCACCTCACCGGACAATGACAGGCCTCTCCTTCCTCTCTCCTGGGTAGATTAAAAGAGTCAGCAAGATAAGGCGGGGAATCAGCCACATTTTTTTGGTTGCCAGATTGAATGAGGCAGAAGCGCTAGCGTTTGCCAAAAGACAGTAAGAGATAGACTGAATCACTTACTGACCTTGGAGTGATCTTTGGCCATTGGACGCTTTTGTCTCTTGTTTGGGGAGAGGGAGCTAGAGGCAGACAAAACAAATCAATAGCAGAGCAATGAAAGTATCAGTAAAAGTGATTGAGCATGATACGATAACAGACTCCATACTGCAATATTCCACCCTTGTAGGACACTCATCGGCTTCTACTCCCAAGGCCTTAAACTAACCCTGTTTAGGTGCTGTATAATCCAATTTGAAATTTCACAGTCGGTATATGGATCATTTTGTGTTCCTGTCCTTCAGTGCTCTATGAGAGTGTGAGGCACTTTAAGGAGTTAACCCCTGGGTGACACTTTTGCATAACCTGTAAAAACTGGCTTTTAACCTACTTTTATGTTGCCTACAAGTGTGTCATTTCATAGAAAATGTGGCAATGTTCAACATAGCCCTCGCAGCAGGCCTGTCAATTAGGCTTTGTTCAGACTGCCAGCCTAAATCCGATTTTTGGCATATCCAATTTGTGTTGATTTTTAATAGTCTGGACAGCAAGAAACCCCATAAAATCAGATTTTTGCTAATCAGGCTAGGTACTAGTTAATTAATTTAGGATGCCCTTGTTTGGGCAGTGTCTGAGCTCGTGGTTGTCCGAGCACAAGTTTTCTTAGACTCTAGTCTTTTTATACTAGCTGGGAAAAATTATCCAACGAAACTCTAAGTACGGTTATAGGTCTCTCTGGATAAAAGTGTCTGCTAAATGACTTAAAAGTAAAAAAAAAAAAAAAATGTAAAACCAATGTATTGTATATGTTTATGTCATTAAATAATTTTTACGTGAGACTTAACTGCTCATCTGCTTTTGGGATTTTTAGCATGCTGGTGGTACAAGACAACATTTTCAGGCTTGTATTTCATCCGTGGGGGTTAATTCATCCTAATACTATAGAACCATATCAGCTGTTTATAAATCTTATTTCAAAATACCTACAAGAAAATTTCAAATCATGTGTATTTTATGTGCATATAAAAGTTGAACAGTTGAACTGTTGAACAGACTACATGACTGTCTCTCCTACGTAGTTTAAATTGGCAGTATAGCATTTTAAACCTCCAAATGCAGCGTTAGGCACAAACACATTAGGCTGAATGCTATGAATTTTCATTAGGTTGGGCCTGTAAACTGTCCAGCCTCATAACAGCTGCAATAAAAGAGTGAATTTGTGCACTGTGCATAGACACGTCTATTAAATTCAGTTTCTTATATATAGTGTTCTTTCAAGCAGATATTGGGTGTTTTTGGAATTAAAAAGGTTATAGGAAATAACGAACACCATCTTCTCAGGCAGTATGGGGATGAGTTTGTGGGTAACCTACACACTTTTGAAGGCACCATTAACGCTACACACACGTTTTGGAGCAACTTACACTGCCATCTAAATGACATCTTTTTCAGAGACCCCCTTATTTGAACAAGCCAATGGCGAGATGCATTCTGTATGTGTTACAACAGTGTGACTTCCTAGTAAGAGAGTGGAGGTGTTTGACAGGCCCTGCAGTCCAGAAGCATCTTCCATTGAAATTTTCAAATAAATATACATTATTTTGCCAAAAGTATTAACTCACCCCTCTAAATCATTGAATTCAGGTGTCCCAGTCGCTTAGATGGTAACAGTGAAAAAATGTGATATGATACCCACTGTGCAAAAGTCCAGTCGTGAAACTTCCTCACTAATTAACATTCCACAGTCAACTGTCAGAGTGGAAGTGATGGCAAACAACAGTAACTCACTAAGTGGTAGCCCCACTAAAAAAAACAGCGTGGGGTCAGTGGATGCTGAGGTGCATAGGGATTTCATGCTCCTAACTTAGTGGAAACAGTTGGCGGGCGGACCCATCCTGTTCCAACATGACTGCACACCAGTGCACAAAGCAAGGTCCGTAAAGACAAGGATGAGAGTGTTTGGTGTGGAAGAACTTGACTGGCCTGAACCTCAACCCGACAGAACACCTTTGGGATAAATTAGAGTGAAGCCGGTGAGTCAGGCCTTCTCGTCCAACATCAGTGTCTTACCGCACATATGCACTTCTGGAAGAATGATCAAAAATTCCAACAAACACATTCCTAAACCGTGGGAAAGCCTTGCAAAGAGTGGGCCGACATCATATTAATCTCTATGGATTAAGACTGGGAAGTCACTTTAAACAACAGGAATAGACATAAACATACATATTTATATTTAGCTCCTCTCTCATTTAGACTATCCTTGTCTAATAAATGTACATATCAAGAATTTCTACATATCCCTCCTGTATTTGTATATTCTGTATGTTTTGTGTACTTTGTATTTATTTAATATAACTTTTACATCTCTAAATTTTAATATGTTTAGTATTTATATAGTGTTGTCCTGCTGTAGAGTATCAACCTGAGCCTCACCACAAGCATTTCAATGCATATATGTCCTGACATAAACCTGAATCTTTAACTTGAACTTGAAGTTCATATGCGTGCGAAGGCAGATGAGCAGATACTTTTGGCAGTACAGTCATAAATGTCAAAAAGGATTTGCAGATCATTGCTGTCTGATTTTCATCTGGGTATTTATTATGATTTTACCTCAATAATTAGACAGTTCAGTTACCTCAGTAAATATTTAAAACCTGTTTGACTTTTCAGTCTAATTTAGCTAAGATGTCTCACAAAACCATTATGTTAGCCAAATTAATTATTCATTATTAATCACAGAAATCACACTTAACTGGGTAATACCTAGGTGCCAACCTAAGTGTGAATAACAGAAGTGCTCATATCACACAGAGGAAGATCTGCTAGTCAAACATACTAGATCTGCCTCACTACTGATTGCATCGAGAAGCTCAAGATAGTCATGATGGTGGACTATTTGTTAAAATCTCTGGAGCATACAGGTGAGGCTTTATAGCAAAAGGAGATCAAATGGCTCCAAAAGAGCAGGTCCAGAGGCTAGTAAGACAAGACTCAGTGCTGCACTGAAAGTGGTTTGGCTTCTTTGGAGGATAAGAAGGGGCTTTTTGTTCCACTGTATATGTTCTCACGGTTCATTTATCACATGACAAGACACTTTTAACGTTTAAAGAACCTGCAAATAATGTAAAGGTTCTGTACCACACATCAAGCAAACAACCATTTAGGAACCCTCAGTCTTTTTAAGCATGTAGGAAACCCTATCAGATCCAGTGATGCAGAATATCCTTCCGTGTTTTGCAAATCACTGCTAAGAACTTCTATTAAAAGAGAAACTCTAAAAAGCATCCGCAGCTGCTGCCTTAAATGGCTACTTCCTTATTTATTGATTTCTGCCATAACCTCTATTTAAATATTCATAAGAATCGTAAATGTCTTGTTGCTCAGAATCCCAAAACCCAGGGAAACAAGAAACCGAAAATTACACTGTGCCGCATGCTGTTGATCATGGTTTCCTAAGGTTTTCAATTACTATTTTGAAAGAGGCGTGCATACATTTTGTAAGTATGAGGGTGTCCACCTGTGGATGCGGGTTGGCGGGGCTTCAATCACACAGCCCATTATTTATTAAAGAAGCTGTCCTCCGCTATTACCACATGATAGAAACCCTTATTACTGACCTTATCATTCCTATCCTGACATGCGCACGCCACACTGAGCAAGGCAGACAAATCTCGCAACACACACACAGCTCCAGCTGTGCGAGCCAGACATGCAAACACGCCACACTCCCTAACACAAACACACACTCACACATGGAATTGAATTTACTTTATGCATTCCTGATTCTAGCAGCACCGTGTATTGATTTAATTCCAGACATTATGAATAAGTCCACATTCATTTTTTAAAATCAGGAAAAAATCAACAGCTGAATTTAGTCTGTCTGCTGTCTGGGGTGGTCAGTTCATTGTTCTGACAACAGCTGGTCCTTTCCTTTTGCACAACAGCTTCTAGGCAGCTACCCATAGTTCTGAGTTGTCTTCTCACAGTGAAAGATTAAACAGAAATACCTGTTTATTTTTTTTTTTAGATCTAACGAAAGATTGGAGCTTGATTTTTCTCCAGCTTCAAGTATTTAACTATTGTAACTAATTACTGAGTTTGGGTATTCCAGCCACATTCCCTTCTAACATGTATAAAATCACATAGGCATTTCTAGCAATTTCTAAAGACAACCAGTAGCAGTAGAATGGGTCATACTGAAGGGCTCAGTGTCTTTAAATGTTCCCCCTCTTAGATCTACTCTGATAAATGTTAAGTATTGGTATTAGAAAATGGAAGCATATAGGAGCAACAACAGCTCAGCTCAAAGAGGTAGATCACACCATTTCACAGAGTAGGGCAGCTGTACTGTGTTGTAAAACTCACCTACCCTCTGTTGCATCACTCAATACAGAATTCCAAACAGCCTCTGGAAGCAACATCAGCACAAGCACTATGTCCTGGACGCTTTATGTAATGAGTTTCCATGGCTGAGCAGCTGCATACAAGCACTATGCGCAAGGCAAAGTGTCTGCTGAAGAGGTATAAAGAGGCCACCTCTGGTCTCTGGAACAGTCGAAACGTATTTCCTGGTGTGAAGAAATTGCTATATATCAGTCCAACATAGTAATCTGCTCTAGGTTTGATTACAGAGATAAACTACAGTAGATCTCTTAAGGTGGATGCTGGGTAAATTGTACCTACTGAAATACACACTGCTAAAGACAAAGGAGGTTTTTCAGGGCCTGCAGTAGGCCTGGTAACCTTTATAGTACTTTACTATTATATAATATTATTATGGCAAATAACATTACAATCTGACACTTCCTTCTGGGTGCAACCCTTGTTTTGATTCCATATATGTACATATTCATCATCAAAAGAATAGTTGCACCCAGAAGGAAATGTCAGATTGCGATGCTATTTGAAGGACTATAAAGGTTACCAGGAACAATAAATGATGAATCAATATTTATTGAGCTACACATACAGAAAATAGTGTCTGTCAGTATAGCAAATATATTGCAGAAGGGGTGGAGGAGGAGGGACTCCATGAAATTCTGGCATGATACCATTACAGTCTTTGGTGACAATGATATGGTGTTTAGGGGAGGTGTCGTAGCATGCATGTAGTCCTGCGTCATGCAGTCATCTGCCAATGGTGCTGGTATTAAATGACTCACGAAGGGCATCACCGCTCACTGAAGGTGTGCAATCGAGGCTGTTTGGTCAATCAAGTGATAGAGCCCGTCCTTGAATACTTCACATGCATGGCAGAGCATGATTCGAATCATTATCCAACCTACCCACCAAGTTTCATTCATGTTCTTTGATTTTGGCTTTTGGGTGCATTTATTTTTTGAACAATGAGTGATGATAAATGGACTTTATATCTATATACAATTTACCTATTACCTCCACTCTAATTTCCCTACAAAGTCAAAAGTTCTCTGTCCTGAAAAGGTACAAAAACAAGTATACACAAATACACATACAGTGAAGACACACAGAACAGCTTCTATGCTGTGGAGGATGGGCATATCCAGACTTATTCACAAACAAACCTCCACACAACAGGGAAAGCAAAGACACATACACTCTACAATGTGAGAGGCAGAATGTATGAAGAAAAAAAGCCCAAAAAAGAAACAACATCAGTGCTGGTATCTAGAATTTGCTAGCTGGTAAAATGGGGAGAATAAACTTAAAAAAAAAGAAAGAAGAAAGAGTGAAATAAATCCCTCTGCATTTAGATTCCCTTTAAAAGAGAATGTTTAAAGTTCAGCTCCTGGCGAGTTTCCGTGAAGCCCCTTGCTTTTCTCCCCGGCTGTGTGTGCCGGTGAATTCGCGAGTTGCCTGATCCCCCTGCCTCTCTGCTGGCCTGATGTTTGAATTATGGGTTTTAAATGACAGCTCTGCCTTGCAGTCTTGCTGAGCAGCCTGGCGCTCCCGTAGATTCAAAGGGCCGGTGAGCGGGCAGCCAGCGGCTGTCAGGGGGGTGTGTGTGGCAGTGAGATAACCCGCTTCGGACGGGCCCTCTGCGGCCCCCTCTGACAGGCTTATTAACAGCACCCCGTCGAGGGAGAGCGCCCTATCATCAGAGGAGATCTGGGGAGGGGCAATGGGAAAGGGAAAAATACCCTTATCACCAGGACACCAGGGATTAAAGCCTGGTTCCCTCTGATAAATTAATTATTCCCTCTTATCTGTCACTCTCTAAAGCTGTCAAACAAACCCACCTAAAGCTAGTGCAGCAGAAGAAGCTCAGGTAGTGAAGATTACCTGTGAAAAGGACATATGTAGATTGTATGCGTGCGGCCTTTACAACTAGGTGCAGATACAGCTTGAAGCCTTATGTTAAAATTCCATTACACAATGAATGTTCTCTAATCTAAAGGAAACCTTGTTCGGTGAAAGGATTTTCCATGCTTGCTAAAAAAACAAAAAAACAAAAACAACTGGTTTCACTGCTCCAATCTGAGGAGACAAAATAAATAAACCCCGTATTGTTCTTGAAAATAGGTAGTTATTGACTGTAAAAAGAGTACTTTTGCATTTTTAAACCTTATCTTTGGCATACTGTCAATTACCACTGTCTCAGAAACCCCCTGACCTAAAACTAATTCAGTAAACAAATGACTGAAATTCTTAACGACCATAAATGCTTGGTCCAAATGTAAAACACAACTAAGACTTTTTTATCCATCTTTGAATTGGAGTACTACAGTAAAATATCTATGCTATATTAAACAGAAACCGAAAACTACAGCAATCGGTCTCATCTATTTCCAAAAAGAGGTGATGTAACATTTTTGTTGCTGACATCAAATTCAAAATAATAAAAAATGTCTTAGTTACTATGTGTGAAATATTGTCTGTATTTATTGTATTTGCAATGAAAGTGGAAATGATCAGCATATCATTGCATTTTTATTTACCAAACATGTATTTTTTGAGGTCTGAAGAATGCTATGGAGAGCTGATTGCTTATGCCTGCAAACATCCAGAAGGGGAAAAATCTGCCTGGTTTTACTTTTCAATCAAACAGCCAAGATGCATCACTTGAGTTTTATGTATTGTATTACCCTGTATTGAATCCCGTATCTCAATAAAATCAAGAAAAACATTATTTCAGTTTGAAACATGCCAAGGTGCTGCACCTGTGGCACAAGCCATCTTACTTCTGCCATACAGTGCAATATCACACAATCAGATCAATCAGATATGCGCTGTATGCCTATTACATTTGGAAATTGTTCATTTACAAGACGACAGTGAATTCTACTTTGGCAAAAACAAAAATGCATATCACAGAAAAACAGAATGTTATGAAGCAAATGTTACCCTGACAGCTGCATTTTCTTGGTTTTGAGTGATTGCTCTGCCTCTGTTTTGAGTAACTGCTGTTATCTACATGCAACCATGTCTGAAAATAAAATGGCGTTAACCTACATGTCACATCTCTAAAATGATTTAGCAACTTTGATCAATGGTCCAATGGCATCTATTAAGTTTGTTTTGAAATTATTTTAGGTCATTTGTATAATCATAAAAAAAGATAATCTACAGATGCGGCAGACTCCAGAGAAAACGCTTTCCTTAAGCTTGACCAAAGATGTTGTTCAGTTTCATATCTGCTACAAACCACTATTCGAGTCTATGAGGACAAAGGAAATAAATCTGAATTTTTTTTCAGGAGAATATGAAAATACCTTGCTGTTGAATAGCACAATGTGGGATTTTTTTGCCACAATGAGTCAGAAAATATCTCGGCGTAAACAACATCAGGAGGTAAAAATAAACACCCGTGGCTGCAGACCACTGGAGGCTCAATCACAAAGAGCTTTTTCAAACCTCCCATTGGTCTCTGGAGCTCAACCAGTTTGTGTTAAAGAGAGATGCCATTCCTCACTCTCCGGTGAACAATAGCACTGCAGACGCAGCCAAGATAGCCTTCTGTTTAATTCATACAAATGGCAAATTGAATTATTAAACAGATCCTTTTATTTGGACAATTAATTGTTCTCTTTTGACTAAGGCTAGGACTGAAGATTATTCCCCTCTGCTAGAATTTTAGCAGGGAATTGAATCTCAGAGATCCCTGAGCATAATTACAGAGCACTTTACAGTGTAAGACTTATTTTCTGTCATTATGTTGCTTTTTTGCATAAAAGAACACAGCTTCTATGGGCTTATCTTAATTACCTGTTTCACAAAAATATTATTTTCAGCCACCTTCAGCCACAATCCACTGAATTTTAATCATAGAAGCATTATTATAATGGATATGGGAGAGCCAAGTTTTCTTTTTATGAATCTCAAACACTTCTTGCATTAGGGCTACCATATAAATAGTTTAATAATCAATATCACAACACTGACTTTTGTAATACTAATATGGTAAAAGACTCCAATATGCAAATGAGACCTTTGATAAGGAACATTTTGGTCTAAATAAAGTAACTCACAACAATATCGAGCAGCTTTACTCAGCATTTAATACTTATTTTCCTGCTAGAGTCAATGTTACTTCTGTGTGATCATTATGCTATCTCCCTGTAAACCAGCAAATCAGAGCAGAGCTTATTAAATTATGAGTGCACCAAAAATAAGAAAGCAGCTTGTTTCATTCTAGGAAAGAAAATTACTGGCATGTAAAGGGGCATGTATTATTGTGAGGATGTTTTAATGTTTCTCTGCTGAATGTAGATAGCAAGCAAGAGCTTTCCAACCCATGGGTTAGAGGCTTCTTAGGTCGGCCATTCAAGCAAGGCTACATCGCAGCTGGTGTAGACGGTGTATCAAGCCTATTAAACTGCCTGGTCCAGCTGCTTGGGTGTTCAGCTACAGGCATGAGTCACACTATTCTGGAGCTACAAGGCTTTTTGGACTAGCTGCCTAAGCGATGCTGAATTGCAGCTATGAGGCTGCCTGGACTCTGGGCTTCAGCTGCATGAACATGCTATCATTTAATGACTGAGGACATTTCTGGTCTTCAACGCTTCCTGGGTGGCCACTTGTGTGATGCACTACAGTCGAGGAGTGAGATGTTTTCTGTACGAAAGACTCTTTCTCTGGACTTGTTAAGTGACTCTATATCGTGGTGTCGGCAATCCCCCACCAGCTGTGGGAATTTTGAATTATGTGTGTTTGTGTGTGGTGTGTTATTGTATGTATTTAATGTATAGTATGTATGTAAAAATGTTAAAAAAATATTTCTTTTAAAAATGATATATAATAATTTTAATTTTCTAAACATATTATTCACTGTTGGTCCACTCCTTTGAACTTGACTGCTACATCATTTAAGCTGGAATGGGATTGACAGCTACCTAGATATTTACTGAATCCACTTTTAGAGTCTCAGTTAAAGTTAACACACCGGGGATGCATCAGTAGAGACTGGGGTGGGGTTTAACCCCTATGTTGCAGCTATGAACTCTGCTTTGACATTGGTGGAGAGTGTTGCTGTTTATGTATTGGAGTTTACACACTAGCTCACAGTAAGAACAGTCCTGCTAAAACACCAGCTCAAGGGGAATTCTGATCACCCGCTCCAACACTGAGTAAGGTCACTAAACCTGGTTTCTCTCATATGCATTGCAAGTATAAACCGCTGAGCTCCACAACTCCCCCTCCACTCACCCACCTTTTACAGCCAGTAGGATTCCTATTTACGCCTTATTAGGTGCCTGAATAGAATTAAAAGTATATTAACAGAGGGATGAAAATAAACAAGTAGTTACATGTGAAGTAATGTGCCTGTTTTGAGGTAGAGAGTAAAAAGTACAGATGCTTCTTTCAAAGTGTAGTCAGTAAAAACAAACAGTGCTAGGTAAAAACATGCATTTTGTTACTTTTGTAAAATGTTCAGTAAAGCGATGTTTGATGGGAAAGGCACTATATAAAGCGATGATAAGGAGGATAGAGAACATTTTGTCTTCTCCTGTAAAGGATTAGATAAGGATAGATAGGTAGATAGATCACTTTATTAATCCCAGAGGGAACGTCACATATTGTAGCAGCCCAAGTACAGTAAAGAACAATATTACAATAGTAGAAATGTACATAAATAAAGAGAAGAAAAAAACAGAAATACTCTAATAATAATAATAATAAGAAGAAGAAGAAGAAGAAGAAGAAGAGAAAGAAGAAGAAGAAGAAGAAGAAGAAGAAGAAAAAGAAGAAGAAGAAGAAGAACCACTATGCGTGGGATGGCAGTAAAACTGTTAGAAAGTCTAATGGTATATTCAGCAGGAGAACAGTGCAGCTGTGTATTTCTACATTTACAAGTAATCTAAAACCGTTCACTCAGAAAGCCACATGACAGTAACAGGTAGCTATACACTAGCCATACACTGCACACAATGTTTAGATAACGTATTATAATAAATGTGCAATCTTATAGGCATAGACAAAGTGGCAGTGCACAGTGATATGAGTATGTATAGGTGTAATGTGTAATGTCCAGCTGGTGGTTAGTTAGCCTGAACTGTTCAGTGTCCAATAATGTCCCGGCACAGTGAAGAGGTGTTGTACAGTGTAATCGCTGTTGGTACAAACATCCTGTAGCTTTCTTTGCTACACAACAAACATAACCATTAGTGTATCTCTTATACCTCATTTGGCACAATCATAAAGAAAACAGTGATGAATCTTCATTTAGCACCAAATATTTTTTTATCCAATCCGCCAGAGAAAAGAAGTCAACCTGAAGGAGCTATCTAGACTACCAGCTATTTTGCTAAGTTTAGCCTTTAGCTTATTGCCCTCCTTGTCTTGCAAATCACTACTGTCATTTGAGGAATCTATTCCTTTCACTGTAATGATTGTTTGAAGACAGTTACTATAGTAACTAGCTGGATAAAGATATTTGCAAATATCTTCTAGTTTTTTAAAGACCCAACTCCCAATTGAGCAAGTATTAACAGGGGGAACCTAAGCAATCTTACACAGAGATTTCTATGATAGCACTGTATGATGCAAGATAGTGAGGGAATAATTTGGTAATCATTTAAGGAATATATATTTGTTAATACCTAGAAATGTATAGAAAAGCAAGAGGGGCATGACATCACCTCCTGAAACACTGTGTTAGTATGGAAACCCTGTACAACCATATGGTCGCCATTGATTTCAATCCGTCCAGGAGTACTCTTTTTAGCATACATCTGGCAATAAAGCTTGGAGCCTGTTCTCTTTAATCCAGAGCCCATCTGATGTGTCTGATGGTTTTGTTTAAGAGTTTATTTTATAGGAACAAAGGTGTTTTATTTTGATGTCTGGCTTGGTCATTTGGAGCCACTAAGTCATGACATTAGGATGTCTACTTCAGATATTCTGATGGCTGCATTGTTCATTTTGGACAGAATGTCCTTTTAACATGTAATTAATATATATTAATATGTGATATTTATATTGTGAGACATTTAACAATCACAGTATGGGATTTTGTCCATATCATTAAGCCCTATACTGCATTGAAACAAAATATCATTCATACAAATGAACATTTGTCATAACAGTTAAGGGCAAGTACACTGTAAACTGAATCAGCAGTGCATTTTTCAAAAGAAAGATGTATCACAAGCATTTTAAGCCTCCCAGCAGAGACGTGCAGCAGTTGTAAAGCAGTGAAGATCACAACCCTCCACACCTGTTAATGAATACATCACTGTCAGCTGCTCACATGTAAAAGACATCCGGACAGATCAAAGGAACAGAGCAATTCCTGTGTGGACACTTTGGGTCTCTCTACAGTGCTCTGTCTCTTTGAAGATGCAAAGACCCCAGCCCGCTGAGGTCTTAAGTGGGATGACTGCTCGTGCCAATGTCAAAGCCTGACCTATACCACCCCTGGGAGGCTCCTTGAAGATGCTTCCCCAACCCACCCCCACCAGGCCAAACCAGATGTGTCTGGCATGACTTCCCTTATGATTGACAGTTGAACGGCCCTGGCAGTGTCTCTGATCCGTCAACGTAATAGCGTATATAAAAGACATCAATGCATGGAATATTAAAATCCCTCATATTTTATTAATTCCCAATCCACCTCCTTTTACTCTTTGACTTTATGAAAAGAAAACATCACTCTTCAAAGTTATTGTAAATAGATGGGCTTAAGGGGGATAAGGCTTGTTTTTGGGTAGGGGGTGTTTGACAGTGTTCTGTTGGGACACTGGGTTATTAAACATCTAAACTAGAGGAGGTCATGGAACAGAGCTGCCATTCACTGTGCCAACAAAGCTATTTGTTTGACACACCTTTGTGCATTTGTGCACGTACCTAAAAAAGCTTAGCATGTGTCATCTCGCTCAGATCAAGACACTGAGCTGTTTTAGGAGAGACAAGACATTCCATAAAAAAATGCATGTGTATTAAGGCAGAGTCGAGGTCGAAAAGACAGTCCTCTCTAGTTGAATTATCTCAGTACTCCACTGACTGAGAAATGAAGACCCATAGAAAATCTTACTCTTGTGGGCACACAATACACAATATTCAAAATAGAACCTATAAATACCTTTTACCAATAAATAACCCTTTCTGCATTTCTAGTTAGTCAAGAATACACGACAGAAGTTCACTAACCACAGGTACAGTTTCTCTGAATTTGTATTTGAGCAACTATTTTTTCCTCAACATACAACTTCTTTTTCTATATTAAATTGTCTCCTATAATTATAATTCAGAGACATTCTGGGGGTCTAAGAGGCTTATTTGTGCTAGTATGAGAACATGAGCTACTACAGCAGATGACTGATTGAGTGTTTTATGATAAGTAGGACTTTGCAGTAGCCATCACTGTAAGTCAAGTTTTCTAGCTGTTTAACATATCCTCATAGGCTCACTTAATGAGCAAATAATGTAAACTTTAGAATTTTGTGCACACTTTGGTTAATTTAATAAAAATATATTAAAAAATATATAGAAATAAACAAGTTGGTCAGAGATGTCTTAACTCAGCGTGGTTTGAGGCAAGTGTGTGATGGCTGAGGCATGAGATACTTGCACGATGCTAACTGGTGCCCTTGTTTGCTATGTTAATCTTGTATCTCCACTGCAAAACAAAAGGAGCTTTATGTGTGTTTTAGCTGACTGACTGCAGTTAGAGCTCGAGGAAGATTATGTGCCAAGCTATCACTTTAAATACCCATGAATAAGAAGAGTGAGAGAGATTGGAGGGGTGGGGAATTATCAAAGCCACCATTACAGTCTCATGAATGCTGTTTACACTTGTAATGAAGCGCCTGGAACACATCTTACAGCCCCCCCTGTCATCATTAATTCATTTCACTACCCAACGCAATCTGCTGTGCTCCCAGGCTTCATGTAGCAGGAGGAACTGCATACACTTTTTATACATATACAAATGCTTCCCCTGCATCAGCTGTTGTGCAAGGTGCTTTAGCAGGGTTTATACTAAAGAATTCTAGCCAAATAAGTCCATTATCTTCTTATTATCCTTCTTCTTAAGAGCACACACTGAAAATGTTTCATGTCTTATATATAGATCTTATATATAGCCACACATTGTGTATGCTGCTAAAAATGCTAAGAATTATAAGGTTCTGTATTTTTGGGATAGTGAGGGTTAAAGATTTTACATTGAAAATGGCATGACTATTATGTCGTATGACTATATTTCACATTCTAGTCAAAGTCTCAAAATACTTTTCAGCTCTGAACATTTAAAATTGTAGCATGTTTGGAAATAGGCTTTTCTAAACTGGGCCAACGCAGAAAGGCTTATTAAATATTTCAGAAATTAAACCTACATAACTGGTTACACTGGTAGATAGCTAACTAAGTTAGGTAATTTAGCTAACTAAGCTTTATAACTTGTTGGCTAACTAACTCCAGTTAAATCAAGAACGCTAGTTAGCTAACTTTAAACATCATAGTAACCTTTGTAGTAACCTAAAAAATTCTTGAATAAAGTTTATATTAGTTTAGCAGTGTCTTAACTTATACTTTAAGTTAGTTTTAAAGAAAATAATGTAGCTAGCTAGTTGCCAAACTAACTAATTCTGACATTAGCATTGGCCTTTCCTAGTTAAC
The DNA here is from genome assembly GCA_024036415.1 of Prochilodus magdalenae. Lineage (NCBI taxonomy): Eukaryota > Metazoa > Chordata > Actinopteri > Characiformes > Prochilodontidae > Prochilodus > Prochilodus magdalenae. The sequence goes on along the minus strand of JAMWET010002973.1, from coordinate 56,096 downwards.
TGCATCTGCTGTCAGTAAACCTATAACCTTTTTAGGTCATTTATAAAAGTCTCTCTTCAAAATATCATAGATGAGATTGTTGATCATTGACATGCGTAAGGAAAACCAGCAAATGCTGTGTTTTGACATTGATATGCCGGTCATAAACCAGTAACCCAGCTTGGTCATAAACCAGCACAGAACAGTTTAAACCAACATACAATGCATGAAGCAAAGTCCACTAAATCTCATAGTCAAGCTACTAAGCCTTCTAAACAGGCTGTTGATGAACTTGTGGACAGGGGCCATACATGACATTGTAATAGTTATCACACCTTCTTTTTATGCACTTACAAGGCTGCAGAACCTTAAATGCCAGCTTTTTTATATCACCACAGAAACAAAAAAAGCACTAAATGATTATCTACACTCCTAATTCCAATTTAGTCCAGTTTTTTTTGTGATTTTTAAATAAGCTTAATGCATTTTATTTTCATACCAAGTTAGTTGCACTTTGATGAAACTTTAAGGGAGTCTTTGTACAGAAACATTTTGACCTCCACATCTTCCAAAACCACCAACCCCGCTCCCTAGCAGCCCGGTTCACCCTGTTGGGTAGTTTGACAGCGCTCTGCCGGCCTCTTCACAGGTGAGCTTCTAACCCCCCACCTCAGTGATCGGCCAGAGGAGAACCATTTGAATAAATTTAATGAGCGCTGGAATCCATTAGTGTCAGGGACCTGACCCGGGCCAGATGGAGGCCCAGGCATTAGTAGCGCTATTACCTTTAACAAGTGCTGAACCACAGGCTGGAAAGGCCACAGCTGGCATGGAGGCGGCAGTGGTGTGTGGGCTTGTGTGTGGGGGGAGGTTAGGGTTCTTGTAGAGGAGACAGCCTTCTCCCAATCTTGCCATAATTCTTCTAAAGGTCATGGTGATATTGGTATTGAAGCTGCTCTCCATGTTCACTTAAATCTCTGACAGAAACACATCCACATTGGCTAATTTGATTCGGTGGAAAGCTCACCCCCTTCATTCTCCTAGTGCTCTGATACAGAGCCCATTCTCCAGCTACATACTGCTCCTGTCCTCTTCTGTATTTTGTTAAACGTATTTGTGGCCTCCTTTTAAAAAAGTAATAGAGAGGTCAGAGACAGAGCTAGAGACGGTCAGTGAAACTGTATTAAAACCAAGATAAGTCCAGATCAAATGACTTTTCAGAGTGTGTCACTGGTGTTACCAGTACTTTTCAAACAACGTGAAGAACACAGGTTTAGACAATTTACAGAGAGCCACAAAATATATAAGGACTGCGCAAACTGCTTTGTAACATGAACAAACATCAGCCTAGTAGATCATTATTTAGTCGCTCGCAAACCTAAAAAAATCCAATTCTAAATAACATCCAGTTGGAGCAAAATTAAGTGGTTCTCTACACATTTGCAGGAAGGAGAGAGGGAGGAATGCAAATACACATTTGCAGGGAGAAATGGTTGAGAATTTCTTTCAAATGTTGTATTATTTGGTTGGAAGTGTCTAATGCTACAGGGGATCTATAGGTTGTTCAGTTCAAAGGTCCACATTCCTGCCTGCACTGTTAGGTTCTACATGATGTAGAACTGTGACTTTGATAACGATTAGAACCATGTTTATGAACAATAATTGCAGATATCCAGGTATTTACCTGGATTACTTTTTCTCAGCTGTATAATAATGTTCAAAAAGTTAGAACCACACCTGATTGCTTAAAGTAAAAAAAAAAAAATGTTTTCCTTTGATATTACAGAGGCACACTTGGGATTTGCCTGTAGATGTTTGGGGAAAAGTATTAAATGATTTTTCAATTCATCTGCCCCCCCCAAAAAAAAAACAGATCAAAAGAATAAAAAGAAGTTAGTGAAAAATATTTTTTTTTGTCACACTGTTGTGTCACTAGAGTATGTTACACATGCTAGCTAACCCACAAACAAATTATTACGCATTAGCCTAAAAAAATGTTTAATGTAATAAAGAATTACAGAAATATTGTCAATGAGTGTGAAATTATTGTATCATAATGCTACTGTCACTACAGTTTCACAGATTCAACGTATTATTGGGTCATTTCTTAATGGCAAAGAAAGCTGTATAAGATCGGGATTGAAGTTACGACATTAGGCTAATATTCAGAGTTTTTTAATATTTTCTCTTTCCCCAAAAAGTATTCAAATACATTTTAAATAAAATATATTCTTGTGTCAAGCTTGTAGTACATCTACACTTTAAATTAATTAGACACGCACGTTAGGTTCAGTTTTGAATGCTAGTGCATATTGAATGTAAAGATACTGTACGTTGCAGTATGAACAACACCACTGTGAGAACAAGTTATGCTTGCCCTAAGCGCATGTTGGCTATGCTGTATAATGGTCTGACCTCTACCATCCAACTATTGTAACCCATTGTTCTGGGGTAGTCTGTAACTGCGTTTTCATAGGATCAGTTCCTGAGCATTGCATGTCATGTCATGAATTCAGTCTGAGCGTTTCTAGTGAGTACATAAGCAATTGTCTATACATCAATACATAATTAAGCCTCCCTATTACCTTGTCACTGCTCGGTAACAGGTGAAATGAGGAAGGCACATGCAAGCGAAAAGGGCAACCCGTTTTCCCCCTCTGATATATTCCGGAGGAGGAAGGGGACTGGTCGTGCTGAGGGATAGGTCAAAAAGGCTAAACTACACGGTGAATAATTTAAGATTCTATTAACATTTAAATTTGACATTGATTTGACACAGTGGAGCTGGAAAGAAGTGATGGCGAGAGCGAGAGGATGTGCTATGCTAATTGCGCAGATGGCTCTTTTTTTTATTGTCAAATGCCATATTGTGTTCAGACTGGCCACTATTTTTTAGTTAAAAAATAGAACCTGGCCTGCAGTCCATCAAAGCTCCTTTGCAGCACTGGATATACACTCTATGACTGCTTTTTTGAAAAGACCTGGAAACTTGCAGGCATCTTCTCCCATGAATAGTTTCATTCCTGGTGGCTGATTCCTTCTGGATGTGACTATGTTTTGTTGATGATCAGTGTAATATGGGACTGCCATTACTGTTTTTCTGAGCAAATGAATGTTGTATATGAGAAGTGCAAAAACCTTTGTACAGTATTGAATGACCTGAGGTAGACCTTAAAAAGAAGCCAGTGAGTAGAAGTACAAAGTATTTATTATAACATAGAAGGAAAGTGCATGTATAGCATCTGTATACAGAAAATGTAAAACTCAAACATCATCTTCAAATCATCTTACAGCAGGGCTACATATTCCAATATAATGGCTACAGAGGAGGGAAGGATGTGCTGAACCCACAAGAAAGTCTAAGCTTATCTAGCATTACCCATTAGGGTCCAGAACGAATACAGCTAATAGAGTTCTCCTCCCCCTAGTGTAACCTCTTCTTTGTTTGCCTGGGCTAAGCTTGTGTGAGCAGGATAACCTTTAGCATCCTGACAGGAGGACAGACACCCTGCTAAACAAAGCGAGTTAGCCTGCCTGGGATCTTGGGGGTCGCGGATCAATCGCCCCCAGGCATTCACTGACCACAAGGATGTCAAAGATAAGGAGCAGGGAGCGGACCTCCCTGTCCGCCTCTGCACATCCATTCTCACCTGGGGAAACTCTTTAATGACAAGGCCTTTCCTTGTGGCCAGCTTACCGGACCATGGGTCTGCAGAGTTCATGAAAATCATGGATTGCAAAATGTAAAGGTGGGGTAAAGCATAAGCCCCCAAAGCACATTCTAACCATGGGGCATGTTCATACTTTTTCCTGACATTTGCCCAAATAATATGACATGTTTGGCTGACTGTGAATAGAGTAGTCCAGAGAACTGATCAGTCCTGGGGTGTGCAGTGCATGTAAAAATCCGTTTCCTCAGCTGCATGTCGAGTACCAGGATTGGTTAATTTGTCATGTTTTGCTTAGGTTTCAAGTATTGTTATGGCCAGTGTGATGTTGATGGAATGTGGATGATGAATTTATTGTCTTGACCCTTTCTATCCTGAATGGCATATAGGAAGTAAAGCAATGAATAACTACCCCAACATACATAAAGGCTGAAAGGGAAATTAGAACATTAGGAAATTAGTATTATTATGTTATAATGAGTAATATCCAATAACGACTGTTCATAACAGTTTGAGTGCTTGAGTGTTTACAGGCTGCCATGAGTCTATTGCCGATGGCTCTTTATCAAACACTGTAAAAGGGTGAACACCAGTATTATCGCAGTATGAACTAAATTCTGTATCTCTGTAATGATAAAGGGAGGAACATTTTAAATTTGTAAATGAAGTTAATGTAACAAGTAACTGTTAGTGGTTAGTGTTAGTACCACACTCATTTTTCCCCAGTCAACAAAAAGTTGAGTTTAAATAAAAAAGAGCAGTACTGTATGTAAGTCATGTTGTGTTCTATGTGTTCCTTTCTTTAGTGGTAGAGAACTTTCTTCTTTCAGTTTGATCATAATGTTATTTAGAAGGTTAAGCAAAGTGCATCCAGTCAAAGCATTAGTACCAGTTTAGTTATTTAAAAGAAAGAAAAAGATTGGTATTGGAACAAAGTGGTAACAAGCCACCCCTAGTTATCATGACATTTTAACACAAGTCAATTGCTAAATGGACTTTTCAAATCATACAAAAAATCTATTATCTACCATTTCGCAAAGGTGGCATATGGTATTGGGCAATCAATCCACAGTTTGAAAGAAATTATCCTGTATGAAAACAAATCAGTAATAATGAGACCCTTCCAGAATCACTCCTGAGAATTTGTGTCAAGTGTGAAAACACCCTGCTACACACAAATCTTAGGAAAGTTGGTCACAGTGGTTCTCCTGTTTGTTTTTATAGCAAACATTCTCTGTATCCTACACTGCTGTGTTAGGACAAAACAATGCATGTAATTTAGTCATAGAACTGAAAATAGTTTGCCACTGCTTAATGAGAGTGACCTGATTAGTTCAGTTCAAATCAGTGCAGAATTAACCTTATCCATCACTAGAAAGCAGCGTCGAGGTTTATTATTGTGTGTTGACTGTGGTGCAGATAGACACTGGCAGCCCTGTTACATTGAGCATTTCTATGTTTGTGCAGTGGGATGGATATAATCATTCAAACCAAGAATATAAAAGCATGATAGATCTGGGTTTATACATGGACGTGCTAAGATATTTTGCAAAATATATAGGTCAGGTAACAGCCTTAGTGCTGGCCCAATTCATCCACAGACCTATTCAGACAGGATTAGTTTACATGGGGAGGAAGGGTAATTATTACCAGTGTTTCTCAGTCATTTTAATCCTGTCTGAATGCTGCATGTCAGTCATTTTTACAGACTGCATGCTCCTGTATCAGTACAGATACCTTTCACCCTCTGTTATATCAATCCTGGGTGAATCAACTTGTAAATAATATGCCATAGCCTTTGGAAAAGGAGTAATTTTCTCAGGTGTAGAGGGGCTTGAGGAGGCATTTTGATACCACAGGTCATTCATATCTGTGGCAAACCTCTTGAAATATGGCTTCCCAGACAAGATGGCTCTGTATCATTTGTTCAAGCTTTTTTTTTAAAGCGACATACACCCCACACATTAGTCACACTTTAGCCCTTGTCCAGTTACATGTTTTCTTGCTTATTGATTTTTGACTTTTGTAGCGTAAACATTTACCGTGTTCATTGTGAACTAAGATAACCTGGTTATAAAAAAGCAGAAATATTCTGTCTATTTTCAGTATGCTGCACCAAGGGCAAGCACAGAGAGTAAATGGCATGCTTAAGGCTAGCTTGTTTACAGAACGCTCCCTCCTGCCACCACTCTGCAGGGAGGAAAAGTTTCGAGTTAAGCCCCCAACTCAGGGACTGGCTTCAGGCGCCGGCTTACTGTCTGATGCCCACAAACTCACACACAGCCTTAATGCCAGGTGGCATCTCGTTTTTCCAGCAGTGCCCTTAGACACGAGCAGTTGGCATTTAGTGTCTGAGGGAGGCTGAGGCCAAGCAGGTAGATTATGCGCTGGGGCAAGGTAGACAAAAACAGAAATGCATAATGTATTATATGGAAAAATCATGTTTTTGGTACATGAAAATGATTTAATATATCATATGGCTACAGAGAAAGGATTTCCGTGAGAAAGATTTGAAAGCAATATGCCTTGCCTGCCCAGGACAAAGACCATTATCATTCATTTGTAATGTGAAGTACTGATTGACTAGATGGTGCTCCAACAAGTTTTAATCTGAATACTTATACAGTCCCTGACATAAGTTCTGTCGCTTATCCATGTTGTGGAAACAAAAGCTTATAACCTGACTTTAAATTCATCCATTGGTTTTAGAAATGACTCATATGAAAGCTGAAACCCTCCCAAATGAGATTTAATTTCCGAAAATAAATTTGCTTCACTGCAGAAATATTGATCATTTAATGAACACAGAAAGGTCAGATTTTGGCAAGACAAAAGTTTTGTCGCCTTGTCATATAATGCACCCAATCCTAGTTTACAGCCTCACCTGTGCTCACTAATTGATTGGTTAATTAGTGGGTGTGTATAAAAAGAACTCCAGCACCCCAGACCTTCACTTGCACTGCAACTTGACCTCTGACAACATGCCAAAAATCCATCCTGCGACCAAAGCCTTGATTATCAAGACGCTGAAGACCAAATCCACTGCAGAGGTGGCTGGCACCTTTAATGTGTCTCAGCGTCAAGTACAAAGAATTAAAAAAAGATTTGAAGAGACTGGAGATGTTTTTGACAAGCCCAGGTCCGGCAGACCCCACAAGACAAACATGCTCGGGAGGAACGTTTGTTGGTTAGAAAATCCAAAGCCAGTCCCTCTTCCACTGCAGCAGAGCTCCACCAGGCCTGGTCACCTCAAGTCCCTGTGTCAACTAGAACAGTTTGTAGGATTCTGTCTCGAAATGGCCTCCATGGTCGAATCAGTGCCCAGAAGCCAGCACTAAACAAAAGGCAGGTAAAAAAAACGTGTGGCATTTGCCAAGGCCCACAGCCTGCTAAACGGATGGACGCTGGAAAAGTGGCAGAAGGTGGATTTCTCAGATGAATCTTCAGTTGAATTACACCACAGCCACCGCAAATACTGCAGGAGACCTACTGGAGCCCGTATGGATCCAAGATTCACCCAGAAAAACAGTCAAGTTTGGTCGTGGAAAGATCATGGTCTGGGGTTACATTCAGTATGGGGGTGTGCGAAACATTTGCAAGGTGGAAGGCAATATCAATAGCCTAAAATATCAAGAAGTATTAGCTACATCTTACATTCCCAACCATAAAAGGGGTCAAATTTTGCAGCAGGATGGTGCTCCATCTCATACATCCATCTTTACATCAAAGTTCCTCAAGGCGAAGAAGATCAAGGTGCTCCAGGACTGGCCAGCCCAGTCACCAGACATGAACATCATTGAGCATGTTTGGGGTAGGATGAAAGAGGAAGCTTGGAAGACAAAACCAAAGAATCTTGATGAACTCTGGGAGGCATGTAAGACTGCATTCTTTGCTATTCCTGATGACTTCATTAATAAATTGTATGGATCATTGTCGAACCGCATGGATGCAGTCCTTCAAGCTCATGGAAGTCACACAAAATATTAAATATGGCTCTAATAGCACCACAACGTCATTCACCAGTGTTACGAAGCATATCTTTGTATATGAAGTGAATTATTTGTTTGATTTTCACATTACTTTCTGTGGGCGACAAAACTTTTGTCTTGCCAAAATCTGACCTTTCTGTGTTCATTAAATGATCAATATTTATGCAGTGTAGCAAATTTATTTTCGTAAATTAAATCTCATTTGGGAGCGTTTCAGCTTTTATATAAGTCATTTCTAAAACCAATGGATGAACTTAAAGTCAGGTTATAAGCTTTTGTTTCCACAACATGGATAAGCGACAGAACTTATGTCAGGGACTGTATTTGTAAGTATTCATTTTGTTATATACATAAATAATTCATGGAGTAAGGGCGCATCACAGCTCCATAACCATTTTAAAATACTTATTAAATACATACATTAGTGAGTAACAGATGTATATAGAAATAAAAACATACAAAGTGATGTTTATCGTGTGTTTCATAATAAGAAAATCAAGATATTTGAATACACATTCTGTCTTTAAAGGGGACAAGTATTACTCTAAGCAAATGACTAACATTGCACAAGGTGATCATCCTGTATGTATTATTACTTTGGTATTTAATGGTGATCAAAAGGTTAAGCTTCAATGATAAGAAGCTTGATCAAGTATTCTGGTAAATCGTTGGGTTTTATGCATGTTTAAAGGGCTTTATAGATATTGCCAACTACAATGGCAAATGCCATAGAATTGGGAACAGACCATTTAAGCTCTTTAACCCCTTGTACTGCAGGTTGATTAATAGATTTGCATCTTAATAATTCGGAGAAAACAGAATTATCTAGAAATATTAGAAGCTTGTATAATGGTTAGTCATTACAGGTTAAGACAGCTTCCTTCTTAACCTGTAATTCATCTTATTAATATTATGTACAGATAACTCATTTGCTCCACAGAATTCTGGCGTGTTTCTTTTCATAGTTCATCTTTTAAAGTATAATTCAGGATAATCGCTTACATAACCACAGAAATCTAAAACTGAAAAAATCATACTGGCTCACAACTATCGTCGCTGTCCAAAGAAAAACAAGTATCGCCAAAATGGCAGCTTTACAGGAGAGGCCAAAAACCTCACTTAACTTTAATGTAAGTCAATGGAACCAGACGTTTTTCTAAACAGTTTTGGGCCATTTCTGTTGGTCCATTCATCATGAAATTCTCACTCAGTGTAAACAGCAGCTGGTGTGTCCAAATGATGTATAAAAGTGAAAATGGACAAAAGTGGAGATACATGTTTTTCATTGGACAGCGACGATATATACGTGTGTTTATTGTATAGCATATTTCTTGTTAAAACATGTTTGCTCAATTTCAATGTTACATGGTATGTTACCTACTAACCTACTAAACCTACTTAAAAAGGAATAAACATTGGCCTGCACCTTCAGCAGCTTGTGTTCTTCCTCATTATTATAATTATCACAAAACACTAACACTGTGGAATGCTAAAGCGTAGCTACGATGCCATGTGAAGAAGCGCTCGTTGTGGTATTCATCATATGTCGCCTGATTTCAATAGACTGTTTTGTCTAATGTTGGGTTAATGGAAATTCGCCCGAGCTCAAAACCAGAAGGAGATTGCGAGTTTGCTCGGAGATTGCGAGTTTGCTCGGAGAAGCAGGCGCTGGAGGAAGGATAGCTGTGCATCACTCGATTTATTTGATTAACCACTCAAGTCCATTCTTGGCTCCGAGTAGGGTGGCATGCTAATGAAAGAAAGCAAGGCCTATCGCTGCATAAATATGCCTAACTGCCATCTAGACTTATCCTCAATTTCAATGCTAATTACTTCTCCAGCCCAGCTTTTCCTTCTATTTTTTTCCTTCCCCTTTTTCTTCTTGCTCTTTTTCGGCCATTTATTCTTCTGACAAGTCTTAATAAGTACATCCAAACACTCAAAAGTAATTAGAAAGGGGGGACCAACTGCAATCACTCAGTGCCTGTTGGGGAAGAGTGGGTGAGTGCAGTAACATTGCACTTCAGTTCAGCACTCCTCTGTTGCTTGGCATGTTATGGAAATAGCAGAGACAGTGCTGTTGCATATGTAGAAAACATGAGTTCAGTTTGTACCTTACAGAAAGGGCGTGTGATGTACTTAATTGGATGTAGTTTGTACAGTATGAGTGCTTTGTTAGGGCTGATGCTTAATGAATATACTATGTGTCCAAACGTTTATATGCGACACAGTCATGCAACTGCACACACTCAATAGAAAAGCAGTCCCAACAGAAAGGGATGCTCTGGAGCCAGCACGCATGACCCTAAGGTTACCAATGCCAAGTGACATAAAGAGGGATTGCGCTGTGGAGCAGTGGAAATGCATTTTGTGGAGTGATGTAACCTCTTTAGAATGATTTGGAGTGGATTTTGTGATGCAGAACTAAGCATACAACATAAGTACTTGCTCTGGTTAATGACCTAGTGACTGAAAACAATCCTCACAACAATGTTCCAACATATAAAGCCTTCCCAGAAGAGTAGCTGCTGTGAGGGAGGACAACTTCCTATTAATAGTCTTGATTGTGGAAGAGATGTTGGATGAGCAGATATCTACAAACATATAGGATGTAAAGCACTTAACTGCAAAGCTTTTGTTGGCATTAAGAAGCTAATTGCTATTACTTTTTTATTTCAAATTTTATTTTAAATAAAGCTAGTCTGTAATTAAAATGGTAAACTCACATATTAAGAAAACAGATTTAATTGTATTCTAACATTCTAAAAAGCTAGGTAGTGCCTATACTGTATATAGAAGCTCGACTACTGTGCTTCATGCACAATTGGCTGCCAGCGGTTGGTATTTCTTTGTTGTGCAAAAAGCATTTGATTAGGATGGGTAATTCCACTGGCAGAATAACAAAGACTGAGAGTGCCCATTCGGGTCTCTCGGGAGTCCAGGGTAGATACTAATTATGCAGGTACACACGCACATGGGGGAGGAGAAGCTTCATACAAATACCTTCAGCCCTCTTTAGCAGTTCCCCAGAGGGGCTCTACACCTGTCACTGACCATCACCTTCACTATCCTTAATCCCTCACACTGCACTCGAACACAATATGCTGCAACGCATACATGTGGAGTGCAAACGCACACACATATCTGGTGTTTGCACCAACTTCAAAACATCTATGCTGAACTTTAGCTCTAACTCTCTAATTGTTGTCACTGCCAAGAAAACACTGAAGGCAAAAAAAAAAGAATTCAGTTTTTTCTTTACCCAAAGTGTGGTGAACCTGCCGAGACAAATCCAGTGTTTTATACTGTGTAAGACTGGAGTTTCCCCTACAGATACTGACTGCATTCCCAGTTACACCTCTGGCATAAATACAAATCGTACTTTGAGTTCCACTCATGGGCAGCCTGGAATGTGCATATATGCATTGATATACTGAAGGTTACAGAATCCTGGCATATGGTTATGCATAATGGATGCTTCAGATCAAATCTGTGGCATCCATGTGCTGCCGTGACAGGGAATTCTTCACAAAATGCTGACAAAGACAACATTAGAGAGAAAAACATTTAGAGTAATATTACAGAACGATATTACTAGAGGCTGCAAGGCTTATTTGGTATGATATTGGTAAGGATTGACTTCTTGACATGGGCTAATTGTTTAGCAAGCTAGCCTAAAATGGGACTGAGGTTTGACATCTGGGAAAACGACAAAACTTTGAGATAAGGCTACAACCTACATGACAATCTTTCAGAAATAATATCAGCATGGATGGAGTTAAATTCTGCCTTACTGAGTTTGGCCAAGAGACTGCCTTTCCCTTTTTTAGCTCTTCCCAGCGAGCCAGTCTGAAATGAACTCTTATCCAGTCTCTTGTTTGGTCACCTTCTCTTTTTCTCTTCCTCGGTTCCTCTGTCAATGTCATCACAGTCTTTGCCATGATGTTCATACTGGCAATACTGAGCTAGCTTCTTCTTTTAGCTAGCTGAAGACCCACAGTTGTTGGTGTGAGACTTGGTGTCATAAAATATTACACAGTTCTCGCAAGACTGGTAATGAGAGAAACACCATTCCCACTATTATAAGTATATTTGATCAAAGTGATGTTAAAGCTATTACAAGATAAAACGATTACATAATGATGCTTTAAGGCAACCGGCTACTATGTGCAACTCCAAAACAGAGCATCCAAAATAAGCCCATCAGCATATGTCTATTGCTGCACAATAATAAACCCTCAGAAATCCATTGTGGGTGACATTTAGCTTGGAATTTACACTCAGTGGGCAGTCAATCAAAAGCTTTTAGCATAAATCGAGTGCTAAGCATCTGTTAACTCAGCTAACATTCATTGTCTAGTCACATTGTGACTTATCTCCCTTTGTAACTGAAAACAGTGACTTTGTGCAAAGTGATAAACATTTTAAATTCATTTATAAGCCTTTTTCAACAATGTATAAAGCGTAAAAGTGTTTTTTGGCCAAAGCATTACTTTTAATAATGTAACTTCTTAGATGAAGAACACAGAGGAGATTGGTCCAGTACAGGGAGAAGTATGTTTTAAAAAAGTGCAACTGCAGCGCACAATCAGCCAGATCCACTCAGGACAAAATAAATAAATAAGGAGCCGGGAGAGAGCGAGAGCAATGAAAGTGTAGGCGAAATGTGAACAATTGCATGCTGTGACCTCCCTTGCTTTTGAGGCCGATAAAATGTCTTAGTCTGTGCACTTTTAATCCATCAACATTTGAAAAAAGAAAAAAGAAATTTAAAAAAAGAAAGCAACGGCTAGCTTCTGCGGCTTCATCAAAACTGCGAGCAAAAGCCGAACTGACATTACACAAGATACCATGTGGTTCAGCAACTGCTCTGTGGCATAGGAACAGTGAGCAGTATCCAATGCAAAACATGGACACGAGAAAAGAGCTCTGACACAGACTGTGAATGCATTAGTTGGAGAGGACGGCAGAAAATGAGACTTTGTCCTCTGTCAGGTTTATGAGCTTGTGCATTACACTGTGCAACAGACATCTGAAAGCTGCTTTTTATAGGGCCTAGAGCTCACAAAGATAGGGTCTCTGGCTCAGGCAGCATGTAGTCTAATATATGGCTCCTGATATATAGCGGAGAATATGGGAAGAGTAAAAGAACACAATGAAAAAGTCATAAATCACAATCATTGCTTAGTTATATAATTACTTAAAAGTAAGTCATCCTAAGTTGTTACTGAATTGCACATATGAATATGGGAAGAAACATTAAATAGATGTGCACTGATAATCATTATTTACAATGCAAATGTGCTAATAGTGGATATTTATATATATTTACCTTCATTAAATCATTTACCACAAATTATTGTTATTACTGTTATTATTATTATTATTAGTAGTAGTAGTAGTAGCAGTAGTAGTAAAAGCAAATATTAATTCTGCATTTTCAGTAGATTTTATATAGCTTACATTGCATAACTAACCACAAAATCAGTTGGGTGTAAAGGGGCCCCATGTACAAGCAAATATCCAGTAATATTGCTATTTGCTCTTTAAGGAGCTGAACTGGAAGATATTGTTGCCTTTGTAAATAACCTACATCAAAGTTAAATGCCACATTAATAATATCAAGCGCACTTACTTGCACTACTTACTTCGTAACCTTACAACATAATAGACAAATTTTAAAATTGGTCGCTTACTGATCGCACTGATTGAACTTTCTCATGTGGAACTTATGCTTTTACTTACCACCCAGTTCTCCTAAAGAACAGTCCATTAAAATGTAAACCAAAAGTGGTTAATCACTGCAAAAAAGGTACCTTATATTCAGCAGTCCAGTCTGGTTATCTTTTACCAATGTCAGAAAAGTATGATGGCTAATTTGATGACCTAATAACCACCCACGACATACATCTCCAGAGTTGCATTCGGCTGAAATTGAATATTGTGATCCTCCGGAGCTGGTGTACATGATGGAGCTCAGTTTTTGGCTCCGTTGTTCACAAATATGCGACTAAGGTACTGAGTCAGTGGCTGTTCAGTATGTGTGTGCAGCAGCGCTACAGATTATATGTAGGGCAGGTTCTCAGGCAGGTACATGCTGGTATGTGTGGGCCATTAGAAATCTCCATTAACCTAGTGTCAGAGCGGCTGTAATCAGTGTCCGTCCAGACTCCCTGCCAACAGCCCATTATCCACACCATGTCATATCAATCTGAAAGGAAATAAAAGTGCCCCTGGTCTTCTCATCATCACCTCGACAGACAGCAGAAAAAGAGCAGGTTGTGGGGGTTAGCGGAAAATGAACACTAAACCACCCATCTCTATTTTACCTTCGAACTTCAACTACTCCAAAGTTTTCAAATTGCAAATTTTTTCTTGCTGCTGCGAATAAAAGGAAATGTGATGGTACAACACCATGGTCTTCTCCTCCACACCTGAGCACAGAAAGGTCACACTCTGTCTCACTATTATATATATGACAAAAAGTCTAAGGTGGAAAAATAGCTGGGCTGGATCTTATATTCAACTAATGGGGAGATTTCAGATGAGGCTGTGGATTAGTAGACAAAGAACGACAGTAATAACATCATCAGCAAGTACCACGCTGTGGCTCACTTCTGATTACTCGAGCAATACGATGTGTCTCCACTTCATTTAATGACTCACCGGCTCTTACTGGAGAAGATGCAGGTGGCGTGTGCGGCAGAACAAGCGAGGTGAGGGAGGAGTGTCTCGAGTGCTCGACAAGTGGAGGTAAAACTCAGCTTCCAGCCATTCGTGACGGCAGTGGTTATAATGAGTCATCATGCGTCTGAATTTGATATTCAAAACGAGCCTCCAGAACTGCTTCAAACTCATAACGGACCAATTAGCGATTACTGAGATGACAATATCACATCCGATCAGAGTCAAAACAAGATATGAACCATTAAATAGCTTTGCCGTTGATGCCTCCAGACCTGTCATGAGTTTAAAAGGAGATGAGTGTTCTTGACCATGAATGCCCTTTTCTTACCTTTATTTAGACCATGCAAAGCTCCAGATGAACTTTTTACAGAAGCATTCTAGAAACGTCCCAAAAATTCTTTCAGCTGAACTGTCAAATGTATACTTTTGTTTACATTCCATTTTGTCTGACTGCATACTACCATATTATAGATTCCACAACATATCAGATCTTATTGCACAGAATCCATGCTTATCACACAAGCATCCATACACACTTACTTACTGGCACATCTATGGTGAACACAGCATCATAGCATCAATTAGGTACACACAGTAAACAAAATTAGGTGCACACTGTGTGTCAAAAGCTCTGCGAATGAACATTTAATAGTTAAAGCATCACTGTATCCATCATTCTGAAATTATAAAATCAATCAAATCAAACCTCCAGTAATTCAGATTCTATTCAGGAATCCTCAACACAATTCCTGAAATGATTATACAGTAATGCTGTAGAACAGGGTATTTTCTGTGCTCTGGAACAAGCACAGGTCTATATTCTGTCAACAAAACTGTCTTAATCAACCAAATTCCAAAACTACGACAAAGTAAGACATGTTGCTAGCAGAAGAAAGTCCATGAAAAAAGCCACCTATAAAATGGAATTAAAACCTCTTCTCTGGATTAAACATTGCTTTATTTAGAGTGGACATGAATACCCGGGACTGTCTGTTCGAGCTGCTTACCTTGCTCAAAGCCATGTTTCTGATAATTAGGCTGCAGAAACCTGCGAACATTTCCAAGCAGTGAACCTAACCATGGAAGCTTACAAAGCACACGGTAAAGAAATAAGCTTTAAAAAAACATTTGGGTTAAGTTCAAGGTCACGCAGTGGCTCCTGCATTTTAACGACCACCTAAACTACATTTCATTCATAAGAGAGGAAATGTTATTGAGAGGAACCACAAGAAAGCTGGACAGTCTAACTTCCGTTTCTTTATTTCCATCTGGCTTTTTCCGCTAGCTCCAGCACATCCGAAGGAATATCTCCCTGCATGCATAAAATGGTGGGAGGAGAAGACTCGGAGGGGCAATGTTGGAATTTTTTATGGCTGTAATACAGATTTGATATTGCTCCAAGGAACGAGGGATCACTCCCTAAATTACAGAAATGTCTCTGCATTGTCAGCTGCAGGATCAATACAGGCCCAGAGGCCTCCGGTGACCTCTTGGCTGCAGAGAACAGACGGACACACGGGGGCCACATGTTCATGCATGTGGGCAGGAGAAAAAAGTTGACCCATGCCGACTCTGCTAAATGGAACTGCAGAGCAAGCCAAGAGTCTCCAGGCAGCTAAGGTGGAAAGTGACGAATAACGACTGCTCTTTCTCTACAGTACATTTTTCTTTATTTATCTGTGTCTTTTTTGCTGTAGATGAAGACATAGAAAGCGTATGGGGCATGTGCTCTTTCATGTTGAACAGGCACTACATACATAAGAAATACTCGGGTCAGAGGTATGCAAAACACAGACGGAGGTAATGCAGAAAGACACTACATGCTAGGAGGGTAGACAGTTCTAACTACTACTTAACTGTCCCTCTTGGACACTATTTACTGTAAACAACACAGTTACATGTTTAACAGCCATACGCCAGCAACATTAACAGACCCTTTCTAAACTGAGAGCATGGCTACACTCCCTAAGCTCCTCACAGCTCATGGCAGACATCACAGTATTTTTATATTATACTGCTGCAACCAAGTTTAGTTCTAATTTTGCTATTATTTTTCATTTTGTTATTTATTAAAGCTAACGTTGTTGTTTAACTATTCCAATGACACCTTTAGTGGACAACTAACAGTCAATAAACCCTGCGCAACCTTCTTGGAAGGATTACATCTTATTGACATTGCTGTAGTATAGTTGGCAAACACCCACTTTGTAATAATCATAGCTTCCATAGCCAGATAGAAATTATGACATTTCCGCACCAGATTGCTAACATCACATCTGCAATAAATGCCTAGGCACTGGAATAACTGCCAGCAGACCGTGTCAGGTAATGTCTAGAGGCCTGCTTTTCACAGTGCTAGAATATGTCTTGGGGGAACAGTTGATGATAACATTATTGTCATTTTTCTTTATAAGTCACTGTCAGCGTTTCTGCTTACTTAGCTCCCTGTAGTTAAGTAAATAGTAGCCTAGAAATTTGCACAGCTCATTTAAGATCCCACAGACTCCAGAAGCAGTTGAGCAGGGTGATGCTGTGTTTAATATTATTTTGGTGTAGAAAATAATGCATTGCTGCTTGGCTTTTAGCAGGGTTGGTTTAAAACGTGACATTACCTTTATTCTACCACCACCTTCTCAGAACCCAAGCTCATTCTAGAGGGACTGGGGCGAAGTGTCCGATGGTCTGACAAATCACATTTGTTTCTTATTTAAATTATGGACACAATGTCTCAAGGAGAAAAGGGACCACCCAGCTAGATACACACACATTTTAAACCCAACTATCCATGATTGCATGAGGGTATATAAGTGCAAATGGCATGGGTGAGTTGCACATCTGTGACTACTGTTTATATATGGGTTTTGAAGCAACATATGGTGCATCTAGACCAAGAGACAATGTCTTTTGCATTGAAGGTCTTGCTTGTTTCAACAAAACAGTTCCACATTCTTTACACATCACAACAGCAAGGCAACATAGTAGGAGAGTCAGAGTGCTAAACTGCCTAATCAGTTTAGTCATCTCCTGAAAATATTTGACACCCTCCTCCACACGACAATTGCTTGCCATCTAAATTATTGCTATTTTCAGTTTAGGTGAAGGCCTACAATTCCCCTATTGGTTATCTTGTTTTTTAGCTGTCGATACTTAGCAGATTCCAACTGAAGACATTGCTCACTTAAAGGACTAAGGATGTGATTTAGTAAATGATGTTTCTTTTATTCACATGTCTGTTTCAACGAAACTAATAAAAAAAACACAATATGAATATTACAATGTTGGTAAAGAAAATGCAGGATACAAAGCTGTCACATGAGGGACAAGACGAAAAGGCAGCATGTAAGTGCAAGTCTTTAATGAAGAAGAAATGAAAACAAAACCAAAGAAACTATCAAACTGTAAAAAGACGGGGAGCAAAATTACAAAAACAACAGACATGGTGACAAAACACCAAACCAGAATAAATGGAAACAACAGAGGGTATAAATGAACAAGAACTAACAAGGAACACCTGGGAAGGGGCGGGGCTACAAACGAAGGACAGGTAATGGGCCTGACAAGAGGGCTAAACTAAAACAAACAGAAGCACATGGAACAGGACAACAAAAGGCCCATGGAAGAGAGAAGAAACGGAAAACCAGGGAATACAGAGGCAAACAGGGGCTAGACTGGACAGGACATGACAATAGCACCTCAAGTGGCTGCTCTATTACTGAACACTGCAGCAGGAGAGAACTGCAGACAAACCACACAGCCATAACTACCCCACAACCTGTCATAGGATGGAACATATACACATGTACACATCTTACACTGAACCACAGTGCCTTATTAATATTTTATCCTCTCTTTTACTGCAACTGCGATACTACCTTGACCTATGTGCGTCACCATTCTATAATATGGCTGTGGAAAGTAACAGCTATCAGCTCAAATAATTGTAATCAGATAATTATGCTTAATTGTGAAAGAGCCAGACCTTCTCATTCCACCTGCCAGGCACACACAGTACACTACAAGAGTACAGCCATAAGTAGAGTACTCCACAAGCAGAACTGATGCATGTATGAATCCAGTAAAAGAAAGTGAACAGTCCTTCTGCCTGCCTTCATCTGACATGAAATTTTCTCCCTTTAGGATATAAAAGTGCTTTTCAAGGTTCTTGGCCCATTTTTTTTTTTGCAGTGAGAAAATTGCTTTCCAAGTGAAAAAGGAAAGTGCATCCACTGGCATCCACGTTCATAGTTCACGGCACTTCCTTTAAATACCAAATATTATTTGCTCTGTCAAAACAAGCCGGTTGTCAGTGGAAATGAAGTGGCTGCGCTCGGCTACAGCAAAGAGCTAACTTCATCTCCCCATTTACATTGCCTAATGAACAGGCCACTCCAACAGTGATTTATTTAGTTGTGCTCAAGTAAGGTAGAGCAACCATTAGACAGAGAGGAAAAAGCACAGACCTAATCTTTCCAAACACTCCAAAACTAACGGTCACTCAGGCAAGATTGATCAGCTAATTCATATACAAGCATTGCACAGAGCAGTGGGGGGGGGTGAGTAGTATTATTCAAGTGTCCTTGTCCGTGCACAGTATAATCAGCCCGGGTGGAGTGCCTTCGCTCTTGTAATTACCAACAAGAAAATGAGGTGGCATCGTAAAGCTTCATCACCCTCACTAAATTAGGATAGAATGCCAGCTAAAACAAACACCAACCGCTGACCATCAACACAAGAAATCTGTCACTCCGCATCAATTATTCTGCCTCCTGATTAAGTTTACATTTCCCTCTTTGTCAATGGCAGTTTACTGAATGGCTGTAATTAGCCTTGCAGTGGAGTCACTGGTGCATAGGACAGTAGGGAGGAAAGAAATGATGATAATGCGGTTACTGTAGTGTCCTACCTTGCATAAGTCCATAAGTGAGTCTAAGAATAGCTCCTGTCCTATGCGTCCGAGCAGTTGATCCGAGGGCGATGGGACATTTATCACAGAAGAGGCACATTTTGTACGGAGGCACAAGTGACTCTGGCGTACTGGCCCTGCTCCAGCTTGGCTTAGTAAAAGCCAGACATTCTAGAGGTCTCAGGACAGGGCTGAGCTTGAATCAGATCCTCTCTGCATCTTCTCAGGAGGCCTACAGGTACCAGAAATAAAGGTTTGGATTAGCAAGAATTTTAATGAGAAATTAGATGAGCTAATTTGCAGTTCATATAATCACAGCTTACGTTTTTTATAATACTAATGTAGGTCATAAAGTTACATGACATTATAAGTCTTTATGTTTATGAAACATAAACACTTATACGTTTAAACATTAGGACTTATTCCAATGTCATAAAGGCTGCATTTGTCAGCCTCATGATTTTTGTTGACATTAGATTTTGTCACATTGTCTGGGGTAACATGACTTAGCACATAATGACAAACGACTTGTAGCTCAGTGTACTTCTTGACAGGCATTCTCGATGTACTGAATATGATTATGTTACAACACTTTGGGAAAATAAACTGTATATTACATATATAATATACAAGTATTAAAATCTAAAGGTTTTAATAATTATACTCTGTC
The DNA here is from genome assembly GCA_024036415.1 of Prochilodus magdalenae. Lineage (NCBI taxonomy): Eukaryota > Metazoa > Chordata > Actinopteri > Characiformes > Prochilodontidae > Prochilodus > Prochilodus magdalenae. The sequence continues at coordinate 36,200 of JAMWET010002973.1, read as the reverse complement.
TCAACATCCTTTTGTACACATGCTTTTGTACAGATGCTGCTGGCACCATCCATTAACTGGAGTTTAACTGGATTAAGTTGTTAATTAGGTTTTGGGTTGAGGTAAAGGATAATGTTAGAGTTAGAGTTAGTGGTTCGTGTAGCTCAGCAGATAACACCACTACACACCAGGGAGCTGCCACCACCACATGTGAAAGACTGGGGTTCGAATCCCAGTCTGAGTGACTATGCTGTGCTACACCAATAAGAGTCCTTGGGCAAGACTCCTAACACTACACTGGCCTCCTTGTAATACAGTTAACCTTGTAAGTCGCTCTGGATAAGAGCGTCAGCCAAATGCTGTAAATGTGACATGAGTTAGGGTTAGGTGTTGAGGTTAGAGTTAGGGCAAGGGTCAGGATTAGACTTTGGGTAAAGGTTAGGGTTAGGATCAGCGTTAGAGTGAGGATTAGATTAGGTTTTGGATTGAGGTTAGGGTTAGGTCCAGGGTTAGAGTTGGGTTTTGGGTTGAGGTCAGAGTTAGGCCCAGGGTTACGGTTAGGTTTGGCTTAAAGGCAGTAACATATTAAGACTGTTTAATTTAACATATTAACACTAAACCTATTTATTATAAGTAATGCTTTAGTACATCTTCAGAATTTTAACTTGTATGTCAAAATCAATGTTTTAAAATGCTTCACTACTGCTACTTCACCAATATGTTGTCAGGGTGTTAATAATACTACGAATACTCTGATATGCTCAATGTTGGAGAATATATCAAATTTGTCAGACCATGTTCTTATGAATCTCACTTTGTGCACAGGGGCACAATTATCCTAGAAAGGATTATTTTCCTGGAAAGAGGCCTTCTCCAAACTGTTGCCACAAAGTTGGAAGTAACAATACACTTAAGTGGAACAAATAGCATTGTCCTGGCACCCAGACTTATTTATCACCTGGCAAGAGAGGGAAGCATGGCCCCACTGCTCCAGAGTCTAATGGTGGAGTGGCTTACACCATTCCAGCAGACACTTGACATTGCACATAGTGTTCCTTAGGCTTGTGAGTCTTGCAAAAACCATTTAGTGAAGCTTCCAGTGTGCAGTTTATTGTGCTGGTGATGCATCCAGAGGCAGTATGGAACTCTGCTGTGAATAACGCAATTTTTACACTCTACATGCTTCAGCACTTGAGGGTTCCAGTCTGTGAGTTTGCGTGGTCAGCCACTTCATGGCTGAGCTGTTGTTGCTCCTAGATGCTTCCATTTCACAATTATAGCACTTACAGCTGACCAGAACAGATATAGGATCATTTCAGGCCATTTTGTGTTTCAGAAACAAATTGAGTCAGGATTCAAATGTCCAGCATGGTGTTTTAAGAAAAGCATTTATTAGAAACAGGGACACTGCCAAATGGACACAATGTCACCCAGAATCAAGCTGTCAAAATGTACTATGCCATTTAACTCCAGAAAGTGTTATGATAGCACCTAATGTCAGCCAGATATTTCCATATTTCAACATTGAAGCTGACAAAAAGACTAACAACCGCCTATTGGAATAACCTTTATAAATATTTATGCATGTTTGTCAGCTATCATTAAAGCTTTACACCATTACCATGTAGCCTTATGAACATGACCTACAGTAAAATGTTAACCCACAACCCACCTTCACCTCTCCCCTCCCCCAAACTCCTAGGTCACTCTTCACATCAGGTAGCAGAACACGTGCTGGTTACACAAGCAAGTGCAAAACATGGGGTGCATGACATTTACAATACAGAGTCAGTGGTATATATTTATTATTAATATATAACCTATTGAATTATTTAGAATAAGAAATACTATGATGAAATTGTTTATGCTTTGGTAATGGGCAAACATCTTCCATGGAATCTATGAATAAATCACATTTGTTAACACAGGTGGGTGGACATGCTGAGAATGGCAATTACGGAAAAACGTGGGATTAAAAAACAAATAATTACTCATGCGCAGTCTTCAACAACGCCACAAACAGTCAGTCTCTCTACCTGTAGGGAGGGCACAATGGAGTTCGCATAAGCACAGCTGCTGCAAATTCTCTCTAATATGCAAACTAATTAAATTTGTTGGGAAGAGTGAGAGAGTGCACTTTTCCCCTATTACATTTCTCCTATATTAAACTCTCATTCTGTTCAGTTTTTATCAAATCTGAGTGGATGAAGCTTAACAAAAAAAATTGGGACAAACAGAAGGAGGTCAAAATCAGCAATAACCTGCACAAATGGCATGTCCTCTACAGATGGTTAAATATGTATGCATCAGCACACTCTCCCTATGAAGAACTTGGTCCCAGCCCTTCAGTCATATAACCAGGGTCAAACGAGACGTTGTCCTCCTTTTATTGAGGTTAATAATTTAGAGACCAATTAGATTGGGTGTGAGAGAGTATAATGTACATTTGGAAAAGAGGGGGGTGTGGGGGCGGGTATCAGGGCAGTAAGGGACCTTTCCTGCTCCCTGGCCTTGATCTCCGGGCCTGGGGATCCACGTAGTGACAGTGACATTAACAAGCCTCTGCAGTGCACAGAGGGCCGGCTCTGTGCCCATTAGCAAGCTCTCGTTACAGTAATTAGAGGACATATGCTTTCGATCAGTGCTTCTGGAATGCTGCACCAATGAGAGATTGATTTCAGTGGCTTTTTTCCCCAGAACACTCAACCAGAGCCCACATAAGCAAAGCTGGCTGTATGGACAGCAAGAACCAAGAGATGAAAATGAGTAGAGAGCCTGGCACTAACACTCCACCACTGCCTTAATGAACAACCACACAGCCCAGCACAACATGGCCCAATTAGTACAAGCAACACATTTGTAGATATTTAGCTCGTAGTCCCAACTATTTACATGTGGTAAATCATTCTTAATGCTGCCAAGCTGCTACCTGTGGTGCTCTGAACATGGTGCTCTGCATAGCCATTCTTCCAATCTGCCCACGGCCAAACAAGCCGACAGCAGGAGGCTACAGTATCAAAAATTCGAATGAATTAATAACAAGTCTGGTCTATGTAGGTGGGGTTGTGGCTTTCTCCTCTTCAGCACAGAAATCTATATTATTATCAATTTCATATTAACATGATTACAGATTTCAACTTAACGCTCACCAGGTTCACAGTGCTTCCAATACATGAGCTGCACTGCACATTTACAAACAGTCATATAGTCAGCAGACACAGGTAGCCTGTGTTCATGCAAATTACACACAGTGAGAAACATGAAAAATCAATAAAGAGGATTTTTTTTGTGCATAATTAGCTTGCTGTTATTGGCTTATCCAATAGGGGCGCACAAAGGCTCATGGGATGCGCCTGGACCTTATCATGTAAATAGTTGTGCTGGTTGAGATTATAGTGAGCTTATGCGTTGCTTGTGTGATTCTGTGGGGACAAATCAGTAAAAATGCCTGTGTTGATATGCCCTGCTGGTTCCTGAGGGTAATTCTTTTCTGGCTGTGGTGCTGGTTTGTGGGGTCTGAGGCCTACTAAAAAGGAGTTTCTGTGATGATGTGGGTGAACAGCTTGCTTACCGAGCCTCTGGCCTCCCCTGCTACTATCTTTAACAAAAGAGCTTTAATTTGAAGTACTATATTTCCCTCATTTTCTTACTCAACACTGATGCTCTAGAATTTTTAATTTGCAGCGAAACATTAGCAAAGCAAAACATTAAACATGCTACACTTTTCATTAGATAACACATCTGAAGTTTGAAATGCCTGCAGTATCCTGACATGAAGTTTTCAGAAACAATGTTAAAACAACAAGTGCAGTGAATCAAATATGATGGATGCACCTTCGGGAATGGAAGGGTGGCTGCACCTGGGCTTCTGCACTGGTTCAATCAATCAGACTGGAACTTTCTGCCAGGTTCAATCCTGCTTAAGCCTCACTAGGCGGATTATCAGGCATTAGCATCCACACACTGATTGAGTAGAAATGACTACAGGCTGAAACTGCCCACACGTTAAATGCTAATCTCATCCCTTCTTCATCATTCTGAGCCAATAAAGCACTGAAGCACAATGGAGCAATACAACACCTCTGTAAATTACTATGGTCCTAAGAAACTTCAGCCCATTTGGTAAAGCTGTTTTTTTTCCAGCACAGTTGGAGATTGATGTTGCCTATTTTGCTTGAAAATGACAGTTTGATCTGTATTGCTCTGTAGTTCTCTCTCAGCCCACATGCATGAAATCCTAGAATTCTGAGATGGAGTGGGCTATTTTTGAGAAATGACTAACACTAACATGGCACTGTCTGTCAGCGCTGAGGGTACAGAGAGACACGGTTGTTCTGTGTAACCTAGTTTATGCACCCTCCTTTTTACGGAACACTGCTGATACGCCCAGCACATATCTGATTAGTTCATCTTCAGTGAGTATTTTCAGGCACAAAAGCCTTAGAGTTAAGAGAAGTTCAGCCCTTTGAGCAAACGGGGTAACTCAAGTGAACTGTAGACCATTAGCCAGCTGGCCAGTGGGCAAGAACAAAACCTCCATCTTTTATGGCCATTGATTCCAGCTCTGTTTTTATTGCCTATACCAGTCTTTGTCGATAGACATGTATGGCGGTCACCTCGCCACTTTGAAGCTATGAAATACTGTCTTTTGGGATTAATCTGTTTCTGCATTAACCCCGCAAGTCCAAACGCTGACCTCCAATGCAACAATTTAGGCATTTCACGTCACACAAATCCATTGCTGTCAGCTGTGTTCAGTGGGATGGAACAGGGCAATGTTGTGGATGATGATTATGGATGTGATTGGGCCATTCAGTGTGAAAGCTGGGGCTGGAAGATATGTGTGGCTTTGCTGGAGGGCTTCTGGTTTTATCCTAATAAATATAAATAAGAATGACAGACCTTATAGATCTTAACTGACACCCTTGTTTGTACACTGCATCTAATGGCTATCCGTAAAATAACTTTCATGTTAAATGTACAACTAATTATGGATCATACAGTGTAAGTTATTTTGTGCATTATGATTATTGCTACTGAACACTTCCAAGACCAATGAGATGGTGGTGGACAGGGCCAAGCCACTCACAAAGCCAGTCTCTATTCAGTGGGTTGAAGTACAGATGGTTAAGACCTACAGGAGGTATTCTACACAGAAAAGGGCAGAGCCAGGTCTTCTTTTCAAGGAGGTTGGGATAATTTAACATCTGTAGGGAAGCGGACAGCTGAGGACTATTACTGCACTGCCTCTCTGATATCTTAATGCATGTTTTTACATTTAACAATCTATTAATTTGATTGAGTTGTACAGTGGGACTGCGAATACGATATGGTGAGGCTAAAATATACACTGTTTTAAATCATGCACCGTACAAGCTGATTTTTTTAAGCACTTACAAACTAATATCTAATTACTATAATGGTCTTGCATTGTTGGCAGCACAAAAATGTTACAAGATATAAGTTTACCAAATGCTAACAGTAACAGTAAACTGCAGAATGAAAACAACCAAATGATGGACCCCAATGATATGGGGAAAAAAAAACACAACTGCTCGAGTTATTGCTATAATGTATATATTTTGCACCATACGGTCTCCAAGAAAACATTGCAACACTTATGGTTCATCTTATCAAATCATGACCATGACACATCTGTAGTCATCACTTCTCAAGAGATGTCCTCTGTACCAAAGAATATTGGTATGTGGATATGCTTGCATGTGCCTTAGCACAAAATTAATTTATGTGAATGGGTGCAAAAAGCAGCTAATAACCTGTATATCATGCCACAGTTATGAATGAATTGACTGATGACTATTGCCCTTTGAGCTTCAAGTACAGCTCAACCTCGACATACCATCCTTGAAGATTCATAGAAGACAAGCGTTCAGACTGTTCTCTGTCCTGGTTCCCATATGGAGGAACGAACTCCCATTGGCTGTCTGAACAGCGGAGTCTCTTGCAGTCTTCAAGCGCAGACTAAAGACCCTTGTCCAGTGGGCAGAGTTTATTACTAGGAGTTCATATGAGGACCGGAACTTTCATACCATCCTTTTATTTTCATAACTGTAACTACTTTCTGAAATACACTCATCTCTTTGTAACACACTTGAGTGAGTGAGCACCAATAGATGTGTAAGTTACATGTGTATGTTGAAATATTTGTTTGCACCGAGGTATGAGCGCTGGGCTGGGGTTGCAAGGTAGTGCACTTCTGCTTTATTTATAACTGTGTATTGTTCTCTCTAGGTATCAGCACTGGCTCTTGTTCGGGCACTGTCTGAGCTCATGGCAAATTTAGACTCTAACCTTCCTATACTAGCAGGAAATATAGACAGATATTTGTACTGCTATCCTTTCTTTTCTTTATTTTTAGAGGATTTTTAAGCCACTGTGTTTAAGCTCGTCATATATAGATAAGTTAGTGCTTTAGACATGATAATTAGAAATTGTCCTCTTGGCTGCTAAAGAAGAACACACACCTGGCTCCAATATTTTGCTGTTCCTGAAAGCCTACATAACTGAATCACATGTAATTTTACTAGGGGTATTCATACTAATGCAAAATGATTATATAAGGACATTAATATTCCCATAGATATAAATTAGCAGTCAAATGCTCACACCAGACCCAGACACACTCAAACAGAAAAATTCTGACACATTTATAACAGCTGTCTTGACTTGAGGTGGTACATTTACTAGCAGAACAGCTGAAGAATGGACTAGTTATAGCCTCACAGTGGATTGTAATCCTGATGCTCTCCATATTAGTCCTTAATACTCTCATCACACTTTCAGGTTTTTTAACAGTGAGCTAGCTTTCTGGTAAATGCACTTGTAAAGTGAAATGTAAAGCTCTAACACACATGCCTATAGAATCTGTAAAAGTGAGACATGCCACTTCAAGAAGAGTGTACCTATTTTCAGTGTCATCCCAAGTTGAGTAAAAAAAGTGGTGTGTCGGTTTGAGCAGTAATGTGCAAGCTGTCTGCTGTCTGGTTTGCTTCTTTAAGTTTGCTTATGTTGTTTTCTTGGCCTTTGTTATATACATTTCACCTGACTGACTGAACTGACCAGCGACAAGAAGGATCTGGGATTTGCAGGGCCTGCAAGAATATTCAAGCGCCATGGGATGGGTTATCACAGGACACCATTAGAAACCTGTACAACTCTACATGTCGTGCTAGCAAAGAGGACGCCCGACACCATACTGCTCATTATTTAAAAATAATGAACAGGTAGTCTAAGCAAAGCATTTAGGTTAATGTTAGATGCTATTAGGCAAAGGGTCATGCCATAGCAGCATCAGCTTGTTTAAGACCCAATAATAGCAAGTAAACAAGGAAAATACATTAATACATTGTCATGTTTATTAATTGAAAGGAAAGTATAATGGCGGGGGATGGTGGCTACAGGAACCCAGGTATGTTACAGACTGTTAATATGTATAACATACATGAAGATGTTACATAACTAATTTACTTCTTGTGTGCTTGTCAAGCTACCAACCTATGGGTCCTCAAACAAAAACATCTATTTTACATTAAACTATAAATATTCTATATTCTATAAATTGTTTTCTCCCAACTGCTGTATTTTGTATTTTTGTTACATAACTGAAGCTAATGAATAATGGCGCAAGTATCCATGGTAAAAACCCATTTAAAATGCTTCACGGTACAGCCCTGATTTTGCAGGTCTGCACTCCTCTGGTTATTTCAGAGAATATAATGAATATCACCCCTCAACCTTTCAAATCCTGGGTTAATAAACATCATCAATCCTCTGTGTCAGCACTTCCCGAGCTTTTCTTCATTACTCCAGCCCGAGTCCAGGTGCCCACGGCAGCAGGCGCAGGGTGGAGGGGCAAGTGGGGGACGCTGGACTGAATGGCAGGCCGCAGCAGGCCAGGGTAAGGCATGATCACACTAATGGCCCTTGGCAAATGGGCCGGGCCAGGTGCTGTGAACCACGTCTGGGCCCATTTCACGGTGTCTGCCCGAGCGCCAGCCTCACTCACTCACCCTGATGGAGAGCAGCCTGCACTCTGCCACGTTTGGCCTCGTCGTCAGCAAAACTGAAGGGTTTTCATCTGGCTGAGCAGTTGAGGATGGAATTGCTTCACTCGTTGTTGGAGCAGATTTCTCTTGTCGGACGCACACTGTAGTGCGCAGTATGTATCAGTTAGGGCCGTTCAGGTCAGTGATGCTCTGAATGATTGGGAGAATGTGTCCTCATGCTGGGTGAAAAGAGTACCAGACCAGTACCTTTAGTGTAGTTATATTTCACTTCATGTGAGTAAGAAACTAATACTAGCATAATACTAGAGGAACTGAATACCTTAAACATATTTGAGTAATTACATTAAATTTGTTATAATTTAAAATGTATCTTACAGAAAGAAGGTTCAGTGCTTTACTGGTTACTTAAGCTAACATTATAGCCGGCCATATATTTTTACAATCGCTTCGTTAGCCAGCTAACACACATTCACCATTGAATATACGGTATATAAGCTGCGCATGCACGAAAATGTTAATATTGCTCTAGTTACTCAGTGGGTAGGGGTCTGTGGTTAGTTTGCCTGTGATTCTGATATGACATAGCAATTTTTAACTATCAAATAAACAAAGCTGACTACTGTATTAAAAGTAAATTAGAGGCTCTTACCCAGTGCGACTTACAACCGTGCTTAGTGTTGGATAATATTCCCAGCTAGTACAGGAAGGTTAGAGCCTAAAACTCGCCATGAGCTGAGACACTGCCTGAACAGGGGGCCAGTGCTGATAACTAGAGAGATTAATACACAGACATATATAAAGCAAAAGTGCACTACCTGGCAACCCCAGCCCAGCACTCACACCTATAGGGAAGAAAGATCATTATCAATATACATGTGCTGGTCATAAAATTAGAATATCATGAAAAAGTTGGTTTATTTCAGTAATTCCATTCAAAAACTGAAATTTGTATATTATATTTATTCATTGCACACAGATTGATATATTTGAAGTGTTTATTTCTTTTAATTTTGATGCTTATAACTGACAACTAACGAAAATCCCAAATTCAGTATCTTAGAAAATTAGAATATCACTTAAGACCAATACAAAAAAGGATTTTTAGAAATGTTGGCCAACTGAAAAGTATGAACATGAAAAGTATGAGCATGTACAGCACTCAGTACTTGGTTGGGGCCCCTTTTGCCTGGATTACTGCAGAGATGCGGCGTGACATGGAGTCGATCAGTCTGTGGCACTGCTCAGGTGTTATGAGAGCCCAGGTTGTTCTGATAGTGGCTTTCAGCTCTTCTGCATTGTTGGGTCTGGCGTATCGCATCTTCCTCTTCACAATACTCCATAGATTTTTTTATGGAGGTCAGGGTCAGACAAGTTTGCTGGTCAATTAAGAACAGGGATACCATGGTCCTTAAACCAGGTACTAGTAGCTTTGGCTCTGTGTGCAGGTGCCAAGTCCTGTTGGAAAATGAAATCTGCATCTCCATAAAGTTAGTCAGCAGGAGGAAGCATGAAGTACTTTAAAACTTCCCGGTAGACGGCTGTGTTAACCTTGGACCTCAGAAAACACAGTGGCCCAACACCAGCAGCTGACATGGCACCCAAAACCATCAGTGACTGTGGAAACTTTACACTGGACCTCAAGCAACGTGCCTTCGGTGCCTCTCCTCTCTTCCTCCAGACTCTGGGACCTTGATTTCCAAAGGAAATGCAAAATTTACTTTCATCACAGAACAGAACTTTGGACCACTCAGCAGCAGTCCAGTCCTTTTTGTCTTTAGCCCAGGCGAGACGCTTCTGACGCTGTCTCTTGTTCAAGAGTGGCTTGACACAAGGAATGTGACAGCTGAAACCCATGTCTTACATATGTCTGTGCGTGGCAGGGTGCGGTTATCCCTATTGCTTGTACACATTTTTCTGCCACATCGTTTCCTTCCCGTTGCCTCTCTATTAATGTGCTTGGACACAGAGCTCTGTGAACAGCCAGCCTCTTTAGCAATGACCTTTTGTGTCTTGCCCTCCTTGTGCAAGGTGTCAATGGTCGTCTTTTGGACAACTGTCAAGTCAGCAGTCTTCCCCATGACTGTGTAGCCTACAGAACTGAGAGACAATTTAAAGGCCTTTGCAGGTGTTTTGAGTTAATTAGCTGATTAGAGTGTGGCACCAGGCGTCCTCAATATTGAAGTTTTTACAATATTCTAATTTTCTGAGATACTGAATTTGGGGTTTTCATTAGTTGTCACTTATAATCATCAAAATTAAAAGAAAACACTTGAAATATATCAATCTGTGTGTAATGAATAAATATAATATACAAGTTTCACTTTTTGAATGGAATTACTGAAATAAATCAACTTTTTCATGATATTCTAATTTTATGACCAGTACCTGTAAGTGCAAAACAAGTATTTCAACATACACATATAACTTAAACATCTACTGGTGCTCACTCACTTAAGTGCATTACAAAAAGATGGGTGTATTTCATGAAAGTAGTCATAGTTATTAAATAAAAGGATGGTATGAAAGTTCTGGTCCTCAAATGAACTCCTAGTAATAAGCTCTGCCCACAGGACAAGGTTTTGCTTCAGTAAGAAATATTGCTAAGTCGTCATAACAGACTAGAACCAGAGTAATGTATCTACTGGCCAAACATGATGTGTTTTAGGTCACAGTATCCATGGGATTCCAACTCACACTCTCAGGACGATAAGGAGAGGCCCAATAAGGGAGAGCCCCTTCTGAAATACAGGCAACAGGTAAGCTTCAATGCAAGATACGCTAATGGTTAAAGTAACTAAATATGTCAAATGCATCCAACCTTAACCGTATCATGGCAACCGACAAACCTATAAGTATATGATTATTTATCATTTTTATACCCTTAAAAATGTGTACCATAAAATCATCACATTGATTGAACATATGAATATGTAATATAAAATATTTCCTCCTTAGTTCCATTATGCACACAGATCAGCAGTCAAACAACAAGTGTAGGAAAAGCCTTATAAGCTTTGCTGCTTTTTAAACAGCAATACCTGCAATCAGTCTGCAATTCTTTGCAGAACAGCTGGATGCGTAAACATCCTGTTCCCTTCCATCTCAACAGGAAGTTCCTGAAATATTTTGCGTCTAAACCCCCCAGAGATTTCTATTCAGGATTTTTTTTTTCTTTTCGGTTTTATAAACGTTCTTTAATATCCCGGGGTAGAAAACATCTGAAACTCCCCTATGACTTTGAGCCAAACATCTTTCATTTTGAATGAGAAAAAACCCCAAAAATAATTCATTACTTTTGTGTTTTGTAAAGGCCAGGCCACCAGTGATAAACATGTCTAGGTGCCTGACAGTATCAGAAAAATTGCATTCTCTCCTGACACAAGAGACTTTTGCTTGTTTAATATATTTTAAACCAGTACCTGAGACATTGCAATATATTTCCTGATAAATATTACAGAAACTCATTCTGACAAGCTGCTCTACCTTCCCACTAATCTAATATTGTTCAGATATTGCACTGGCCATAGTACTATAATGAATGACTTAGGAGCTGCATATACAGGATGCAGTTTTCCTATTCTAATGATTGCAGTTTATATGCCTACAAAATATATTAGTCTCTTCATTTGTGGTATTTAAGGATCAGGTTAGTTTTTAGAGGTGTATATCTTTAGTGTTGCAGTTAAGATTAGGTTTTGGAGTAGGTGTAGATGTTTTGTTGTAGTTAAGGTAAGGGTTAAGTTCAGGAGTAGGTGTAGGTTTTTCTTGTAGTTAAGGTAAGGGTTAAGTTCAGGAGTAGATGTCTAGCTTTTAAGTTGCAGTTAGGGTTAGATTTTGGAGTAGGTCTAGGTTTTGTGTTGTAGTTAAGGTAAGGGTAAAGTTCAGGAGTAGGTGTAGGTTTTTGTTGTAGTTAAGGTAGAAGTTAGGTATAGGAGTAGGTTCATAATTAGGTTTAGGAGTGTGTGTCTAGCTTTTAAGTTGCAGTTAGGGTTAGGTTTTTGAGTAGGTGTAGGTTTTGTGTTGTAGTTAAGGTAAGGGTTAGGTTTAGGAGTAGGTGTAGATTTTTTGTTGTAGTTAAGGTAAGGGTTAAGTTTAGGAGTAGGTGTAGTTTTTTGTTGTAGTTAAGGTAGAAGTTAGGTATAGGAGTAGGTTCATAATTAGGTTTAGGAGTGTGTGTCTAGCTTTTAAGTTGCAGTTAGGGTTAGATTTTGGAGTAGGTCTAGGTTTTGTGTTGTAGTTAAGGTAAGGGTTAAGTTTAGGAGTAGGTGTAGGTTTTGTGTTGTAGTTAAGGTAAGGGCTAAGTTTAGGAATAGGTGTAGGTTTTGTGTTGTAGTTAAGGTAAGGGTTAGGTTTAGGAGTAGGTGTAGGTTTTGTGTTGTAGTTAAGGTAAGGGTTAGGTTTAGGAGTAGGTGTAGGTTTTGTGTTGTAGTTAAGGTAAGGGTTAGGTTTAGGAGTAGGTGTAGGTTTTGTGTTGTAGTTAAGGTAAGGGTTAGGTTTAGGAGTAGTAAGTTGTAGGTTTTTTGTTGTAGTTAAGGTAAGGGTTAGTTTTAGGAGTAAGGTAAGGGTGTAGGTTTAGGTTTGTGTTGTAGTTAAGGTAAGTTAGGTTTAAGGGTTAGGTTTTAGGTAGGTTAGAGTAGGTGTAGGTTTTGTGTTGTAGTTAAGGTAAGGGTTAGGTTTAGGATTAGATAGGACCATTATTTGCATTAGGATTTGCTGAAAAAAAAGCTTTTTAAGATTTGCATTAGTGAACATTTAAGGGGTCTGTGTAAGATCAGTGCCCTGATTTCTGAGGATCTTAACTTATTTGCAAGCTATGCTGCTCCCTGCATTGTGCTCACACCAGCAGGATCCAAACATGTGCTTTTTCCCTCCGTCCCATTCCAGCCTTATAAAACAAAGGCACTGGAGAGGAAGGGAAGCGCTGGCCTCCTGTCGCCTGCGGCAACACCCCTGCTCCTTACAGGAGTGTGACACTAACCAGAGCTGATGATCGCCCAGAGCGGGTGGGGACTCCTCTGTCTTCTAAATCAGCCAATAGGAACACAGGGTTAAGGGGCTCCAGTAGCAGTACTTCATATATGCATGGGCAAGAAAAACAAAGGCACAAGAAACATTATATAAATAAGAAGGACGTGACTGGCTAAGACTAATTATTGTTCTGTTATCTTGATAGTATGAATACAAGGATCTTAAATTGTTTTGCAGCCAGATGATGCAAAAATCATCATTTACAGATGTACACTCAATAATAATACTAATACTTCTGCTCCCACTACTCCCGCTACAAATAATAAAAAAAGATTAATAGATTTATTTGTAATAATAATTGTTTGTTTTTATATATATACCTACTTTCCAAAGTTTACAGTCATTTACAAAGTCACTTTAAAGTCCAGCTTGTCAATACACCATGTCCAAAAGTTTGCAGACACCTGCTTATTCAATATTTATTAAGTATATTGGGAAGTTCGTACCCCTTTCATTGCAGTAAAAGCTTCGACTTCCCTGGAAAGGCTTTACACACAAACTTGCTGGATTGCATTCCATTAATCCACAAAACTCCTGAATCAAACAAACACCACTCCAGCTCATACTTTGTACACACAGCAGAAAATGCAGTGCCTGTGCTTCCCAGCCCAATGCTGGGGGGCATTATACCCCTCTATTTAATGATTAGCACTGAGTATGATAACTTAAGGCTCAGGAGATCATACACGTATGCATGCACAATTGAACACATGTGTCAGCAATGGATGCACCCTAAAGTATCTGAATTCACTAATTATAGGGAATATCTGGATAAGGTTGAAGAAGAAGTGCATCGCAAGAGGAAAAAAAATACATAGGAAGATCACTGGTATACACCACATGGTATACAGAGTGCTTATCAGTAGCTTGTAGATCATTCTCTAGCCTCTGTAACTACATCATGGCACTCTGTAATGCTTTCATAAAAGTCTTCAAGCTAAAGGAACTGCATCCCACACATTACTCGACAACCAAATTTGGTGATCACTTACATTTGTTTCTTCCTAGGTCACACTCTTTATTGACAATAATATGGCTAGTGTGCAAAATACCTGCTGGTATTCGAGAGGTCCCATGACTGACTTCTAGAGTGTTGGCTGACTGCTAACTCTCACCTAGCCACTCACCATGGCGTGGCTGATGCTAGCTTTAATTGTAGCAAATGTTTGCTTTAACATTTTTTTTCCAGAAATGCTGTTTTGCAGTTTTCGTACTGTGGTCTTCTGCATAATTATGGAGACCTTATGCTCTTTTTTCTGCTTTTAGTTTGAAAAAAACAATAATAATTCACTCTTTCTAACAATTCCTTAAAACACTGGGTGGGTTTTCAAATCATACATTAATTTTTGGACCCTTAGAACTTTGAGACATTCAGGTCATCCTATATGTTATTTAGGACCCCCTTTGTTTCATACACATACATAGCGAATTCACTTTAGCCATGTGTTTCTGCCATCATTTTATTTGACTTATAGTTTATGTATTCACAGAACATACACTTCTAACTTCTTCACAATGGACAATTCATGAATACAGTTTATACAATGAGGGTGCACACATACAAAGATGTAATGGATGCAATTAGAAAAATGTTGGCCATAACACTGCAGGGTCATCATAGTCATTTTGAACTGAAGGTTTTAGTTTTGTGGCTAGTTACATGATTAGCACAAGAAAAAGACTTAATTAAGTACTGTGGTAAAACTGTCCAGCTGTTTATATTGAATAAAGGACAATCATTCAAACATTCCAACTTAATGTAATAATGGAATCTGTTGTTAACTGTAATAGTCTAATAGTGTAATATTCTGAATACTTTAGAATTGAACCCAACCTAATAGAACTCTTCTAATACAAAAGGCAAACATCCAACAATCGAATAATGTGATGGGATGGTAAGATGCAGTATGATTTAGTAGGATTTTAAATGAAAAGTAAAAACTTCTAATAAACATACTGTATACCATTCTGTTATTGGCATTAAGCGTTAGCCTGAATTTCAGGTTTGCAGTGATGTTTAACCCATGTTATCTGTGGTCATTCGTGGGGATTACACAGACACTTTATCCCCTATGAATCAACCAGTTAGACCCCTTACAAGTGACATTACAAAACCTCCTCTGGTAAAACTAATCTGACTTGAATGGTGTTTAAACCAACACCCATAATCCTCCAGTTTACAGGGGTGAGTCAGTGGTGAGCCTAAGGGACTGACTGGCTATCAGAAGTGGACTCTCTGAGGACGAAGGGCAGAGTAAGGGCAGCAAGAGAGCCCTTTCCTGACAAATATCTATGCTAGGAAAACTGGTGTACATTGAAACACTAAGTTATTGTGCCATGAAGTCCATAAATCTATAGGAAAGGGCAGAGTGCCTTATGGATTTCATTAATCATGGAGAGAGGCGCAGAGACATAGAGGCAGCGGTACGGCGAAATTGGACCATTTTTTCCTCCACTCTACATTCTATGCACACTTCGCACTAGGCACTAAAATTACACACATCCATCCACAGTATTGGTGTGAAAACAATCCAGTCCTTTACAAATCTTCACCAGTTGTTTAATACCACCAATGCAATGTCATGAAGTAACCTCCATTCAGTGATCAGTTTCACCTTTCTGTGTGTTTTGCTCAGTTTATTTCCGGCCTATATGCCAACGAATTTGATCTTAATGATATTGCTCAGCCACAACATGTGACATTACAGACCTTAAGACTTTAGGAGTAGTTTTAAACATGGAATATTTGCAAAAACCTGTTAATGACTTAGTATTTCTGAACAAAGCTACTATTTCTAAAAACTAGTATTGCCTTAAACAATATTCTAATGTGAGGGAGAAGCCAAGGCCCCACATAAGGGCGCTTTGTAGGGGGACAGGTCAATGTGTCCTGCCTACTCTTTGCAAAAACAATATGACAGAGGTAGGAGTCACACATGCGCAAGTCACTTTAAGTCTTCAACTTTAAGTATTAAACAAGCTCCAAGAAAGATTCCAGCAAGCCAAGTCAAGTCCTGCTATACATCAAGCAAGTCTCAAGTCTAGTCATATAGAGTCTATTAAAAGTCAGTAGTCATAAAGAGCTGAACTTATTTTTGACATTAACAAACACTGTTTCATTTCTTCTTGACCTTTTAGCTCATCTGTTGAAGGTTTTTTTCATATGATACTGCTTCGTTGTTTTTCTGTTACAGTGCACAAAAGCCAGAACCAAATAGTCAGGTGAAAAAAATCACATATATCAAAAACCTTTTTAAACATATGCAAACATCTGGAGATTCATCTATATATGAACAGTATTGAGAGACTAAGGCAATATAAATATCACATAAAACTGTCTTTAATTAATTTATTTTTTTATGTGTATTTAACAGTTTTCTTGAGGGGAAAAGTTTAGGACATCCCCAAATTTATTACTGCTCAAAATGCCTGAAATTAGAGTCAGGTGCACCAACATCAGCTGATAATGTTTGGGACATCATTAGAGAAGTAATCATCATTTTAGAGGAGATGGTCTTATTTAATATACAGATATTTAATTTGCTCCTGATTGTTGAAGTGTGTGGTATTACCACAGTCAGATCCAACATGTTCTCGGGCCTTTAAAAAAAAGAAGGTTGTCGGTGCACATGAGTAGATGTGCAGGGTGTTTAAAACAATTAGAAACCAGCCATTCACAACCATCACGTGCCACGAAATAATTTACCAGAGAAACTACTGGCAACATGGCCAGGTCAGACTGTCTTAGCTCAGGCCAGAAACAGCACACAAGACATACAGGTAGTTCTTGCCATGCTGATGTCAAGGTTCAAGCATCTGCAATTAGAAAAAGGCTTAACTTAATAAATGTAATTTATTAGATTAAAAAAAAAAAACTACAATTCGACCAAAGCATACCTTATCAACCTAAAGGTCGTGGTACATTTATCAGATGGGTCTATGCACAGCACAAGCAATATTAGATCTGTATGTCACATGGGAAATTCTATTTTACTAATATAATGGCTGCAGCTTGTTCATCAGATGAGTGTCAGTACACCATAATTTTTTTTAGATCTCTGTCTCCTTGTTGTCTCACAGTAAAAGTTTATTAAATGTAAATATAAAAAAATGGTACATCTTACCAAACTAAAGGATGCAGTATGTTTGTAAAATGGATCTCTGTACAATACAAGTGATATTTGATCTAATACATGATTGCTTATATATATATATATATATATATATATATATATATATATATATATATATATATATATATATATATATATACATATATATATATATATAATATAAAATTTAATACTTATAAAATATAGATACAATCCACCAAATCATATCTTACCAAACTAAATGTTGCACTATGTTTATGGGATGTGTTTTTAAAAATTACAAGTGATTTTATTCAGGTTTTAATTGAGTTTTACAGTGTGTCTGCCTTTCTTCATACAGTTTTGTAAAAGTAACAGATTTTAACATTACCTTTCATTAAATTTCAGATATTAATAAATAACATCAACAGGTTCCTCATCTCCCTGAATCATGTATGTTGTAAATAGAACCTGCACTGTATTTTGTGCCTCCTGCAGTGATTCCAGCTATAGTAATCTAGCAAGGAAGGAAAGATATTAACTCTGGGGAAAGGTAACTGTAGATTTACCACGACTTTCAGGAGGTTATCTGTGAGCAATAGGAGGCGGGAAAGACGACTATCTGCCGAATACCCGATATCAGCCGAGCTTTACAGAGCTCGAGAAGTAAGTTTATCGGACTCCCGCTGGTTAAATAGCAGTTCTGTAGGGTTACGTCAGATCTGCTGACAGTAGATCAGTGCAGTCAGAGAGCTCGAGGTGAAGGTGGTGCCTTTAGAGTTTAGTGATGGTATTCTCTTCCCTGTTTTCCTCAGAACCTACTGGTAACTTAATGTTAGCTAATGTCCGACTAACCAAACAACACAGTTACGTACCTTTCTGTGTGGGGTCTGTAGTGAAGGATGGTTGGTAGTGGTGGTCGTGTCACTGATGTTTGACTTGCAGACCCTCCATATCATTGTTCTCTTTACTACTTCTATCCACAGTATAATTCTCTGATCCAAGCCTCACTATTTCTGGCATAGCCACTTTCATGATACGTGCCACTTCATACGTTGACCTGTGCTGGTCTCCCCACTTCTGATAGGTTGCCAGGTTTGTACACATTGCAACAGAAATCACCCAAACAGGTTTTAATTAAAAAAAAAATCCCTAAAAATGCAAATATTTAAAATTAATTCAAGTCATTTCGAGTCCTCAAGTACCTCAAGTCTAAGTCAAGTCTCAAGTCATGAATACCAAGTCCAAGTCAAGTCGAGCAAGTCTTAAGTCTTTAAATTTTGCTTTTTGATTAGCTATGGGACTTTATGACATACATGTACCATAAGTTGTGCAGTGTTATCAGCAACCATCGTGTGACTCTTGTACAATTTGATAAAGGAAATTAGTGCCAGGGAGCATTTATGCAAACTGCAGAACTTGTCCCAGCAGAAGTGTACTTTCATCAGCATTAGGACTTTCCTACTTCTTCTGACTTGTAATATTTTGCTTTTGTAATCCAGAGCATTCTTAATGTGTAGTGTAGTAGGAGATAACTCGAAAGTGAAAAATGTCTTGCCTGACTTGTAGGCTTTAAATCTGGCTAGATGATATGTTAAGCCTCGGTCTCCTTGCTTGTTAAAGGGAAAAAAAGGACAGACACACTGACTTATGGAAATAGCATCAGGGCTGAAGAAGAGTGTTTGCTCACTGGCATCTGGGGAGTTCCCAGCAAAGCCATGTTGTTCACATTAATCTAGCCCGGCATTGGCTTTATGGGAAATGATTCTGAAAGCTGTTCAAACAGACAGCCGCACAATCCCTTCACCTGAGGTCTCTCTGAAAAAGGGGAGAGAGCTCACACTATGCATTTCAAAAGGAAGAAATGCATAGTGTGAGCTTGGTGGACTGCTCTGTTTTTCTCCTCTGAGCAGACTCTGCGCGCAGCTGTCTGTCTGGTCAGAGCTTCGATTTGCTCTTAAGGAGGTGTAAACCCAGCCAATTACAGGCGCTCCACGACTGTGAGTTTGCGGACACCGGCGAGAGAGGTGGCAGGGAAGAGGAGAGAGAGATCTGAGGGCTGGCCTTTTGTTGTTTTCTGGGCCCTGGAGTAAGTGCAAATGTGGAGCTGTGGGGACAAGCAGGATACCACTATGCATTAAAACAACAAAAAACATGTTGGACAAAAGAAAAATAGCTAAAAACAAAACAAGGTCTGGCTTAAAGTGCTGACATAGCAGCTATGGCGTGTATGAAAGAGTAATACAATCGAGGAGGCCCATACCCACTAGCAATGAGAATAACAATTAACAAATGTACCTGGTCTGATCTGCAAGATGTGTCAGAGGAGCAGTTGAGCAGTCACTGTACAATGCAATTCAAACTCTGAACTATCTGCACAAGATTTTATTTAAATATATATATATAGTAGTAGGACATCTTCGGTGACAAGTCTCGCTTTTGTCCGAGACGATCAGTGAATGTCATCTGCATGTTTCTAATATAAGTTTGAAAGGCATAGGAGCAGAACATAAAGTATGTACAGTATGCAATATCAGTGTACTGGACAGCCAAATATGGACTCAAGTATCTTTCATAAGTATGCATGTATCATACACATAGTGTACATAATAAATATTTATCCAATTTGACTGCTTACATCAGGTTCGAACATCATTTCCTAAATATGTCTTGGAATTGGGTCCAGTTCGGGTTCTCACAGTCTGTCTTGCATTTGCCCCTGCTCCAGTGTTTTCACCTTCCCTTATGTCTCCTCTTTCATTACCTTAAAATAGTTTTTATTTTGGCAAGCTGGGATCATACTTGTGACTCGTTAACAGAACCTAGGTACATTAGGTTTAAACAGGTTTGCAAAGACTTGGATGGTGAATATCCCCGCCATGTACAGTACATAATATCATCAAAAGATTCAGAGTATGTGGAAAAATCCTGGAACTATGGGACAAGGCCAACAATCAATATTGGATGCTTGTGATCTTTGGGCCCTCAAGCGGCACTGCATTAAAACATGCATGATCCTATACTGGAAATCACTGCATGAACACTTCCAGAAATCGTTAAAAAGAAGAAGCCATATGTCAACATGATCCAGAAACACTACTGTCTTCTCTGGGCCATATCTAATTTAAAACTGACTGAGGCAAAATGGAGAACTGTTCTGTTGTCAGATAATTCACAATTAGAAATTCTTTTTGGAAACCACGAACACTGTGTCTGTTTTTATTTACATTGTATCCTATCATTTTTGAAATTGGGATTGTAAATGAGACTAATTTAAATTTGCCAGTCTAATCAGCAGTTCAAAGTTGTTTACCTCATTACCAATAGAGACTGAACTGGTAAACCCTGGATACAAAACATCATTATGAATAAATAGGTTGTGGTGTAAATTACATCTAAATTCACAACTGCAAGTAGCACTCTACTAAAGTTATCAGTCTCACCAACTCATAAACTTGATTTACTTGGGTTTGCTGTTTTGTATATTGTAAATTGTCTTTATTGTATTTTATTGTTCTATGTAGCACCTTGGTCCTGGAGGAACGTTGTTTCGTTTCACTGTGTACTGTACACCACTGTATATGGTTGAAATGACAATAAAAACTACTTGACTTGTGTTGCTTATGTTTTTTTTTTTTTTACTAAATGCATTTAAATTTCAGCATTGTGCTTTACAGTGGAGTCTCCCACTGAGCTGCATTCAGTGTCTGAAGTGATTAAACTTGAGAAATAGGCAAAATAATATCTAAGGCATATAGTGTAGGTAGGTTTAGGTATTTTTGCAAGTGGACATTAAAGGCAGGCCGACAGAAGTATGTTGTTTTCTCATAAGCTGACATCCCAGCCATTAAGCTCTATACAATGTATCATACAGTACATCAGAACATCACAATCCATCATGTAGCCCATTCTGCTTCAAGCTAATTTATGTCCCAACTGCCTTTAGAGGTAATTACATAAAGTCCATTATTAATCTTTCCTTATAGTTAATACCATTAAATATATTCATGTGAGCACACTGCCTTCTGGAAGCTACAAGTAAAAGTAAGTGCACAAAGCCCACAAAATTCATCTCCACCCACACAGTGTTGGTAATGCAGGCTGTAACATTAAGCACAAGTGACTAGATGCATGTTGTCGTGCTGTGCGGTAACAATTTCCCAAACCACCGCATGGCATTCAGCTGAAGCTGACCTAAAGGTGGAAGGTTGCAGACCCAGCCAGATGAAAATGGTTTGAACAGCATACCATTATACTGGCATCAATTACTCCAGTTTTCCATCTTTCTCAAACTGTCAGATTTATTTAAATTGAGATGTACTGTGTGTTGGCTAACAGACTCAATCATTTCCAGAGCGGAAAACTATACAATACATCTATTTCCGAACCTTTTCCTGATCTATTAAAAAACAATAAAAAGAGCAATTTACAGATCAGTTAAACTAATGCCTAAATAACTGGTAAACTGTTGATATTAGGTAAATCATTCATTTGGACCATAAATGTTGAAACCTGAGATAAATCTCCATGATACCAGCAAATAAAAAACGTTCTGCTAGCATTCCTATAGGTTTCTAAAGACCTCAGCATACTTGTATGAAGCCGAAAGTCACTCACTTACTTGCTGCAATTTCATTTTGCCCAAAGCTTACTCTCCGCTAATAAAGGTGATGCTATGACTATGTTAATCCATAATAGCTCTTGTGTTGTGCAAGTTTTTAAAAGTGTATAAACAAAAGCTAAGAGGACAAGAAGAGGACAAACTCTTTTTGCTGCTCTGTTTTTCCACCTTTGAAGGCAAATATTTGAA
This sequence comes from Prochilodus magdalenae, assembly GCA_024036415.1. NCBI lineage: Eukaryota > Metazoa > Chordata > Actinopteri > Characiformes > Prochilodontidae > Prochilodus > Prochilodus magdalenae. Next base: position 14,265 of record JAMWET010002973.1, on the reverse strand, counting down.
TCTCTACTAAGAGTTTCTATCCATGAGTTTAAAACAGTGTCTTTGTAATCTCTCAGCAACTAATCAATAACTCCATAACTATCCTTAAGGCCCCTCCTCAAAGTTGTCCATCTTTGTTTAAAGCACAGCTTATTTGTATAGACCAACAGAAGGATCAACAGAAGTGGTTTATAGCCTAAGGCCATAGTCAGATTAAACTATTGTGACTGAACCAGTGAAAAGCTTGGTCAGACGGGTTATGGTAAGATATATACAGTGATTATCTGCATCACAGTGTGTGAAATACAGTGCAGGTGCAGCCGAGGGATGTGAGAAGGTCCCTGTTTAGCATGTTGATGGCCTGAGGAAAGATGCTGTGATAGTGGTGATTTGTCTGAGTCTTTACAGCTCTCACTCTTGGTCTCTGCTGAGATAGAAACCACTGGAAAAGAGTGACTGGGGTGTGAGTGGTCAGCCATGATATTCACCTCCCCCTTCCTCATCCTAGATGAACAGAGATCCTCGAGGGTAGAAAGCTGATTTTCTGTGCACAACACCGGTTTGCTGCAGCTTACGTGTGGTGTGCGAAGATGTAGAGGCGAACCAGATGGAGACGGAGGATAAGATGATAGATTCTATTATGGCAGTGTAGAACTGGACCAGTAGTGCCTAAGGCAGGACAAAGTTCTTAAGCTGTCGCAGGAAATACAGATGCTGCTGGAATGGAACTTTTTTTTTTTTTTTGCTTTCTTCACAAATGTTTCTGGTGAAAACCATTTCATTTAATTTATAAGACCATTGTAAAATTCTTTCTTTGTGGCAATGCTTAAAGGACACTTTTTAAAATATTTTGCTAGTGTTACTTATCAGTTAAGGTAAACAAGTACAAACCCAGAAGTATTTTACCTTAAAGGGAGTTCCATTGATTTTTCAGCATCTCTGCTTAACTTGTAACTTGAAATAGTTAGGGATGTATTATAGGGAAACTTGCAGGCCTCAAAATTTTCTATACAGGGGTGATGAATGTAGAAACCAAAAGTAGTTCAATTTACTATCCAAAATGAGCTTTAAACCTGCATATTGTGCTTTTGGAGTTTATATATGAAAAGCAGATAACAGTCTGTTTTGCCTTAGAGTGAGTGGAAAAATACATTTTAGGCAGAACCCTTGTCTCAAAGCTTTCCTCAGGCATCAGGCAATAATTACATGCAGTAATTAGCATTAAACGCTTTAGATATTTGATTTCAGTTTCCGTGGAACTCGAATAGGAGCCCTTTAAACCAGTGGTTCTCAAACCTACAAGTATCCACAGAAAGTACACATTTATGCTCCATGGCAAGCTAGGTTGAATGCAAACATTTTGACCATCTGTAAAATCACTGCTATAAATGATGAAAGGCTGTGTTTATATCTACAATATATAAGTTACCACCCATGTACATTCTTAGGTACATGCAATATATGAAGTAGCATTCTGATCATAGTATATAGGGTCTATTTGTGGTTGGCTGCAACCTGTCTAGTGTGATGGATGAGGTAAGGTCATAACTGCAGAGGGGTGAAGTGGATTATGGGAATTAGGAAGCCCAGAGCTTGCTATTAGACACTTATTACGGAATAGGTTCAACTCATTTACCCCTTTTTGAGGAGAACCAGTACAGTCCCAGTAGCCTTTTCACTCATTTGCTCACAGCACATGAGAACATGCACACATATATTCAGTTTTAAAGTAAGCTTTGAGCAGCTTTGGAAAGCGTGACTTTACTGAAAAGTTATTAGAATATCAGACTACATACAGTATCAAAATGAATAAATTATAAATTTTAATGTGTGATAGGACTTTTTTATATACAGCTGTAACATATACAGTGAGGAAAATAAGTATTTGAACACCCTGCGACTTTGCAAGTTCTCCCACTTAGAAATCATGGAGGGGTCTGAAAAAAAATCTGGAAATCACAATGTATGATTTTTAAATAATTTATTTGTGTGTTACTGCTGCAAATAAGTATTTGAACACCTGTGAAAATCAATGTTAATATTTGGTACAGTAGCCTTTGTTTGCAATTACAGAGGTCAAATGTTTCCCGTAGTTTTTCACCAGGTTTGCACACACTGCAGCAGAGATTTGGCCCAGCTCTTCTCCAGATCAGCCAGGTTTCTGGGCTGTCACTGAGAAAAACGAGTTTGAGCTCCCTCCAAAGATTTTCTAACGGGTTTAGGTCTGGAGACTGGCTAGGCCACTCCAGAACCTTGATATGCCTCTTACGGAGCCACTCCTTGGTTATCCTGCCTGTGTTTTAGATCATTGTCATGTTGGAAGACCCAGCCACGACCCATCTTCAATGCTCTAAGTGAGGGAAGGAGGTTGTTCCCCAAAATCTTGCAATACATTCCCCCGGTCATCCTCTCATTAATACAGTTCAGTCGTCCTGTCCCATGTGCAGAAAAACATGATGCTTCCACCCCCATGCTTCACAGTAGGGATGGTGTTTTGGGATGGTTTTTCGTCCTCCAAACACGGCGAGTGGAATTAAGACCACAGAACTTTCTCCCATTACTCCTCTGGATCATCCAAATGGTCATGGGCAAACTTGAGACGGGCCTGGACGTGTGCTGATTTAAGCAGGGGAACACTGCAAAAAATCTGTGCCAAAAAATAAGAAAAATAAAAGCAAAATAAGAAAAGGAATGATTGAATCAAGCAAAATTATCTGCCAGTATAGCGGGAAAATTTAGCTTGTTAAGATTTCTTGAAACAAGAAAAAAAATCTTGCACTGTTAATTATCTTGTAATCTCAAAAAACAGTAAAAATGAATCAATATAGGACATTGTGACTAGATTTAAGCAAGACTCACTTGATCAAATATCATAAAAATGTTCCATAAAATGCCAAAACTAGCACATTAATCTTGTTTTAAGCATTTTCATAAAACCTCATTTGTTTTTAAAAATCTTAAAATTAGAATTCTTCAGTGCTCTTTACACTCAATATGGATTTTAAATAAAAAAAGAATTTAAATGTTTTCTAATTTAAGAGTGTAATTCTTATAATAAGACATAATTCATAATGTTGTACTCAACATATGGAACATTAAAAACAACCACATCCAATATTGTACAATTTTTTATTGACTTCAGGACATGAAATATGTGCCTACAAAAATAGTTAGAAATGCTACACTTATTGAAAGACAAGTATGCAGTATGCATGGTGGTGGTAAGTCAACCCGTTTTTGAAACTTAAACAAAATGTTACATTTCACTTTTAGCTTAGTTAAACAAAAGAACACCATGTTCCAGAATGTGTTATGGTTATGAATTTTTAACAATCAAAGTAATTACATCCTGGTGCAAACCCCTCTGAGAAAGAGCATTTTTATTAACTAAAATATCTAATTCAACTCTTTTATTTAAACACAAAACGTAGTAAACATCCATCTCTATAATTTAAACATCAAACTTACTAAACTAAAATGTAGTACACTAAACTGTCATGCACCACATACCACTCACCTTTTCTGTTTAATAGCAAAAACGTAGATAAAGCCAATTTTGAAAAATTTTGTTCAAAATTGTTTGACTACGTCAAATAACGATATCACTACTATAAATCAAATCACATTACGGTCATTTTACACCGATAGCAACTGCTGCATGGCCAAAGGGCATTTTTTACTACTCCCCAATGAACTTTTTCCACGCTGACAAAGCTTTTTTGTAGGATGAAGTTGCATCCCGATCATGAATGGCATCCTGCAGAACTTCTGTCTGAAGTATTGACAGGAGTGTTGCGAGGCACTTTGGATAGGTCAGATGAAATGTGTAGTAGTATGCTAGAAGATAGAGAACCCCTGTGTCAATGTTTTCTTTTGGAAAGGTTGTTACAGGTGTAGACCCAATGGCCAGCATGCAGTTGCTATCACAAATAATCAGAACTGGACTGAAGATTGGTCTTCTCTGAAGGTAGGTTTTTGGGTTCTCTGTGGGCTGTAACAATGAAAATCAATGAGTATGGAATAATGCAGTCTGAAACATTAATTTAAAAATCAAAGTTGAAATGAAATTTTTTAATTAAATGGTGAATACATCGTTATACAGGATAGAGAACACACTAGCTCGTGTCGTAATCGTGTCTTAGAATTCATATACAGTTTGCACATGAGGCCTAAGGCATTTCTTATAAATTTCTTACCTCAAGAACATGAACCATCGCCTCACTTGCATGATCCAACTTCTTGGGTAGGGCCACAGGTGATGGGAACATCTCAGGCAGGGCCTTCATCATGGCTATACATCGTGTTACTGTTCCAGACATAAGTAGATTAATTACTTAATACATTTGCGTTGATTTTAATTTACTAACAAAGTTTAAAATATAAGACAATTACAATAGTCTTATACCCAAACCCCCTTATTTTGTAAATCATTTATTTTTTAAATTAAATGAAAGATATTTTGTGTCACGCCGCTCCAGCTCCGGGTTGGCGGGCATATATGAAATAAATTACGCCAGCTTCTACTGAGAGGGCAGCACTTACAGTCCGGGCGGGACAGGAGGAAGCATTACTTGAATCTACACAAATAAGTTACCAACAAAGTTTGTTACGTAGCACACTACTCGTGCTTCTTATTGGTTAATTCTGTCTAAGTTAATAACCCCTTCGGCCGTAAGTTCCAGCTGTCTGTACCAGTCTGCCCTTTTACTAATAAGTCGATTCCTCAATAAGTCGGGGTCCACTCGACCAATGGCTGAACGTTGACATGCTTGGAATCGATTCACTGTTCTTTCAGAGTACTTCATACAGTCGTTTATTTGACGGCGCGTGTCAGTTTAATCACTGGTGTTGCCTTTGATGTTTTTGTCGTTGTTAAAGTGAAGTGGATTTAACTGCATTATTCAGCGTACAATCCTAAAAATGGTTAACATTTTATATGTTAAAAACAAATAAATGTGTTATTGTGCTGTCTGCTAGAGAGAAACACCGTTTATCACAGGTAAAAGACGACAGTGAAAGAAGAAAATAAACTGCCTAAAAGTTCGTGTGTTATACTGAGTATACTGTACATACACACTGCAGCTGGCTCTTGTCAGTCAGTTACTGTTAATGTGAGACACTCAGAAGTTACAGATCAGCTACTTAGTGAGTCAATGGACATTTTTGATCATTTTGAAGACCCATTTGCCAGAGTTTGCATTATACAAATGCAAGACTCAACTATCAAGGAGCTGTTTGGGGTAGTTAAAGCACAAGAAATTAAGATAGCCCAGTCTGCATGCTATAAAGGACAAGGACCCTCTCATGCTCTTGCCATTAGATCTGAGTGCATTTACTACATACCTTTGATCAAAAGTTTAGAACAGTTACTTTCACATCCTGTGGTTCTATCCATGTTTGACAAAGGTGTAGAGACATGCAGGGCGGGGTCTTTAAAGGACATCATTGATGGTGATATTTTGAAATCACATCCATTGTTTTCTGTTAGACCCAACACCCTACAGCTAATACTGTATACTGATGAAATAGAACTGTGTAATCCTCTGGGGTCACATGCCTCAAAAAACAAACTTCTAATTGTCTACTATACTTTAGGGAATATACATCCTAAATATAGGTCTAAGCTGGCTGCTATCTACTTGCTATTGCAAAAGCAACTGATATTGCTCAGTGTAGCGTTGATGTGATGCTCAGTAGAATACAGGAAGATCTGAATTTGCTGTACAATGGTGTGAGAATCAAAACAGTGGCAGGTGAAAGAATTGTATATGGAGCCATAGTTTTTTTTTTTTTTTTTTTGCGGTGACACCTTGGCTCAGCATGAGGTTACAGGGTTTAAATAGGGGGTTGGATTTTCATTCTGTAAATGCAGACACTGTGAGTGCAGTTTTGAAGACATGCAGCTTTACTTTGATGAGGACAGCTTTGTTTAACAGACATTAGGTAGGCACATTAGACAGTGTCATGAAATTGAGAGGGCCTTTACTGATTTTTTAAGAAACAGTTTGAAAACTACATATGGAATTAACAGGAAAAGCAAATTAGTAGACTTTCCATTGTTGACTACACATCTTATTATGCCATTAGATTTAAGAACCACACTTACATTCCTCTGAAATACTATCTCGGAGATTGGCATACACAGAAGTACTACTGAATGTTAGTATACAGGCCATTTAAGTTGAGATTGGTTAGAGGGAGCAAGGGAGGTTTTGAAATAGAGTATCTATTCTGTTTTGTTGCATTCTTTCTTTCTTCTAGTTTTTTTATTACATCAAGAATGCCTGTATGTGTTTTTTGTATAAAGGCATACAATGTAGGGTTGTAGGTTTCAAAAATACAGTTATGATTTTAAATTAATATTGTAAAGATTGGTGTCAAGACACTCTGTTGTGTACTCTGTTGTTAGATCCCACTGTTATGACAGCATAAAAACTTTTACTTTATAACTTTATAAGTTTATTAATTGTAGCCCCTGGTGTTTTTTATACATTTTTATACTAATGTTTGGCAGTTTATTGAAGCAATGCACTCTGCCGCAACTGCAAACAAAATCTGAGGATAAGAAATTCAGTATATAAAGTGTCATCTGTTTTATTGGCAAATATGTTAAATGTTTTTAAGTCTTGTATTTTTAGTCTTGTATAAGTTTTAAGAATATTGTATTCTTATATTAAGTAAAGTTGTCTTGAATTTCTTCTTTTACAGGGGAGAGCCTCAAAAAATTTCAGTAATATAAAACAAATTTCTTATTTTATTTAAAGTAGTCATTATAATTAGAAAAAGAATCTTAATAAGATAATCATAGACAAGATTTCTAAAAACTAGAATATTTATCTTACATATACAAATCTAGTCAAGTCAGTTATTCTTAAATGAAAAAAAACAAGACATATTATTGATTTTCAAGATTTTTTTGCTCGTTAAGATTTCATTTTTTGCAGTGAACCTTCCGTGCCATGCATGACTTTAAACTATGATGTCTGTATTACCCACAGTAACCTTGGAAACAGTGGTGCCAACTCTCTTCAGGTCATTGACCAGCTCCTCCCGTGTAGTTCTGGTATGATTCCTCACCTTTCTTAGGATCATTGATACACCACGAGGTGAGATCTTGTGTGGAGCCCCAGTCCGAGGGAGATTGACAGTCATGTTTAGCTTCTTCCATTTTCTAATAATTGCTCCAACAGTTGATCTTTTTTCACCAAGCTGCTTGGCAATTGCCCTGTAGCCCTTTCCAGCCTTGTGGAGGTCAACAATTTTGTCTCTGGTGTCTTTGGACAGCTCTTTGGTCTTAGCCATGTTAGTAGTTGGAGTCTTACTGATTGTGTGGGGTGGACAGGTGTCTTTATGCAGCTAACGACCTCAAACAGGTGCTTCTAATTTAGAATAATAAGTGGAGTGGAGGTGGAGTTTAAGAGGCGGACTAACAGGTTTTTGAGGGCCAGAATTTTTGCTGATTGGCAGGTGTTCAAATACTTATTTACAGCAGGAACACACAAATAAATTATTTAAAAATCATACATTGTGATTTCCGGATTTTTTTTTTTTTTTGATTATGTCTCTCTCAGTGGACATGCACCTATGATGAAAATTTCAGACCCCCCCATGATTTCTAAGAGGGAAATCTCTCTCTCTCTCTCTCTCTCTCTCTCTCTCTCTCTCTCTATATATATATATATATATATATATATATATATATATATATATATATATATATATATATATATATATATTTTTTTTTTTTTTTTTATGGACAATTCTCGCCTACAGTTTTAGATAGCAAATCTAATAGGTATATTTGAATTGTAGACACAGCAACACCTAATTCCTAAAATCACTATCTGAGTCTTCACCATTTCAGGTCAAATCAATCTAAATGGCTATGTTTACATTTTAACCATTGCATTATGCTGAATGTTTGGAAATGTAAAAGGATGTTAAAGGAAAAATGAGGGGACACCACCATCCTACTACCATAAACATAATAATCGCCCAGAGCTGATATGTTTTGTTCTGTGTATATTCTTGCACTAAAAGTCACTGGGTTCTCTGGAGTACCAGGTTAATATTCTAATGTAAATACAAATATTGTTGCAAAGACAAGCATGCATACAATTCATACAATTACATAAAAAGGCCATGACTATATTTCTACACTGCTGCACTGTTATTATACATTAACTCAGCCTTGGCACCAGAAGAACTTTGCTGGACAGGCTTTCTTCACTATAAGGGCTAGGGGTCGGGGGCAGAGGGCCACGCTGTGCCCTGAAGCAATTATAATCATCAAATTGCTGTATTTTAAGCTGTCAGTAATGTTTTTCTTATAATAATCATTCTTGTAAAAAATTACAGCATCAAAAAGCATCCCAGGTGTCTTGAGAGGCACGTCTTAGGCTTTTCACAGGGGTAAAGGGATTCCTGAAATCCCTACCTAAAGATACCACAGAAGGGAAGCTATTACACTGGCAGCTGAATAAGGAGAGTTCAGTACATAAGCATTCCACTTACATTCCAGCCAAGCATGAAACAACAAGGAACAGGCTCGAGCAACAGCAATGATGGACTAGTGCATCCAGGCTTTTCACCTCCTCTTGTATTAAACTGAACTGTCAGATAGTATGGTTGCTATTCATCCTTAAACAAAGTTGAAGCTGGCTTCCTATCCTCTTAATCAAATGCTGAGTCTCTGAACTCACCTGTAGTGTTTCAGTAACATTACTTTTCAGCGTGACTGATCTAACATAGGAGTAAACAATGAGATAGTAGTGAAATTGTTAACATGTTAACGTATTTGCTCTGTTTTGGAAGTGCTAGTTACAGTACAGTCCCTTTAGAGTTATTTTAACCTCTCTTTATGGTTAACTGAGACCAAGCTGGACTTGTTTAGTTCAAATGCTAACCTTTGGTGTTAATGATTTTTAGCAAGTCTAAAAACCAGGCCAGCATTTTTCTTTCTATTATGCCACTTGCACCACAATGGATCTCATTCAATTTCTAGGGCTAGTGTTGTGTATGTCATAAGTGGTCAAATGGTGTGAGATGTCCCTGCCATGTCAAATTTGGAGGATGCTAATTATGGCCAAAGTAGCGTAGACAGTTGTGCATACAGCTCTGTGTATTTAACTCAGTTGCACTGAAAACAAGGACTCTTGACAATGTAATGCAATGCACACATTATTACTGATGATTTACATAAATACAAAAAACATTCCATACTGTAAAGAAATAGCATATGATACACAAATACAAACACAAATAGCAAATAACACAAATAGAATAACAGCTTGGAGAATTGGAAGCTCTAAAGCAATTGGATGACACTGGATTTTTCCTCACATTGAGGATAAAAACTTTCCACTTGGTCATGAATATATCCAATAGCTTGTCTAGATGCTAAAGAGCACCTTCTTTTAGCAGTGTTACCACACCTGTAAAAGTGGGAAGCCAAAATGTATTAGTTATTTATGAAAAACAACAAACTGCAACTAGGCCACGGACTGGCTAACTCAAACTACATTTCAAATTACTTAAATAACATGTTGCTGTAACAAATTCAAACAATAAGCTTTGCTAGCTAACATCTCTGAAAAACATCAGACTGTTTTAGATAAACCTGTATTGTGTATCACTTACGAAGACAGAATAACTGTGCTTAAAATCTTAGATGAATTTAGTAGATTCACACAATGCAGTGATATATTCTGTGGACAGATGTATTATCTGTGTATTGCAGATAAAACATTTTGTACCATATTAGTGTGCCACAGCTTCTCTTACTGAACACGAACCCATTAATGTTCTACAGTTTATGAGATTTCAATTGGTTCTGCTAAGGAGTTGTTTTTGTTTGGTCACTATGTGTTAGCGCTCTGTGGAGTTTGGAGAAAGCTGATATTTTCTATTTTGATACGAGCGTCATTTAAAAAACAAAATCTAATTAATTAAGCTGGCTTGTAAAACTTACTGTTTTTGCTATTCTTATTATTCTTATTATTATTATTATTATACTATTACTATACTGTTATTCGATTTATATTCTTCTTCTTCTTCTTCTTCTTCTTCTTATTTTTCTGCCATTTTTTCGCCGATTAATTCGCCCCGCAGTTTTCGAGATATCGACTCCGTTCCAACTCCAGATTGTCCGGTATTATGCGCTGATGTGGGCTTGTATACAGCTTTTGGATCGGATGTAAGAATTCCGAGTAGGAAGGAATTTTTCCGGAATTTTTTCCTATAGAGAATGAATGGGATCGAAAAACGCATGCCCATCTAACCCACTCCCGCTCGACCTAGAGACACAAAATTGGATACACAGGCTCAGGGCAAAGCCAGGAGCAGGAATTCAGTGTTGGATTCAGTGTTGGAGTCAATCGGTGATGGATTGACACGCACTCGTTCATCTCTCCTCTTTTTCCCGCATCCCTCGTTCCTCCCATAGAGTCCCAGTCATTTTTTTACACACCTAAAGCTGGCTGTTTCGTTCGCCCGAGAGGTGTGTAACTTCACATACACACTAAGGGCAGGTCCCCAAGCACTGACCCACAGTCATACTGACCCGCACTCGTCTATCTGTCGTTTATTCATCCCTCGTTCCTCCCATAGAGTCCCAGTCGTTTTCGACCCAAATCAAGCAATAATGTTTCCGTTCGCCCGAGAGCCACCAAACTTGACGTACTCACTAAGGGGAGGCCCCTAGACGCTAAACCATGGTCATACTGACCTGCACTCGTTTATTCATCCCTCGTTCCTCCCATAGAGTCCCAGTCATTTTCGACCCAAACCAAGCAGTAACGAGAGGGTAACCACCTAGCAACCGCCTAGGAACACCATAGCAACCACCTAGCAACACCATAGCAACGGCCTAGCAACACCATAGCAACCGCCTAGCAACACCTTAGCAACACCTAGCAACACCTAGCAACACCATATCAACTGCCTAGCAACACCTTAGCAACCACCTAGCAACACCATAGCAACCACCTAGCAACACCATAGCAACCACCTAGCAACACCTTAGCAACCACCTAGCAACCGCCTGGGATACCATAGCAACCACCTAGCAACCGGCTAGAAACACCTTAGCAACCGCCTAGCAACACCATAGCAACCGCCTATCAACATCATAGCAACCACCTAGCAACACCATAGCAACCAACTGGAATACGACTGCAGATGGTCTACAACACCATAGCAAGCACCCGCACTCCCCCGTGTGTGACGGTAATCGATTACAAGGGTTCGGGGCAAAGGGCGGAGCCAGCATTCAGTGATGGAATGACCCGTAATTGTTCATCTCGCCTCTTTTTCGCATCCCTCGTTCCTCCCATAGAGTCCCAGTCATTTTTGGACCCACCTAAAGCCAGCTGTTTCGTTCGCCCGAGAGGCGTGTATCTTCACATACACACTAAGGGTAGGTCCCCAAGCACTGACCGACAGTCATACTGACCCGCACTCGTCTATCTGTCGTTTATTCATCCCTCGTTCTTCCCATAGAGTCCCAGTCATTTTCGACCCAAATTCCTCCGTGTGACGCTAATCCCCAAGAAGCTAAACCACAGTCATACCGACTCGCACTCGTTTACTCATCCCTCGTTCCTCACTGAGCAGGCTGCGCAACCATCCCGCGTTTACCTCAGGAAATGCACTTTTCTAGTTATTATTCTCATTTTGCCGCGTTTTCATCGCCGACTAACTCGTCCCGCAGTTTTCGAGATATCAACGTTCCAACTCCATATCGTCCGGTATGATGCGCTGATGTGTGCTTGTATACAGCTTTTTGATCGGATGCAAGAATTCCGATCGGGAAGGAATTTTTCCGGAATTTTTTCCCATAGAGAATGAATTGGAGCGAAAAACGCATGCCTATCTAACCCACTTCCGTTCGACCTAGAGACACCAAATCGGATACACTGGCTCGGGGGAAGCCCGAGCAGGAATTCAGTGATGGATTGACCCGCACTCGTTCGTTTCTCTTTTTATCTCATCCCTTTCTCCTCCCATAGGGAATGAATGGGGCAAAAAAGCGTGCCTATCTAGTCTACTACCGTTCGACCTACAGACACCAAATCGTATACAAGGGCTCGGGGCGAAGCACTCGTTCATCTCTCCTCTTTCGCATCCCTTTTTCCTCCATAGAGAATGAATAGGATGGAAATTTGTTTGCCTATGTACTCTACTCCCTCTCGACCTAGAGCCTCCAATTCGGATAAAAGAGCTCGGGGCGAAGCCCACAGTCAGACTGACCCGCACTTGTCTATCTGTTGTTTATACATCCCTCGTTTCTCCCATAGAATCCCAGTCATTTTCGACCCAAACCAAGCAGTAAGGCTTTCGTTCGCCCGAGAGCCACCAAACTTCACATACTCACTTAGGGAAGGCCCCCAGACGCAAATCCACAGTCATACCCCAGACGCAAATCCACAGTCATAGCAACCGGCTGGGACACCATAGCAACCACTTAGCAACACCTTAGCAACTACCTAGCAACCGCCTAGCAACACCTTAGCAACCACCTGGGATACCATAGCAACCACCTAGCAACACCTTAGCAACCACCTAGCAACACCTTAGCAACCACCTAGCAACGTCATAGCAACCGCCTGGGATACCTTAGCAACTGCCTAGCAACACCTTGGCAACCACCTAGCAACACCATAGCAACCACTTAGCAACATCTTAGCAACCATCTAGCAACCGCCTAGCAACACCTTAGCAACTGCCTGGGATAACATAGCAACCCCCTAGCAACACCTTAGCAACCACCTAGCCACACCTTAGCAAGCACCTAGCAACACTGTAGCAACCGCCTGGGATACCATAACAACCGCCTAGCAACACCTTAGCAACCACCTAGCAACTGCCTAGCAACCCCCTAGCAACCGCCTAGCAACACTTTAGCAACCACCTAGCAAGGCTCCAAGTCGGATACCATTGCAAGTCACTAGCAACACTATAGCAAGCACCCGCACTCCTCGGTGTGTTGTTAATTCATCCTTCATTCCTCACTAAGCAAGCTGCGCAACCATCCTGCGTTTCTTTCAGGAAATGCACTTTTCTATTATTATTGTTGCACATTGCAAAGCCGTTTTTCGTCGATTAACTCGTCCCGCAGATATCGACACCGTTCCAACTCCAGATTGTGTGGTATGATTGCGCCATTCGTGCTTGTATACAGAATTTTGATCGGATGCACGGATTTGGAATAGGATGGAATTTTCCCAGAATTTTTTTCCCATAGACAATGACTGGGATGGCTAATCTCTTTACCCTACTTCCGCTCAACCTAGAGACACCAAATCGGATACACTGGCTGGGGGCAAAGCAGGAATTCAGTGTTGGATTGACCTGCACTCGTAAATTTCTCCTTTTATCTTATCCCTTTTTCCTCCCAAAGAGAATGAACAAGATGGAAAATTGTTTGTTTACGTACTCTACTCCCGCTCAAACTAGAGCCTCCAAATCGGATACAATGGCTCGGGGCGAATGGATTGACCCGCACTCGTTCATTTCTCCTTTTTTTCCCGCACCCCTCGTTCCTCCCATAGAGTCCCAGTCATTTTTAGACACACCTAAAGCTGGCTGTTTTGTTCGCCCGAGAGGCGCAAAACTTCACATCCCTAAGTGCCAATCCCAGTCGTACTGACCCGCACTCGTCTATCTGTTGTTTATTCATCTCTCGTTACTGCCATAGGGTCCCAGTCATTTTCGACCCAAACCAAGCAGCAAGACTTTTGTTCGCCAGAGTCACCAAACTTCACGTACTCACTAAGGGCACCCCCCCACACGCTAATCCACAATCATACCGACCCGCACTTGTTTACTCATCCCTCATTCCTCCCATAGTGTTCCAGTCATTTTCAACCCAAACCAAGCAGTAATGCTTTTGTTCGCTCGAGAGCCACCAAACGTCACATACTCACTACGGGCAGGTCCCCAAGCACTGACCCACAGTCATACTGACCCGCACTCGTCTATCTGTCGTTTATTCATCCCTCGTTCCTCCCATAGAGTCCCAGTCATTTTTAGACACACCTAAAGCTGGCTGTTTCGTTCGCCCGAGATGCGCCAAACTTCACATACATAGATGATGCTTTATCATACATTAAATAAACTGCCACCATAGCTCTGTAGCACAGTAGTAGCCCAGTTCTACTTCTGAATAAGCAGTGGAGTAGTAAGAAATAGGTTGAGGGTTTGTTCCTATACATGTTGGCTGACAAAGAACTTTAATGCACATGCATATTTTACCCCAGCAGAAGTGGACACATACAACAAGAAATT